>OY971423.1:19515000-20140000 GCA_963853865.1 Helleia helle | reverse complement strand
CGAAGAAGTAGCAGCCGCAAGCAAAATAACGACCATAAATTAAGAATGGGTACTTACCATACAGCAAAATAATATTTGTTCACTTCACAAATTAAAATATGGCCACAGTGTGTCACTTATTGATCCGATGAATAAATTGTCTTTTAAAAATAAGTATATATGCAAGGAAATTAAACCACAAAGATAATTTTATTCTTATATTCAGACGCTTACAAGCCTGAGGCTTTTTTTTTTGGTTTCGCTGGGGAATGCGTTTAGGCATACCACCGGGTCCGGGGGGGCCCGGAGGTTATGTGGGACTCTCTGCGCCCGAGAAGATGGTAAGGTGGACGCAGACTCTACCCACTAAACCCCAGCGGTGTTCTCCTCGTCGTCTAGGTGACCCGACGCGAGAGCTGTGGACGTCCGCACCGGGCCACAACGGTGTGCCATCTGGCACTCTTCTCTGGAGGTTTCGTGCCCTCCTCCATCTTATGGCTTCGCTTCGCTATCGCTTATGGCACCCTGAACACATTAAAGTGCCTTATAGCCCGAATCTTCACGCGCGCGGCGGATCCCCCGATCGGCCGCGCACAGGTCCCTCACGGCGGTGCGACCACCTGTCGCCGCCGCGCTCTCCTGCGGGAAGAGGCGCCAGGAGACATCACTACCTCGCCGTCGAGGGGCGCCCTTGCCTCCGCCCACGCTGGGCACTCCGCCAGGGTATGGTCTGCAGTGTCTTCACTGCTGCCGCAGTGATGACACCCTGGCGAGTCCTCCGCCCCTGCCACCTTCCACAGATACCTTCCGAAGCAGCCATGCCCCGTCAGAATCTGTGCAAGGTGGAAGGTTATGATGCCGTGCCGCCGGTCAATCCACTGCTCCAGGATTGGACCGACAGCCGACACGGTGCGGTGTCCCGCACTAGGCTCCTCCAGCCTCTCCTTCCACTGACAAAGCACACGCCTTCGGAGGCGGCTCCGCCAGGACTCTTCTTCCTCAGAGGTCTCCTCTTCCTCTTCATCTCCTCGTCGTCTCCTCCACGTCTGTGCCAGGGCCCTTGCCACCAGGTCCCATGGCGCGGAGCCCGCCAGTACGCACGCAGCCTCGTATGAGGTCGTACGGTACGCACGGACGGCCCTGACGGCCATGACTCTCTGCGGACGTCGCAGCAGAGCCACATTCTCCGTCTTCAGTGCGCTCGCCCATATCGGCGCGCCGTACAGTCCCATGGACTGCAAGACGCCCGCATATAGGCGGCGGCAACCAACGCTCGGTCCACCCACGTTGGGGAGGAGACGACTCAGCGCTCGTGCAGTTCCGAGCAGCCTCGGGATGAGGCGCCAGAAATGCTCTCGCAACTTCCATCGACTGTCGATGACGAGGCCCAAATACCTCATGGTTGACTCGACAGCGATGGAAGTTCCCCCAACTACAAGGTGCGATCCGGGCGGAGGGGCTCGCCGGGGCCCGTGGAAGCATATAGCTTCGCACTTCTCCAGGGCCACTTCGAGCCCAAGACGCCGGATTCTCGCCACCACCCGGGCGACTCCAGCTACCGCCAGAATGCGTGCCTCCGAAAAGGTGCCTCCGCGGGCAGTGACGACGGTGTCGTCGGCGTAACACGTAACAGCAACTCCCGGCAAGTTCGCGCCGCGGAGGACCTAATCGTAGCCGATGTTCCACAGGAGTGGGCCCAAGACTGAGCCCTGTGGAACACCGCACGCCACTCTCCTCGTCACCCAGCCACCGGCAGTGGGGTACGCGACGCACCTACCAGACAGGTAGTTTCCTACCAGTCTGCGCAGATACGTCGGAACGCCGTGGAACCTCAGCGCCTCCAGGATTGTGTCAAAGGGTAGGGTGTTGAAGGCGTTGGCGATGTCAATGGACACCGCCAAAAGCACCTGTCCCCCTTCGACTGCTGCATCGGCAAGGGCCCTCACCCTGGTCAGAGCGTCCAGGGTGGACCTGCCCCGCCGGAAGCCAAACTGGTAGGCACTGAGGTTCGGACCTGTCTCCTCTAGGTGATCGACGATACGGGCAGCTGCGATCCGCTCCAGCAGCTTGCCCGCCTCGTCGAGCAGCACTATCGGTCGGTATGCTGACGGCAAGTCGACCGGTCGTCCCTCCTTCCGGATCAGGGTCAGCTTCCCCTTCTTCCACGCCGTGGGAAACTGACCCTGCGCCAGACAAGCGCTAAAAAGGCGCTTCGCCTGTGACCGGAGCGGGCCAAGGGCCAGAACCAAGGCCCGCCCAGGAACACCATCTGGACCCGGGGCGGTATTGCGCGCCCTCATGCGCGCTAACGCTGCGTCCAGCTCCGTCTCTGACACCTCCGGAGCCTCGTCGTTAGGCGGCTCACCGCCTGATGGAGCCATAGGCGGGGATGTGTGCTCTCCTCGGCCGGGGAATAGGGCCGGAACTATTCGGGCCACGAGATCAGGCTCGAGACTCTCCGTCAGGGGAGGGGCACAGGGGCGCAATTTGTTGCGAACCATCCTGTACGGCCTCCCCCACGGGTCTCTGTCCAGAGACTCAAGCATTTCCTCGTTGGCAGCTTCCTTAGCTCGGCCTATGGCCGTCCTCAGCTCCCCGGCGGCGGCTCTGTAGATGTCATAGAGCCGCCCCTCCTCACGGCGCCTTCGCCTGCGACTCCGGGTGTACCGGCGTCTTGCCGCAACGCAACTCCTACGCAGCTCAGCGAGCTCCTCCGACCACCAGTACACCCTCCTGCGTTGCGGGGGCCGCCGACTTATCCTCGGCATAGCCGCGTCGCACACCTGCGCCATCGCGGTGACCATGCGGTCGGTCTCTCCGTCCACCTCGATTGAGGCGGTGCCACCGTCCATGCACCAGGCCTGAACCAGGGTTGCCTCGAGGAGGGCCTCTTTGTCCATCCTCCTCAAGGCCCAACGTGGGCCGCACTCCGCAACCAAGTCACGGCTTTGGGAGGTGGTGGCGTTGCTGTACCGGAACCGGATATACCGGTGGTCCGACAGCGTCTCGCACTCCAACACCTCCCAGCCTTGTACGCGGCGAGCAAGAGCGGCATCGGCGAAGGTCACATCGACGACACTACCGCCCTGCCTCCGCACGCACGTGTGCCTCGACCCCACGTTGAGGACTTCTAGCCCAGCCTCGACCGACCAGTCCTCCAGCTCCGCGCCGCGCACGTCGGTGCGCCGAGAACCCCACGCCTCAGATTTTGCGTTAAGGTCCCCGGCGATGAGGACGTGATCAAGACGAAGCCGCCCAACCACAGAGCCGACCCGTGCTAGAAACTGCTCAAAGTCGGCAAGGCTCCGGTTGGGCGAGAAATACACCCCGATTACGAGTACGCGGCCGATCTCTACAGCCACATACCCACGCCCTCTCTCCACAGCCCCGAACGGAGGTGAACCGTTCAGGCTGGCGATGGCCACCAGGCCATCCTCGTCCCCTACCCAATTCGGAGAGTTGGGGACGCGGTACGGCTCGGCGACTACGGCCACCTGCACTGACCACTCCGCCAGAGCCTGACAGAACAAGTCTTGGGCTCTGGCGAGTGATTGAGGTTCCCCTGTAGCACTTGGGTGTGGTGTGCCATCACTCCAAGGCCATAGGGACCTCCTCGCCCAGAACCGCGAAGCTGTTTGCAGTCGGGATAGTGGGCTGCGAAGGGGGACAAGGGCCCTCCCTAGGCTGTTCGCCTGTTCGCTTGCGCCCCGCTTGGCCACGGCGCCAATGGGCGGCGACGCACGCTCCGCCGCCCATTTTGTGGGCGGCGGGTAGCCCCTTTTCAGAGCATACAGCACACTTAGGGACGGCCGCAGAGCAGTCCTTGGCCTTGTGCCCCGCTTCCCCACAGCGGAAGCAAAGGCCACTCCGGTCTACTGCGGAGGAGCAGACGGCCGCCATGTGCCCCCGCTCTTGGCAGCGGAAGCACCTTAGCGGGCGGGCGTCAAGCAGTCGGAACTGCGCTGACACCCAGCCCATCAATAGCCTGCCCCTCTCTACAATCGCCTTTGCCGCCAGGACAGGGCAAAGGACGATCGCCGACCCGAGTCCCGAGGGGCTGCGGCCGATTTCGCCGGACTTTACTTGTTCCGGGGGGCAGTCTCCTGCCGTCGCTACTGCAGCCACAACGTCGGCCTTCGTGACCGAGTCATCCAGGCCCGAGACGCGCACGCTTACACATCTGGTAGGCCTGGAGACACGGACTACATCCTCACCGACTAACTCCCGGATCTTTTGAGCCAGGGAGCCTTTTCACCTGTGGCTGCACCTGGCGGTATTAGGAGGCGACCACCGGTGGCTGCCTTTCTGCAGCGGAGGGGCCCTATGTCGAGGTCGGGAAGGCGAATCTCTGATTTCGCCTTTCCTATTACATCTGCATACGTCAGACCCCTTTCCGCTGCGGCCGGCTGCAGCTGCAGCACCACAACCGATGAATTGGGCGCTCGGAGCTTCGGTGGTCCCTTTTTAACCAGAGCCGTGTTGTCCTTCTGACCCTTGGCGGCCTTCTTCTTTTTGGTGACCGTAGTCCACCCGTCGCCTTTCGCAGACTGCGCGGTCTTCCCACCTTGGGAGCCAGCCTTCAACGCTGCTTTCTTCTTTGCCGCCTTTTTAGGGGCGGCCGAAAACCCTGGGTTTGCCGGTGGCATCAGCGTCGTCAATGCCACGGGTGCCCCCTTCCTCAGCGCTTTTTTGGAGGTGCCTGACGGCCCCGGGATTCGCAGTCGGGGCTGACGTTGCCGCCGCCGCCCTTCGGTCCGCCGCGAGAGGCGGGCGCAGCCGCGGCTCGGGCAGGAGTCGTGACTCCAAGCCTTCTAGCCGGGCGTTTAAGCGCGCGCTTGAGAGCGCCACCGCCTCTCGCATCGCCTTTTCAACGAGCTCCTCCAGATTTGTGGGAAGGGATGGCGCCGATGCAGTCTTATTAGCGGCCGGTTGCTGGCGGAAGGAGGCGAGCTCGCTTCGAAGCGTCCCCAGCTCCCCCCGCAGCTCTTCCACCTCCCTTGTCAGCCTGGTGTTGGCCATCTCCAGGGCCCTCGTTTCCGACGAGGACGTACGGTCCAGGAGCGTCACCGTCGCTCCCTTGATCACGTCCGTAGCGTCTTTGAGGGCGCGCGCCATTGTGCCCTTCAAATGCTTCGACTTATTTCGGACCCCCGTGATGGTCTCGAGGGCCTTAGAAATCGAAGCACCCAGTGCGCTCGCCGTTTCTATATTAGTCATATTGGCAGCTGCCTCAGATCCCGACGACTCCGACAAGTGGTGCGGCCGTATACTTCGCACGTTCACTGAAACGCTGTGCTCCGCCTCAGCCTCCATCGCCACCCGCTCCTTCTTTGATTTTGCCGAGCCTACGTAGTGGCCTGTTGTTGGTGGCCTGCCTCTTCCTCGCTTTGTGGGTGGCGTCTTACGGAACGCATGGGTGTTCCCTTTCGTAGTCATCTCACTTTCTGCCTCATCTTCCGACGATGTTAGTCGGGTCCTCTTCTTGAGAGCCAAGCGCATCGATCTCCGGCTGACAGTAGAGTCACTCGCGCTCATGAGCTCTACTTCATTTCTTTCCAATTCGCGTGCATCGTTGTCCGGTGTGGTTGCAAGGTCGTTTTTGCGAGAGTCCGGAATATCCGAACCCTCGGAGCAGGTTGTGCCCCCCCCCGTAGTACGTGGGGCAGACCTCCGCCGATATCGACGTGGTGCGGGATTCCCCCTTTCGAGGACCCGCCCGGGGACTATTTTCAATGCTGCTATCCATTTTTGAAAATTCTACTCATTAGGGTTGAGCAAAACCCGTAGCCAACTCAAAAAACGTGGTGCGCTAGGGACTGGAGACGATTATTTGGGATTAGGGTAATTTTTTATAGAGGGTTTTTTCCTCGCGGTCTCCATCCCAACGTGGGATGGCGACCACCACCCCCGGCCCTATGGACCGGGGAGCGGCTCGGCCGGCAGTGGCCAGAACCAACTGCCGCCCGGGATCCGATTGGTTGCCCAAGGTGCTGGATTGCACCCCAGGCTTAAGCCCCTCCGCCGCGACAAGGCTCAGATCTATGGTGGGGACAAGCCTGAGGCTGTACCTATATAATAATAAAATAGGTAAGATTTGAGAACAGTAGCTGTATAATGGTATCTAATTATGCTCTAAGTCAGCTATTACGCAGCTATTATACAGCTGTTAGACAGCTAGATCTACACTTAAAGCTGTATAATTTGGGGCCCAAATTGCGGATATAAGTGCTGTATATCCGGATATACAGCCATAATACAGCCAACTTGTACAGCCTAAGCCCTTCAAAATTTCCATTGTACAGCCTTTATACAGCTGTCAAATGCTATCTGGGGCCGCAGCTCTACCCACTAAAATCCTGCGAGTGCCACCAATGCCGCCTTTGTTGAGGTGTCCCGGATCTAATAAGGAAACAGGGCATCTCGGCTAGTCAGTCCCTCAAGGGATCGACACCACCTCCAATGCCGGGACAGTACAATGGGGTGAGGTTCCCGTGCTCGCCCCTTGCACCCTACTCTTTTGTCCCCACTTCTTATAAGAGAGGTACGAAGAGCCCCCTCGGCTCAATTAGCTTCGCTCGAGGTGTTGGGTTCACTCTAGGCTACTAAGCCCCACCGCCACGTCAAGGCCTGAACCTTGGTGGAGACGGATCACATCACCTAGAGTAAGTATATGAATAAATCGTTACTTGCCTTATTTCATATGCATGCAAAACAATTATTGTTCACAAGAAGTTTAATATCGCTGACAATTATAAGTATACATACAAACAGCAGACATGCATGCAATGTTAAACCGAGGAACAAACAAGCTCATTATCCGTGGTCGGTCGGTCTTGATTACGTCACATGCGACCTGATCGTATACACCCTGGCATGTTAGGGTGGGTGCATATGGTTAATGTGGAAATTTATTTTATTTATTTAACAATGTGTACATACATAGGTACTAGGATGGTTACAATAGGAAATAGCACTTATATACAATGCTGGTACAAGGCACTGCTTATCCCACGATGGAATCTCTTCCAGTAGTCTTGCCATGCACTCTTAATATACATAATAATGTATACAAAGAAGTAAGTGCATATAATACAATACATACAGTATAATACATACACAGATACACTTATACCATACATTATATAATACATACTTATACATATTTTTATTACTTTTTAATATCTTTATTAATAATATAGTAAAATTCAAAATTAGTTTTCTTGTTTGGTTTGTTTGTTTTGGTTTGGTTGCGCTAATCTCCAAAAATACTGGAGTCGGTTTAAAAAATATTTTTCCATTTCATTGTCCTATGTTCGAAGAAAAGTGTTAATTGTACTAATTTATAAATTATTTTGTCTTAAGGGTGGGCGGTAACAGCAACTGTTATTTAATACTTTAATAGCAATATTTTCCCCCCCTTCCTACATAGTAAATGTGTGAAAATGAAAATCAAGCATATACAAAACCCTTAAAAGAATAAATAGTCAATTGTGTGAGCCTCTTTTGCATAATTATTATAAGCTTATCTATAATAATGTTTTAAATATAAAACTGAAAACACAAAACATATTCATATTTAAGATGCAGGCGAAGCTCAAAGTGTAGTGGGAGTATTCAGGGAATAACCTCCATTGTGAACTGTCCGTTTGTCATTAAAAATATAGTTCGTCGACGTATCGGCCATATTATGTGCAAGCCCTTATATTGCAACGTGCTTATCTAAGCCCGGCATATACAAAACGAGCAACCTGTAATGCTCTATTATACGGTTTAGCATTTAATCCCGCACAAACCGGTAAGATGCGTTAGCTCTGTGACTATTATATGAGATAGGTATGTGTCCGTTGCTTAGATAATGTGTTCCAATAATTAAATTTGAATTAAAAGTAAACTGAAAAAGAAAATAATGATAAAACTGTTTCAGTAGAATAAGGTGTAGTAATTCGAACATAAGAAAGGGCGGTGACTCCTGGCAAAGGCATAATATGTTGCCTAAAAGGAGGCAACAATGTAGTCTTAAAAAAATGTGATACAGAAATAAATTTATTTTTATTATTTTATTTTATTTATTTATTCCGAAATTATTTATTATTATTATCATTATCATTTGACGACCTCTGCGCTCATATTGTTTTATTTATTATCATTTTGACGACCTCCGGCTTGAGCGCCAACGCGCTCAAAACAGGTAGCGAGATCATATCCCGCCAGGGAACAAAAAGATTTCCGTGTTCCTAGGTAATGGATGGATATATTAAATATTATATTGTGTATTTTATAATAAAAATCTTAAATGTATGTATAGTAAAAAAGTATTAAATATTATATTTCCATTGTCTGGTGGGTCCATAACACAAGTTCTTCGAGAAATTACCACGGGACCAGATTGACGTGATGTAAAAGTGTCCTTTGATATTAATATAATATTATTATTATCATTATAATGGTATGGTGATAAAATAATATTATCATTGTCTTGATAAATAAATTAGATTTGATGATGGTTTATATTTTTATAATTACAGGTGGGAGGGTTGCGCTGTGCCGCGCTCCTGTCTGCATGGGTACCACCATCCTGATTATTTCTCCCGTGAAACTTTTTTGCTGTGTTTCGGATAGAAGGGCAAGGCATGCAGTGTAATTACTGACACAGAAACTTAAATCTTATGTCTCAGGATAGGACCACAATATGATTTAGTTTTTTTCCTTTTTTATGTTCGTGTACGACGCTGACCTCTTACCATCATGTGGCCGTCTGCCCATTTGCCTGTTCAACTATAATTTAAAAAATGCCTAAAAAGCAGCTTGTTTCCGTGTCATAACTATTAAGCGGTTCGCATAAAAGAAGACAATTCTTTTTTATTCAAATAACATTATATTATTATCTATGTCATGTATCTAATCCGAAAAAGATGATTGTGTGACAAAAATGTTTTCTTAAATGTAAATTTAACGACACGCTTTCTGAGCTTACAAGAATTTTATTGCAACTAAAAAGTCGCGTTTTGCTTAGTGTGCGTTCGCCTCAAATCTAGTATAGGAGTAGTTCCAGTTAAATGCAACGACATATCACATAATATATGTAAATACTGTTACACGACAGAACTCGCTATATTGTGTAAACCAAGTATGCAGTGTAATCACGAGCTTAATAAGATAATGTTTTAGATCCGCTCGCACAGTCCAAAGAACTAAATGTATCCTAATATTATAAACTCGAAGGTTTGTAATAATGTATGGATGTTGTTTGTTACTCTTTCACGCAACAACTACTGAATAAATTTCAATGATACTTTAAAATAACATAGCTTATACATCAGACTAACATATACGCTATAATATATCACTGTACTCCCACGGGAATGGGGAGTACGCGGGTGAAATCGCAGGGTGCTGCTAGTTAGTAAATAATGTTTCCAAACAATATTTTACATAGTCCCAGACTCAATCACTCACTTATTCAAGAACTCGAAAAAAATTCTTTGTTTTTAGTTGAATAGGCAAGCAGGCAGACGAGCGAGCGACCCTCCCCACCATGGTTCAGGCCTTGTCGTGGCGGTGGGGCTCAGTAACCTAGGGTACGCGGTGCACCTTGGGCGAAGATAATTGGGTCGAGGGGGCTCTTTGTACCCCTCTTATAAGAAGAGGAGACAGACGAGCAGGGGGCAAGGGGTGAGGATGGGAACCTCACCTCATTGTACTGTCCCGACGTTGGGAAGGGTTGTTCTGTGGTGCGGGACAACCCCTCTGTGGAGGTGGCGTCGGTCCCTTGCGGGACTGGCTAGCCGTCGAGGTGCCCTGTTTGTTTTCTAGATCCGGGGCACCTCACCAAAGGCGGCATTGGTGGCACTCGCCGGGTTTTAGTGGGTAGAGCTGCGTCCATTTACCAGCTGTCGGGCGCAGCGAGTCCCACATACCCGCGTGGGGAGACCCACTCCCTCGCGGGATGCCTCAGAGCATTTCCCGGCGTTAAAGAAAAAAAAAAAAAAAAGATGAGCTACCTTATAGTGAGTGGTCTGCATCGACTATTAACATGTTCGCCTATATCTAGCCCAGCCAACTCATTCATGTGATCCTGAGATATCTCAGATGCCAGCAATTATATTGCCTGTGCTGCTCTGCTTGACGGAATACATAAGCAGGATGGTGGTGGGTTGACGAGGCCGCGACACAACAGCCTCTCACCGGTGCATAAAATAGTTGTAAAATAAAAAAAAACAACAATTCTTCAGCGTCGACTAATATATCCCCCGACTCCGAGTGGGTTAATAAATTTGATCCATTTAACGTAAAAAGAGCATGTGTCCGATCGGCTGAAGGTAATTGATGTCGACACAACACCAGCCCAACGAAATTAAACGAAGTCATGACAAGTCGAAAAAAGAATTTACATTTTATTAGGTACAACATTTAACTTAGCATAAAACAGCAAATACCGATTTCAATATGTAACAATAACGGAATTTAACATTAGTAACCTTTTAAAATACTGAATTGTGAAAATTCTCATAAAATAGAAAATAATCGTTATGTAAATCAATAACTGTTGGAGAAAATCGCGTAAAAATTCCAAATTCGTCTCGATATCGGGAATTCCACAAATACTCGATTTTACGGCATTTCTTTCCTCACAGTACCACCATATTATGGAACCGATACAACTTAAGGACCTACAAGAAAAGACCATACTCATATTTTAAAGACCAGCAACGCATTTAGTAGTGATGTAGTGGGTGACTATGAATGTCGCATATCACTTACCACAAGGTGAAACGAATGTCCGTTTACAAAAGTACACATGTCAGAAGCGAAACTTATTTGGCAAACTAATTTTTAAATCTCGTTTATATTTATAATAATCTAAAGCTTTAAATTTCCGAGATTGCGTTGCGACGTTCGCTCTATCTCACTCCCTCTCTCGATATTTCTCACTCGCTTGCTCCCTACTCTCACTCCATGGCTATGTGCTTCATACTACGTTTGCCCTTTCTCACTCTCTCTCAATCGGTCTCAAACACTCTCCCCCTCTTGGACAAAAGCGTTGCACATTTTCGCGCAAAGAAGTTTCACTTCAAAAAGTAATGTTGATCTAAAAAACCACATACCGTTTTGAATAGTAATTCAAAACGCGATATTAGCATATTTCACGCGACTTTAGAGTCTCGTAAATAAGATATTCTTGATGAGTAAGAGGTAGTGCCATGCTGCATTGCAGCCGAACTGGGCCGGCACGATGGGGGTGGTACCTCTCGCTCACATAACACGTTTGTGAGTTTCCGGTGGCCCATTGGAGGGATAAGGAAAGGGAGGGCGGCGCATCTGCGTGGCCTTGGTTGTGCGGATGTGTATGGGCGCCGTGACACTCTGACTGCTCGTTTGCCCCTGATGACATAAAAAAAAATCCAAATATAGAGCTCCGCGTATTAAAAATGAAAAACATGGTGAATATTCCGTTTCAAATAGATTTAGAAGTGAAATGTTAATTTAAAATTTCACATCACGTTAATTTAAGCTCAAAAAGAGCTGATTTTTTAAAAGTTAGTTCTATAGGCAAACTAGCAGACGTGCCACCTGATGGTGGTGAACGTCGCCCATGAACATCACATAGTTTACCTGGAACTAGCCCAGGCAACTTATTTATGTGTTGCCTATCCTAAAACATAAGATGCTAGTAATTACCCTTTTTTTTCCTTTAACGCCGGGAAATGCTGTGAGGCATCCCGCTGGGGACCAGCTGCGCCCGAAAGTTGGTAAGTGGACTCAGATCTACCCACTAAAACCCGGCGAGTGCCACCAATACCGCCTTTGGTGAGGGCTAGTCAGCCCCTCAGGGGACCGACGCCACCTCCACAGAGGGGTTGTCTCGCACCACAGAACAACTCCTCCCAACGTTGGGACAATACAATGGGGTAAGGTTCCCGTCCTAGCCCCTTGCCCCCCCTGCTCTTTTATCCCCTCTTCTTATAAGCGGGGTACAAAGAGCCCCTTCGGTTCAAGGCTCGGGGTGGGGTGCCTGTCTTGCCCTTATCTCTATAAACATTATTTTTATTTTTTATTCGCATTTATTATTCTATTTTAAAATTCAATATGATGTACCTGGAGGCATAAATTAGCCTGGTACTATTAACATTGGCTTATTTGCATTTAGCAATTATTTTCTTAGCAAAACAAAGTTATGGTCATTTTTTTTCAGAGAAAACATTACCATATGAAGCAAAGTGTGGTAATTCAGATCATAGCTATAAAAATATGGACGGATATTTTCAATTTTCAAAATATTACTATTTTATATTTATAACTATAAAAAAATAACGGATATTTTCTCTGTTAAAACTATACATTTAAATCGGAATATTCACGAGCTTCGTGAACAAGGCATTTGTAGACAACGGCGAAATATCGAGCTCCGCGAAATAAAATTTATGTAAATACTCTTTTAAACGCTTATTGTTGTCATGAAAAATGTTGAACTAAAGCTCACATAAACGAATTCAAATGCATATGATAATTATGACTCTGCTGCAGTCTTGTCTCAAACACAATATATGAAACTGTTCCAGCCAGACACAAAGAGAATTTCACAAAACCCCAATAACATTAAAGCGAAGAGAAAGGATCACAGAACGGTTTCAGTGAGAAAAACGTCACAAAAAGCATTATTCAAATAGTTCTAAAACTGACTAAATTTAGTTTTGTATTAGAAATGAGCCAGATATATTTAGATGAAGCGACTAGGAGACGAGTGCGATACGATTTTCGATTGGGATCATGGCAATTATCAATGGAATAAAAAATATAAGAAACTGTAATAGATTTTAAACTGATACTTATATAAATGCTAGGTAAGTTTAAATAAACTGCAAGCCTGTCTTATAATAGTACTGGAATATACCTGTAATGCATCCCAATCGATCAAAATTAGGATAAGCATGATGTTTAACTAAATGCGAGTGACGGTGGATCGCTCGACTTTGCGTTCATTTAAAGTGGCCTAAGTTCAGTGGACAGAAGGATGCTGATGATGATGATGATAGCATTACCCTCATTTACCTACTTAGCAGTGACATCTGTTTTATAATTCCAGATCATCAGTAAGTATCGTATTTCACCATTTTTATTCATCATTTAAACTAGATCAGCAAATGATACTGGAATTCCATTCTGATTTATTATCGCTTGGTCACTGCGTCTAATGCAGTCATAATTTCAAAAATCTATCGTCCATCGGCCATCTATTCTCAAAGTTATTTCCTTTCTTTCTTGTCGCGGAGTCTAAATGACCCGTATACATACATTGGAGTGGGTTTACTGTCATTCCTGTGTACGTTCACAGACGCCCTCGCAATTGTGAATTCCAAAGGCGGCGAAATATCAATACTCCAAGTTGACTCCTAAGCTCTATACAATAGGAAAAATCATCGTAAATATTGAAGCCAATGCCATGCAAATAGGGATAGATAGTATAATATGGTAGTTATATTACGTTTCTATATTATATAATTCATTTGATATTATAAGTTTTGGAAGTAAAATTATACACCATCTGATTTTTATACCAATAGATTCTGCGTTCCGCAATAGGATGGCTATTATTCCTAATAGAACCGGCTAAACATGGCTCTGACATTTCCTATCTTTAGTCATAAGTTGGAATTCACTTAGAACCTACAAAAAATGGTCCTTTTTAACCGACTTAAAAAAAGAGGAGATTCTCAATTCGTCTGTATGTGTTTTTTTTTTGTATGTATGTGACACGATATCTCCGCCGTTTGTGAATGGATTTCGATGGTTATTTTTTTGTTTGAAAGCTGGTGCTTCCAATTTGGTCCCATATTAATTTCATTAAGATCTGACAAGCCGTTTTTTAGTTATTCCCAATAATGCCTATTTGGTTGGTTCCTTTTACCTCGACGATATGCTGATGTGCTCATTTTATTACTTGTCGATGTAACAATTGTATAGGATGCTTTTTAGAAGATTAAGTTGATTATAAGTTGTAAGCACAAAAAATTAAGAAACAATTATTTTATTACTTTTTAGTTTAGTATCTTTGAAGTCGGTTTTATTTTTTTGTATAATGATTTTATTGAATTACTATAATATTATAACAATATTATATAATAATAATGTATAATAATACTACATATATTATAATACTATTAATGAAATGTAATATATTCCTTTCTTCTTGTATATTCCATCAAATAGTAATTATTTGATACTAAAATTATTTGAAACGGGATATTTGCCAGGTTTTTCACTTTTATTTCGCGGAGCTCGATATTTTGACATTATCTACGAATGTCTTGTTCACGAGACTGAAAAAAAATGATACGAGCAGGCAATGACAGACCGTTTAATTAATTATACTTGCCCTTTGAATCAAGAATTTTATCTGAAAATACACTTCGGCTACTTTTAGTAGTATTATAAAAAAAATATTTTTACAGATTTTATGTAAAACCGGTTTCTGTAATATGATTTATATTTTTAATATATAAAATAGGAGGGCAAACGAGCAGTCGAAGCCTTTTGGCGACTATCGACACCCACACATCCGCACAACCAGAGATTATGCAGATGTGTTGCCCTCCTTTCCCCTATTCTCCCAATCAAATGGGCCACCGGAAACTCACAAACCGCACGAAACGCATAGCTGTCACTTGATGCTGGTATTATGTGAGCGAGAGGTTACCACTCCATACCTATATGAATTTAAAAAATTCTAGCGGTTTAATGAGAGTTCACTTTCCTCCTTAATTTTTGGTGCAAGTATTGCATTTTACATTCATGTCTTCCAACCCGACGCCAGGAGGCCGTGTGGTCACAGACTGCACGGTTGGCGGGGGGCAACCCCCCACTTTTATAAACCAAAAGTGAGCCAAATGGGCTCACACTAATCCGATGTGGCATTAGGGCCTTCAGGCCATCCGAAAAAAAAAAAACATTCATGTCTTCTACATACAGAGACCACCCACTGTTAAAATTATGATATGTTTAAAACATATTTTCCATCACGTAATGAACATGTTTTTGTTTTTCGTGTCATTAATTTAAAATATTCAAATAAACATTGCATTCGTTTCGTCAATTTGTAAATTGTCATAATATTATATTTGTATATTTAAGCATTTCGAAGTGTAATCTATACAAACGTATAACGAGGTAAAAGTTTGTATTGAATTTGATCTTCGAAAATTTGATAAAAATAAAACATCGTCAGTAAAAATTAACATCTTGTTGGATATGACCATGGTTCAAGCCTTGTCGTGGCGGTGGGGCTCAGTAGCCTAAGGTAGACCAAGACTACCTTGGGCGAATCAAATTGAAACGAGGGAACTGCTCTTTGTACCCCTCTTATAATAAGAGGGGGCAAAAGAATAGGGGGGACAACCGGAATAGAGCGGTAATATTATGTCTTTGTATGAAAACAAATTCAGCCAAATTCTTGCTGCGACGTGACGTCGCGCCTGTTCTACGCTCTAATTGGCGGACTGACGGCCATTGATGGATAGAATATATATACATAGAGATCACCGTTTGGTTGAATTGCTATTACGTCAGTGACAAATCAATGACCAGTTTCGGAATTTTATAGCTCACATTACTCTCACTCTATCTAACACTCTATCCGGTTATATGCTCGGTGTATGAAACACATTAAATCCTAATATACCTAACTAGCTGTTGCCTGCAGCTTCGCCTGCGATACTCAACTCCTATAAGTCAAAGCGTGATATTATATAGCCTATAGTCTTGCTCGATAAATGGGCTATCTAACACTGAAAGAATTTTTCAAATCGGACCAGTAGTTCCTGAGATTAGCGCGTTCAAACAAACAAACAAACTCTTCAGCTTTATAAAATTAGTATAGATATGCATAACTGTACTTACTACACTACTACTGTACAGTATGTTTCCATACAAATCTAAATAATTAAGTACTAAAAACTGACCAGAGCTAGAAATGTGAAACAAACAGATTTATTTACGCATTCGTAAAAAGAACCTTTTGATCATTGAGGCAATTCTTATCACCATAACTTCAAACAATTTCAGGTGAAAATGTTGCGAGATTTAAAGCAATAAATTTGTGGGAGCAAGCTAATAAAAGCGCGTTAAAAATATACCTCATTTTCTTTGCAAATTAGTTTTGAGACTCGCTGTTTACGTGAATTCTTAAGATATCATATTACTGTTGGGAACCAAATACACACAACATCTCCATCATTGAATTACCAGAAAACTTTAATTTGAACTGCTGCTTTAAAAAAACCTTCAACATAACTTGTTAACTGTATAACGACGTACGACTTAATACATTGTTTACTTTTTTTAACACTGGGAAATGCTCTGAGGCATCCCACGGGAGAGTGGGTCTCCCCACGCGGGTATGTGGGACTCGCTGCGCCCGACAGCTGGTAAGTGGACGCAGCTCTACCCACTAAAACCTTAAAAAAAATTTAAAAATCCATGCAGGCAACAGCTAGTATTTTATAAAAGTTTTTCGTTGTCTGGTACCCGTAACACAAGTTCTTCGAGAACTTATCACGGGATTAGATTGACGTGGTGTAAAAGCATCCATAGATATTATTATTATGTCATATTTTTGAATTTTAATAAAATAAATTATAATGAAATGAATAATATAATGAAAACATTATGAACAATATTTATATATTTCTAAACGTGTTAACATTTAATATTGGCATCAATAAAACGAAACATTTGGTTAAACATAGCCTTGTACAAGAAAATACCTAAGCATTTAATGGAACAAAGCTAAATTCATACATGGCTAGCCACAAAACTGTTTCCGAAGCTGAAGTCTTGGAAACAGATGTTAAGGATGAAGATTCCGACTCTGGTTTGCCACAGGACTGTTTACAAAATAGGACGCGCTTGACTGGAACCTTGTCAAACCAATCCAAACCACTTAAGCCGCAGAACGGATCACTGAATATCGGAAAGTTTATCGAAGGCCATTCAAATAAAATGTTTTTATTGGCCTTAATTTGATTGGTTCAAAATGTGAGGCATTTTTGCTTTTATTTGGCAAGCGAAAAAAAAGAACATTATTTGACAAGCTTTATACTGGCACTATGTAATCTTTTCTCTATTTTTTAAAGAAATATAATCCATTGTTATATCAAATCTTGTTTAACAAAAACTCACGTCTTTCCCTTGCATGTATTTGATAGCAAAACATATAGAAGATGGAGGAGAAATACAAATGCATTTATATAAACTAAAGTTTTTACAAACATATGAGTCAACTAATTTTTGCTAGCGCTTCGCCCGCGTGGTCTTAAAAAGTAGCTTATAATATATTTCCTGGCTACGAGATAAAAAAACAAACATATAAGTAGTTCTTATTTCTACTAATATTATAAAATGCAAATATTAGTAATACATATCTTTATTATACTATATTGACTTGCTGCGTTCTACATATAAATTTTGTGTTTGACAATTTCGCCATTTTGACATTTCAATAATTGACGTCATTAATTACTACCAATAAGAAGGCAAATGTAATTCCCGTAGAAACTTTACATTTTTCGGGATAAAATTTAACCTACGTGTTATTCTGATATATAAGCTACAACACTGTTAAGTTTAATCAAAATCCGTTTAGTAGTTTTGTCCAAACTTTCGCATTTATAATAAAAGTAAGAAAAATATACATTCTTCATAAACCGCTTTAAATACTGTTAGGGTGTCGTTATAATATTGCATCTAACCTGAGCCAACATTCTAAGAGATCTTTACACTAACGCAAAAATATTAAAACACAACTTAGTCAACCTTCCAGCACAACCTTATTACATACGAGCACGTACGTAATATTTTCGCCCAATTATAGCTTTAAGTTCGTGGGTTAAGAACCAGAGTAGCGTAAGGGCAAAAATTCAAAAAAAATTTTTTTTCACCATTCGCTTTTTTAATCCCCATATTATTATGTGCCAAAAAACTGGAACGATACGACTGTATAGATTGCTTAGTACAAAAATAACATATGAAGAAAATTGATTTCGTTTACTGCCAGAATGAAGTGTTTCTACTTACAATAATTCTGAAATTATTTGGCAAAAAAGTTACGAGCACAACAATCGAAACTCGATTTACAGAGCGAATAAGACACTGAAGATGCCTTGAAAGTCAACGCTCAAATAACGTATCTCGTCATACGTTTTTAACACAGAAAGTTTGATTATGTAGCCAAAGCTTGTTTCATGCCAAATAAGCGTAAAGGTACCGTTACTGCTAAAGGGACCATGTTTCCTGCGCTTTAGTGATTATTTTCCCTGCCAAAAAAACGTAAGGGTGCGATACGCTACTATGGCACTAAACAATTAAAGTAATGAAATCAATTTTTACGTCAATAATAGTGTAAAAGCTATATACGTTCTTTTAGCACGTAATAAATCTCTATTGTTCTGATTCACTTTCGCGTCTAATACGGTCTGTACGTTAATTTGTCACTTTAACGGATTTTGTCGCGGTTTATTAAGATTTTTACTTTTTTATGTTGGTTGGATATGCAAATTGGCAGATATGTCACCTGATGGTAAGTGGTCGACGTCGCACATGAACATTACATGTAGTTTACCTGGAACTAGCCCAGGTAACTCATTTATGTTGCCTACCCTGAGACATAAGAGGTTAAGTAAGAGGTAGTGCCATGCTGCTTTGCAGCCAAATTGGGCCGGCACGACCGGGGTTGGTACCACTCGCTCACATAATACCAGCGTAAAGTGACAACTATGTCGCGTTTCGTGCGGTTTGTGAGTTTCCGGTGGTCCATTAGGGGGGATAGGGAAAAGGAGGGCAACGCATCTGCATAACCTCTGGTTGTGCGGATGTGTATGGGCGTCGATAGTCGCCAAAAGGCCTCGATTGCTCGTTTGCCTCCTATGCTATTTAAAAAACCTGTCGAAATAAACATTTTTTAGCTTATTGGCTTTCATAAGCCACGGAATGATATGAGCGATGAATGTTTTGCGTATGATAATATGAATGATGAAAAGAAAGAAATCAAAAAAGAAGAACATGAAGCTCATTTACAGAGAAAATTTGAAGCGAGAAGACATAAAGATGAAGCTGGTCACAGTCAGATGGAAGTTGATAACATTCACGCTACTATAATAGAGCTGGCCATGAAATCAATACCACTTTTTGATCCGTCCGTCCGTTACTTCACTAGTATTAGGACTGCGTCAAGAATAAATCCTTAGAAAGTATAATAAATGGGACAAGGAAGATTTTTGATTTAAATAAACTGAAAACTGTTATGATTAAAACAAATACTGATGAGGAGCTGTGCATTGTTTGAAAATCAAAATTAAGTTATTCAGAAGAGGCAAAAGAGCAACCTCGTCCCCACCATGGTTCAAGCTTTGTCGTGGCGGTGAGACTGAGTAGCCTAGGATGTGCCCAGCACCTTGGGTGAAGCAAATTGAGCCGAGGGAGCTGCTCTTTGTACCCCTCTCATAAGAAGAGGGGACAAAAGAGCAGGGGAACAAGGGGCGATGATTGGAACCTTACCCCATTGTACTGTCCCGACGTTGGTAGGGGTTGTTCTGTGGTGCGGGACAACCACTCTGTGGAGGTGGCGTCGGTCCCTTGAGGAGATTACTAGCCGTCGAGGTACCTTGTTTGCTCATTAGATCCGGGGCACCTCAGCAAAAGCGGCATTGGCGGCACTCGCCGGGTTTTAGTGGGTAGAGCTGCGTCCACCTTAAACCTTTCGGGCGCAGCGAGTCCCACATACCCGCCTGGGAAGACCCACTCCCCCGTGGGATACCTCAAAGCTTTTCATGGCGTTAAAGAAAAAGAAAAAACCTCGTCAAGAGTTATTTTTCACAAAGCTTACAATGGTCACATAGCTATATCAGCAGATAAGTACCATGATTTGCAAAAGCTGTGTCGATCTGGATTTATTCCTCCAATATTATATCATGATTTTTCCAAATTTTTTCAAGTCCATCACGAATAATTATTATTTTTAATTATTATTAATTTTAGAAGATTTTTGTTATTATTTTAAGGCCATTTTAACGGATGTTCCTTTGCATTCCCTAAATTATTATTAACCTTTTTTTGAAACATTAACTTTATTAAAATAAAAACGTTTTTTAACTGCCCTAAAAGTAACACTATTCTGTAGCCGATAAATAAATCTTTATTATTAGTAAAAATCATATTTCTAACTACCATAGATTTTGCCATAAAAGAGCTATATATATATATATATATATATAAGATAACGAGAGGTAAATTTGAGTTGTTTTTCGGCTCTCCTGTAAAGTTGTCATTTTGCCCTTACGCTACTCTAGTTGCTAGCCTAACCCGCGAGTTGCTATCATAATTACACTTCCTAGCTAATTTTCATCTAGTGGAAATAGGCAATTAGTGGTTTTTTCTTTCCCAAGTTGCAAGTAGAGCGCGGCTCGATTAACGACTGCAATTTAAATTGTTAGATTGTTCCGAGCCACTTGCCGCCTTGTTACAGCCCAAGTTAACCGCCCTCCACTTTTACCTCAGCGGTATTTTTATTATAACTTTTTTAATTTTTTATTACATCTTGGTGCATAACAACATTTCGTAGTAGGGGCAAAGTCGATTTAATAAAGTTGATCACTATTTATCATTGTGGAAGGTATATATAAAAATATCCTTACCAAGGTCTTGTCGTTGCGGTGGGGCTCCTGGGTGCCAGGACCTAAGGCGAAGCAAATTGAACCGAGGGAGCTGCTGTTTGTACCCCGCTTAAAGAAGAGGGGACAAAAGAGCAGGGGGTATAAGGGGCCAGGATGAGCACCTCTCCCCATTGCACTGCCCCGACGTTGGGACCCCTACCAACGTCGGGGTTGTTCTGTGGAGCGGGACGACCCCTTTTTGGAGGTGGTGCGAGTCCCTTGAGGGACTGACTAGCCGTCGAAGTGCCCTGTTTGCTAAATAGATCCGGGGTATTTCACTAAAGGCGGCATTGGCTTAATTGACTACCCAGTGAACACATGAAAATAAATTTCCATTAGAAATAGATCATACAAAGATAAAGATCACATATTATATATAATAAGTAATATTATTATATACCTTTTTTTTATTTAACGCCGGGAAATGCTCTGATCATCCCGCAGGGGAGTGGGTCTCCCCACGCGGGTAAGTGGGATTCGCTGCGCCCGAAAGCTGGTAAGTGGACGCGGCTATACCCAATAAAACCCGGCGAGTGCCACCAATGCCACCTTTGGTGAGGTGCCCCGGATCTAATAAACAAACAGGGCACCTCGACGGCTAGTCAGTCCCGCAAGGGACCGACGCCACCTCCACAGAGGGGCTGTCCCGCACCACAGAACAAACCCTCCCAACGTCGGGACAGTACAATGGGGTGAGGTTTCCACCCTCACCCCTTGCCCTGTGCTCTTTTGTCCCATTATAGGAGAGGTATAAAGAGCCCCCTCGGCTTAATTCGCTTCGCTCAAGGTGCTGGGCACACCCTAGGCGACTGAGCCCTACCTACACAAACCAAAGCCTGAACCATGGTGGGGTGACTGGGTTTCCCTTAGGAAATTGCATTTAATTTTAGATAGACTGTATGAAATAAATTAAAAAATATATAATTATAAGAATAATATGCATTATATCATACTAATTATGTAGCACGTATATTCATTACCTTCAAAGCCGTTGATGTCATTAAGTTGGTGTCCACCCGTGGCTCGCTCCGGCAGATACAATTTCACACACCACTGGTCCCTGATATTACTAACACTTCGAATCGAACACTCATATAAGTTTGAGAATAACTGATTTTAACAGATGACTTTTAGATTTAGGACTTGAAGTTAACGAGGTTTTACGCAACGATAGTTGACTATCGAGAAATTTCAGTTTAATAATGTGATAACAAATTCTTCAAGTATAACCGTTTAATACAGTTGCAGATATAATAGATCTTCAAGATCTCTAATATCTGATTATAATAAAACAATTTTTTTACGGATTTTATCGCGGTTTATTAAGATTTTTACAAGCCCGACGTTTCGGATACTTTACAGCAACCATGGTCACGGGAGGACTGAGGTGTCATACGTCCTATTATTACAAAGTTATTCGAAACTACCCTATGATACATCAATATTTTGGTCAGTCCTATCTACGCAGAAAGTGCTAACTGTATCTTTAATCTGTGACATATTATACTTGGATTTTGATTTGATAATTTTAATAATGGGATCCCAAGCAGGTGGTAGAAGCCAGCCATCTTCTCTATTGAAATTAGGATGTTTTTTTAATTTCAATAGCCTCACGGATCATCCTTGGTTGGAATCTGTGTTCTTTTGCGAGGACTTGTGGTTTATCAAATCTGATATAATGGCGAGCTTTGTCAAGACTATGTTCACAGATGGCAGACTTAGTGTAGCGACGGTGTTTTAAATCAGCTATAATTGTTCTTAAATAAAATGTTAATACACCGCGATAAAATCCGTAAAAAATTGTTTTATTATAATGAGTGAAATTCGCGTAAACATTAGAAAACAATCTCTAATATCTGCTCTGTCACAGTTGCAAATCTACTGGTGGGGAAGACTACGCTGTGTTTTACCTTGCATGCATCTTGCTCATTAATTCTGTGAAACACATTTGCTGTTTTCCTGAGAGAAGGGTAAGACAGGCAGTGTAATACTGGCTCAGGCCTCAGAGACTTAAAATTTTATGTCTCAGGATAGGTGACACATGAATGAGTTTCCTGGGCTAGTTTTAGGTAATCTCGTTTATGTTCAGCGTCTGATGGCAAGTGACGGACTGACCACTTGCCATGATGTGGCACGTCTAATAGTTTGCCTATCCAACTGACATAAAAAATGAAAATGTACTTGATACAAAATACATAAAAGTCCCTGGCAAGTTTCGATTATTTAAACACTCGTAATCTATGATTAGGAGTTGAAAATAAATTATTAAAGATAAATGATAGGTAATCTAGTAAAGTAAACTCCACGTACTGCAAATAAAATGTTAAAAATCCTACAACGAAAACAGTAATAAAATATGAACCGGAACTCAGTAATGAGCAAAAGACGATTGATGGAATAATACGAGAACAAAATATCTCCAAACTTGTCCGAACATGGAACACGTGTCAACTTTACCGTTGGAACAACACGGAACTTCCGACAAAATACGCTTGGATTAGAAATAGACATTAAGGCGACGCATTGTTAAACAATAATTCTAATACCGGACACGCTCCAGAGGGGACTTAGCGTCCTGAGCGGGGTGAGGCTGTCCATACGCGCGTGAGCTTATAACTAAGAGACGTAAACGACAAAATTGTTTTCGTTATTTTATTGCGTTAAAACGATAGTTGGAGAAATTACTTCGAAAATTTTAAATAACATATTGTATAGACTCATCTACGAAGAAATTTAAGAGGTTTGAGCCGGTCCCGTTTGCCCATAAGATATATTATGAATCTCTTTTTATACTGGTGTTATATAGCCTTCCTCGTTAAAATATGGGCTATCTAACACTAACAGAATCTTTCAAATCGGACCAGTAGTTCCTGAGATTAGCGCATTCAAACAAACAAATTCTTCAGCTTTATATCATAAGTATAGCTATAAAAAGCATTATTGTAATTTATGACGTTATTATTATACGATATAAATCTTATATCTTTAAATGAGCAATTCTTGTATATATATATATATATATATATAATAATTTAATTATTTCAAGAAAATACATATTCATATATATATATATATATATATATATATATATATATATATATATATATATATATATATATATATATATATATATAATTGGAATCTCGGAATCGGCTCCATCGATTTTCATGAAATTTAGTATACAGGGGGTTTCGAGGGCGATAAATCAATCTAGCTAGGAATCATTTTTAGAAAATGTCATTTTATTAAAAAAAAAATCCAGGTACTGAATATAATATGCGAATATTATTTTGTGAATTTCATAATCGTTGCAGCATTTTACTCCCAATCTTAAGGCCACAGTGTATTTCAATATTATTTTTAATTATTGCTTTATTATGTTAGTTGGATAGACAAACTGGCAAACGTGCCACCTGATGGTAAGTGGTCGACGTCGCCCATGAACATAAACTAGTGTCGTGATTGCATTTTATTTATTTTTATTACAAACTATTTTATAAAGTCGCCTATGTAACTGGCAACAATTAGATCACTGTGATTGGTCGTTTGATTTGATTGTCAACCAATCGGCGATAACCGCGCTTTCTGCAAGCGGTTGGCTAGACAAAACAGAAGAAGAAGAAGTTGAACAGATGATGAATTGTGGAATTTTGGAATATAGGAGATGTAACAATGCGCTGATAGTTTTTATTTTGTGAAAATAACTATTAAGTAATAAAAAGTTAATAGAATTAGTGATCACAATATACTTTATGAGTATTGTAGCAACTATCTAACAATATTTGAAGACTCACGATGATATTGAAAATGAAATATGTATAATTCACATCACTAGTTTATCTGAAACGAGCCCAGGCAACTCATTTATGTGTTGCCTATCCTGGTACATAAGATGTTAAGTCTCGGTGCCAGTAATTACACTACCTGTCTTGCCCTTCTCTCCAAAACACAGCAAAGCTGTTTCACGGGAGAAACAAGCAAGATGGTGATACCCATGCAGCCGGGAGCGCAGCACAGCGCTTCCCTCCCACCGGTAAAAAAATTGCTAATTTACTGCTAATTGTTGAGTTTAAAATTATTATCCTAAGTTGAGGGTAGTTAAATAAAACTTGCATTATGCTTGTCACTTGTAAACTTCCCTCCTTTCATACATGTGTGACACTCCGCCTCTCTTCCGCAAGCCGGCAACGAGTAAAGCCGCGTTTTCGCTAACTGTTAAACTGTAAAGAAGCTATAGGAATATCGAAGCTATTAGAATGCGATCGTGTGTATGTGTTGTTCCCGCATATACAGACTAGAGACTGTTAGAAGATTATACGAGGGGGTACGAGAGCTGCTGGCATCCCTGGGAGAAGAACAAGAATGTAATGTAATGAAAGGTCAGTCGCACATGTCCTATGCCTTCCTCCTGTTCATCGATCTTACTTCTGTCCCATATAATATTACAAGCTAATGCAAGTTAATTTTCATATTATATTTCTAACAACCGCAAAAATACAGTCCACTCTCTTTTATTTTCTGTATTAATTTTATATGGTTAAACGAACCGGATTACCTATCTCCTTTATATATTTTCTAGCCTCACGAGCTGTCGAGAATAATATTTCTCCCGTACCCCGCAGATAGAAAAGGTGGAGACTAGCTCGAGGTGTGTATCTCTAGTGTGATCTACTAGCGGTCTATTTACTTTGATGAGCACAAAACTAATACGTCTCGCAAATTACCAATAAAATTAAAAATTTGGATTTTCATGTTGATGTTTAAAAATCTGCGATACTAATTCATTTCCGATATTTCCTTTTGCTTAAATTTGTTTCAACAATAACATTGAATGTTGCAGATATTTTTTTTATGTCATCAGGGGGCAAACGAGCAGTAAGAGCCTTACGGCGCCGACGCCCATACACATCCGCACAACCAAGGCCACGCAGATGCACCGCCCTCCTTTTCCCTATCCCCTCCAATGGGCCACCGGAAACTCAAAACCTCACGAAACGCGACAGCATAGCTGTCACTTGACGCCTGAGTTATATGAGCGAGAGGTACAACCCAGATCGTGCCGGCCCAATTCGGATGTATTACGGCACTATCTCTTACTACTTTTGGGTTAGGTTAGGTTACTTTTGGGAAGTCAGCGTGGTACTCGATCTTCAAGAAGATAAAATCTTATCCTAATTATCTTAACGTCCATTGAAGAAGGCTTATCCTGCGGAAAATAACGAGCGGACTGATAATATTTTTTCATGTGTCTACTACATACACAACGTCCAACTGTGTCCAAATCGATATAACCTGATAATAACGATGACGACGACCTCTGTGGCTCAGTGGTTAGCGCGTTGACGCTCAAGCCGGAGGTTGCGGGTTCGAATCCTGCCAGGGAACAAAAATAATTTCTGCGTTCCTGGGTCATGGATGTGTATTAAATATGTGTATTATATAATAAAAATCTTAAATATATGTATAGTATAAAAGTATTAAATATATTTCCGTTGCCTGGTACCCGTAACACAATTCCTCGAGAACTTACCACGGGATCAGATTGACGTGGTGTGAAAGCGTCCATAGATATTATATTATTATAATAACGATGGTAATGATTTTGACTTAAACCAAGACTTTAGACTTCATTCATTTGTTAGCTGTATGATATCGGTACATGCAACGGCCTATAGGCCGTAGGCTTATCAAGGTTAATTAGTAAACAGTATAGTATGGTAAATACTTTCGTTTATATATTTTTTATTACTTCTCGTTTCATATTTTCGCGTTATTGTATAATATCATGCAAATATACAAACAAATATTCTTAATATTATAAGTATAGAAATTAACAAGGAAAAACCTTTGAACGAAGAAAATTAAGGTTCTTTTGTGCAAAACATTTTGGAAAATCAAAAGAAAGTTTGTCTTTATATATAAATTTAATGTATTATTTATACTAAAATAAAATTATGTTTCTATCTAAAAAAATCTATAGTAAGATGCTATATAATTTACAATATAGATATCGCCTTACAACTTATAGACGAAAAAAAACTTTTCTAGTTACACAATGGCTTTTTTTTTCATTATCATATTATGCTCTTTTTATGTTAGTTTGATAGACAATCTAGCTGACGTGGTACTGGTAGTAACAGGTGACATCACTCATACACGAATTCACCTGGGACTAGCCCAGACAACTCATTTGAGCGTTGGCAATCCTGAAACGTAAGTTTAAGTGCCACAAATGCTTACCCCAGGAGGGTAGGCATTTGTGCACTTATATCCGAACTACAGCCTAGTTGTTTTATGGATGAAAATAGCAGGAGCTACTCATCCCCACTATGGTTCAAGCTTTGTCGTGGCGGTGGGGCTCATTAGCCTTAGGTGAGCTCAGCACCTTGGACGAAGCTAATTGAATCGAGAGAGTTTCTCTTTTTCTCCCTATTATAAGAAGAAGAGACAAAAGTTCAAGAGGTGAACATGGGAACCTCAGCCCAGCACTGTCCTGACGTTAGGACGGGTTGTTCTGTGGTGCGGGACAACCCCTCTGTGGATGTTGCGTCAGTCCCTTTGGAGATTGACTAGTCGTCGGGTGCTCTGTTACTCAACAGATCCGGGGCACCTCACCAAAGGCAGCATTGGTGGCACTCGCCGAGTTTTAATGGGTAGAGCTGCGTTCACCTTACCACCTTTCGGGCGCAGCGAGCCTGCATACCCACATACTCGCCTTGGGAAACCCACTCCCCCGCGGGATGCCTCAGAGCGTTTCCCGGCGTTAAAGAAAGAAAAAGAAGACATCGCACTAGAGACTGATATGACAAAAACGGATAATGATACGAAGCGCATTCCTAAATAGAATCGATGATCAGATGTATTGGTGCTGATACCTTGGGGTTCATGGTTTTCATCCCAACGGCTCGATAAGTATATTATACAGGATTAGCCATGCTACTGTTCTCGAGGGCTCCATCGCGGAGCATGCCCAGGAATAAGAAAACCCCTCCTCGATTACAACAGTAATTTCTGCAGCTTCAGGGTCACTTCAGCGCTGGCGCTACTGGTGGGTACCAGTCTCATATCTTAAGAGTTCTTTTAACCGTCTTCTCAGTCTGATTGACACCACTTGTTCTTAACACCTAGATAATGAACCTTCCATCCACAACAAGACTTGAACTACGGGAGTGTTGCTACCTGACTAACTAGATACGTACTATGCAAATGTTGAGACGGTGGGTCATTCAAAGTCCGGTCCTAAAAAATCGAGAGGAAGGTCAGTTCCCATTTAAAGACGACAATCTGAAAGAAATTGGACTGAAAAATATTTACTATGATGATCCAAATATAAAAAAAAAACGCCGTTAAAAACTTGTAAAAACTGTGAGGCCTTTTGTTTGAGTATGCGTGTAATGGTCAATGGTGCGTGCTGCGTGACTTATTTGAATGGTAGCGCTATAAATAATAACGAACGCATTGCTTAGAAATATTCCTATTGTGGGCCACTAATGTACATTAAATGCTAAGGTACGTTTGTCAAAGGCTTAAACGCTTGGGTTCATCGTAATATTATACTTCATATTATGTTTTCTTTTTTATTTGGGGTTGATTTACAAAAAAAAATACTATAGGATTAAGTTAATATTAAATATATTTTACAGGTATAAATCTAAGCAATCAATTGATTCTTCTTAGGTTTAAAATTGTGGACCTAAAGGTAACGTTTAACCAGATATAATTATAATGCATTTATTTAACATGGTAAGGTCGGGATACTCAATATCAGTGGACTGACACGGATTGTAGAAGCTAATAATTAATATTGATTAAATTAAGTAATAATAATTATTATGAAAAATGATAATAATGATGACAACTTCATAGATAATGGTGATGGTGGTGACAAAGTTGATAATGCTGATGATGATCACGATGATGATATATAATGAAGCGTGTAATGAAAAATGATAATAATGATGAAAATGTCATATATGATGGTGATGGTGGTGACAAAGTTGATAAGTTAATAATGATGATGATATTTTATAAAGTGTGTTATGAAAAATGATAATAATTATGACATTGACATAGACGACGGTGATGATGGTGACGAAGTTGATAATACTGATTCGATAAGGATAATAATAACGATGAAACTAGTAATGATAACAGATAGTAAAAAACTGCACCTTGGTAAAGTTGTGTCAAAGTCTGAAATGATAAAGTAAAATGTGGGTCACAATATAAAAAGGCCATCGCCGCTTTTTGCGACTTAGCGGAACTCACAGCCAATTGGACTTGTTCTTGACTATTTTTCGTTGAGATCTTGTTAGCACGCTAACAATCGGATCACGAACTGAAAGAGTCAGTCAGGATTGCGGATGACTCGCTTGTTTTTGCTTTTTCACTTTTGTAAACGTATTTACACTTTAGTGCAGTTTCGTATTTAGTTTTTTCGTGTAAGATAGCAGTTGCCTGACATATTCGTTTAGAATTATAGTCCTGTAAGTACAATTAATATAATTACGTTTTATACTCATTTTACTAAAAAGAAATTTAAAAATAAACTTGTAAAAACCTGTTTTGAAGAACAAAATTAACAGTTATTTTAAAGAAATGGAACTAAATTGCTATATATAAGTCATCATCCCACATATCCCCAGGGACTACCCATTCCTGGGTGAACGCGCAAGTCATTTCCACTGCGACAGCAAAAAAGGCCTTTGTTCAGCAGCGACTTGATAGAAGTTGATGATGATAACGTCATTGGTGAGATATAACTCAAAATACTTAAACCAACATTAAAATATTTGAAATAATAAGCAACATGATGTTTATCTTTTATTTAGCAAGATACTGACTTCCATATTGCTTATATCAATTTACACAGCTTAGAACACTGGTACCTACTAACCTTACTTTTTAAATCACTCCACTAACAAAATCCCTACTATGATAGTTTTTAATTAATAAAATGCATTATTAAAATAATTAAAGTGTCATTTGTTGTTCTTTTTAAAGCAAATGGCTGAGCTCTAATTACAAAAGTTACCGATAGCAGTTCACAAAGTATTGAAAAATGAAGGCAGATCTTCGATCTTTGTAAAGTAATTCCAACTCTAGCGTTTGCCGTTGGGAGGAGATTAAAAATAAAAGCGAGTGCAACCTTAAACTATAGTTAAGATAAGCCAACTTGAAGTTGCCGAGGTATAAAGTTACATCTTTTTAAATATAATATAAGTTGTAGCGAAATGAACGGGGCTGATACAAAGTTTTAATTTGTATTAAATATTTAGCCCCCGGCTGATGGTGTATTTTAAATTGCATATAAGTTCTATAATCTATCATCATAAAATTTTTGCCCACTTCTGGATGTAGGTCTCCTTTGATGAACTGATAAGCGATCTATATGATATTCTATAAGGGCGTGGCTCCACCGCGGCGCACAGTTGTAAAGTTTCGCTTTGCAAGAAAATGTAAGTGATAGTTTCTGCAACACACGGCCAAGCTACGCATTTCTTGACATTATCTTGCAATTGACATTTTAACACATGTGACTGTGCGTGCTCCGCGATGGAGCCATGCCTTAAATATAATATATTAAGTATTTTTTTAATGACGCTGTTTAACATTAAATGGGAATTTTCGAACTATGATTTCGGATCTTTAGGTATATCCTATTTTTTAATCCAATTTTATTTCATTTAATAAAATGTATTTATTTTCCAGTATATTAGTAGGTTTTAACTAATCTTAGTTAATTCTAGATCCACTGTTTCAAAAAGATAAGTTCGTTTGTAGTATTATAAGCTTGATTAAAGTAAAACGAACAAATAAAATGTACTAAATCTAAAAAAAAAAGTGTGTGTGTCAGCTCCGACGCACGATTGGAGTTTACTCCTAACGAACGATAATAAAATGATGATATATAGCGAGTAGAAAATAAGTGTAAATGAACGCATCTGCTGATGCGTGATAACAGAAACAAACATATTATTATATCTGTAATTATTCGGATTATTTATATTACTTCAATAAAGCGTATTACATAAAGTATGTTACAAAATAATAATAACAAAGAGGAGGCCCCGAGAATAAGATCAGGGAGGATCAGGGGCATTTCACTTAGTACATTTGGTTTTTTGTATGAGATTGGAAAGTCGTTATATTGCGTTAGATGGCGCTATTTTGGGTTTTTTTATGTCTATGAAATTTTGTTAACATGTTTTATGTTGAAGACTAGTTATTCTTATATAAAATATATGTGATTTATTTTTTAACAAATATAGATACCTATTTAATACTTAATCGAAATTAAATTCTTTACTTGACAAGTTTGTACAATTAAACTTGAACCAAGTGTTCAATGGTCACACCAAATATATTTAGGGAGGCCACATTAATATTTTAAAGTTTCTGATTTGTTAATTATCAAATTGAAGAGTATCAATTTACTCAGAAAATTTGTGCAAGTTATTGTATTATTTTTAGAAAGAAATTGAAAATTATAAATAGAAAATTATAAATATGATTTTGAAAATATGAAAAAGAATATTTGAAAAGGATAAATATATATTAAAATTACTAGACTTTTCTGGGCTGAAATTTAAAATTATTTTAAAATCGCCGCGAATATTGGAACGTAATGACTTTTTTTAGTCTGTACCCTGTGCTAACGTTTAATTTTCTCAATTTTGAATTCATTATTGTTATTACGTAGTATTCCCTAGTTTGTGTTTTTGATTATACAATCTTGAATGTGCTCTAGTTATTTTATTTTCTTATTTCCACTCAATTTTGTAATTTCCCGGACCCTGACGACTCTCCTTTTGCATTATCCAGCAAAAAGTTTTATCAAAACGTTTTCCAAAATTAAAGACATTGCAGTGTATGTTTTAAAAAACCATTGTGAGTTGTGACTATGATAACTTAAGAAACTACATGAAGACTAGAGTTTTCTATACGGAAATTAATACAATGCCAATTACATAAAAATCAAAATTGTGATTTCATATGCAATTTGGTTAGTAATTTTTTCACATACATTAGTGGTGCAAAGATATAAATAATATATTAAGTGGACAGAGAAAAGACACAGTGATATTGATACAGTAAAAATTTACCTAGTCAATATTTTAATAATAATATAAGACGAAAAAATAAAATAATAATTAGTACCTACACATTGTTTTATTTAAAATCCTACATGACGTTATTAATTACGTCCATTTTAGCTAATGCTGACCAAATGGGGGATACTTATTTGTCTTGCAAATCATTGCAACGGAATAAAGTATTATCCCCATTTTTTCAGCATTAGCTAAAATTGTTTAAATATCTTATAATATTGCATATAAATGGTCGTGTGATTGACATTTAGTGCTGTAATATTGCGTTAGATGGCGTTGGTGGCATTATTTTAAGATACGCTGTGTAATGTATTCCATCTCATTCTTTTACACGTTCAATCCTACAGATATATATGTTTGTCTCTTTCTACGTAATGCCTCAACTTTTAGTGTTACACTTGATTTTACTCCTCATAAAATTTCCGTACCGGGCCTTATAACTCAAATGGTTTCTTAAGGAGTAAACTCCAATATAAGTTATTTAATATTCCATTCAGTCTAGAAAATTATCACATAAATTTGAGAAACATCTAAGAGCGCAACGCAATTGTTATTAATCCAAATGAAATAGAAAACCTCATAAAAATGCGGATCGGATCCTTAAACTTCGCAGCAGTTAATTATATTCGCCAAAGTGATATCTGTGAAAAAAATGGAAGTTTTTGTAAACAGCGCCCCAACTTTAAATTGGTTTTTTTCGACGCCCAAGAGAAACGTTAAGAATTTTATTCTTTTCTTTGAAACCAATGAAGGACTTATTATGCGAAATTATTATGTATAAGCGAGATTTATTAGCTTTGGGACACCTGGGCTTGAGTTGATCACAGACGAATAAAATTACAGCTTTTGGGAACAAATTTATTGACGAAAATTTTAATAACTTCGTTATTAATTACTTTCTTCTTTATAACATTTCGATAAGTTTGAAATTTATTTGGCAGTTGCATGTTTATTAATGATATCCATCAACATGGTTATTAAACTGAATCTCGGCTTATACAAATTACTTGCTGTTTTACTTACATATTACATATATTTATATATTTATATTCGCATTTATAATATTCGTAAGGATAAGGAAGTAAGGATTTCCGCACGCTTTATAACAGTTCAAGCATTGAGGTAAATCCAAAATCTGGTGAAGCATTGTAACAGATTGTTTTTTGTGGATAGGTAAGGCAGGTATTTTTTAAATGTCAGTTAAATGCGAAGTGGCAGACGTGATGGTACGTGGTCAGTCACCTATTAACATAAATGAGTTTTCCTTGAATTAGTCCAGGCAACTCATTCATCCCCACCATGGTTCAGGCCTTGTCGTGGCGGTGGGCCAGCACCTTGGGTGAAGCGAATTGAGCCGAGGGGGCTCTTTGTACCCCTCTTATAAGAAGAGGGGACAAAAGAGCAGGGGGCAAGGTTCGAGGATGGGAACCTCACCCCATTGTACTGTCCCGACGTTGGGAGGGGTTGTTCTGTGGTGCAGGACAACCCCTGTGAAGAGGTGGCGTCGGTCCCTTGCGGGACTGACTAGCCGTCGAGGTGCCCTGTTTGTTTACTAGATCCGGGGCACCTCACCAAAGGCGGAATTGGTGGCACTCGCCGGGTTTTAGTGGGTAGAGCTGCGTCCACTTACCAGCTGTCGGGCGCAGCGAGTCCCACATACCCGCGTGGGGAGGCCCACTCCCCCGCGGGATGCCTCAGAGCATTTAAACAAAACAGTTAAGTCTTGGTGCCAGTAATTACACTGTTCCTTACCTGTTCTGCAAACAATAACAAAAATAAAAGAGCAGGGAGGACAAGGGGCGAGGATGGAAACCTCACCCCTTTGGACTGTTCCGACGTGGGGATAGTCCAATGGGGTTATTTTGTGACAGCCCACGGTCGGTCGGTCCCTTGGGGACTGACTAGCCGTAGAGGTGCCCTGTTGCTCAAAAGATCCAGGGCACCTCACCAAAGGCGGCATTGGTGGCACTCACCGGGCTTTAGTGGGTACAGCTGCATCTACCTTATCACCTTTCGGGCGCAGCGAGTTCCACATACCCGTCTCCACTCCTCCGCGGGATGCCTCAGAGCATTACCGGCGTAAAAGAAAAAAAAAGATGGTGGTACCCATGCAGATGAAGCTGGATAGCGCATCCTACCCCCCGGTAAACTAACTCTAAAGCACTGCAAAGCAATTATTCATGTTCGTGTGTATCGTCTCCTTCTTATTATCAGGTTCTTATATATTGTGGAAATAAAAAGACCACAATAATATCAAAGCTATAACATTGATTTAAAGATATAGAAAATATGAAATCACAAGAAAATACAAAAGAAAATCGGAAACAAGGACGGCCATTAGAAAACAAAACGAACCGTTTCGCACATGAGCGACTTTCTTATAGCAACCGCGGAATTTATCGCATCTTGTACGTAGGGATTCTGATTACATAGAAGCCTTGTAAAGTAAAACAGATTCGAGAAATTAATACGTCGCGAGTTTTGTTAAGTTATTTTAATCAAGTCCTACAAGTGCAATGAAATTGGACAAAGTTTTAGCAAATATGAAGTTTATTTTAGTGATAGGAATAATGGAACCACTTTTTATGGAATTCAACGCGTGGAGATTTTTACATTCGATGACATATGTGACTTGAAATGGCTAGCGTGTTGGCGCTCAAGCTAAAGGTAACGGGTTCAAATCCCGCCAGGGAATCAAAAGATTTTGTTCCTGGATCAGGGATGTGTATTATATATAATAAAAATGTTAACTATGTGTATAGTATTAAAGTATTAAATATATTTCCGTTGTCTGGTACCCGTTACACAAGTTCTTCGAGAACTTACCACGGCACCAGATAGATGTGGTGTAAAAGCGTCCGTAGAAGAATCCATGGATATAAATTCTCAACGTTTCGGATGCTTCGCAGCAACCTTGGTCATGGTGATCTCACCTTATATGACATGTAGTTTTTCTTTCGATGTTAATTTTATTTAAAAGTGAGCGATTGATATTATTAAGATCAGGTGCAGGAAGAAATAAAAAAGGCATCGATTAGGCCCTTCGTCTTTTTTTTTATCACAAAATTTGCTGAAAATTTACCTTTTTATGTTCCAAACAAACTGTACTTTTTTATTTCAAAATATTAATTATTTTATCACCTCATTTTTATATCGAAATAACACCCTAATTTAAAGCCAAAATATATGCTTCCTTTATAAAGTTAGCGGGCTTCTTGTCGTGAAATCTTTAGTTTCTGATAGTGTAAAAAATATACATTATTACTATGGTAAGTACTCTCATAAACATCACCATGGTTCAGGCCTTGTCGTGGCGGTGGGGATCAGTAGCCTAGGGTGAGTCCAGCACCTTGGGCGAAGCCAATTGAGCCGAGGGGGCTCTTTGTACCGCTCTTATGAGAAGAGGGGTAAAAGAGCAGGGGGCAAGGGCCAAGGACGGGAACCTCACCCCATTGTAGGTACTGTCCCAACGTTGGGAGGGGTTGTTCTGTGATGCAGGACAACTCCTTTGTGGAGGTGGCGTCGGTCCCCTGAGGGGCTGACTAGCCGTCAAGTGCCCTGTTTACTCATTAGATCCGGGGCACCTCGCCAAAGGCGGCATTGGTGGCACTCGCCGGGTTATAGTGGTCACTTAGCGGAATGCCTCAGAGCATTTCCCGGCGTTAAAGAAAAAAAAAGAAAAGTTCTCTCATAAAATGCAAAAAAAAACCTAGTACGAGACGAGAGAAAAAAAGGTCCAGACTCTCCACTGGTCTAAAAAATATTACCTATTTCAATACTACCGTATTTTAGACTACTGAAAAAGGCATAGAATTGACTTAATACGTGGAATCAGTCAGTGATATTACGTCGACAGAATTCATTGCTTGACATGTACAATTTTGTTTAAAATAATATGGATAAAAGAAATAATTCATTGGATTCCAGTCAAATTTTAATGTAAACAGAATAAAAATTCTTTTATCCATTCCATATGCATTTTTGATCACTTTTATGATGACACTACAAAAAAGTAAACAGTTTTTGCAATACAGGCATTTTGACGGTTTTCATCGAGGGCTTATTAAGATATTTCGTTCCCAATGTGAAAATTTTACAGCAACTATGATTATGAAATTTTTAATTAGTTTTAGACTAACATTAGCCCTGTTTTCTACTTTCATTTCGTGGAGCTCTTGGGGGTGGTTCTTCCAAGATCTTGAGAGATAATAAGTAATCTATATTTTTTTTTACCAATCATCCACAAATAAATTTAAAAAAAACTAACCCAACCAGTCACAGGAACTGCCGATGGAAGTGAAAACAAAATAATTAAATTCAAATACCTATAATACAGACTGTAATAGATTATGACAACCTATACAATTTAAACGGCGCACAAAATGACCGCATGACCTTGACATTTCAGTGTGTTTGACGATTGGTTATGTAAACAAATATTGCATAATCTTATATAAATAAATCAAACCTCATATAAACGTCAAATAGCGTCTCATAACGGTGGTAACGGTGTCGCAAATTCAGAGATTTTATCTCATAAAAAAATATGCGTACCGCGCCTAAAGAAGTTTTCACTTTCGGTGGACGCTTATACACCACGTCAATCTGACCTTGTGGTAAGTTCTCGAAGAACTTGTGTTACGGGTACCAGGCAACGGAAATATATTTAATACTTTTATACTATACATATATTTACGATTTTTCTTATATAATACATATAACCACGGAGTAATTACAAAGCATATAAAACACATCCATGACCCAGGAACACACATTTTTTTTTGTTGCCTGGCAGGATTCGAACCCGCTTCCTCTGGCTTGAGCGACAACGTGCTGACGATATGTAGCACATAGGTCGTATAATTTTAATACTGTCTATTAAATACACTCTGAGCTAACTTTATAACGTCATCATCATTCATTATTTAGTATATAAGCCTTTTACATATATAAATGGATAAAACAGAACAGTCTAAAATCATTTATTGAGCTAATGCAAATTCCATACCCGTGATCTGTACACCTACAAGATGCCTGGAGCGAGTTCAATGTGGAAATTACGTTGATCATTCAACCAGCTTGATTGCTAACAACGGCCTCGGTCACTTAATTAATTTTACATCTCGGCATACCGCATAAGGGTGGAATTTCTAAATTATAAAGCCATGTAAAGGATATCGTGAATATGTTAATGTTACCAGTGCCCATGACTTGCTCAGAAATGTAATGTATTTTTTTATACGTTGAAATAGTCAGAAAAGCCAGATGGTAATTGCTCAATGTCACAAATTAATTAAAATTAATTTTGGAAGTAGGCAGTTAGTTTAACCAATGGGAGGGATGCGCTGTGCCGTGCTCCCGGCTGCTTGAATTGAGAGTGATATTGCTTGTTTCTCCCGTGAAACAGCTTTGCTGTGTTTCGGAGAAAAGGGCAAGATAGGCAGTGTAATTACTGGCACAAAGACATAACATCTTATTTCCCAGGACAGGCAACACAATATGACGTGCTCTGTTTCCTCATTAGATCCGGGGCACCTCACCAAAGGCGGCATTGGTGGCACTCGCCGGGTTTTAGTGGGTAGAGCTGCCGGTCCACCTTACCACCCTTCGGGCCACCCTAAATGTATTATTCTCTGCTGGGAAATGCTCTGAAGCATCCCGCGGGGTAGTAGGTCTCCCCAGGCGGGTATGTGGGTCTCGCTGCGCCCGAAGGGTGATAAGGTGGACCGGCAGCTCTAACCACTAAAACCTGGCGAGTGCCAACAATGCCGCCTTTGGTGAAGTGCCCCGGATGTCTTGAGCAAATAGGGTACCTCGACAGCTAGTCAGTCCCTCAGGGGACCGTCGCCACCTCCATAGAGGAGTTTTTTTTTTTTTTTTTTTTTTATAGAAGAGGGGGCAAACGGACAGTCGGTTCACCTGATGGTAAGTGAATAGCGACATCCACAGACACCCGCTATACCAAGAGATCAGCAGGTGCGTTGCCGGCCTTTTAGATGTGAGTATGCTCTTTTCTTGAAGGTCCCTAAGTCGTATCGGTTCGGAAACACCATAGGTGGCAGCTGATTCCATATATTTGTAGTGCGAGGCAGGAAATGCCGTAAAAATCTAGATGTTGTGGATTTCCGGACATCAAGATGGTGTGGGTGAAATTTGGAATTCTTACGCGATGTCCGGTGGTGGAATTCTGCCGCAGGTAGGTATTAATCCGAACAATTCCTCAGAACACTCCCCGTGGTAGATGCGGTAGAAGATGCAGAGCGATCCGACATCTCTACGCAGCGCCAAGGGATCAAGCCGATTGGAGATCACATTATCATCGACGATTCGAGCCGCCCGGCGTTGGACGCGGTCAAATGGAAGGAGCTGATATTGGAGCGCTCCAGCCCAGAGGTGAGAGCAGTATTCCATGTGAGGCCGGATCTGCGCCTTGTATAATTGAAGGCGGTGTGAAGGCATGAAATACTGCTTCGCCCAATTGAGCACGCCAAGTTTCTTAGAGGCTAGTTTAGCCTTTCCTTCCAAATGACCATGAAACTGCACATCTCTCGATATGTCGACGCCAAATATCCCAATGCTGGCTGCGGCAGTTAGGGGAGTGCCTTCAAATCGTAGAGGAACGACGAAGGGTGATTGTTTGGCGGTAAACGCGCAAACTTGTGTCTTGTTGGGGTTAAATTGGACCAGGTTAAGTCGTCCCCATTCCGAGACTTTGGTCAACAGAGACTCGATTTCAGACACAAGTTTGTTCCGACACTCATCGACTTGTTCCCGAGAAATATTAGAGCAGCCAGTGTATAAGGCATCTCCAGTGCTGTCATCCGCATAACAATGAATGCCGCTGGTTTGCAGCATTTCATTGATATGCAGAAGAGACAGGGTTGGAGATAGTACACAGCCTTGCGGAACACCAGCATTAACAGACTTGAGGTCCGAGCATGTACCGTCGACAACGACCTTGATGCTCCTGTCTGCTAAAAAACTGGTGCTTCCCCCTTGCTCTCAACTGCCTCCGCTCATCGATGCGTTAGGAATATTAGAAGATCACCAGCTGAACGATTCCGTTGAAAGCCATATTGGTGATCGCTAATCAGCTGGTGCTCCTCCAAATACCGCCGGAGCTGGCAGTTAATTATGGATTCCATAATCTTTGAGAACAAGGAAGTTATGGCTATTGGTCTGTAGTTGGACGGGTCTGAGCGGTACCCTTTCTTAGGGATCGGGTGTACCAAAGCTGTCTTCCACGAGTATGGGACGACGCCTAATGAGTATGAGTGCCGAAATAGACGCGTAAGGACGGGTGCCAACTCAGGAGCACAAGTACGTAGCACTAACGGAGGGATGCTGTCAGGCCCACTCGACTTATGGATGTCCAGCGAAAAAATCGCTTTACGTACGGAGCTCTGTCGAAAAATTATTTCCGGCATTGAGGTATCACACCGAGGGATCGTCGGTGGTATTTTTCCCTGGTCATACTACTAAAAGTCGAGTTGGAAGCAAAAAGAGAGCCTAGAAGGTCGGCCTTCTCCTTCGCGGTGTGGGCCAACGAGTCGTTCCTCATGTGCAAAGATGGTAGGGATGGCTTACAGAAATTCCCTTGAACAGCCTTGGCGAGTGACCAGAATGCACGAGTTCCCAAAGGAAGTCGAACCAATCTCTCGCCAATTCTGTTCACGTACTCCGCTTTTGCCTCAGCAATAGCTCTTTTGAAGGACCTGGAGGCAAAGTTATACTCCTTTTTTAATGCGCTGGTCTTTACATCCTGTGACATCGATGCATTGGCCCAGGCTCGGTAGCTTAACCGCTTGTGGCATGCAGCCATCTTACAAGTTTGACCAAACCAGGGCTGGGATTTGTTGTCCCGCACCACAGAACAAATCCTCCCAACGTCGGGAAAGTACAATGGGGTTAGGTTCCCATCCTCGCCCCTTGCCCATCTTCTTATAAGAGTGATAAAAAGAGCCCCCTCAGCTCAATCCGCTTCGCTCAAGGTGCAGCGGCTCACCCTAGACTACTATGCCCCACCGTCACGACAAGGCCTGAACCACGGTAGGGAGAGAATAATACATACTAAGTCTTAGTCCGACATGTGCAGTAACCGGTCCGTGTTTGATGCGAGTAGGATAGGGTCGATCGTCTTGGCGCTAATTGAAGGAGCAGCAGTGGACGGATAAAGGCTGATGATGATGATATCTTACTTCTCGAAACACTTTTAAGCCTGCTTTTCTGTCTAGAGCTAAATAATGAGTTGAAGCCTAAGTGTTTTTTGACCATTAACTAGGTGGGAAGATTTTCTTCGTGCATTAACCGGTCCTGTCGGATGCGAGTAGCAAAGGGCAAGTGGCAAGTCTTGGCGTTTATTGAAGGAGGCCCATGTTTAGCAGTGGACGGATAAATGCTTATGGTGGTGACAATGAATAAATAACAGGATATTGGACTGCATGCATATGGTAAACGTGTATTTAACGATATGATTGAATAACCAGAATAACTGAAAAGCAACACAGGAATTTTAATCAGTGCAAAGAGAATAAGCGAGCTTCTGTTGTAAGAAAACTTTTAGGAAACTATGCTAATCACTGGACAAACGGACTGATTGCAAGCGCGAGTTGTGGAGTAAAAACAGATTCGTGGCGCAAATTCAAATTTATCATTTATTCAAAACACAGTTAAATGGTGTTTGTTTGAAAAGACAATGGACAATAAGCAATTATTGTTTTTCTACTAGACAAACAAAGAGTAGAGTTTGGGTATTAATCCATAAAATCTTTTTTTTTTCTTTAACGCCGGGAAATGCTCTGATCATCCCGCGGGATAGTGGGTCTTCCCACGCGGGTATGTGAGACTCGCTGCGCCCGAAAGCTGGTAAGTGGACGCAGCTTTACCTACTAAAACCCGGCGAGTGCCGCCAATGCCCCCTTGGTGAGGTGCCCCGGATCTAAGAAGCAAACTTTGACCACATAACATCAGCCTCTCTAGACGAGTGACTTTTACATTTATCGAATAGAATAGAATAGAACCATCAATGTATGAGATTGACGTTCGCTTTTTATCGAAGAGATTTCACCGGTGGAAGGTGGAATGCGCCGCTCTCCCGGCTGCATGTGTACCACCATCTTGCTTGTTCCTCCCGTGAAGCAACTTTGCTGTGTTTCTAAGAGAAGGGCAAGACAGGCTGTGTAATTAGGTTGATTTAGTTCCAGGTAAACTATTTTATGTTCATGGGTGACCTCAACCACTTACCTACCATTTAGTGGCACGTCAGCCAGTTTACCAATCCAACTAATAGTGCTAACTAACATAAAAAGAGAACGCCAATCTCAAACATTGATGTTTATATTCTACTAGCTGTTGCCCGCAGCTTCGCCCGCGTTTACTTAGATTTACAGTCGTATTAATGATGATTATTTTTATGGCCAAAGTTACGCCGTATAACATCAGCTATCTGCCAGTGAATAATAATAATAATAATATCTATGGACGCTTTCACACCACGTCAATCTGGTTCCCATGGTAAGTTCTCGAAGAACTTGTGTTACGGGTACCAGACAACGGAAATATATTTAATACTTTTATACTATACATATATTTAAGATTTTTATTATATAATACACATATTTAATACACATCCATGACCCAGGAACACAGAAAATATTTTTGTTCCCTGGCGGGATTCGAACCCGCAACCTCCGGCTTTAGCGCTAACGCGCTTACCACTGAGCCACAGAGGTCGTCTCGTGTGAAAGTCTCGTCAAAATCAGCCTAGCCGTTTTATAGATTTACCAGAACAAACAGACAGACAAAATTGTTTTTTTAATGTAAGTACCGTATATTATTTCATAGCTTTTACCCGCGACTTCGTCCGCATGTAAGAAGTATTTTTTTAAATCTTATTTTTCAAATAATATGGTTGCAATTTACGGGTTCCATACTATGTTTGTGCCAAATTTCATCTGTTCAGTGGTTTAGGCGTGAAGAAGAGACAGACAGGCAGACAGAAAGAGTTACCTTCGCATTTATAATATTAGTAAGGTTGAATTATTCTATTAATACATTTTGGTTAAATTACTAAAATACTGAAACAGTTTTCATTGAAAACGCGTGCTTTACAAAAGTGCGATCCTCATAAGGATCCGCATCTTGAAATAGATAGCGTGATCTACATTTTGTGTTAACGCCATCTATTTACACGCCTAAAAAACTTATTGTTCCACTTATACATCTTATCATCTTGGGTCTCAAACTATCTCCATATCAAATTTCACTCCAATCGGTTCAGTTGTTTAACAAATACACAGTTTTCGCTGCACAACTCCCGTTCTCGTGGGATTTTCAGAATAACAACTATTTTAAGTCCTACGTTAAGTTCCAAAGTATCTTCAAATCAAATTTCACCCAAATCTGTTTAGTGGTTTAGAAGATAGACAGTCCCGAGGTATTGCCCGCAAAGTTCCTGTTCCCGTGGGATTTTCAGGATAACAACTATTTAATGTCCTACGTCAGGTTTTAAAGCATCTTCATATCAAATTCCACCCAAATCCGTTCCGTGGCTTAGAAGAAAGACAGTCTTGGGGTTTTACCCGCATATTTTCCGTTCCCGTGAGATTTTCAGGATAACAACTATTTAATGTCCTACGTTAGATTTCAAAGCATCTTCATATCAAATTTCACCCAAATCTGTTCCGTGATTTAGAAGATAGAAAGTCCTGGGGGTTTACCCGCAAAGTTCCTGTTCCCGTAGAATTTTCAAGATAACAACTATTTTAAGTCCTACCTTGAGTGCCAAAGTATCTTCATATCAAATTTCACCCAAATCTGTTTGGTAGTTCTGAAGATAGTCAGTCCCGGGGTTTTACCCGCATAGTTCCCGTTCCCGTTGGATTTTCAGGATAACAACAATTTTAAGTCCTACCTTGAGTGCCTAAGCATCTTCATATCAAATTTCACCCAAATCTGTTCCGTGGTTTAGAAGATAGAAAGTCCTGGAGGTCTACCCGCATAGTTCCCGTTCCCGTAGGATTTTCAGAATAACATCTATTTAAAGTCCTACCTTAAGTACCAAAGTATCTTTATATCAAATTTCACCCAAATCTGTTCGGTGGTTCTGAAGATAGACAGTCCCGGGGTTTTACCCGCATAAATCCCGTTTCCGTGGGATATCCAGGATAAAAACTATCCTATGTCCTTTCTCGGGTTCCATACTATCTTTGTGCCAAATTTCATCCAAATCTGTTCAGTGCTTTAGGCGTGAAGAAGAGACAGACAGACAGACAGACAGAGTTACTTTCTCATTTATAATATTAGTATGGAATAAGGATTTGATAAATTTAACAGCCTTAAAATAAATTTAAATTTGTTTCAAATTTAACGATTTAAAAAAGATTCAGTTACAATGAGGCAATTAAAAAAAATCCTTAGGTACATATATATTTTTTTACGTCATCAGGGGGCAAACGAGCAGTCAGAGCCTCAAGGCGCCGACGCCCATACACATCCGAACAACCAAGGGAACGCAGATGCGCCGCCCTCCTTTTCCCTATCCCCCCCAATGGACCATCCGAAACTCACAAAACGCACGAAACGCGACAGCACAGCTGTCACTTGACGCCGGTGTTATATGAGAGAGAGGTACCACCCCGGTCGTGTCGGCCCAGTTCGGCTGCAATGCAGCATGGCACTACCTCTTACATGGAAGTAATAGCCGACACCAAATCAAGATGACTGTTTCGACTCATTCCGGAATCCTAAAAATGATGATGATGATTGATGATCCTACATTGATGATCCTAAAACCAAACTATTTCCACCCACAGAATACTTGGTTCGGGCAAATTTAATATGGCATTTCATTTCGACCTATCCAACATGCGACGGGGAATCAGGTAAGCATTATAATGAAATTAAATTCTCTGCCCGCGTTTAAACAGTGCTGCATAAATATCATGCATATGCGAATCTAAGCTGCAGCTCTAAGCATTGTTTGAAGTATTTTACAAAGGTACAAGTTGGACATACGTCCAACGGGTACGGAAAACGAGATGGTCGTTTGTCATCAAATTGAATTGGTTCATGTTCTGTTTGAATTGCCCATTCGTTTGTGTTTTGGAATTTATATATTAGATTTAAATTCTATTTAATTATTTTACCGGTGGAGGGGATACGTTTGAGCCATGCTCTCGTGGTTCACAACCACATTGTGGTGGTAGTCACATTACATTTCAACATCCTGCTTATTTTTTTTGTGAAATAGGTTTCTGTTTTTCGGATTGAGTTCATCAGCTACGCCCATAAACATAAAAAGATAGTAAGCATTCTACCACTTATTGTAAGAGGTAGGTCCATGCTGCTTTGCAGTCAAAATGGGCCGGCACGACCGGGGTGGTACCTCTTGCTCACATACCTAATAACGGCGTATAGTGACAGACACACATACCGCACGAAACGCGACAGCTATACTGTGGTCCGAGGTTTCTGGTGGTCCATTGGAAGGGGGATAGGGAGGGCAACGCATCGCCGTCGCCGAAATGCTTCAACTGAAAAAAAAATATCATGTAGCTCGTCTGCCAGATTGCCTAGGTACCCAATTAACATGCAATATAAATTTTATATTGGCCAGTCCATGTTGTATGCGAGAGGCGAGAAATCGTTCGTCTTGGCGTTCTTTGAGGGAGGCCTATGTTGTATGGACGGATAGAGGCTGATGATGATGATTATGATATTTTATAAAAAATATATTTAAAAAAACCGGAAGTAATCGCAAAAACCAACATATTCCCATTTACGTCAACAGTCAGTAAGGTCTAACACAAATCTATAAATATTTCACCCAAAAAACGACAACAAAGGAAACCCAGAATATCGAAAACAAATAAATTATGGCAAATATTTTTTATAACGAATCCGAACATAAGTAACCATTTCCCATAATTGTGGTAAAACAAGTCCCAAACGTGTCCACTAACAACGTCACCCGATCCAGTTGAAACATACGAATACGCACCGTTTCTTTTAACGATGTTTCCTATGAAATATTTATTAAATAGCAATTTTTTTGTTTTTCGATAATTCATATTAAACAAGTAATGAATGAAGTTATATTTTTTCTAATAAATAGTAATTATGTAAGAACAAGTTAGACTAGAAAATATATATTACGCAAGGTTTCAGACATCTTCCATACCGTACATGTATTGTTTGAATGAATCTTGTACGGCTCGTTTTTGACCGAATTCAAAAAGGAGGAGGTTCCCAATTCGTCGGAATCTTCTTTATCTTAATTTTTACTTAAATAAAAAAAGACAAAAATTAAAAAAAGAAACACGTGACTACAAAATGCGCCACGATTTTTTGTAACATATAAAATTAATATTATTTTGATAATAATTAATTATTATATAACGATATAATTCAAAGGTTTGTTAAGAGGTAGTGCCATGCTGCTTAGCAGCCGAATTGGGCCGGCACGACCGGGGTGGTACCTCTCGCTCACATAACACCGGCGTCAAGTGACAACTATGCTGTCGCGTTTCGTGCGGTTTGGGAGTTTCCGGTGGCCCATGGGGGGGGGGGGGGGGGGGCTTAGGGAAAAGGAGGGCAACGCATCTGCATAATCTTTGGTTGTGCGGATGTGTTTGGGCGTCGGTAGTCGCCAAACGGCTTCGACTGCTCATTGCCCTACTATGCCATAAAAAAAAGGTCACAGGTGCGTCCTGAATATATGGCTGCCTCAAAATGATTTTAACTTTTTGCTGTGGAATATGACACAATGCTCAATATATTTTTGTGATATTTCTATATCGTATCACGTGGAACGTCTTACGTTTAATTATAAAAGCTTCACATATCAAATTCACCTGTTCATTACGTACTGGGTAGTCAGAAGGTGTATCGTTTTGTTAGTTCATGAATGCGGTACAAGATGTAAGCGGATAAGCATTTGCCTGTTGTTTTCTATTTTTACGCGAATTTCGCTCATTATAATAAGCAATCTTTAAGGGTTTCTATTGTCACTTTTTTATACATGCCTGACGTTTAAACTTTACAGCAACCATGATCGGAAGGAATGTTAGTTTAGTATGCTACAGTCTTTTAATGCATTTAGAAGGAGGAGGAGCTAAATTTGGTAAAACAAGATTAATGAATCTAATTATTTAAAAAAATCCATTAGGATATAAAATTGGACAGGGGCTGGCATTTTGTATACTGTTATTTTATATCTCTATAATATCTTGTAGGCCTGATACAAATAAATGGACTACATTGAAGCAAATTATAATAATATTGGAGCCAATATTTATTGAATGGCACCTAACAGTAATGCAAGTTTAGTGGAAGAAATCAATTTAATGATAGGTTTAAGGTATTGTTTACACGTGAGTAGACACAGTCGACAGTAGTGATGGCAATAACGGCTGTTTTATAATAATATATTATCCTGTTGTGTTGTTTTGTAACAATTATTGTGGTTCTAAACTGTTGTCTGTTATCCTGTTATTGTTGATTTATAGGCGTTGAAAAATATGAATTGTGACAATATGATTTTCGAAAAATTAACTAAGCAAAAAAGACCAAAGTCTGCCTATTGCGTGCCTATTCTTACCATTGCGTCATCGTTTCAATAATGACAACTGATAATAGGATAGTTATTCTTTAATAATGGATTATTCATTATTTTCAAATAACGCATTACTACAACTGTTGTTGTAATAATGACCACCAGTAGTCGACAGTGCGCCAAACGTCTTAATAGGCAAGAAAAATATAAAGGCAGGAATCGCTTGAGTTTATCCCACACAGCACATCGCCCTTGACTTATTACACGAGTTGCAGTCCCCACGTTTGTTCGGAGCTTCATTTAGTTGTATAACTGCGTTCACGAGAGCCTACAGTAATGAGAAATACCCAGTTGCTGTTAAGCCTGCTGCAAGTTAACGATTAATCTGTCTGTCCGTTATCGTCTATGTAAACTAACGTCTAAGGGCATGTTTCTACTGACGCGGAGCTGCACAAAGTAGGGAAGAACGTTAATTATCCAATCATATTTCTCGAAATCTCCACTCACCACTCAGTGGACACAATACGATTGGTCAAAATATGGTCCTCTTTACTCCTCTCAGCTCTGCGTTAATGGAAACGTACTTTTAGTAATTCGGTAAAAGAGTAAGACCGATGGTAATAATAGTGATCGACTGTGTAATGATAGTCTTTGATGCTTAGAATAATATAGTGTAATTATTCTAAGCTCTGATGTTTATTTGTAATAAAGTCATCCCAAGACTTCTTTTGAAGGATCACATTGAAAAGTGGGTCTGTACTCTAAAAATATTTGTCAGTGAGCCAGTGCAGTTTTGGAAGACTAGCAAATAGAAAGATGTCAATTTTTGGTCAGTAGTCGATTCTTCGTCAATCCCTAATAATAAGGACGTGGGAAAGAATATTGGCGTTATTCAAAAGGAATTTCGAACATTCGATAAATATAAATAAAACACTTAAACCCCCCCATTGAAACCAAATTAATGCTAAATACATAATTATGGAGCTTTATAATGAGAGCATTAAGACTCGTTTTCTCAAAAATTGTACACAACAAGGAGGAAGAAAATTAATCATCCCACAGGTAATTATCGTGAAAAGCTTTTTATAATTAATAACGTTTTTCCTACGTTTAAAGGGTATTAGCACAATCGTTTGATGTTTCGTTTATAAAGAAACATTATTAAGACTTATATCAATATTGCAAGTTTGTTTATCTATACTAATTGTAACGAAGTACGAACTACGACGACGAAGAACGAACTACAGAAGTACGAACCGTACACTAATATTATAAAGCTGAAGAGTTTGTTTGTTTGAACGCGCTAATCTCAGGAACTACTGGTCCGATTTGAAAAATTCTTTCAGTGTTAGATAGCCCATTTATCGAGGAAGGCTATAGGCTATATAACATCACGCTGTGACTTATAGGAGTTAGGTAACGCGGGCGAAGCTGCAGGCAACAGCTAGTTGTTTAATAATAATAATATCTATGGACGCTTTTTGCACCACGTCAATCTGGTCCCGTGGTAAGTTCTCGAAGAACTTGTGTTACGAGTACCAACCACCAAACAACGGAAATATATTTAATAATTCCGTTATACTATACCATACATATATTTAAGATTTTTATTATAATACACATCCATGACCCATTAATACAGAAAACTTTTTTGTTCCCTGGCGGGATTCAAACCCGCAACCTCCGGCTTGAGCGCCAACGCGCTAACCATTGAGCCACAGAGGTCGTTTGATTAATGGATGAATGGTTTCGGATCTAATTTTGCACATATTATGTTTAACCGGTGGGAGGGATGTGATTTCGACGCGCTCCTCCCATGTGTACCACCATCCAACTTGTTTCCTCCGTAAATCAGCTTTTTTTATATAGAAGAGGGGGCAAACGAACAGTCGTTTCACCTGGTAGTAAGTGATAAGCGCCATCCATGGACACCCGCTACATCATTAGCAGGTACGTTGCCGGCTATGCTGTGTTTCGGAAAAAAGGGATATGCATTGTGATTAGTCCTGTATGAAATTCGGTTCAAATAATATATTTATTTGAAATTGTTATAGAAATATGATAATATAATTTATCCACGATAGACATTATTTGGAAAAGAGAGAGGGAGGCCTTTGCCCAGCAGTGGGACAGTATAGGCTAGGAGAGGAGAGGAGACATTATTCATCATATTTGCAATTAGATTCGATCCTGTAACTTCTGCGAGTCCATCATCTGAAGTAAAGTACATACAAGTTTTTTTTTCGGAATGATCTATGCTAACGGCCCAAAGGCCCTAATGCTTCGTTTGACAATTGTGAGCCGATTTGTCTCACTTCAGATGGATCATTATTGGGCCCCCGCCAACCGTGAAGTCTTCACGGCCTCCTGGCGTTGGGTTGGGCAAGATATGCGTCAGGATGGGTAACATACAAGTACTTCATATTTATCAAATAAACGTGGAGGGATTTGAACTTACACTCTTTAATAGTCTTACCACTGAACCAGTAAGGCTATTAATTTTATCATCATCTAATAGAGATAGCAACACGGAAGCCCGTATCTTCACGTCTGAATGAGCATCTGTCACTTAGACACAATTAAATCAAGTTTATGCTCTATTGACTGAATCGATTTGGTGCACAAATTAAGCGTGATAAATTATATTGCTATGATGGGGACCTAGTTATATTAAAGTCTGGTCTACTAATGGTCATGCTGGGGTCCAGGGCACATAATAATTTTGCTACACGGCTTTGAGAAGGAAAATATATGTAACTATGATAATATATATATATATATAATATATAGTAATATCAACCATTATATGTCCCATTTCTGGGCTGTCCCCTCCACGAAATCAGGCAAGGAGGGTAATGGGCCATAGTTCACCGATGCGCTGGCCCAATGCAGGTTTCTTTTTATGTCATTAGGGGGCAAACTAGCTGTCGGAGCCTCACAGCGCCGACACCAGTACACATCCGCACAACCAAGGCCATGCAGATGCGCCGCCCTCATTTTCCCTATTCCCCCAATGGACCACCGGAAACTCACAAACCGCACGAAACGCGACAGCATAGCTATCACTTGACGCCGGTGTTATGTGAGCGAGAGGTACCACCCCGGTCGTGGCGGCCCAGTTCGGCTACAATGGCCGCAATGGCTACAGTATGACACTACCTCTTACTTTTTTTTGGTAGTTGAACTTCACACACCTTCAAAGACTTTTAGTCTTATCAGGCGCAGGTTTTCTCACGATGTTTCCTACACCGATGAGCAATGGTTTTATGTTTAGGTGCATGTAGAAATTATCACATAATTTCATTACTTACATTAATATCACATAAATAATATAAAATCAAAGGGGGTCAGGATCCCCACCATGGTTCAGGCCTTGTCGTGGCGGTGGGGCTCAGTAACCTAGGGTGAGCGGTGCACCTTGGGCGAAGCTAATTGGGCCGAGGGGGCTCTTTGTACCCCTCTTATAAGAAGAGGGGACAGAAGAACAGGGGGCAAGGGGTGAGGATGGGAACCTCACCCCATTGTACTGTCCCGACGTTGGGAGGGGTTGTTCTGTGGTGCGGGACAACCCCTCTGTGGAGGTGGCGTCGGTCCCTTGCGGGACTGACTAGCCGTCGAGGTGCCCTGTTTGTTTTCTAGATCCGGGGCACCTCACCAAAGGCGGCATTGGTGGCACTCGCCGGGTTTTAGTGGGTAGAGCTGCGTCTATTTACCAGCTGTCGGGCGCAGCGAGTCCCACATACCCGCGTGGGGAGACCCACTCCCCCGCGGGATGCCTCAGAGCATTTCCCGGCGTTAAAGAAAAAAAAAAAAAAAAAAAAAGGGGGGTCAGGATCGAACCCGGACCTCTTAGCTCTCACTTAAGAGGACGCCATCGTCACTCACATAATAACGATGATGCTATGATATAATTATCATTAGAATATATTTTGTCATGATGATAACAAATATTGTTCTTCTAGTGATTGTATCCCGTACTAGCAGTAGTATTTAATATTATTCTGGAACACATCTTCGTATTTCGGGCCACTCTTATGACCACGGTCCTGTTGGTCAGGTCAAGTCATAATGTGGAAATATATATGTAAAAGCCCCAAAGGGAGATCTCCGACCGAGCGAGATAGTATGCTCGGCCAGGCCGAAGCCCACTTGCTATCAATTCAGCTGTTGTATGTATAGCGACGAGTTGTGGAACTTCGATAGCGCGATTTAGTATTGTGGCGCTGATTGGTCCGCCAGAATAACATAGGTTTGTAATGTTCAGATGAACAAAGATACTTAAGTCTTGAGGCCCTGTTTTGGGTCTGTTATGGTCTCTTTCTGCGAGGCAGTAATGTCCCATAAGCAGGCCGATGAGCGGATGAGAGAGGAGGCCGCCAACAAGGCCCCCCCCTGCGGGCGGCGAACGGGGGTGTGTAGGAGGCACTACTTAATGCGCCTCCAGTAACGCCCCTGTGCTTGTGTTGGGTTCAGAATGGGAACCTGAGTCCTATGACACGACGTCGCGGGGACTGCTTAGTAGCAGTCTGGCAGTCCCCCCTCATGAGGAGTAGTCTGGCCTTCGCCGGGGCCAGCCTGTCGCTGAGAAAATCCTGTTTAACGCAGATCTGCGACCCTCAAAAAGCGGCTGAAAGCGCTCGCAGTGGTTTTAGTTTAAGGGTAGGGCACTCCCAGGTGCGAGTTCCACATAGGGTCAGGATCTACCCGAGATCCTGGCTACATGCGTAAAAAGCATTTCCCTGCGATAACAAAAAAAAAGTGGAAGAGCTTATTATTTTTTAATGTTTACGCGAATTTCACTCATTATAATAAAACAATTTTTACGGATTTTATCGCGGTTTATTAAGATTTTTACAAGACCGACATTTCGGATACTTTACAGCAACCATGGTCACAAAACATATAGCTGATTTAAAACACCGTCGCTACACTAAGTTTGCCATCTGTGAACATAGTCTTGACAAAGATTCCAACCAAGGATGATCCGTGAGGCTATTGAAATTAAAAAACATCCTAATTTCAATAGAGAAGATGGCTGGCTTCTACCACCTGCTTGGGATCCCATTATTAAAATTATCAAATCAAAATCCAAGCATAATATGTCACAGATTAAAGATACAGTTAGCACTTTCTGCGTAGATAGGACTGACCAAAATATTGATGTATCATAGGGTAGTTTCGAATAACTTTGTAATGATAGGACGTATGACACCTCAGTCCTCCCGTGACCATGGTTGCTGTAAAGTATCCGAAACATCGGTCTTGTAAAAATCTTAATAAACCGCGATAAAATCCGTAAAAATTGTTTTATTATAATGGAAGAGCTTATGTCGAGTAAATACGCCTTAATGATAATATTTATTATAATGTTAATTTTAATTCTTTCTTTATGTATCTTACTCCCAAATACTCAAACGAATCTAAAATTTAAGACGTTTAGACACAAAAAATATAATATAACGGAAACACTTCGTAAAATACATACAGCAGCCACATTTTATGTACGAGTTCTTAAAAGAAAACCAACGCAGAAGAGTTGACTGAATTCGTTTTTCATTAGAACTTTGGCTTTTGGCTCAAGAAGTAGTACTCTACAAGAAGTAGTAGGGAACTAAAAACAGTTGCATAAAAATTGATTATTGTCTGGCCTGTGTTCACTAGACCATTATGAATGATATCGCGATAGGAGAATTAAGGTACTATTGTTTAGTATACATTATGTACATGTGTACCTTTACCCTTATTTCAAAGGAAACTTAATCGAATTTCTGATTGATACTTTGGTTATAGGAACTGAAATTCCGGGTAATTACTATATAATATCCATATAATATATATTTTGGGTTTTATTGAAGACAGTAATTAAATAAAGCCAGATAGAATGTACTTAATTAACTATACTTATCCTTATGTAAGTAATTATTATCAATGTCATGTTAGTTATTAATAATTAATAATCACAAAAGTAGAGACCCATGATGAATGGTTTGATTCTTTATTTTGTTCTTTTTTATTAAGTTGTTCAAATGATATTAAAACACGAGTTCTTTTGTTGTTTGTTTTATTAAATTTTAAGTAATACCTAATTCGAGTAGACATCAAATAAATAAGTAATAAAATATGAATATCGACTTAAAATATTATTTATTCTTGAAAAAAATAAGTCGTGCCGGCTCAGTTCGGCTGCAATGCAGCATTACCTCTTACATAAATATACATTTTATCCAACATTTTCTAAGCTACATAGCATAACTGTACTATGATTATTAGGACGCGGCTCTCCCGCGGCGCACCCAGTTGTGAGAGTACCATGCTGCTTTGCAGTAAATTGGGCCAGTACGACGGGAGTGATACCGCTCGCTCACATAACACCGGTGTCAAGTGACAGCAGCTATGCTGTCGCGTTTCGTGTGGTTTGTGAATAATCTCTGATTATGCGGAAGGGACTACTCGTTTACCCTCATATGCTTCTAAAAAAAGCACAGAGGCTACGCACGTATGTTAAAATATCAATTGCAAGAAAATGTCAATTGATGCGTAGCGTGTCCGTGGGTTGTAGTGGAAACTCACATATTCTTGCAAAGCGGAACTTGTTAAACAAAGGCATGTCCATGCACCGCGATACATCTGAGTCCTATGTTTAAAGCTGTTCAAAGACTAGTGCAACGGTAGGAATGGTGAGGTATGGAATTCGATAAGCTGATAGATGGAGCGACAAGGGCGAGGGGAGGAGTAGGGAGAAGAGCGTTACTATTATTGTCAAATTCTTAATATAAAGTTGTAATAGTTATTAAAATATTATCAGTAGTTGCTTATTTCATTTAAATTTACATAATATAAAGTAACTATATGGACTAATATCATAGTATATTTGAAGACCGTAAAAATAGTCCTCTATTTTTATTTTTGTATAAAAATCTAAGGTCCTAAAAATAATAAAGTTTTAGCACGTTATTTAACCAAACACGTATTCTAATAAACTTTTGCATAATACAAGGCCGTGGTAGAACTAAGTCATGAAAGGATTAAGCAAAGATTCGCTCAAAGATACACAGAGGCGGAATTAGATGAACAAAGACATCGTGCATCTAATAAAGGGCATTATATTCACCAAACTAATCAAGCCGAGTAAATTGAATTTAATTTTGCAAGCTTGTCCTCGGTACCCTGTCGGGGTATGTTGATTAGTTTGTGTTTAGATGCGGAGGTTTGATGGGAATAATTCTTCATAATAGCATAAAGACTCTCCTCATCATTTCAAGGAGGAGGGTCTTCTCATTGAAATCAGGAGGGTATTAGGCCTTAGTTCGCCTATGCGGTAGGACCAAATTCACACATTCTGATCGACTGCATAAGCGACTCAAGTCCCATAGCTGGGCACGGATAGGACATAATTCGTCTCACTAGCCTAGTCCGGGTAAACATCATGCGCCCTCAAAGAAATATAATATATAAAAAAATAAGTTTTCATTTACCAGTCTTAAATTTCATACATAATATTTACCACTTTTTTGGATTTGTTAAGAGGTCATGCTACTTTGCATCCACATTGGGCCGGCACGACCGGGAGGTACCTCTCGCTAATAACACCGGCGTCAAGTGACAGCTATGCTGTCGCGTTTTGTGCGATTTGTGAGTTTCCGGTGGCCCATTGGGTGGGATAGGGAGGGCAAGGCATAATATCTGGTTGTATGGATGTGTATAGGTATCGAAAGTCGCCAAAAGGCTTCTAATATTGCTTCTAATGCTCGTTTGCCCTATGCTAAAAAAATACTTCGTCAGTGCCTTTTTAGTTATAATAATGTATGAGAGGGAAGCGCTGTGCCGCGCTCCCGGCTGCATGGGTACCACCATCTTGCTTGTTTCTCCCGTGAAACAGCTTTGCTGTGTTTCAGAGAGAAGGGCAAGACAGGCAGTGTAATTACTGGCACCGAGACTTAACATCTTATGTCTCAGAATAGGCAACACATAAATGAGCTGCCTGGGCTCGTTCCAGGTAAACCAATTTATGTTCATTGGCGACGTCGACCACTTACCATCAGGTAGTACGTTTGCCAGTTTAACTATTCAGCTAACTTAAAAAAAAATGAGAATAAGGTAAGTAAATTAAAATAGAAGACAGGAATCTTTCTAGGCGTACATGAGTATAATATTTTATGTGTGTATACGAACTGGAAAAGTGGTGCTGTTAACTAAGCAGTAAATAATTGCATTTAAAGTTGCAACTCAAAGTAGAATTAAGCTTGTTTGATAAATTCTTCTCATATGAACGCGACTATACTTTATAGTCGGGATTTTCAAGAAATCATAATTTCTTAATTGCATCTTTGATACTGGCAGTAAGACATGGATGATGCTCCCTGTTCGACCTTCCATTTGACCTTCTAGTCACCCGTTAGTCATGGAAGTTCAACGCCTTATTAAGGTATGCAATTGCATGCAGACTATTAATTTAAATTCCCAAAAGTGTATTAATTATTTTAAATTTGTATCACGATCGATTTTATCTACAAAATAAAACATGTTTATACAGAATTAATGCAGCGATATTGTTTTGTATTTTCATTACAATGTAACAATATATTAAACCCTTAAATTCATTTTTTTATGTTAGTTGGATAGGCAAACTAGCAAATTGCCACCAGTACCACTACCATGAGTTTTGTTACAAGCGTAAATGACATAACTATAGTAGTTACGTAAAACGCAACACAAATAGAAAACTATTTTATCATACCTTAGTTTTCTATTCGTGTTGCGTTTTACGTAACTACTATAGTTATGTCATTTACGCTTGTAACAAAACTCATGGTAGAGGTACTGATGGCAATTTGCTAGTTTGCCTATCCAACTAACATAAAGTGGTCAACGTCGCCCATGAACATAAACTAGTTTACCTGGAACGAGCCCAGGCAACTCATTTATGTGTTGCCTATCCTGAGACATAAGATGTTAAGTCTCGGTGCCAGTAATTACACTGCCTGTCTTGCCCTTCTCTCCAAAACACAGCAACGCTGTTTCACGGGAAAAACAAGCATATCGATTTCATGGCATAACGAGTTCACAAAAGTTGGCCTTGTCACGGCTATGGAAATGAAGGTACAATAAAGTATGAATAATATATAAACCACAATCATCAACATCAAAGGACACATCAACATGATATCTGGTGGTGCAGATATGTTGGGCGTCGGTAGTCTAAAGCTTCGACTGCTCATTTGACCTCCTCTTCTATTAAAAAAAAACATTATAATCAGCCCATATCCGTCTGCTAAGCATTTTTTTTTCTTTAACGCCGGGAAATGCACTGAGGCATCCCGCGGGGGAGTGGGTCTCCCCACGCGGGTATGTGGGACTCGCTGCGCCCGAAAAATGGTAAGTGGACGCAGCTCTACCCACTTAAATCCGGCGAGTGCCACCAATGCCGAGTTTGGTGAGGTGCCCCGGATCTAGAAAACAAACAGGGCACTTCGACGGCTAGTCAGTCCCGCAAGGGACCGACGCCACCTCCACAGAAGGGTTGTCCCGCACCACAGAACAACCCCTCCCAACGTCGGGTCAGTACAATGGGGTGAGGTTCCCATCCTCACCCCTTGTCCCCTGCTCTTATGTCCCCTCTTCTTATAAGAGGGGTACAAAGAGCCCCCTCGTCCCAATTAGCTTCGCCCAAGGTGCACCGCTCACCCTTGGTTACTGATCCCCACCGCCACGACAAGGCCTAAACCATGGTGGGGTGCTAAGCATATGCAGTTTTCAATAAACGCCATGATGGCCGATAACTCGCAAAATTTGTTGTTGCATCAAATTGGGACACCCTCTTAGTGTAAGATTTTTAACGTCACCTACTCAGAAACAAATCAAATTGAATCTACCATTGAAGTACAAATATTTGACTGACACATCAATGCGTCGGTAGCTGTGTGTAACAAAAAAAAACCCAAATTCGAATCCCACCGATCTCAGGTGACTTTTTTATTATTTTACGCGGGGAAATGCTCTGATTTTTATCGATAAAAAATCGTAATAAAAATGTATACGCGAATTATTATTTTATCTTTATACTTCGAATAGAAGTTGAAATTAATATTTTTGTAATAAGGAACTTCGTTCCTATCTGGTGTCCCACGATTTTCTAGATAGGTAGATAGAATACCACACGGTTTTCTATTTTTTCGTGTATATGTAACAACATATTTTCCCTTGTATCAAAAAACCTTAGAGAGTAGCAGGAATACAAAACAATTGTAAATATTCGTCTGGACCTTGAAGTGAAGTGGAACAGCTTGTTAGCTTGCACTTGTTTTTATAAAAACAACATAGAGCCATACAGCCTACAGACACAAACTCATTGTCTTAAGTGGGGTGACCACACTAAATAAGCAATAATATATTTTATTTTTCTCCTATAAAAGAAGTTTTATTTTGTAAGTAAAAAAAATAGATTTTATTTCGAGAGACTGAGGTCAATACTAGGTTCGAGGTCTGTGCTACAGATCCCCAGGCTCGTTTCCACTTGCGACACCATATGCTTACACGTTTTTATTATGCGTTTATTATTTTTAGCATAAGAATTCTCAGGAATATACGTCGTATACTCTGTATGTATGTGTATGTGCTAATTCTCATAACAAAACATCTCTTTAGCTTACCACAGGACCTATATTTTTATGTTAACCTGTACTAGTATAATAAAGCTGAAAAGATGTTTGGACGAAAGCGCTAATCTCAAAATGTTGTCGGGTTTAAAAAATATTTTTGCATTTCAATTATTATCATTTTTGTTGTGTTGTGTGCTAGTGAGATATAAAAACTGGCAGACGTACCACCTTTTATTTTTTTGTTATCGCAGGAAATGCTTTTTACGCATGTAGCCAGGATCTTGAGTAGATCCTGACCCTATGTGGGACTCGCACCTGGGAGTGCCCTATCCGTAAACTAAAACCATTGCGAGCGCCTTCAGCCGCATTTTGAGGGTCCCGGGTCTATAGGCAACAGGATCACCTCAGCGACAGGCTGGCCCCGGCGAAGGCCAGACTTCACCTCTTAAGGGGGGACTGCCCGGCTGCTTAGGCAGTCCCCGCGACGTCGTATCATACTGGGCCCAGGTTCCTATCCTGAACCCGACACGAGCACAGGGGCGTCACTGGAGGTGCATTAAGTAGCGCCTCCTGCGCACTCCCGTTCGTCGCCTCGTCGGCGGCCTCCTCTCTCACTCGCTCGTCGGCCTCCTTCTGGGACATTACTGCCTTGCAGAAGGAAACCATCGCCGTCCAGGACTCGTCTTCACCGAGCATAGCGGTGATGACACTCTGCATAGACAAGTCCCCTCCGATGACCGATGTCAGATCATGACGCTGCGCCGCCCATCTCGGGCACACCTCGAGGGTGTGCTGGGCTGAGTCCACCGCCGCGCCACAATAGTGACACACTGTCAACGGCTCCCTGCGGGCCGGCCGGCACAGGTATTCACCAAAGCAACCATGCCCTGTGAGCACCTGTGTCAGACGGATGGTGAGGGGTTTGCGCTTACAACGCATCCACCGCTCAAGGACTGGACTCAGAGCTACCGTTAGACTTTTGCCGTACGGCTGCTGCGCCAGGTCCTCGCCCCACCTTTGCATTAAAGCCTCTTGCCCTAATTGGCGAACCCGAAGGATCCCATCTAGCGTAATATATTACTAGTCTAGCGTAATAAGGCCCAGCTGCGCTCGGCTCAGTTGGGCCTTATAATAATAATAATAAAACCTTTATTTTCAGGCTGCATAGGCCCATAGATAAATACCTTAAACTATGTTAGTAACACTTCACTTGCACTTAAGTCTTAGTGCGTTCCGGTGGAACTTGTCCGCGGAAGAGGCGGAACACCACGCCGCCCTTTGGCCAGAAGTCCTCCTGCATAACGAGGTGCAGAAAACATGTCGGCACTCGCACCACGAACGCCTTGAAGTTGACGTTGCGGCGCGACTCCAGCAGCTGCACTCTCGTTGTGTACTTGGTCCTCTGGTGCACGTACTCCACGATGTCTTTCGCCTCAGTGGTGTAGTGTAGGCGAGAGATATACACCGGGGTGTTCAGTGCTGCAGCACGTATACTGTTGGTCTCTATGGGAGCCGTGCCACAGCGGTTCTTGTTAGTCTTCTGACGGCGCTTCCTTCCTTGCACCGTCATAAAAACTTCGTCATCAGCCCGCTTCGATGTCTTCTCAGGCAAGGGCTTCGTAGCTGATATACTCACGATGGTGTTGTTGGCGAGATTCTCATTCCGCGCAGACACAGGCACCGGGACAGCTGGTCGGGAGTTTCGTGCAGCACGAGAAGGAGCTGCAGGGGCGGGAGCGAGGTCGCGGGGCGTGCACAGTGCGCGCTCAGCAGACTCGGCGTTCATCGGTAACGGCGAAGACAAAACTGCTGACGTGAAGCTGACGCCCGATAAATCGAGGCCCGCTCCACGACGCGTGTTGACGTTCGATGCATTAGATGATGACCCAGTTACTACTACCGATTTACGCAACTCTGTGAGTTTATTGCGCAAATCAGCAACAGTATTCTGGGATGCATCGAGTCTCTTCTGCACATCCACTAGGCTAGCCTTCAGAAAAACAATGTCCTTCAGCAGGCTCGTGACGTCGACATGGTCGTAGGTGACAGGAGGGAGCTTTGTCAAGTCCTTTGCCACAAACGTCGGCACGTCGTCGGGGTCGGTCTCCTTCAGCAGCGTGATGATGTCCTGCACGCTCTTTTTTGTCCCGTCACGCCGGCGGGACACCACCTGGTCACTCTTGTTAAGTGACTTGTACAGCAGCACCTTGGCAGCGGCGATGTCATCTTCGCTGAAGTTCGTTGCGCAGATCTGAACAGCGGACAGTTCGTCCATTACGTCCAGCTTCTGCTGCAGGAACGCCAGCAATTCGTTCGCCACAAGTTGTTGGCTCATAAAGAAATAAAATCACGAGCGACGGCTTACGCCGCGCTACACGTTTACTTAATAGTTATAATTGTCAGCAATACGTTCGCATCGAGTGGCGGCCGATCGAGACTATGACTTATACATAAACCTACCTAATAAATTACCTGGAACGAGCCCAGGCAACTCACTTATGTGTTTCCTATCCTGAGATATTATAAGATGTTAAGTCTCGGTGCCAGTAATTACACTGTCTGTCCCGCCCTTCCCTCCGAAACACAGATACACTGTTTCTTGATAGAAATAAGCAAGCAACAAGCATCAAAATAATTACGTGTTATCACTTTAGAATTTAAGTTCTAACAATGCCAAAACAATTGATAACAATAAAACCCGAAAGACTTTAGTGACTGAAAACTTCAATTACATAATTCTAACTTGTGAAAAATAAAATTGAAATAAAAATGTAAGATGAGAGAAAAAGTTAAAAATGTTGAAACTTTAACTTGATTTGAGTCTGTCTCCATAATGGAACTTTAAATAAAATTAAAATCACTTTAGAATTAATAGTGGTGTATTCGTCAGATGTAAGAGTCAGATCTTTTAGACAACTTTGAGGAATTATTTCCTCGCTAATGCAAAATGATGATATTAAAATCTAAGTAATAGTGGGTGAAGTAGCAGCTAGCCTTTTAAAAATATTTCTGACATTAAAATGTTTTCCATCAATCTTGATAGGTTGAGGTAAGAGAATATTTTAAATGTCTTAAAAACATCGAAAATGTTGGTCACCTCAGTCTTTCTTCTACCCCAACATACATTTCAACGACCAATTAGTATGACGTCTTTCGGTGTCGGTGGTTTCGTTGCGAAAAAAGTCCCCCTCATCTAGACATGGCATCATAATTAATTATTTGTACCTAATTGTACATAATTTATTATCTAAATAAATTATTTTATAAAATTTAAGAAAAATAAATTATTTTTCTTCTCATTTCTATTGGATATTGAGCCTGTGAAGTCAGAATAAATATTATAAATTTTGTGGGTAGCGGCCATTTTATTGAGAGACATTTTATATTTTATCTAATATATAAATATAAGTATAAGCTTGAAGTTCATGCTAATATAGCCCCTTGTACGATGTAAAGTGAGGTTGAAGACAACGGCTTTTATAAATGTGAACACTTACAGAGAGGCTCTAGACTATGTATACTCTAGATAAAACTGATTGAATGTACTGATGGTTCTTGATGGAAATTCATTTTCATAATAATAAAATCTTTTTTTCTTTGTTTCACTTTTCCACTTTTATTATTTATTAAATAAAATTGGAAAAGTGAAACAAAGAAAAAAAGATTTTATTATTATACTCTAGATAATGTATATTATATTTTGTATTTCATTGGTAGAAATAAAATATTATCTATCATCTTTATATAGCTTTGCTTGATTTTCTTAGAAATGACATCCCGCAGGGGATTGGGTCTCCCCAGGTTGGTATGTGGGACTCGCTATGCCCAAAAGATGGTAAGTGGACGCAGCTCTATCCACTAAAACCCGGCGAGTGCCACCAATATCGCCTTTGGTGAGGTGCCCCGAATCTGCTTAGCCAACAGGGCATCTCGACGGCTACTCAGTCCTTCAGATGTGATCTAAAAATGAAAAATAAAACTTAATAATTTGATGCGTTACTTTTACTGTTACTCAACGGTTTTTTATTTTTTTTATTTTTTATTTTAGTCGGATAGGCAAACTGCCAAACGTGCCACCTGATGGTAAGTGGTTGACGCCGCCCATGAACATAAACTAGTTTACCTGGAACGAGCCCAGGCAATTACTCATCTATGTGTTGCCTATCCTGAGACATAAGATGTTAAGTCTCGGTGCCAGTAATTACACTGCCTGTCTTGCCCTTCTCTCCGAAACACAGCCAAGCTGTTTCACGGGAGAAACAAGCAAGATGGTGGTACCCATGCAGCCGGAAGCGCGGCACAGCGCTTCCCTCCCACCAGTTTGAAATGTTGTTTCTAGAAAACGTTTCTTTTTTTCCAATAAAATCTGCTGTATTATTTTCACTTGTAAGGAATCTAAATTTAAATTGTTCTTAAGCTTATAAATGATTGACCGGTGGCTCCTAGGTACGAGTCCCTCATAGGGTAAGGATCTGTCCGAGATCCTAGATACGAAAAAAGCATTTCCCTGCGACAATAAAAAAATATCATAGCTCTAAAAGTCCATTAAAGTCCTAAATAATAGTAAAGTCCCATTAGTGTAAATATTACAACAACCCATCTATTAATATAAATAAAAAATCACTTAAAGCTTTCAAATGTATGTAGAAACAATATTATATTGCTGGTAAAAAGGATCATAAATATTACAAAAACCTATCGAAACTTTGAAACTGTGTCAAATAACCACGGAAAGGCTTACATTAATCTTTATATTTCCATAGTTTTACGTTCTTGTTGAGTCTTATATAAAAGTAGGTCGGATGAACAAAAATAATATTTTTATTTTTGAAGTGAAACCCCTTTGGGTGAGAATAAAAATACAACGTCAAACACGCATTTTTATCTCACAAAAGAGATAGAAAGTATACTTGGGCTAACAAAAAAAAGAAAGACTTGCTACGAAAAGGCAGCAGTGCTATTGTAGCATGCTACGAAATAACAAAGAGTGTACGAAATAACTGTAGAGTGTCTGCATATTATTATTATAACTTTTAGGCATTTTTTTTTACGAATTTTAAATGTTTGTCTGTATGTCTTAATATTATAATATAAGAAAAAGTCGTCTGTTTTTGAGAAAATTTCGTATCTTGTAAAAACAAAAACAGTTACACAGGCTGTAATTTACTTCTCGCCAGAATCTAATCAGAGCTTTAGGCATGAAAAGGCAACAGATGACGGAGATACTGCCATATTCAATATTATTCGTATGAATTTATGTAGTCATTTTGAAGTAACTTCCATAATATACTTACTATAAGTAACTTTGAATGTGTTTTTAATGTAAATCTTAATCTTAAATGTTACTGTGTTTTTGTGCAATACAGAAAAAATATTATTATATTAAAAAAGATTCCGACGAATTGATAACCTCCTCCTTTTTGAAGTCGGTTAATAAGTAAAAAATTGAAACCTACAAACGACTTCACAAATGACAATCCCAAGAACATTATTTCCATTCATCTCGTATTCTGCTTTTTTTTTTCGGATGGATCTATGCTAACGGCCCAAAGGCCCTAATGCTACATCGGATTAGTGTGAGCCCATTCGGCTCACTTTTGATTTATAAAGTGGGGGGTTGCCCCCCGCCAACCGTACAGTCTGCGACCACACGGCCTCCTGGCGTCGGTTGTGCTTAATTATTTTGCTTGAAGTTCATGCTAATAATATAGCCCCTTGTACGATGTAAAGTGAGGTTGAAGACAACGGATTTATAAATGTGAACACTTACAGAGAGGCTCTAGACTATGTATACTCTACATAAAACTGATTGAATGTACTGGTGGTTCTTGATGGAAATTCATTTTCATAATAATAAAATCTTTTTTCTTTGTTTCACTTTTCCACTTTTATTATTTATTTAATAAAAGTGGAAAAGTGAAACAAAGAAAAAAAGATTTTATTATTATACTCTAGATAATGTATATTATATTTTGTATTTCATTGGTAGAAATAAAATATTATCTATCATTTTTATATAGCTTTGATGGATTTTCTTAGAAATGACATCCCGCAGGCGATTGGGTCTCCCCAGGTTGGTATGTGGGACTCGCTATGCCCAAAATATGATAAGTGGACGCAGATCTATCCAATAAAACCCGGCGAGTGCCACCAATATCGCCTTTGGTGAGGTGCCCCGGATCTGCTTAGCCTACAGGGCACCTCGACGGCTAGTCAGTCCCTCAGATGACCGACGCCATCTCCACACAGAGGGGTTGTCCCGTACCACTGAACAACCCCTCCCAACGTCGGGACAGTACAATGGCGCGAGGTTCCCGTCCTCTCCCTTGCCGCCTGCTCTTTTGCCCCCTCTTCTTATAAGATACACAATACAATACAAAGTGCCCTCTCGACTTAATTCTTTCGCCCAAGGTGCTGGGCTCACCCTAGCCTACTGAGCCTCACCGCCGCGACAAGGCCTGGTGGCCTGTATCCCATCGTGATGAGATAGAAGGTTTGAGCCATTTTTTTGATATCGGAAGGAAATCCTTATGGATGCAGCCAGGATTTTCGGGTAAATCCTGATCCAATGTGAGACTCGCACCTGGGAGTGTCCATCCTAACTAAAACCACTGCGAGCGCCTTAAGCCGCTTTTTGAGGGTCCTGGATATGCAGGAAACAGACAGGATTATATACTCCTCTGTGGGGACTGATCGGAATCTTTAAGCCTAATCCACTGATTGTTACAATACTTTAATTAAATTATAACCCCAAAAGCTATCGTCCTAATTATAACTCATATTTAACTAATAGAAAAGAAATATATACTATAAAGTTGGTGGAAAATGCCTAGAGTAATAATGTTATAATATTAAACAAGGCTAAACATGAACTTCTGCATATTAACAACACTAACAGACATTTTATTGTGTTCTTAATAAAAAATAAAACAATTCAAAAACATTTTACTCACATACTATCCTGGAGTGTAATTTCACTACAATATGCAGCGTATCAAAGAAGCAAAGCATGTCAGAGACATGTTCACATCGCGTCTAATCAAAGAGAGCTCCTAGTAATGGCATTTTCAGCGTCTGATTTACATGCAGATACATTATCACTGTGGCGCGTTTTATATTTATTATAACGATTTTCAGCAACTTCTGGAATTTATTGTGAAATCACAAACTCAGCTTAGGATCTGCAACCGGTTTGAATTTTAAGTATCAATTTGATGAATAAAAAAGTTTAGTCGTGTATATATTTCTGCTCATCATAATGAAAACTCTTACTAGATTTCTAAGGGACTATAATATAAATAATCTAAGTATAGAAACGTGAGTGACGATGGCCTAGTGGGTATGGGCCTCTTGAGTGCAAGCCGGGTCCAGGTTTGATCCTGACCTGTGATGCCTAGAAATGGGATTTTCTAAATTTATACGTGCATCTGAACATGAGATCATCGTTTGCTCACCGGTGAAGGAAATATCGTGAGGAAACCTGCATGCCTGATGAGATTTAAAGTCTTTGAAGGTGTGTGAAGTTCACCAACCCGCATTGGGCCAGCCCATCGGTGAACTATGGCCCAAAACCCTCCTCGCCTGATTTCGAGGAGGAGACTCGTGCCCAGCTGTGGGACATACAAGGGTTGGTATTATATTATAAGTATAAAAATTGTCTGTGTATAACTACTTTACACGTAAGTCTCTCTTCAGATGTTGATGATTCAAGGCTGTAAATTACATATTGACGAAATATGCCACTAGTACGTAAAGGCGTGAATAAAATGTTAACTAAACTCAACTTCATAATCATTATCCGCATCATCATCAGTCTTTATCCGTCCACTTCTGAACATAGGCATCCTTCAATGAACGCCAAGACGGCCGACCTTTGTCACTTGCATCCAATACAGACCAGGTGCTGCACGGAGATCGTCTTCGCACCTGATTAATGGACGACCAACACTTTGTCTACCTAAACGTGGCCTCCACTCTGTAACCTTATTGGCCCATCAGCCATCCATTCTCTTGAGTGTGTGACCAGCCCATCGCCACTTTAACAAGCTTTTTTTTCTCGTGATATCGTCAACATTAGTTCTCTGACGTATGTTTCATTATCTTTTTATATAAAAATCAATGCCACTTTTCGTTGTAATTTTATAACTCAAGAACGGGCTCACCAATCCCAACCAAATGTTTAGGCTTTGTTCGGACTATTTAGTAGATGGTTTATGTGAAGTTTGCACAAAATCGGTCGAGCAGTTCTTCAAATATCACATTTTTTTAATTCAATAAATCAATGGAGATTTGGCTGTCAAATTGAAACTTTTTCAGTTGTGGTCATATTGAAACTTTTTTCAGAATTGACAGTAGAACATTAAGTTTTAAAATAGCTAGCAATTAATAATATTTGTTTTTTGTTTTTGAATAAATTAATTTGATTTTCCAATTTTTTTTATTTCACTTTATACGTAGCGAAGCACGTACCGGGCCGCTAGTATCATATAAATTCAACTTATACTTGAAAAAACCACAACGATTCTGATAAAACATGTCTTGTAGAGTGACCGCTATTAAACCTGCTTTCAGATAACCGCATCCAAATCAGGTGGGTTAGCTAAGATGTCAATCTACAATCGTAAACGTTAGTAGAAAACTAATAAATGTATCATGGAAATGATATTTAAGACGAAAAATGTTATTTCCATATTATATTTAGTGTTCTACTAGCGTTTACGATTGTAGAATGGCATCTTGGCTAACTCATCTGTTGAACCGTTTCTATTACGGTGCCAGACAAACACACTTAGAGGTCAAAATTATGACACCCGGTGCTTTGAGATTTTCTTTCTTTGCGAAACGTATAGGCATACAATACGTGTAAATATAAAACTTAAAAATCACAAAAGAATGATAACGTTTAAATATTCACGAACAAAAAAGGTCTCTCGGATAGAACTGATATGCCTAAGCCTTAACTTAGAATGATATAAAAAAGTAACAAGGTTGTTTCTCCGTAAAGACCGCGTTGAATATAAATCTCGACTTCAGGAAACGAGGGTTGAACATGTTAGATTTATTTTTTAACATTCATACTCAAGACGTTTAAATAAGAAATGAAATCTTGTCTGGACTTTGGGAATACGTTTTATTCTCGTATGTTAATATTTTATTGCTGTTGACGATTTTATATGACATATTGTTGTATCCGTATTTGTGCATTGAGAATACAATATACCTTATGTTACCTTTTTTTTCTTAAACGCCGGGAAATGCTCATATGCATCCCGCTCTAACCACTGAAACCCGGCGAATGTCACCAATGTCGCCTTTGGTGAGGTGTCTCGGATCTAATAAACAAACAAAACACCTCGACGGCTAGTCAGTCCCCCATGGGACCGACGCTACCGCAACAGAGGGGTTGTCCCGCACTATAGAACAACCCCTCCCAATATCGGGACAGTACAATGGGGCGAGGTTCCCGTCCTTGCCTCTTGCCCCCTGCTCTTTTGTCCCCTCTTTTTATAAGAGGGGTACAAAGAGCCCCCTCGGCTCAATTAGCTTCGCCAAAGGTGCAGCGGCTCACCCTAGGCTACTGAGCCCCACCGCCACGTCAAGGCCTGAACCATGGTGGGGATCATATGATTATGATCCCGTTACCTAGAAACGGGCGGAAATACACAGTAAATGCTTAAATAAATAAATAAAATAAAAATAAAAAAGCCTTTTATTTCTTGCTTTACAGTAACTAAGAAAACAGTGTGCATGAGAAAAAGATAATAGTTGATGTGATACAAATCTGAGTGTTTTAGTAATAATATTTTAAACTTAAAATTTTTGTGTGCAAGAACCCCTCCCAACGGAGGGTAAAGGCCTCCTCCAAAGATGACCATTGCTCTCTGTCCTCTGCTACTCGCATCCAGTGGCTTCCTGCTATTTTTGTGACGTCGTCTGCCCAGCGCGCAATTGGTCTACCCCTTCTTCTTTGACCCAGTGGTCCTAACCATGACGTTGTTTTTATGGTCCAGCGACTGTCAGCAAGTCTGGCTACATGTCCAGCCCATCGCCATTTTAGCTTCTGCGAGTAACTGAGAGCGTCGATAATTTTGGTTTTCTGCCTTATGGCAGTGTGTCGGATTTTATTGATCTTCTTAATCTTTAGAATGCTTCTTTCCATACTTCTTTGACTTGTCATGATTTTGTTTTTTATTTTCCTTGTAAATCTCCACGTTTGACAAGCGTATGTTAGTGAGGGGAGTATGCAGTTGTTCATGACTCTGCTTTTCAACCTCATGGGCAAGTCACTTTTTAGAATTTCTTTGAGGCTCCAGAATCTCTTCCAAGTGATATTGATTCTTCTCTCTACTTCCAGTTCGTTGTTGTGTTGGTTGAATGAGATTTGTTTACCCAGATAAATGTAGGTATCAACATAGGATAGAGGCAGATTATTGAGATATATAGGTACTTTAGCGTGATTCGTCATGACATTCGTTTTATTTAGGTTGATTTCCAAACCTACTTTCCAGCTTTCTTCATGTAGAGAGTTTATCATTTGTTGTAGTTGGATTGTGCTTTCCGATAGCAGGACTATATCGTCAGCAAATCTAAGGTGACTCAGATAACACCCATTTATGTTTATGCCGACTTTCTCCCAGTTTAGTTTGCGGATGATGGACTCTAGCACCGCTATAAAAATTGTTGGTGAGAGTGGGTCACCTTGCCTTACACCTCTTTTTATTTGGATGGGTGGCCCAATGGTCTCCAACTTCACTCTGCCAAAACTGTTGTCATAGATGTTTTTTAGAACTTGTATATAATCCAATGCCACTTCTTGGGAGAGTAGGGCTTCCCAAATCGCTGTGTGCAGTAGAGTATCGAAAGCTTTTTGGTAATCGATAAAGACTATATAGAGCGGTCTGTTGAACTCTTGGAATTTTTCTATTAACATCTCTAGCGAGTGTATATGGTCAACTGTGGAAAATCCTCGTCTGAAGCCCGCCTGTTCTATAGGTTGAAAGTTTTCTGTGGTTTCTTTTATTTTTTTCTCGATTATGGATGCAAAAAGTTTGTATAATGAAGGTAGCAAACTGATCGGTCTATAATTGCTAATATTGTGTGGGTCTCCTTTTTTGTAGAGTAGGATTATTTCTGACTCTGACCATTGACGTGGAGTATTTTTGCAAATCAATATCATGTTGAACAGCCGGGTTATAGGTTTAACTAGGTACATGAATCCTATTTTTAAAGCCTCATTGGTGATTCCATCAGGCCCTGGGCTTTTATCTGGTTTTAATTTTTTAATTCCTTTGGACACTTCGTCTTCATCAATGGTTGCTTTCGCCTCAGCCGTACTAATACTCGGTAATTTATATGCTTGTAAATTTGGCAAGCTATAAAGGTTTTTGTAGAAATCTGTAGCTATTTTGAGTATCTCCTTTCTATTTTGTGTGATGTTAGTTTTGCCCTTCAGCTCTTCAAACCATGGTTTGTGTGTTCTTAATTCCTTGTACGCTTTCTTGGCGCTCCCTGTGGCATGAAGATATTTTTCAATGGTTTGTGTGCGGTGTGCCTTATAATATTGGTTAATTCTTTTACTTATAAGCTTATAAAGTGCTTTTAATTCATTTTTCATAGCCCTTGATTTCGGTTTTGTCTTTTGTATTTCTTGTCTTCTGCTGGTTAGTGCCTTTGTATGTGCTGATATTATTTGTTTTTTATCTGTATTTGTGCTAGATTTTAGCTTATGTGCTTTTTTCAGACTGATATCTATTGCGTTTGTTATTTTATCATAGCAGTTCTGGACGGTGTCGTTGTCATTCCAGTAGTCGAGTAGATTTGCTGAGCAGCTGTTTAGCGATTCGATGTAGGTTTGCGCTTCTTCTTCGTTCTTGAGATGAGATCTGGGGCATTTACCAAACTTGCTGCGATTTTTTGACCTAAAAAGTATATTAAACGTTGCCCTAACAGGTCTGTGATCCGAAGGGTAAGTGATCTATCAATCATCCATTATGAACACTTTTTTCAAAAAAAGCAACAGACAGAGATGGACATGGAAATCACCTGATGGTAATACATGGAACGAAATAGACTATATCCTTACAAACTTACCGAGAAACGTAGACAACATACAGGTCCTAAACAGTAAATGCTTAACGTTGCTTAAAAACCACTCAAGTTCACTCATGGCCTAATAATATTTAGTCCTACCGTGACCATGATTGCTGTTAAGTATTCGTTACATCGGGCATATTAGAAAGCGTATATAGTCATAGAGACTGTCGATGTAAGTGAAAACTTATAACTTAGAATTTTACTATAATAAAGTAAATAAAAAATAAATAATTGTACGCTTTTATTGCAATTAATTGACATAAAAAAGTTCACACTTCAGAATAATTACAACTATCACCTACCGGCTACATCATTTGCCGTCCCTTTCGCACTACTCCTAGATATCTCATTTTTCGTGTGAGAAAACACGGTGACACGGCACTCAGCAGTGAACAGCATCTGACTGTATTTTTCCCGCTTGGGCATACTCGGTGGTCCCGAGTTTACCCGATCCAGCCTTTCACATCCAAGCGTGATGGATCAGATTCACTCACAGATAAACAGAAACCTGTGGGTGGTGCGCCAAAATAAGTTTTCACTTCAAAATCTTAATAAGCCGCGATAAGAACCGTAAAAGTTGGGTTCATTATATAACTAATTTAGTTGCTTCCGTTCCCCGTGACCAAAATGATAAATCTTGGTACCAGTAATTATACTGACTTTCTGCCTTTTGAAGCACTTCATCTTTATTTCAGATTACAGCGATTCATATTTCAAGAGAGCTCTAGCTATGTTACCTATCAACCTATCAACCTATAAACGAACACCGATATGACTTAGGCAGCTTCAAATAAACAGCATATTCGTATTTAAAAAGCCGACAACGCACCTGCTAGCAATACTGGAGGCAGTGTAGCTGGTATCACTGTCCACCAGCTGAATCTTTACTATCCATTTAGCCCCTTTTATATAAAAGTCATCATCATTATCAACCTGTTTCTCGCATCCAACTAGGGCCACACACCAGTATGAGTAAGTATTTCATTTTCACGAATAAGTTTCATAAATATCTCCAACACATTTCTTATGTTACTAATAATATTAAATACGTGAGTACGTGATATATTAAAGTTTTGTTCTTATTGCCAGATCGGTTGTGACGGTTGGGCCCTTATTGCCAGCGGAACACCGAAACTTCCTCCGTTCAATTATTGCCAAAGTTAATATATTTTACTTTTATTTTGGCCTAATATTTATTTGGATTTTTTGGTATTTAAGATACAAATACGATTGTCAGTTCTTCTTTATCTACACATTAATCACATATTATATTTGTACATGCTACTGTCTATCTGTCTGACTAATGTTAACACTAGGTGATCTAGGTGATCTAGGTGGGGAGAACCAGGGGCGAGGCTGGGAACCTCACCCCATATAACTGTCCCGACGTTGGGAGGGGTTGTTCAGCTGTGGTGCGGGCAACCCCTCTGTGGAGGTAGCGTCGGTCTCTTGGGGGACTGAATAGCCGTCGAGGTGCCCCGTTACTCAACAGATTCGGGCACCTCACCAAAAGCGGCATTGGTGGCACTCGCCGGATTTTGGTTGGTAAAGATAAAAAGGTGATCTAGATGACTACATTTTCATATATCTTTTACTTACATATATCATAACACCGGGGTTTTTAAATGTAGGTCTTTTTGTAATACCTAAATGAAACTTATGCGAAGATTTTTCTAGCGGGAGCGATTCTTTCATCCAATATACCCGTTTCATCCCAGTTTATTTTATATCCGTATTTAAAGCTCTGATGTTTGTAGTAAAAAACCGGGTCATGCAATTAGTTGGCACTGAAGTCTAGTATATTGATACTTAAAGCTTAGATTCCCTGGACATAATATTAATAATAATAATAATAATATCAACCCTTATATGTCCCACTGCTGGGCACGGGTCTCCTCCTCGAAATCAGGCGAGGAGGGTTTTTGGGCCATAGTTCACCGATGCGCTGGCCCAATGCGGGTTGGTGAACTTCACACACCTTCAAAGACTTCCTCACGATGTTTCCTTCACCAGTGAGCAAGCGATAGTCTCATGTTAAGGTGCACATAGCAATTTAGAAAAACCCATTTCTAGGTATCCCCGGTGTGGGGGGGGTCAGGATCGAACCCGAACCTCTCGGCTCTCACTCAAGAGGCCGAGCCTGTACCCACTAGGCCATCGTCGCTCACAATATTACACATAATATTAAAGGCTAGTAATTACACTTTTTAGCAAACGAAACAAATTTTGCATTAGGTGTCTCTCCTCTACTAATTTTCTTACTAATAGGAGAACAATGACCTTTTTTCCCTGATCCTGACCCTATGTGCGACTTGCACCTGGAAGTGCCCTACCCTAAACTACAACCACAAAAAACCTCTGCCAGTTTACTTATTTTATGGATATAACACAAAAATGTGATTATTCGGATAGTTTATGTAGGTTATATGCTTCATCTAGTAGGTAATTATTTCCACATAATATTAAAGAATAAAATTGGATAATGACGTCACCACTGTTGTTACTGACATTTTTATATCAAAGGGTTTCAAACTTCCCGTAGAGGTCAAAGGCTTTAAGCTTTTAAAGGTCAGTTCAACAGATTACAACCTAAATTATTCGAGGTATGAAACACGGATGCAAATTGAAATGAAAGGGTAATAGGTTAAGAGAGGCTTGGGAATATGTAATATTATCGATTGGGATAACCGGTCCAAATTGGGTGTGAGTGGGCTGCCATCTTGTATATTAGATCATCGTGTAGCTAAGCAGATATAAGGATCCATATAGGTATGGAAAAAGTTGCCATACGTACGTTCCCGCTTAAGCTTTAAATTACTTTTTAGAAAAGGAGTCAACCGGTGGGAGGGCTCCTGTGCCGCGCTTTCTTCCTTAAGGAAATCTGTCACAATCCCATTTATTTCTTCCCTAAAACAGCTTGGATGTATTTTGAAAGGAAGGGCAGGATATGCTGAATAATTACTGGCACCGAGACTATTTCATCTCAGGATATTCACGAAATTTATTTTTGTTTTTTGTTATCGCAGGGAAATGCTTTTTACGCATGTAGCCAGGACCTCGGGGAGATCCTGACCCTATGTGGGACTCAAACCTGGGAGTACCCTACCCGTAAACTAAAAGCACTGCGAGCGCCTTCAACTGCTTTTTGTGGGTCCCGGATTTTCAGGCAGCAGACAGGATCACCTAAGCGATAGGCTGACCCTGGCGACGGCCAGACTACTCCTAGTAAGGGGAGACTGCGCGCCGCTACTAAGTAATCCCCGCGACATCGTGCCATACATGCCGTTTGACTATCAAAGTAAAATAGAAAAAGTGAAAATTTAACAAGTTGAACAGTGTTTTAAATGAGTCCTAGTTTGAATGGTGATTGGCCGTCTTGGCGTTTAGGTACATGTCGAGCATTGGACAGAGAAAGAATAATAATGATGATATTATATCATACACTAGCTGTTGCCTGCAGCTTTGCCCGCGTTATTCAACTCCTATATGTCACAGCGTGATGTTATATAGCCTATAGCCTTCCTCGATAAATGGGCTATCTAAAACTGAAAGAATTCAAATCGGACAAATAGTTCCTGAGATTAGCGCGTTCAAACAAACAAACAAACTCTTCAGCTTTATAATATTCGTATAGATAAGAAAAGAAGGAATAATACAAGCCTAAAAGAGAAATAAACTAAGACATACACTATCAGCAATAACACTAAAAACAATACGACGAAACAAACATCTCACTTTAACCTCCTAAATTGCATACAGAATGTCTTTGTAGTTGGGCCCGCATTAATAGCAAATAGACGCTTTTGAAGCGAGTTAATTAGTTGAAGATTCTGTTTTTGTACGTACCGTATACGACATTAACTTCGACATAATCAACCTTATTTCGTACAATATGTACCAAAGTGGTACCCAAAATTCCAAATTTGGCAATATACAAACGCTTTGTCCGTGGTTAGTTTGATACGTCTGAAATGAGAACTCAAACTAGAAACACTATTTCATGTTACTGACGTTTTTACACAGGTGTGTCATGATTTCCGTTATATGAAAGTAAATATTTTAATAGTTCTGTTAGTGTAGGTAGTTGTAAGTTCGTTTGAGGCGCCTGGCGGGGCGAAATATTATAAAATCTGTGGTAGGGAATGATGAAGGGCTCTTTAGTGACCGATTGTCGGTGTGGATAGTACTGCCTCGGCAGTACGATGTAATATTTAATATTATGCAAGTATAAGGAAATGATATAAAGACAAGGATTATGTATTATGTTAAATATAATATATGAGAGTAATGGTTTGTACCGGAGACATGTAAAATAAAGTGAGTACTTTGTGAAAAGGATTTTAATTATCTTGAAACCTCAGAAGAGGGGTAAACCCAGGTATGCATGCACGCTCAACTACTTTTATTTTTTAGTTTCCATGCTTTGTTGAAATAACAAAATAGTGAAATTGTTTAAAACGGGATATTACCATGTTTTTCACTTTTAATTCGCGGAGCTCGATATTTATTTATTTATTTTATAATTACTTAACATGTTAACTTAAAATCATATGTATATGAAAAATAGTAATTATTTAATCTTATTATTCTTCGAAGTTTTTATTTTAAATTATGACGGTAGATATCTATCTACCGTCATAATTTAACTACTACTTTTCAATGACATTGAACATTACTACATCAATGAGACACGTATAACCTACATATTATATTGTGTTCATAAATAATTATAAATTGGTATAACATGTTCAAATTTATTTATCGCCAGAATATAGTATCTACATTACATTACATGTTACTAAGTAATAACTAATAAAATTCATAATCACTAAGAGTAAATTGGCAGTCATTTGGCAGGATTGGCAGGATTGCCAAATTGTTAAACTAAATGACTGTAAGAGGGATAATATACATTTAAAAAGGATTATTATATTTAGAGTAGGGTAGAAAAACATGATGATGTTGTTCTGCAGAACTAAATTAGCATTTGTTACTATAATATGATTTCAAAGTCTTAAAAAACACATTTGTGAAAAAACAAAAAAAAAAAGACATTTTAAAATGTTACATAAGATTTTCCCCTGCCAAAGTGTTCAACGGGGTTAAAGAAGTTATCACTTCAAGACTGTTTCTCTAGCTATTTCCTGATTCTAAATCTATGAACTGGATTTATAAAGGTTTAAGGTAAAATATTTTTATTGCTGGTTGTTAAGATTTTTACACGCCTGACGTTTTGTTTTGGATACTTTACTGCAACCATGTATTTATCTGCTCTGTGACTGTCACGGGAGGCCTGAGGTCTGACTACTGATAATAATATTCAATTATATTGGTACCTGAGGTGTCAGACATTAGTCTTGTGTAGTACATGTACGATGAATGATGATTAGGTGATGGAACTCTGCACTGTCCGAAAGGTTACCGAACGCAAATTCTTATTAGGACAGTCGGACTATTAGTACACTGTTATATATCTAACTTCACTCGCGTGACTTACTGCCCGAGAATGAACAAGCGCGATACAGTTTATTATAAGAGTAAGCGAGACAGTGAGACAGTGAGACAGTTTATTATAAGAGTAAGCGTGATGTATGTTCGCAAAAATATAAATGAATTTGTAAAAAAATACGATAATCACAATAAAAATACAAGGAACAAACATAAACTTGTTGTGCCATATTTTACGCTACATAAGGTCAGTAATTCTTTTATGGGTCAATGTATACGCTTCTACAATAGGATCCCAGAAAACGTTCAAAACCTATCGATAAATAAATTTAAAAAAAACTGTTAAAGAACGTTTGTGTGGTAAAGGATATTACAAAATAAAAGAATTTATTGAAGATACCACACCTTGGGAATAAGGCGTTTCCTACATGGCTTCTATGTATAATTATATCATATTATGTACCTATATTGTATAACATTGAAAAGATTCGTTTCACCGAGTTTGTTTCGCCGGTTCTTCTCAGTGGACTAGTTTTGGAACCGGTAGTAGTCATTTGACGTTCAATAAGCTACTTTGACGTACAACATTCAATAAAAATATTTTTATTTTTATTTATTTTAGTGGTGATTGGAGTTGGTATCAACTAAACCAAATCAATCAAATTTTTACATAACGTGAAATTGAACTTAGAGACAGTTTAATTTATATTGATAAAAAAATCTCATACAAACTTGCTTCGTCGATGTATCTGATATTTAGCCCTCTCTTTATATTACTATTAGTACCTGCGCTGTGTGCTAATAATGTCTTAAGGTGTCTTTTGGTTAGGTACAGTTAGAGTACTAATAGTCCTAATAGTACTAATAAGGTGTACTAGTACATTATTCGCACTGTACTATTACGGTGCGCACTTTTAAGTGTCCGAATAAGCACAAGTCTATCAGACATCCTAACATTACAAGGCTATTTTTATAATAAAACAATTTTTTACGCATTTTATCGCGGTTTATTAAGATTTTTACAAGCCCGACGTTTCGGATACTTTACAGCAACCATGGTCACGGGAGGACTGAGGTGTCATACGTCCTATCATTACAAAGTTATTCGAAACTACCCTATGATACATCAATATTTTGGTCAGTCCTATCTACGCAGAAAGTGCTAACTGTATCTTTAATCTGTGACATATTATGCTTGGATTTTGATTTGATAATTTTAATAATGGGATCCCAAGCAGGTGGTAGAAGCCAGCCATCTTCTCTATTGAAATTAGGATGTTTTTTAATTTCAATAGCCTCACGGATCATCCTTGGTTGGAATCTGTGTTCTTTTGCGAGGACTTGTGGTTTATCTAATCTGATATAATGGCGAGCTTTGTCAAGACTATGTTCACAGATGGTGAACATGTAGCTGATTTAAAACACCGTCGCTACACTAAGTCTGCCATCTGTGAACATAGTCTTGACAAAGCTCGCCATTATATCAGATTTGATAAACCACAAGTCCTGTTTTACCAGTTATGGCGTACAAATTATATAAAAGTAATAATTATGAAAAGTAAGAATTTTGAAATTATAGTTAAGTAAATTTAAATTTACCCGTACTAATAGTATTTGCATTTAAATTCTTCCAATCTATTGGCAGTTCTTTTGTGCTTTAAATGCCAATTCTTTGTCAGTTGAATTTCCCCAAAACAAGGTTTAAGGCTTAAAGAATTTTAAAAGATTAATTACAATGTGAAAGTACCTAAGACTGTAATAAGTCTTCTTTTTCTTCAAAAGAATTTTCAATGACCTCCTCGATAATAGGTATGTAGCTGGTTTAAATCTATATTTTGGTGGATTTTTATTTGTGCACCATCTAAAGTGACTCTTTTTGGCATTATTGGTATATATAACTTATTTTAGGTTAAACTAATGAATTTGGCCGTTGGGTTATTACATTACTAACTTATTCGTGATTTTACAACAAAAGATTTACTTTTAATTTTACAGACACTTATTTATTTAAATTAAAATTCAAGTAGGTATCACAGGTGTCTAGTTGTTAAATGTTCATAGTTTTAGTGTCGTGATAATTTTTATTATGGATGTTAATAAGTATGGGTATTGAAAAATATTTTTACTAGTAAGTTGTGTAGCCTTGGTGGTTTCTTTAACTCTATTTATTTGCACTACCTTGTACTTCGTTTGGATTCAATATGAGGCTAAATGAGGAAGTTATAATCATTAATTTATGAAGCTGAAGATATATATAATATAACTTGAGTGGTGTGATTATTGGTTAATGTTTATTTATTATTAATTTCATCTTAATCAAGAGGAATTTCATTATTATTATCTTTCCTCTAAGCAAGCGGTTTGAATTCATGAATATTAAAAACTAAATTGATTGTACATTAATTCAATCACATTAATTTCTAAGGAACGATAACAAAGTAACGCTTAATGCTTTATAATATTCCATTCAGACAGATAGTTTGATTATTATTTACAATCGCACATTTAGAATTGTTTCAAGATAGATGGATTTTGAGTAGATATTATTGACGCCTCTTATTACGTAGTTGGTTTTAAGGATTAAGTAATTTGCTGGATTTAATGGCGTGACGATACCGTATATATAGGGGGTTATATATACGATAGGGGCCCATGATAAACCAATATAAAGAAGCTGAACCAACAATATTTTTACTAATACAATTTTACTTGTCAAAGTTTTAACAAAGTACATATTGAATTGAAATGATAAGTGTTATCTAAAGCGCACGATTTCAATTATTAAATTTACTTTCTTCGGACTTCATGTTCAGCGAAAGAGTTAACTGTTAATGACATCCATCAAAGTTAAATTCGGGCCATTAAAGAAAAAACTATTTCCTTACAATGTAAGATAATAATTGTTGGTAATTGGGATTCTTCTCTGACCTTCCGGTGGAATATTTCGCCGATTTACCACCCTATAGTTACGCCACTGGCACACTGGATTATGATATGAGTGAACTGATAAAACTAGCAGAAAATATTATGTATGTTTTTATAACAATGTATAATGTTGTACATACAAATTAGGTACCAATTATAATAAAATAGAAGTATATGGAAAAACAAATATAAAATTTCAGGAAATCAAATTGGATATAAAATTGAAACTGTTATCAACTTGGTATGTCCACTGGATTATGAGTGGACTGGGTATGTCCACTGGATTATATGAGTGGACTGGGTATGTCCACTGGATTATATGAGTGGACCAGGAATGTTCACTGGATTATGAGTGGACCAGGAATGTTCACTGGATTATGAGTGGACCAGGAATGTTCACTGGATTATGAGTGGACCAGGAATGTTCACTGGATTATGAGTGGACCAGGAATGTTCACTGGATTATGAGTGGACCAGGAATGTTCACTGGATTATGAGTGGACCAGGAATGTTCACTGGATTATGAGTGGACCAGGAATGTTCACTGGATTATGAGTGGACCAGGAATGTTCACTGGATTATGAGTGGACCAGGAATGTTCACTGGATTATGAGTGGACCAGGAATGTTCACTGGATTATGAGTGGACCAGGAATGTTCACTGGATTATGAGTGGACCAGGAATGTTCACTGGATTATGAGTGGACCAGGAATGTTCACTGGATTATGAGTGGACCAGGAATGTTCACTGGATTATAAGTGGACCAGGAATGTTATTAGATTATGAGTGGACCAGGATTGTGCTAATAAAATTAATGCAGGATTATGACTTCGCGTGTGCTGCGAAATGTGCGAGTGCTGCTTGCGATGCGCACGTGTCGCTGTGTTGCGTTGAGGTTAACGCTACGGATACTGTGACCGCAATTTTCTCCTGATTCAAGTAAGATCTACCCATTATTAAATTTAAAACTTTGGGGATACCAGAGGGCCACATTCCGGAAGAGAATATGTTCGTTATATTAGAATATTTATGAATAATTGCATAAAAATAGGTTATAAACTATTACTTATTTTACCAGGCTTTTTGGTTAATTATGTTGAAAGGATATTATTATTACAAACTTCAAATTGCATGTGTGTGTCTATTTTTATGGCACAAAGTACTGAAAAATGAAATCATACTTTTCTAAATTGAAACATAATGAAGTAGACAGTGATAGTAATTTATATAATAACCCCTATATAAAAATATGAAAACAAATATTAATATAATAATTGCATCATTTTATTATTAGAGGCATAATATAATATTTTCTTAAATTTTTCCATTGGATCGTTAATCCTTTGGTCTTAGTTAAATTCTATTTAAATTTTACATAGCTTGATTTTGATTATCTAAGTGTTAATTTGTTATGCAGGATTGCCGAACGGTTTCTTTTTCCGTATTTTTTTGTATCCATAGAATCCACACCCAAGGACGGGGTGGTCGTGCTAATTAACAACTAGTGACGCCATATAGTTTTAATAGCTGCCTCACGGTGTACCAAGAGTATTGGATCCTCTCCTTAGATGTATAAATATGATTTGCCTCAAATTATAGAATAACCTTTTACTTTATTTGCTGACGATAGAACTGTGACAATGCCATGTGGAAATGGATAAGACTAATCACAGGAATAATGCTTTAGCTTGTGTGATTCAATGATTTAAAAAATAAAAGGTTGCCGAGCTAAGTGTGCTTGTTGATAGAGGTCATATTGTGTACCTACCGAGCCAAGTGTGCCGTAGATAAATGAGTATAGTATGAAGGCGTCAGCTGTACTTTTTGATATCAAGCATAGCAAGCTAAATCTGTGATAAATAGTTAAAGGATTTTAAGAGGATATGTTTTGAGAAATATTTATGATACGTATTTTATTTAATTCTTATTCTAGATTTTGTATGTCTGGTGAAATCGGAGAGGAGGTGCAGACGATCACCCTTCGCGACAACAAAAGGTTGGACGAAAATAATCTAGCAACTGGTCTACAATTATAGGTCCCTTTAGGATAGAAAGGGTTTACGACACTGACCGGCTGCAAAGGCCCATAGATATAAATCAAATACCGGATTGACATAAATAATTATGTTTGTTTATACGACTTATTATTTATTCGTAGGTTTATACTTATAATTTTCTGCACACATCATATCACATGTCAAAAGCAAAGCTCAACAGATAAAGAATTATCATTCTAAGTAAAGGGCTGTATTCGGTCTATGTATAAACTCTATTATAGTCGCAAGTCTATTTCCGTCCATATACACTTTGGAAAGCACTAGTAGCTTTTAATTTAATCAGCTGTGTTGTTGACATGTTTCCAAAAATGTAATACATCGTTAATGGAATAATAGTGTATTTTGTTATTTGTATGACTCGTATGGCATTTAGGTAATAAATAACCAATCACTATCGAAACTGTAATCGTGACATATGTTAAGAAAAATATAATAAATATCATTGGATCGAGTGTATTAAAATGTTATGATGTAATAATATTGCTATGAATTAATGAATGTACTGTACTGAATATTATAATTTAATGAATAATGTAATTACTATTCGATAACCTTTAATGTACTGAATTTGACATCGTATATATTTCAACATTGCAAAATATTTGCAAGCCAAAATTTCAGGTTATATTGAATCATGTTAAATAATTAGATACTGTACTATCACAAAATTACCTATGTATCAAATAGATACCTATTCTATATGTTATAAAAATGAGCAAAAAATATTGTAAGGAACTATTTTCACTTACTAGAAAAGTTTACATGTTAAATTTTCATTATATTATTTTATTGTATTCGGAACGTCACAGTTTTTTAAATTTAAAATTATTTGTATACTTAAGTTATAAATATAATTGTTAATTTTTTTATATAAGTTTGCTATTCCGAATGTCATGATTCTTATATATTTTAAATTATATACATACATGATAACATAAGTTAAATGTAAACTCTCACGCAATTATTAATTAGTGAGCCTTAAAAGCTGACATACCAATAGTCGATACTAACGTGCGCCAGAAGGCTGCACGTGACAGAATGGCCGAATGTCATGATTTCCGTTATATGAAAGTAATTATTTTAATAGTTTTGTTAGTGTAGGTAGTTGTAAGTTCGTTTGTGGCGCCTGGCGGGGCGAAATATTATAATCTGTGGTAGGGAATGATGAAGGGCTCTTTAGTGACCGATTGTCGGTGTGGATAGTACTGCCTCGGCAGTACGATGTAATATTTAATATTATGCAAGTATAAGGAAATGATATAAAGACAAGGATTATGTATTATGTTAAATATAATATATGAGAGTAATGGTTTGTACCGGAGACATGTAAAATAAAGTGAGTACTTTGTGAAAAGGATTTTAATTATCTTGAAAGGTGCAATATAAACGTATTGCAAGTAATTTTTTTCTTTAACGCCGGGAAATGCTCTGAGGCTTCCCGCGGGGGAGGGGGCGACTCCCCAGGTGGGTATGTGGGACTCGCTGCGCTGAAAAATGGCAACGTGAACGCAGCTCTACCCACAAAAACCCGGTGAGTGCCACAAATGCCACCTTTGGTGAGATGCCTCTGATCTGTTGAGGGCACCTCGTCGGCTAGTCAGTCCCTCAGGAGACCGACGTCACCTCCACAGCGGGAGTTGTCCCGCATTATAGAAAAACTCCTCCCAACGTTGGGACAGTACAATGGGGTAAGGTTCCCCTCTTCGCCCTTTGCCCCTCTTGTCTCTTTTGTCTCCTCTTCTTACACAGAGCCCCCCTCGGCTCAATTCGCTTCGCCCAAGGTGCAGCGGCTCACCCTAGGCTACTGAGCCCCACCGCCACAAGGCTTGAACCTTGGTGGGGATAATGTCTATACTTGTAGTTATATCTTGTCTTGCAAATAAAAGTAACGGAGGATATTTATTATACTAAGTCCATATTATATAAAACTTTGATAGTCCATTTTAAGCATTTCTTTATGTGCGCCGCGCTGGAGTCACGCCTTTATTTTCAACATAAAGAAGTTTACTGACCATTTAATTGCACTTGGTAATAATCTAAGTGACAATACTATAATGTTATGTATATTGAAGTTGTTCCCGAATATATAATTATTATTGTGTTTGTTTTATTTTTTCTCATAACACAACAAAAGTTTGTTTGTATGAACGCGCTAATCTCAGGAACTACTGGTCCGATTTAAAAATTCTTTCAGTGTTAGATAGCCCATTTACCGAGGAAGGCTATAGGCTATAATATTAAAACATCACGCTTTGACTAACAGTAGTTAAGTTGAGTAAGTTAATGCGGGCGAAGCTGTGGGCAATAGTTAGTGAGAAATAAAGCTGTAATTATCTGTAAATCAGAACAATCAGACATGCTTAGATTGAGTATAAAATTGTAATACGTGTACATGGATGGTATATTATTTTGTCGATGATTGAAAATAAATAAATAAATTACATTCTATCATTGCTTTTATACAGGTATCTGATCTAACAGTTTGGTCTAGAAACTCGTTTCAATCGGCGCTAAAAGTTAACTAAGTGAACAATGTTAACCCTAATATAATAAAGTTTACCTGCAATATTAACACCTTCTATAACACGTTTAACCCTCACCGAGCGGGTCGAGCCAAATTAGATTCCCTGAGTTATATACATCCTTATTGGTGCGGACCACCCTGATTAATGCCTCCATAGTTTACATTACGACGTTACGCTAGATATTGTAATTTTCACTTCATATTTGTATTATGAAAAACCAGTTGAGGATAAACTAAAAAATGTGTTGTAATGTTTACGCGAATTTAACTCATTATAATGAAACAATTTTTACGAGGATTTAATCGCGATTTATTAAGATTTTTACAAGCCCGACGTTTCAAATTATATAGGCCAAACTAAAAGATCAATTAAAACTTGCGTCAAAGAACATATAGCTGATTTAAAACACCGTCGCTACACTAAGTCTGCCATCTGTGAACATAGTCTTGACAAAGATTCCAACCAAGGATGATCCGTGAGGCTATTGAAATTAAAAAAAAACATCCTAATTTCAATAGAGAAGATGGCTGGCTCTTACCACCTGCTTGGGATCCTATTATTAATATTATCAAATCAAAATCCAGGCATAATATGTCATAGATTAAAGGTACAGTTAGCACTTTCTGCGTAGATAGGACTGACCAAAATATTGATTTAGGTATCATAGGGTAGTTTCGAATAACTTTGTAAGATTAGGACGTATGACACCTCAGTCCTCCCGTGACCATGTATTGCTGTAAAATATCCGAAACGTCAGGGCTTGTAAAATAAAAATAAAAACCGACCGCGATAAAATCCGTAAAAATTGTTTCATTATAATAAGTCGGTTATCTTAATTTTTCTCAGTTTTACAGCTATATTATGTGGACTTGATATGTTTATATAACTTTTCGTGTTTAAGTGATAATGGATAATAATACTAGTTTTTTTTTATTCGGATAGTAGTTTTGATCCAAGCTAAAAAAATGGTACCTTTTTTTTAAATAGGTACCAGCAGCGTTCCGATGTTTCACCCACGTATTTCCTGTTCCAGTGGGAATACGGGAATAAACTATAGAATATGTTGCTAATAATTTTGGTTTCCATTTGTGAAAAAATATTTAAAATCTGTTTAATTGTTTAGGCGTGAAAGCGTTACAAACAAACAAACATTCGCATTTATAATATTAGGATAGATAAGGCATGGGCACAAGGATAAGTGCTACCGTCGCTCTCATACAATTACATTCGAAAGCTATGCATGATCTTGATGAGTGAAAATCTATAATTGACAGTTTTGCTATATTTCTGAAAGGATTATCAGGCAGTGTTATTACTGGCACCGAGACTTACCATCTACGTCTCAGGATAGGAAACACGTGAAAAAGTTGCCAGCTGGGGTTGCTTGCGTATAGCTAGATATCTCTTGACTAGAGCGAGAGAGGTAATATCCACATCGAGTATTTTCTCGAGTACTCGTTAGGGTAATACCACGTAATACGAAAACTGCTACTACGAGAACACCCTTCGTATACCGAAATTATATAATTATAGTAGGGAAACGCCACGGTATACAAGAAATAGGCACCCGGTTTTATTTATTTAAGTTTAAATTACTTTATCCTATCCTTAATATTCTAAACGCATGTTAGTTACTGTAGACAAAGAGATAATACGAAAAAAGGGGTAGACAAAATTTTGTCGTCCGTGCATGCTAGGCCAGCTGGGCTTGTCCTTTCTTTTTGTTTACTGGTGACACTGATCACTTACCAGATGACACGCTGTACTAGTTTTCCTATTAAACTATCATAAAAATTCTAAAGAAATAATAGATCCTTTTCGAAATTTAATACCTATCTGATAAAAGGATACGTAAGCATTTTGTGACTCATTTTAAGTGTTATTATCGATACGAAATAAGTATATTTGGGTAGCTCGGTGTCCATTGTAGAGATTTTAGTGGATAAAAGCTCAGCCCATATAACCTTGTATTCCCAGGTGACAAGGATCTTACGAAAATTTCCCTTGCGTAAACAAAAAAAGGTTATGTTATGTTACACTTATTTTAATAAAATAACCTTTTTCACGTAACTTATACTAGATTTTGCCCGCGCCTTCATCATCATCATTATACAACCGTATTGATGATGATTTTTTTTCTTTTGAGCTGGGAAATACTATTAGGCATCACGCGGGGGAGGGGGAACTCCCCAGGCGGGTATGTGGGACTTGCTGCGCCCGAAAGATGGCAAGGTGGATGCAGCTTTATCCACTAAAACCCTGCGAGTGCCACCAATGCCAATTGGTGAGGTGTCCCGAATCACAGAAAAACCCCTTCCAACGTCGGGACAGTGTAATAGGGTGAGGTTCCGATCCTCGCCCCTTGTCCCCCTTCTCTTTTGTCCCCTCTTCTTACAACAGAGGTACAAAGAACACTTGGTTCAATTGGCTTGTTCCAAGGTTTACCTTAGGCTACTGAGCTTCACCACCACGACAAGGCTTGAACCATGGTGGGGATGATCACTACAGCCTATATCACTCAGTGTTAGGGTAGCATTTTAGTGAAGAAAGAGTTTTAAAAATCGGTCGAGTAGCTTATGAGCTTATTCGTTACAATAAGACAAGAAATCAAATCTTTTCCTTTTCCATCAAATTTATTTTCAATATCGAAAAACAAAATATATTTGAATGCAATACGTTACATAAGGAGTCGAACACGCTCCCCACCATGGTTCAGGTCTTGTCGTGGCGGTGGGGCTCAGTAACCTAGGGTGAGCGGTGCACCTTGGGCGAAGCTAATTGGGCCGAGGGGGCTCTTTGTACCCCTCTTATAAGAAGAGGGGACAAAAGAGCAGGCGGAAAGAGGCGAGGACGGGAACCTGACTCCAGTGTACTGTCCTGACGTTGGGAGGGGTTGTTCTGTGGTGCGGGACAACCCCTCTGTGGAGGTGGCGTCAGTCCCTTGCAGGATTGACTAGCCGTCGAGGTGCCCTGTTAGCTCTTAACAGATCCGAGGCACCTCACCAAGGGCGGCACTGGTCGCACTCGCCTGGTTTTGGTGGGTAGAGCTGCGTCCACTTACCATCTTTCGGGCGCAGTGAGTCCCACATACCCGCCTGGGGAGACCCACTCCCCAGGCGGAATGCCTCGGAGCATTTCCCGGCGTTAAAGGAAAAAAAAAGAATAAAGAAAGGAGTCGAACACGCTTCCATTTAGGAGTGCAGTAACATACCCATGCACAGAAGAAATTATAAAGGTATTTAAAGATATTAACGTAAATATATTCTAACTACATGCTAAGCTACTTACTACTAAAGTTAAAAGTGTTAAAATATACCACTACTACTATACGTAAAGGTGATTTCACACTGTACTAAAACTTCGTTCTCCATTGATGTTTTATGTTCGGTCTGGGATATTTACAGCATGACACCCGACTCGCTCTATAAATCCGCGAGAGCTACTGAGCTACAGAATAGCTGAGGCTTTGTCACGACAAATCGAATTCTTCAAATATAGCCTCCAAATATGATCATCAGTATGTCCGACGTGAGGCAAATTTTTCATTTTTAAGCCTTCAAAAAAGGAAGAGGTTTCTCAATTTGATCGTATATATTTTTTATGAGTGTTTGTGGATAGCTACGTCGTTGATGAATCGATTTTGATGATAATTTTTGTTGGAAAGGAGATATTCTAAGGATGGTTTCATGATATCCAGGATTTGGTGATGGTATCCCAGAGAAATTGAGGAGAATTTTCTAAAAATTGTAAGGGCGACTAGTGCTTTTGTTAATTTTTTCATTAAGTATTTTAAAGCATTACAACCTAATTAAGATCTGGAATCGATCTGATGATGGAGCCAAAAGACAGTTGAGGGAACTCCTCAACAATTTACAGGTGTGTTTGGACTTACCCACCATGTTTCAGGCCTTGACGTGGGGGTGGGGCTCAGTGGCCTAGGGTGAGCCCAGCACCTTGGGCGAAGCTAATTGAGTCCACCTTACCATCCTTCGGGCGCAGCGAGCCCCACATACCCGCTTCGGGAGTCCCCCCCTCCCCCGCGGGATGCCTAAGCATCCCTGGCGTTTCCAGCATTTCCTGGTGGGGAAAAAGGTGGGAATACGATCTCCGTGCGGTGGCCGGTCCGTGTTGGATGCGAGTGGCGAGGGATCGGTCGTTTTGGCGTTCATTGAGGGAGGCCTATGTTCAGCAGTGGACGGATAGAGGCTGATGATGATGATGATGTTGATGATGATGATAAAATTAAATTAAAGCTATTTTAAAATTTTAAGGTAAATATTATCTTTATTAATTCATACTCCTAACCATATAAATATTAAAAACATCAAATATCTGTGCTCCTAACCTTATTCTATGGAGTATGATTAAATTCCCTAAATTTATATAAGACAAAACAAAATATACAGAAATTAAAATTTATATATTTAAAGTATTAAATAAGTGCACAAATTCGAAAGGTTTCCATGTGCTGTGTTGTGTTGTTGTGAAGACAATCAGGGGACTACAGATTTACGTCCTCATCATTATCATCACCACATTATTATAAATATTGTCTTCTTTTCGTCCACAATAAGACATAAGTCAACTACCTAATAGTATTATAAAAAGGTCTCGATAGAATCCGACCTCTATTATTTCAAAGTAGAGTTTTCAATAAAGTTACTTATTTTATAGTGAGCTTTTCTTTACAAACGATTCTAAGCAAGTTTTTAAAATTCATTTATTAAAAGGTTTCGAACGTTGCTTGGCGAAAGCGATTTTATTTAGTCTAAAAATATCCTTTTTTTATTTTGCGTCTGGAAATGCTCTTAGGCATCCCGCGGGGGAGGGAGGTCTCCCCTGGCGGGTATGCTCTTACTACGCCCGAAAGATGGTAAGGTGGACGCAGCTCTACTCACCCTGGCGAGTGCCATCAATGCCGCATTTGGTGAGGTACCCCGGATCTGTTGAGCAAACAGGTCACCTCGACGGCTAGTCAGTCCCGCAAGGGACCGACGCCACCTCCACATAGGGGTTTTCCCGCACCACAGAACAACCCCTCCCAACGTCGGGACAGTACAATGGGGTGAAGTTCCCAATCTCACCCCTTGCCCCCCGCTTTTCTGTCCCCTCTTCTTATAAGAGGGGTACAAAGAGCCCCCTCGGCCTAATTAGCTTCGCCCAAGGTGCACCGCTCACCCTAGGTTACTGAGCCCCACCGCTACGACAAGGCCTGAACCATGGTGGGGGATGGATAAAGCCTAATGATGATGATTGCAAAAACAATTTCATTAGCAAATTTCGAGTGGAACTCGATCAAAACAATATCGTTTTTCTGTAACACGATAGATAATTTTTAAGCCGAGTTGTGTAAAGTTTGTACATTTAAGTTTCAAGAACAATTCAAAATTCCTAACGCCCAAAGATTTTCTGTTAATCCAACGTTTGATTGTACATTTTTGTTTATATTTTGGGGTTTATAGCCAAAGGCAACCCTTTTTAATCATGTCCATCTGTTAAAGGGGAGGCGTAACCATTATTATGAAAATGTTACTGGAATTTCTATATGCCTGTTAGCAGCAATAAAATTTTGGGGTTACTTTACATTAAACTGACAAAATTGTATGTTGAAACAATTATCCTTTATTATATGAACTTCTTGTTCAAACAATTTTATAGTACACTATATAAATACAGAAAACTAGCTCGTATCTGCAGCTTCGTGTTAACTTAGATTTAAAACCGATAGATGATGTTGTGTTTCGGTGCGTACCTGTGTCGGGTTGCCACGGTCGTTCCCGTGCTAGTCAGATCCGAGACACTCCTCTTCAAGCGGTTGAAACCAACTCGCAGTGGTTTTACTGCGGTATACCACCACGACCTGGATCGATCCAATGATGGGGGCCTAAACCCTCCTTGTCTGATTTTGAAGAGACCAGTACCCAATGGGACATAAGATTCGCTTCTGTGTGTAGTAAAGATACTGACGTCGAAATCAAAGTTCTTAATTATTGTATGAAGTTATCTCTTCATCAAATCTTATTCTTAATAATAATAATAATAATAATAATAATATCTATGGACGCTTTCACACAACGTCAATCTGGTCCCGTGGTAAGTTCTCAAAGAACTTGTGTTACGGGTAACCAGACAACGGAAATATATAAATTAATACTTTTATAATATACATATATTTAATATTTTTATTATATAATACACATATTTAATACACATCCATGACCCAGGAACACAGAAAATATTTTTGTCCCCTGGCGGGATTCGAACCCGCAACCTCCGGCTTGAGCGCCAACTCGCTTACCACTGAGTCACAGAGGTAAGCGTGGTAATTAGGTAATTCTTAAATTATTATGAATAAATATTTTTATTAAAACAATAGCTATTATTATTATTATAGTAGAGTTATAAGTATTTAGGTCCTCCTAATCCATGTTATATTTTACGCTTGACAACGCCTAGACTATTTATACTAATTTATACATTTAGTAGCTTTTCAATCATCATTTGCTTCCTCAAAAATACTAACTACGTCATCATTGTTAGGTACTAAGGTAATAGAAATAAATACTTTTTTTTTTTTTTTTTTTTATGTCATAGGAGGCAGCCTAGCAGTCGGAGCCATACCGACGCTCATAGACATCTGCACAACCAGAGGTTAAGCAAATGCGTTGCCCTCCTTTCCCCGATCCCCCCAATGGGCCACCGGAAACTCACAAACCGTACGAACAACCGTACAAATTAAAGTTTGCATATTCTATGGGCTTCATACTTTCGATTGGTATAGAATTTATCTAATAATCAAACCGGTGAAATGTTTTTTTTTTTTTAATTATTAATTAAACATACCCTGGACTAAAAATTGTTAGGCAACCCATATGCAATATATTTATTAAACTACTAATTACATATTAAATTAAATATAAAATACGTTTCATCAAATAAACATCTCGGTGAAGGTCGTTTTATATGCGTATCGTATACTATATGGCTGCCCGACGTTTCGTTCGAAACGTTAGGACGTCTGACACCTCAGTCCTCCGTGGTTGCTGTGAAGTTTAAGTGGACCTATCCGAAACGTCAGGCATATAAAAAACTTTAAATAAGCTACAGTAAAATCCAAAATATTGTTTCGTGAATTTCACTAATTAGAGTGAAATTCTAATGAGTGTTATAATAAAAATAAAAACTGTTATTTCTTAAACATTAACAGTAAATTGGTATTATAAAATTACATACAGAATAACCTTTTAGGCATAGCAATATAATATACTGTTTTGAGATAATCTAATTAACGAATACTAAAACGTTTAATCTCCAGTAAACGTAATTTTACCTTTTTTTTTTCAAATTGTCAAAGCTAATGGCCTATTGGCCCAAATGCTACATCGGTTTGGTGGTAAGCTAGCTGGCTAACCTATTAATTTTTATATGAGGGGAGGTCGCCCCCCGCCAACTGTGGTGTCTTCGACAACACGGCCTCCTGGCGTCGGGTTTGTTTCAGCGGCGGGTCTGTGCCGCGTCACCGTCGGTTGGAGGCACGTAATTTTACCTGCGATACACTAGCACGCGAGTCCTGGCTTAAGATGGCAGCGAGGCTATCTGGAAGTAATGTTGCTTCATAGAAGAAATACGTAGGATGATAAAGCCCGTGAATACAATTCCTACGGCGACAATGGCCAGTTGGTTGAGTAGTAAGTATATTTTACGCAGCTCTACCCACTAAAACTCGGCGAGTTCCACCAAACTATGATGATGTGCCCCGGATCTGTCTGGAAATAGGGCACCTCGACGGCTAGTCAGTCCCCAAAGGACCAACTACACCTCCACATAAGGGTTGTCCGGCACCACAGAATAACCACTCCTAACGTCGGGACAGTGCAATGGTGTAAGATTTCCATTCTCGCCCCTTATCCCCCCGGATCTTTAGTTCAATCTTCTTATAAGAGGGGTACAAAGAGCATCACCCTGGTGCTGGATTTACCTTAGACTACCGCCTTAAGAAGGCTTGAATCATGGTGGTGAGTTTATATTATTCTATCAAAACTGAACATATTAATAAAAAATAAATAAAAGTACATTATAGAAACAATACGAGTGGAACTGGTACACCGACTCATTTCATTTATCGATCATTCGTCATGTTCGAGCATATGTTGTGAAGAATTTATTAGTACGGACTCCAGGGAACGTCCATCGGAGCCTGCAAAAATATACGAGTATTTATAGAATACATTCGAATGATTAACGTTTGAATCTAGAATTAAATGGACAAAGGTATATTTAGTAATATACCTGTCCTATGCTCCTGTTTTCATGACGTCTTCAAACTTTAAACTAAACTCAAAAATTGAGAAGTAGAAAACCTTTTACCTTCCTTAATAATAAGCGAATGCAAAAAGGTTTTGTTAATATAAAATAATATTTGTAATACAAAAATAATTGTTAAAATCTGAACGATAATTTTTAATATAAGCACGTTCAAAAAAACTCTTTTCAAACATTAATTACTTATTGTAAAATGAATAAAAAAGGGAAACTAGTAAAAACACATCAAGTATGCAACCAACAACGAGCACGCAATACATTTTATTTTATTAAAAGTTTATCGATCGTCCTCAGTTTAACGGTCGAGACAAAATCCTTCGCGAAAGAAATTCATTTTATTCTTTGAATTGATCGCCTGTATTGGTTTTAAAATCAAACAAAATCAGTTTATTTTCTATTAGTTATTATTCTTTCTCATGGAAAGTGATTTAAAATCATTATTAATAATAATAATATCTATGAACGCTTTTACATCACGTCAACCTTGTCCCGTGGTAAGTTCTCGAAGAACTTGTCTTACGGTTCCAGACAACGGAAATATGTTTCAAAACATATTATGTTTAAGATTTTTCTTATAATACATTTTTTTACACATAATATTTAATACATATCCATGATCCAGGAATACAGAAATCTTTTTGTTTCCTGGCGGGTTTCGAACCCGCTACCTCCGGCTTGAGCGACAACGCGCTAACCATTAAGCCACAGAGGTCGTCAGTATTCAAAGTGACTGTATATAATATGGCCTATAATAACCAGAACAATTTCTACGTCTACGCGGGAAATACTAAGTAGCACCGTAAGTAAGGTAAGTACCCGTAATACAAGTTCTTCTAGAACTTACCACGGGACCAGATTGACGTCGCGTCCATAATTAAAAAAAAACACGTGCTTTTTTATATAAACAGACAAAAATAAAACAGTATTTTAATGTCTTGTTTGTCTAATAACTTTGCTAATAATGTAGGAATTGACTTATTGGTCTTAGTGTAAAAATTAGGGATACTATTTTTCATTTTTATATTAAGTTATTTCTATCCCTGAGCGAAGATAATAAAAATTGAAAACGATGCAGTCAAGTATTTGTGGTAAAAACCTTTTTTACGGAATGTATTCTTTTATTAAAATTAATAATTAATTAATTACAATGAATGAATTTAAGTATTTTAATTAACTTTTATTAAACGATGAGAAGATTATGTTTAATGGCTGAATATTATGATTAGGTAGTTAAATAGTAGATCACTATCCTCCCCACCACGGTTCAGGCCTTGACGTGGCAGTGGTTGTCAGTACCCTAGGGTGAGCCCAGCAGTTTGGGCGAAGCTAATTGAGCCGACGGGGCTCTTTATACCCCTCTTATAAAAATAGGAGACAAAAGATCAGGGGCAAGGGGCGAGGATGGGAACCTCACCCCATTGTACTGTCCTGACATTGGGAGGGGTGGTTCTGTGTGTGCGGGACAACTCCTCTGTGGAGGTAGCGTCGGTCCCTTGGGGGACTGACTAGCCGTTGAAGTGCCCTGTTTGCTCATTAGATCCGGGGCGCCTCCCAAAGGCGGCATTGGTGGCACTCGCCGGGTTATAGTGGGTAGAGCTGCGTCTACTTACCAGCTTTCGGGCGCAGCCCACATACCCGCCTGGGGAGTCCCACTCCCCCACGGGATGCCTCAGTGCATGTCCCGGCGTTAAAGATCTCTATCCTCGTTAAATAATATTCAGCGATATCTTCTCATTTGTGAATAAAAGTTAATTAAAAACTTATTCCACTGATTAAATGGTAAAAGAAAGTAATATTTTCAACGGATAAATTTTTTAAGTTATAAAATAAAACCTCGCGCGGATTACTGAGGGTTGTTATTAAAACTTTTTAAAGCCTATTTGTATTAATTTAAATCGGTTTAATATTTTGAATAGTTAATTGCTAATTAATATTTCATAATAATTGTTAGCCTGGTAACTTAAGTTCTCTGTCGGATGTCTTAGTTTCGAATCCTATCTACCAAAGAAACATCCATGATAGCACGCTCCATAACATGTTAACTAAGAATATGCTCGTTGAACTGGCAGAGGGATTACATAGGAGAACGGATGGCCGACGTTTAGGTTGACGAAGTGTTGGTCGGCCGTTTTTTTTTCGACTGTGGCAACACTAGAGTTAAGACGTCAAACTAAAGTTCTCCCAATTATATTATTCTAAAAATATATTTTTAATGTAAATAAGCTTGCTCTAATAATATAAAAATAAACATTATCAGTGTAAAATTCAACTAAGAGATAAATATTGTGCCCACAACCAGTTCTTGTGTATTTGTAAAGGAATATATCCAACTTCATACCGACTGTCAAGATAACTTTAACATTTTAAATTAAAAGTTTTTACGCCTATTCACATTTATATTAGTAGTACTTTATATTTAATTAGTCCTACCTAGTAGTATTAGACGTACCTAGTAGTTGGAAATATTCACTAGGTATAAATTTCCGTCATAAGCTTCAGTTCATAATTGCACCGTAGATCTATATTGATATATAGCTTGCGATACTGATACATCTCAGATTCATCCATTAACATCTTATTCACCCTACTCGAGCGTGCGTGACCACTATACACCGCGTATACACTTAACCATCTAAATGTGTTGAGTAGCTGGGACTTATAGGGAGGACTGGGCTGTGTTAGTTGACGCCAGCTATTTATTTTATTATCTTTCATTATTTTCCATTGCCTGTTTCTTCTTAAATATAAACAAAATGATGACCCGAGCAAACCTGGCCCGCCAGACAGAAGAACAACTTCGCCTGGCTCTCCAGGAATTAAAAAAATATAAAAAGCAATATGAACTGTTGCTCTCTGAACGGAACGATAACGAACAAGAAATGCATTACTAACAAACTAGTATTACAAAAAAATACTGAAATTTGAATTAAGTAAATTAAGTGAGGACTATAATAAAGTCGCTCACCAAAACCAAGATCTACAAAGCATTGTAGACAGTTTTGACCAATGCCGGCATGAGTATGAAGAGTCACCGAGGAACTCGGCTACATTAAAATGCAGGCTGGAAGAAGCTCAGGACCGTATTACTGAATAAGAAGAGCTTACACGTCAGAAAGAAGTCACAACAACTCAAAACTTATATGATGAATTGATTGGGAAGGAACTGTGCCTAGTAGCTGATGTCATCACCCCCATGAACATTACCACTATAGATTTGACTGATGATACGGTGCCTTCCTATTCTTTTCACAGAAAAAAACACAGGAACTTCTTTAAAAAAACAAAAGAATTATTAATAAAATTAGTAAATTATCGCAAAATAAAATAAAAATAACAAACCAGTATTCCAATTCCTTAATGGAATTGGAAAATGTTAAATGTAACTATGAGGCAGATGTATGCAGCCTTCAAGCTGAAATCTCTGAACTCCATAGTCAATTACAAATAATATCCAGTAAATATGAAATAGCCCAGAAAGAAATAGCGGGACATATATCAGCTCTGAGTGGTTTGCTGGACATATGCCATTACAATGAGGACAGGGTTGAGTCTTTATTGAGTCGCAACTCTCAATGCATATGTTCAACTGTGAAACGCTCAGCGCAAAGTATAGGTCAAACTTACACGGGTCCAAGCTTGGAGGTGCATGCTGACCCCTTTAACAAATCATTTATAAAAACAATATCACCAGCCTCTACAAATAAGTTTATTAGTTTATATAGTGATGAGATAGGCCAAGAGGTTGGTGTGTTGTTACACAGGTTGTACGAAGGACAAAAATTGACTAATACTTGTATGCCGGGGGCATCCTTTGATCAAGTTGTAAATAAGATTTTAAATGCCACCCATTGTCCAAATACAACCATTGTAATTATAGTTGGGAGAAGGGGAGGTGTGAACGGGAAACAACTTGCTAAATATATAGAAAATCTTTCAGGTTTACCCAATGTTGAGAGGGTATTTCTATTCACATTTCCCTACATTAAATCGGACAAGTTGCCACAGGAGAATAAAATTAGACTAAAATTAAATAGCCTGTTACACTGAGCATGTAACAATAATTGTATTTTACTTAATGAAAATAAAAGTAACATAATAAATATAATTGACATTTGAGCTAAGAAAGTTTATGGCGATACTGATATACATGTCTGTTATAAAATATCCCAATGTACGGCTATACTGGTCAAATACTGTAGGTTTTCAACCAATCAAGGACATAATGACTGTCAACCGATTTGAGACTATTCGTAGATTTCTACATTTCAACAATAACGAGAAACATTTACCCAAGGAACACCCACAACATGATAGGCTCCATAAGATAAGGCCTATAATTAGCCATCTAAATGAGAAATTTGCTTTAGTTCCTATGGAACAAAAACTCTCAATTGATGAACAGATGTGTGCCACAAAAGTGGCACACTTCATGAAGCTGTATTTACCTAATAAGCCCCATAAGTGGGGGTTTAAATTATATGTGATGTGCAGCGTGAAAGGTTATGCTCATAAATTTGAAATATATACTGGCCAAGAGAATGAACGGCTTCCAGATGAACCAGATTTTGGGCCAGTGGGAAATGTTGTAGTCCGGCTTGCTAGAGGTGTCCCAAGGCATATAAATCATATAATTTATTTTGATAATTTTTACACCTCTGTACCTTTAGTTACCTATCTTGCCAAACAAGGAATCTATAGCCTAGGTACTGTGCAATCTAACAGGCTAGTGAACTGCAAACTGCCGGACAAAAATACAATGATGAAGAAATCTGTTCCTCGTGGAACTTATGAAGAGCAGATGACTGAATTTGACGGTATTGATTTGACAGCAGTTACTTGGAAGGACAATAAAGTTGTAACTTTTCTATCTTCATATGTTGGAGCTGAACCTGTGGGCCAAGTAGAAAGATTTGACAAGGCAAATAAGACTAGAATTAAAATTTCATGCCCACATATAATAAAGGAATATAATGCCCATATGGGCGGAGTGGACCTAATGGATAGCTTTATTGGGAGGTACCAAATTGCAATGAGAAGTCGAAAGTGGTATCTTCGTATCTTATACCACTTATTGGACATGACGGTAATAAATTCTTGGCTTGTGTATAAAAATTTAAAAACAACTGAAGCCAATTCATCAGTTCTAAACCTATGTAACTATAGACTGGAACTAGCTGAGGTATTAGCCAAAGTAAATAACTCATTTGAACTCTGCAACAAAAGAGGAAGGCCAAGTACCAGCAACAGTGTTGAAATGGAAATACAAGCAAAAAAAAGGAGAGGACCAGCTCAACATATTCCTCCTAAGGACATAAGGACTGATAATGTTGGTCACTGGCCTGGTAATTGTGTTCGCAGCAGATGCAAAATGCCTGGATGCAAGGGATACACGCAAAACAGGTGTGAGAAGTGTGGAATAGCTCTTTGTCTTACCACAACCAAAAATTGTTTTAAAAATTTTCATATGTAGTTATTGTCTAGTGAGTGCATAGTGTTGTAGTTCTGCAACAAATGGTTTTTAATAAAAATAGCTATGAAAATAAAAAAAACTATTTTTTTTATTATTTTTCCCTAAATCAGCATATTCATGGCTCCAAAATATATTTTTTCTCGGTCTAAAAATAAAATCATGCATTTAAGGGGTAAAAGATTTCATGGAAGATACTACACCCTGGGAATAAGGCGTTCCTCCCGGGCATTTCAAGATAAGATGTTAAAATTGTTATTAATATAATATATTATTTGAAAAGATTAGTTCCACTGAGTTTGTTTCGCCGGTTCTTCTCAGTGGGCTTACCTTGGAACCGGTGGTAGATTCAATTGACGTTCAAAAAGATACTGTATTAGTACTATTTTGAATAAAAAAAAATTGATTTTGATTTTGATTTTGTTAACCATGTGGGAAAACGATCTCCGTGCGGTGGCCGGTCCGTGCTGGATGCGAGTGGCAAGGGATCGGCTGTCTTTGCGTTCATTGAAGGTCTATGTTTAACAGTGGACGGATATAGTCTGATGATGATGATGTTAGCCTGACACAGCACCTTGCATTGATAAGCTGCATTCGACCGCGGGTTTCTTATGAAATACTCGTATATATTTTGCGATTCAGAGGTGCTAGTTCCGATACGTACCACCTTACGTTAAAAGCAAAGCTGAGTTGTCAGACCAGTTTTTGATGTACTAACCTAAGGCCTTCTAATATTTTTGCTCACAAGCGAAATTGATTACCATATTATCAAGATAAGCAAATTATAATATCCAATTTAAACAAAAAATACTAGATTTGTCATATAAGAAGCGACTTAAATACGAAAATGTGTCATACAAGATATACCACTTAGCCTTCTCTCGTGATGTTCAAAGACACATTCTCTAGTCTCATGCTCGTTGCATTGTAAAGCCGTGAAAGCGTTTTCCGCAATCTGTGTGCTGTGTCATTGTGTTATTTTTGAATTCTGCAATTCTGAAATCTTTTAAGCGCCTCTTTTTCTCCTATTTGAGCATGATATGTATATTAATATAGATGATTACGATTATTATCAATTAATTATCGTTTAAAATAAATAAATGTAATATATTAATGAACATGTGAGTTACGATGGCCTAGTGGGAATAGTCTCGGCCTCTTCAGTGAAACCCGAGAGGTCCAGGTTCAATCCTGACCCCTCTGTGATGCCTAAAAATAGATTTTTCTAATTTTTTACGTGCACCTATACATGAGACCATTGCTTGCTCACCAGTGAAGGAAACATCGTGAGGAAACTAGTGGTGGGTAATATCGAGTTTTTGCAATATCGAATCGAAACTATATATTGATATTCGATATCGGATACTGAAACTATATATTTTTTTAAACTATATATTGGTGTATCGGCCCGTATTTGGTAACAATGAACCTATAAAACGATGTGTTTTGAAACTGTATATCGATATTGTTGCAATTTGTTATTTTTTAAATCTGTCTGAATATGGTAATGGTAGGTGTTTTTTGTCTGAAGATGGTAGGTGGTTAGGTTTTGGGTGTTGTGCAAAATGTTTGTGTGATGAGCAAGAGCATTTGTACTTAAGACATGGGATGTTATATATATATATTTTTTTTTGTTATATTATTTATTTTTATTTATTGAGGTATGTATTTGTATGGAAGATATTAATTTATTACAATAATAATATATATAAATATAAGAGAAAAGGGTCACCGGAGCGAAGCTACGAGTTCAAGTATAAAATTGCAAAATTACCGAAAAAGCTTGATATTCTTAATATATTAAAGTCTCTTGTTTAACTTCTGTGATCAAAAATACTTTGCCAAAATACACAAGAAAATATTCATATAACGTGAGTTCTCTTGTTCATAATGTTAAGAATATTCGATTATTGCCATTTCACTCACTCACAAGTTATCAGTCGTGAGTCGGCCCAGCGCATCTGCATAGCCCATATTGCGATGCGATATGGTTTGATATCCTATATCTATAAATCTTGAATATCAAGCGAGATATCGAACCGAGACTTATCGCAACGATGCAGAGATATAGTGTTTAAAAAAATATATAGTTTTTAAACGCACCGATATCGGATATTTAGATATTGATGTAATATACGTTTCAATATCTATATACGATTTGTATCGGCCATTCCTAGAGGAAACCTGCATCCCTGATGATATTAAAAGTCTTTGCAGGTGTGTGAAGTTCACCAACCCGCATTAGGCCAGCGCATCGGTGAACTATGTGCCCAACCTCTCCTCGCCTGATTTTGAAGAGGAGAACCGTGCTCAGCAGTGCAGCATATATTTTTTGATACTATTATAAATATTATTAAACATTAATCAACAATCACACCACATTAATCCACCCGGGACCTATAAATGGAAGTATTTCACATCAGTTGGATGTTCAAATCAAACTATCCATCGTACAAATTACCTGCAATTGTCGGGACAGATAACGACTATTCCAGTTAGTTATAGTAAAAAAAGGCTATTTATTTCCCCGGTCCACGCGGTCATGGTTGTATTTAGGTATTTCTGAAAATGTAAAAATCTTAATAAGAACTATAAATCAAAATGTTTTTATTACAATAAACTGTATTACAACTACATAAGGTATATTATGCGAAAAACACACTAGGGAGATTCTAGTGAAATGAAATCATAAAAAACTTTAAGATGATTATAAAATCAATTTCTGAGTCATAGCACCAAGGGTATTCCGTCAGGCATTTTTAACATCTTAATAAGCCCACAAAGGGAATTTTAATCGTTGCACTCTAATTAAGACGATGTTGGAAGACGTTGGTTTTTTGCCTCCTTTATTTATTAATTAAAGCAGCTTTGTTGTAGATCCAGAAATCTAGTGGATGAGATATTATAAAACACAGCTGGGGAAAGAATTAGTTTATAATATACTTAAATGTCGAAAAGTATGACCAAAGATGTGATTATGAGAAATTATAGGGATTATGTCCACTATTTGATACTAGTCTTTTAAAGAAAGAACCTCTTTTTTAGAAGTCGGTTAATAACATAATGTTTTAATATTTTATTTTATGATAATGTATTATATGAAAGTCAATTTTATACGCTGAAATTTAAAATGAACTAGTTGTATAAAATTTAGTAAATTTTCGTAAACATAAGAAACCAATTCTATAAAGTTAACAGCGTTGTATGGTTTATCTACGAGAGAAGTAGAGTTAGATAAAACTTTAAAGCCCTTTTTTAACTTTGTCTATCTCAGTAGTAAGGTAGACAATCATCACTTAATGATAATGATAATTTAAACAGATTCATCATTAAATCATTTTGTTAATATTAGCGAACATAATATTATCCTTAAGCATATTAAAATTTTCATCCACTTCCACGCATCCTCATTATAAGACTGGGTCCCCACCTTCGCGAACTTTTCGAGTAAACCATTGTTCCAACTTCGCATGGAAGTGAAGTCCTCGTCTTAATAACAAACAAATTAATGAATGGAACATGACTGGTGAATACCGTGACTTTGCAAGTCATGAGATTGAATGTTTATAGGATTAATTATAAATATCATCATCATTACCAGATAGTCGTGCATTGTCCTCTTTCAATGAACACCGTAACTTCCGATCTCTTGCTATTCGCAACTTGAAAAATAAAGTATACTTCATTTCTTTTCTCATCGTATTGCTTCTTTTATATATAATATTATGTGAGTATTTCAAGAATTTTATGCTCAGAGTTCCATAAAAATAATGAAAAAACATGTTAAATTTTTTGGAAAATCAAAAAAGTGTTCAATAGGAAATCAACTTAAAGGGACGCAGATTTATTTTATCAGCAGCAGCCACTTGTGCTAATCTTTTTTTTAACTTCGGAACAAGGCGTTCGCAACAATCTTTTTCGCGTTACATTATCATAAATTGTTAAAATATTTAAAAGTTTTTTTTATTTGTGATTAGGGGTCAAACAAGCAATCGACGCCCATACACATCCACACAACCAAGGCCACGTAGATACACCGATCTCATTTACTCACAAACCGCACGAAACGCGATAGCATAGCTGTCACTTAACGCAGGTGCTATGTGAGTGAAAGGTACCACCCCGGTCGTGCCGGCCCAGCTCGGCTGCAATGCAGCATGGCACTACCTCTTACAGAGATTGTTTAAATGCTTCTCTCAGCTTAGGAAGTGGTAGTGGCCTCGTTATGATACTTTGTTTATATACTGTACTGTACTGTAACAATATTAAATATCTGACTTTGACTTATATTTTGACCACTTATTTAACTTATTTACCTTTGGGAGGATTGCACTAGGCCGCGCTCACGACTCATTGGGCAACACCTTCCTGCTTGTTTCTTCCGTTAAACAGCTTAGCTGTGTTACGGAGAGATGGGCAGGATATGCAGTGTAATTACTGACACATAGACCTCTTATATCTCAGGATAGGCAACATACGAATGCATTTTCTGGGCTAGCTCCAGGTATTTTCGTTTAAGTTCATGGGCCATACTGAATATTTACCATCAGATGGCACATCCCCTAGTTTGCCTTTCCAAGTAACATTTAAAAAAACTGTTTAGGAATAATATAAATAATATATTAAAAATGAGAACATAGTAAATATCCCGTTTAAAATAATTTTAATATTTAGGAATTTTCTGTGCGCCATTCGCTTATATTCATTTCCTATCGCTCCAGTGTAATCGCAGCATTACACATATTTATGTTAAAACAAATCAAAGTATTATCATGCAAATGGCCACTTAGTTATTTAAGCTAGATAATAAGCTCGTAGGGATAATTACGGCAACCTAATTGGATTTGAATTCAGAAAATTGTATGTGAGTGGTATGACCCGCTTACGCAGTGATTATCGCATCCGTCCCACTCTAATCGGTGGCAACAGACAGAGATAATGTGACAATCCTATTATTAGCTATCATTGACAAGGTTTTTGTATCAGATTTATGTTACATTTTGTAATGTATGTGTAATTTTTATAATGATGTCATCATTAATATAACAATTTTAAGTATTATGACAATGGCTCCTGTAAAGTATCCAAAATACCGAGAATACAAAACCGATCACGGAAAAAGTTCACCATCTCGATGTTCGGAAATACACAACAACTAGGTATTTACGGCATTTCCTGCCTCGCACGAAGCATATATGGAATCAGCTACCACTTACGGTGTTTCCGAACGGACACGACTTAGGGACCTTCAAGAAAAGAGCTGGACCCTACTATGGTTCAAGCCTTGTTGTGGCGGTGGAGCTCAGTAGCCTAAGGTGAACCCAGCACCGCTTTGTACCCCTCTTATAATAAGAGGGGATAAAAGAGTAGGGGGGGAGACAAGGGGCGAGGATGGGGACCTTACCCCATTGCACTGTTCTGATGTTAGGAGGTTTTAGGTCTTATTCTGTGGTGCCGGACAACCCCTCTGTTGTGGTGGTCGGTCCCTTGGGGGAATGACTAGAAGTCGACGTGCCCTCAACAGATCCGGGGCACCTCATTAAAGCGGCATTTGTGGCACTCGCGGGGTTATAGCAGGTATTCGGCACAGATATTATGTGCCGCGAGTCTCACACACCATCGGAGCCCATCCAGAGACGTTAACGGCACGTAAAGGCGTTTTCCCGTATTATCAAAAAAAAAGGTATATCATCTGGACAATAATAATAATAAATCTATTGATACCTCATTCGACATCAGTGGTTGTGGTAATATGGTGGAACTTGAAGTTAAATTTATAAAACACGAAACAAGTAAAAAATTGAATGACGACCTCTGTAGCTCAGTGGTAAGCGCGTTGGCGCTGAAGCCGGAGGTTGCGGGTTCGAATCCCGCCAGGGAACAAAAAATATTTTCTGTGTTCCTTGGTCATGGACGTGTATTAAATATGTGTATTATATAATAAAAATCTTAAATATATGTATAGTATAACAGTATTAAATATATTTCCGTTGTCTGGTACCCGTAACACAAGTTCTTCGAGTACTTAGCACGGGGCCAGATTGACGTGGTGTGAAAGCGTCCAATAGATATTATTATTATTTGAAATTATGACCTGACTAGAAAGAAATAATATAATATTATGTTGGGACAACTCACACACGGCCATCTCATCTCAAACTAGGCAGAGCCTGTTCTTATGGTGACCAGACAACTGATATATACTTATATATTTTTTAAATACATACATATTAAAGATAAATTACACCCAGACACAGAACAATAATGATCATGATCATCACACAAACATTTGTCCTGGGTGGGGATCGAACCCATGACCTTCTGGTTTAGTAGTCAGGGTCACTAACCACTAGGTTGGACTAGTGGTTAGTGACCCTGACTACTAGGCCAGTCATGAATCCATTATTTTTGAATCGGTTGAATTGTAGCATAATATTATGTAACTCGGACATTTGTAAGAGGTAGTGCCATGTTGTTTTGCTGTCATTGTTCATTTAGTAAAATTTTTGAAAAAATTATGTTAAATCAGTTACTATATTACTTTGAAACCAATATGTTACTGCACAAAAAACAATTCGGATTTAGAAAGGGTCTCTCCACAACAGACGCTGGCGTTAACTTAATTGACCACATTTATGAGGCCTGGGAGGAGTCACGTGATGCTTTGGGAGTTTTCTGCGACTTATCCAAGGCGTTTGATTGTGTACAGCATGAGACCTTGATCAGGAAATTACGCCACTATGGGATAGACGGTACGGCACTGGGTCTTTTGAATTCCTATCTTAAAAACAGGACTCAAAAGGTCGAGATAAATGGTAAAAGATCATCCGGGACTAAAATAGAGATGGGGGTCCCACAGGGGTCCATTCTAGGTCCATTTCTTTTTCTAATTTATGTAAACGATTTACCTTACCTAGTTAAAGATAGTCAAGAGGTAGTGTTGTTTGCTGATGATACTTCACTTATTTTTAAAATCAAACGACAAGAAACTAATTATGACGAGGTAAACAACACACTTTTGAGAATGGTACATTGGTTTAGCGTTAATAACTTGCATTTAAATAGTAAAAAAACTAAATGCATAAAATTTTCCTTGCCAAATGTTAAGCAACTGCAAACAAATGTACTCTTAGACAGTGAAAACTTGGAATTGGTGGACTCCACAGTTTTCCTAGGAATAACTCTAGATCTTAAGCTGCAGTGGGGTCCCCACATAGCTAAATTGGCGAATAGACTCAGTTCAGCAGCATATGCAGTGAGAAAAATAAGACAGTTTACTGATGTAGATACAGCGCGAATAGTATATTTTAGCTACTTTCATAGCATTATGTCTTATGGCATACTTTTATGGGGAAATGCAGCCGACATAAACAACATTTTTGTGCTGCAGAAGCGGGCTATTCGTGCAATTTACAAGTTGCCTCCCTATTCATCTTTGAGAGAAAAATTTAAAGAAATAGGAATTCTGACTGTCACCTCTCAATACATCTTAGAAAATTTACTGTATGTCCGTAAAAACATAAATGAATTTTGTAAGAAAAGTGATATTCATAGTAGGAATACACGTAATAGACACAGGTTACATGCACCAATGATTAGACTTTCGAAAGTAAGCAATTCTTTTAAAGGCAACTGTATACGCTTTTACAATAGGATCCCAGAAAACGTTCAAAAGCTCTCCATAAAAAAATTCAAAAAAGTTGTTAAAGAACGTTTGTGTGGTAAAGCATATTATAAAGTAAAAGATTTCATGGAAGATACCACACCCTGGTAATAAGGCGTTCCTCCCGGGCATTTCAAGATAAGATGTTAAAATTGTTATTAATATATATTATTTGAAAAGATTAGTTCCACTGAGTTTGTTTCGCCGGTTCTTCTCAGTGGGCTTACCTTGGAACCGGTGGTAGATTCAATTGACGTTCAAAAAGATACTGTATTAGTACTATTTTGAATAAAAAAATTTGATTTTTTTGATTTGATTGATTTTGTCGAATTGGGCCGGCACGGCCGGGTTTGTACCTCTAGCGTGTATGGGCTTCGATAGTCACTAAAAGGTTGCTCGTTTGCCCTCGATATAAAAAAAAACAAAATTCAACATATTATTGTGTCGAGCAGTAGCGCTACTGTGAAACTCGAAATATTTTAGTTTTCTTCTGTCTGTCTGTCTTTACTGTTAAATAAAAATCTTGAACGAACAAACTTCGTAGCTTACTATAATAGCATCGTATATTGTAAAAAAGATTAGTACCAAGGCGTTTGTTTCACCGGTTCGTCTCAGTGAACATTGAACCTGGTTGACTCAACTTGCCACTCAATGCTTTATGTACTATATTGAATTCCATAAATAAAATTTGACGTTACACTTAACACCACTATAATATCTTTAATGAAAGTTGGTCAATTACCGTGTACACCACAAACGGGTATAGCTGCGGTTACCAACAAGAAAGCTCACTGACGGCTCAATTACTTTGTGAAGCGATCGTGTATGAACTCCAAAGCAACCCATTAATACTGTTTGAGCTATATTTATGCACTTTTGTGCGAATCGATTTCATCATCATCATACATCATTCATGTTGGTTTTTTGGTTTGTATTGCTATTTCCCGGTTTTTTGGTTTGTCTTGCTATTCCCCGGTTTTTTGGTTTGTCTCGCTATTTCTCGGTATTTTCTATATAATATGTTGATAAAAGGAATTTTATTCCTGAATTATCGACAACTTCTTAAGATCTGATTCGAAATTTAGCAGTTGCTGTTATCATGAAAAATTTGTGGATGTCATAAGTCATAGCTTGTTTATTTATGCCATTAGGAGGCAACCGCGCAGTCATTACCTTATGGTGACTACCAACGCCCGTAGACATCCGCACAACCAAAAGTTATGCAGATACGTTGCCCTCATTTTATATATTACTAGCTGTTGGGCGCAGCTTCGCCCGCGTTAACTTAATTAACTTAACTTCTATTAGTCATAGCGTGATGTTATATAGCCGATAGCTTTCCTCGATAAATGGGCTATCTAACACTGAAAGAATTTTTCAAATCGGACCAGTAGTTCCTGAGATTAGCGCGTTCAAACAAACAAACAAACTCTTCAGCTTTATAATATTAGTATAGATTATCATTTCAACATGAATAAAGAGCACGATGCACGAATTATTATAATCTAAATGCTAGGACTTGACTTTGAGAATTGTCATATGCCTGGGTAATACGTTTAGGTACACGAACTGTTGAAAGGCCATTAATCAGGTGGGCATATGAACTCCGTGCGTTGGCCGGTTCGTGTTGGATGCGAGTGGCTAGGATCGGTCGTCTTGGCGTTCATTGAGGGAGGCCTATGTTCAGCAGTGGATGGATAAGGGCAGATAAATAAAAAAATATGTTACGTACCTAGTGGATTTTGTCCCATTAAAGATTGAGTCCCAGTCAGTGTTACCCGTACAGCACTTACCAATTTTTGCCAATCAATCTGTTATCTAAATTCAGTTATCGAGACGGCAAATGTACAAATACTACATATTACAACACGCATGAATTTGTCAGACGCCCGGAAATTTGAGCCGAGTATTCCGACGAACCGACGTCAATGTTAGAAGGCAGTATAGAAAAGGTTTATAGGCTTTGATGTTATTAATATGACAAATATGGGAACATTTTTTTATTATAATTTAAAGCAAGTATATAACTATTCTCTTACCTGTTGAAAAACTTAAGGAATTACGGTACTGCACGTATCATAATTAATCATTATTTATTACATTACCCCGTATGAATTTTAGAAAGAGCCTTGCTGCTTCGCAGCCGATTTGAGCCGGCACGAACGGGGTCCCTCTCACTCACATGACACTGGCCTAAAGTGACAGGTAAGCTGTTCGCGTGCGGTATGTGAGTTTACGGTGGCCCGTTGGTGGGGAAAGGGAATAGGAGGGCAACGCATCTGCATAATTTCTGATTGTATGGACGACGATAGTTGCTATACTTTACTGCTCGTTTTCCCTCCTATGATAAAAAAATAAATAAATTCAAAGTACTGGTCACTAAAAAAATATCAAACGAAAAACATAAATTTTGTTACTGTTTTACGAGTGAAACTAATAATTATACAATTAAATATTTCTTAAAGTATTAGGAATTAAATTGTATTTATAACTAGAATACATGTGACATCCTTTTTAGCTCACTTTTCTCAACTCTTTCAAGACCAATGGCGATCAAGAATAAAAAAAATCTTTAAACATATCACAGTGAAATTGAATCAATGGATCATTCACTCTATCAAAATTAAAATCGAAGTTTCCAGAAACCACCAATTCCATTTGCACCTCACGCGTTTCTTACATCTAAGTTGTTTAAGTTTATTGCATATAAGGCTCCGCGCAGATGTCCCTCCTCTGTAATTGCTACTGTTTCTGTCCTCCGACGTGCCAGATGTTTACAAGTGCTTCTGGTTTTGTATCGGCCATTAAAAGGTTTAAAAGTAAAGGTTCCTTTATATCCTTCTTCGTTTAAACATTTTATGTTTTCCTGGTAGTGTTGGGGAACAAACATTTTTGCATATTGTGTCTGATAGTTACTTAGCATTATTCTCCCTATCATCATCATGATATCATCTGGGCATATTTAATGTAGTTTTTTTTCGTTTGCCCCGGGAAATGCGAGGGAAGGGGGGACTCCCCAGGCGGGTTTGTGTATTTTTTTATGTTGGATAGACACTCTGGAAAATGTACCACCTGATGGTAAGTGGTCGACGTCGCCCATGAAGACTTTACCTGGAACTAGCCCAGGCAACTTATTCATGTGTTGCCTATTCTGAAACATAGATTTTAAGTCTCTGTGCCAGTAATTGTACTGCCTGTCTTGCCCCTCTCTCCAAAACACAACAAAGCTGTTTGACGGGAGAAACAAGCAAGGTGGTGGTACCCATGCAGCCGGGAGTACGGCACAGCGCTTCCATCCCACCAGCATGATATTATATTATATGTCGTTGTTTCCTAAATGCCTCTATGTTTAATTTTAATAATATCTTTTTCTTTAATCTATGGATTACAACCAAAAACGAAACCGAAAATTATTCCGAGAATTATATCTCTGGCTTGATTGCCAATTGTCAGCGATGATAATTATGAAAAACTTCTTGGAAAATACCAAGTCATGAGTTCTAAGTACCTAGCTGTACAAGAATAATATTTACCGTTGCTTATTCGTTTGCACTTTCTTTACATTCAGACCAAACAATCATTAATAAGGGTTCAGTCGTAAGGCGTGGTCGCCATTAATCAACCGATAGTGGAAAAACTTTATACTGTAAGTACCTTGATTGATGAAAACGGATAGGAAGCATCGCCACCAAATGCTTCACTTTAAAATTTAAGCGCTCGAAATAATGTTAAGTGTATGTGAATATCATTGATTAAAACGAAACAACTTTGAAGTGAATAATTGGTTTTACGTCGAGACCATGGTTGATGTATTCAAAATGTCAGGAATGTGGAAATCATTAAAACATAAATATAATCCGTAAAAACTAGTTTCAAAATAACACTTATTTAAATAAAAAATCTAGACGATTTCCCGATTTCGCATTGTCATTTTTAGGATGATATTAATTAGTTTGACAATATACGAGGGCGGCACTGAAAATTTCGGGAATCAAGGAAGTGACACACCATTACTTTTTAAAAATGTATTTATTGCTTTTCGAAGTATTCTCCGCGAAATTTGACAAATTTTTCCATACGATGGAACCAAACATTGAAGCAACCATTCCATTCGGAAGTTGTGGTCTCCAAAATGGCAGTTTTGTAGGCGTCCACAGCTTCTTCAGGCGATGAAAATCTCTGACCACGCAATTTATTCTTTATTTTAGGAAAAGTATAGAAATCATTAGGGCTTAGTTCGGGGCTGTACGGTGGATGGTCTAATAATTCTATGTTTTCTTGCTCTAAAAACTCTTTTGTTCTGTGCGCGGTGTGAGAACTCGCATTGTCGTGATGGAGGATGATGCGGCGGTTGCAGTTCTCTTTACGGAGTTCAGAAACGATCTGTGGCAAACAAATGCTAGCATACCATTCTGCATTAACCGTTCTTTGTCCCTCAAGAGGAATAGTCGCAATATGGCCGGTTTTGGAGACAAACGTGGCTACCATTTTTTTGCAACACTCCGTGAACGAACAATTTTTGTTGGCTTTAACTCATTTTCGAACATCCAAACTCGTGACTGGTTTCTTGTTTCGGGTTCGTACGCGTATATCCAGGATTCGTCACCTAATACGATGTTGTATACAGCATTTGAGAGTCCTGTGTGGAATCTTTCGAGAGTTCTGACGCACCAAGTAACGCGAGCCGCTTTTTGCTCTTCACAGAGCAAATGCGGTATCCATCGGGAAAACAACTTACTAACACCTAATTGTTCATGCAAGATTATTTGTATTTGACTCATGCCAATGTCTAAAGTTGCCTAAATTTCGCGGTATATCACATGTCGATCTTTCTCAATCAGCTAACGCACAGCATCAACGTTTTCTTGGATGACTGCAGTTTTTGGGCGACCTTGACGGGGATTATCACTGAGCTTGACACGTCCACGTTGAAATTCAGCAAAGCAGCGATAAATTGTGGTTTTGGATGGGGCTTCATCACCAAATGCAAAAATCATCCGGTCAACACACTGTTTTTGTGTTAAACTACTTCGAAAGTCTTATTAAATCATCGCTCTAGAATTTTCTCGAGTCAATTTCATTTTCTCATACCTAAACAAGTTTGACCAGACCTTGTGACAAGACCGAGAATCTTTTTTTAAATAAATAAATGGTATTCGATTTTTAAAACCAAGGAGTTTTCAATTAAAAATATTTTAATATGACAGGAACAGTGGAAATATTCCATTCCCGATACTTTTAGTGGAGCCTATGTAATATCATCTGGAAATAATCTATCTTCTAGCTAAATTTGCTTAAAATGTAATCAGATGCTTTGCTTAGTAAGTTAACTCACACTCTTATTATGAACTTTCAATCTTAGTTTTTAAGTGGATATAACTCTTGATACATATGCAGCAAGGCTCAAACTCAAATCTTGCTTGTTTCTCTTTTCTAGGTGTCACTGACCACTTACCATCTTGTGGATGTGGACCAATTTTTCTATTTAACTATCATAAAAATGTAACCCACAGCTCACATAGTAACTTATTTAAGGAGCAGATAGCTAAAAGTAGAAGTACAGCCGTACAGCCTCAGGCCTTGTCGTGGCGGTGGGGCTCAGTAGCCTAGGGTGAGACGCTGCACCTTAGGCGAAGCTAATTGGGCCAAGGGGGCTCTTAGTACCCCTCTTATAAGAAGAGGAGACATAAGAGCAGGGGGCAAGGGGTGAGGATGGGAACCTCACCCCATTGTACTGTCCCGACGTTGGGAGGGGTTGTTCTGTGGTGCGGGACAACTTCTCTGTGGAGGTGGCGTCGGTCCCTTGCGGGACTGACTAGCCGTCGAGTTGCCCTGTTTGTTTACTAGATCCGGTGCACCTCACCAAAGGCGGCATTGGTGGCACTCGCCGGGTTTTAGTGGGTAGAGCTGCGTCCACTTACCAGCTGTCGGGCGCAGCGAGTCCCACATACCCGCGTGGGGAGACCCACTCCCCCGCGGGATGCCTCAGAGCATTTCCCGGCGTAAAAGAAAAAAAAAAAAGATCTGATAACTAAATAATGCACTATTATTTAATATTATATAAATTACTCTAATTAATTATATAATAAACTATTGTCTATTATCGTTTGGCGCAAATTAATAATCAACCTAAATACCAACAGATGTTAATAATTTGCGCATTGACAGTACGAAACAAGGTCTTAAACACTATTTAAGGCTGTATTCACACTTGTAGGTCAAGACCGGGCCCGGGGCATGTTGACACTCATTCTACTGAACCTTGGACAGTTATGAATGTACAGATCTGGAATAGTGGACAAATGAAATTTTTTGCTGATTCGAATTCTGCTAAGCTTTTAAGAGGTTACAAATTATTGGGATTAAAAATAGAATATTTTTGATTATAATTTAATTTTAATTATTATATTTTATTATAATTTTTTAGGTCTGGGGAGGTGCATGACATCCCGCGATAATATAGTTACATGCACTCTTATAATAAATTGCTGGCGTCATACAATAAATAAGCGATCCGAAATTAAAACGTCATAATATAAATTATTCTCTTATTATATTTTCATTGAATATTTATTGGGCAGGTTTTATATTTAGTGATATATGAAATCGTAAATAATAGGCGATTTAATTAATACGCTCGGCTTATTATGTCGTGACTAAATTTACTGATACATGACCACTAGCTGGTCCGGCAGCTGTGCTTCTGATCAACCTTATACAGGTTTTGAACGCCATGCAAATTATTTTGCAAATTTATGTCTTAAAGATTTTACTTTAAATCTGTTTATGTATGCTATATTGTGTGAGTGACGATGGCCTAGTGGGTATGGGCTCGGCCTCTTAAGTGAGAGCCGAGAGTTCCAGGTTCGATCCTGACCCCCCTGTGATGACAAGAAATAGGTGATGGTGACTTCAAATAAGAACGGCTTTATCTAAGCAGTATTTTATTTAATAAAATTGGGATAATATATAATTCTTTTATATTACTCATTACACAAATAAGATCATAAATTATTGACATAGTTTCAGGGTCTAAACTCTTTCAAAAGATCTCTAATAAAATATATAAACTCATTATTCATTTCAAATGTACAGCATGAATAAACAAAATATTAATATATAAGAAAAAAAAAAGTCCTTTTGAGTTCTTCAGTTTATTAAAAAAAAATCCTTTTTTAATAATGATTAAATAATGATCAGATTAACATCGTTACTTTCATCCTGAACTAGGTTAGGGTGACAAAAACACGTTTGTTTTTGCAGCGACCGCCGGATTCCCATTAACATTTTCTCTGGAGCTCGGTCATTTTGCGAGAATGTTTTTTCAACACCCAATTCAATATTCTGACCCATAAGCTCGATAAACGCGGGTCGGTTTAGTTTTCTCTATGTATTTTTATGGTAAGTGTAATTGAATTCTTTGGGTATTCCGGATTATATCCGTTGTAATAATCGCTGTACGTTGAAAACGTTTTATATTTGGTATTATATGGAGACGTAACATTTTAAATTTATAAACCCTATCCTATATAGTAGCTCGGAAAAACGTGTGATACAGGAACAAAAATAAAATGAATAAATTAATATTAGACCATCATACAGTTTATCATCATATTCATCTTCCCCACCATGGTTCAGGCCTTGACGTGGCGGTGGGGATCAGTAGCTTAAGGTGAGCCCATCACCTTTGTCGAAACTAATTGAACCGAGGGAGCTCTTTGTACCCCTCTTATAAGAAGAGGGACAAAAGAGCACCCCATTGTACTTTTCCGACGTTAGGAGGGGTTGTTCTGTGGTGCGGGACAACCCCTCTGTGGAGATGGCGTTGGTCCCTTGGGGGACTGACTAGCCGTCAAGGTGCCCTGTTTGCTAACTAGATCCGGGGCACCTCACCAAAGGCGGCATTGGTGGCAATCGCCAGGTTTTAGTGGGTAGAGCTTCATCCACTTACCAGCTTTCGGGCGCAGCGAGTCCCACATACCCGCGTGGGGGTGGGTCTCCCCTCGCGGGATGCCTCAGAGCATTTCCCAGCGTTGAAAATAAATAAATCATATTCATCTTACAAATTCATTTAACAGGATCTGAAACTGCAACCTTATGTTTTGTCTGGTTAAAAAATATTAAAAAAAAAATGTATATATTACTACTCTTCGACTTCGAAGCAACAACTTATGATAGTTATAAAATATCACTGTCGGCTAACACATTCCTAAATTGACAGTCAGAAGGACTGCGAATAGAAGTAAAAACATATAACTGAGAATTATTATAACATCATTCGAAAATTTGAAAAATAATTCAAATTTCATAATGACGTCACAATGTCACATTAGCATGTCGTATAATATTTCCCTTACCAAAAGGTGCTCAATGCCGCTAAAGAAGTTTTCACTTCAAAAATAGCTATATGATAATAACAGTGTTCTTTTAAAATTAAATTTAAAAAAGACAAGAATCTACCAGAGAACACTGATTTAAAAATAGCGGATCTCACTAAAGGCTCTTACGTCAGAAAGTATCTTAAAATAGTAAAAGATTTATCGTTCACGTCGAAACACAGCTTAAATTTATTTGTTCTTATTTCTCCAACTAAATAATGATTGATTAGAATACTAGATGTAAGGATTTATTTTTTAGAATACAGACTTTATAGTGAAAGAATTCAGTTTGTTTATTTTTTTATTTTTTACGCTTGCTGGATAGGCCAACGACCAGACGTGCTACCTAATGGTAAGCAGTTAGTGTCGCTCATAATCGAGTTTACCTGGAACTATCTCGGGCAACTCGATCATATTGTGATGTCTATCCTGGGAAATAAGATGTAAAATCTCTGTGCCAGCTACACTGAGTGTTTTGTCCTTCTGCGAGAACGTGATGTCGTAGAAGAAGGAGGCGGAGCAGGAGAGAGCCGTGCTCTCCTTCTTCCCAAAGGAGAGCACGGCGGCGACAGGCGGTCTCACCGACGTGAGGGACCTGTGCGTGGCCGATCAGGAGATCCGCCGCGCGCGCGTAAGGTCCAATCTATAGGGCACTCTTATGCGTTCAGTGAGCCTCAAGCGGAGAAGGAGGAGGGGATACCACCCCCCGCCTCCAGAGAAGAGTGCCAGGTGGCAGACCATTATGGCCCGGTGCGGACGTCCATAGCTCTCGCGCCGGATTACCCAGAAGACAAGGAAAACACTGCTGGGGTTTAGTGGGTAGAGTCTGCGTCCACCTTACAATCTTCTCGGGCGCAGAGAGTCCCACATAGATCGATCGATAGATAGTCGCGATTTTCGGTGGTAGAATTCTGCTGCAGGTATTAGACCGAACAATTCCTCAGAACACTCCCCAAGGTAGATGCGGTAGAAGATGCAGAACGCTCCGACATCTCTACGAAGCGCCAAGGAATGAAGCCGATTGGAGCGAACCTTGTAATTGACTATTCAAGCCGCCCGGTGTTGAACGCGGTCAAATGTCGTGAAACCGTTGTCTTGTTGCATCAAAAGATTTCAAATCGATGCGACAGAAGAAATACAGGATTATTGACAAAATTTATTTTTCGAACGAAAATATACTTAATTAATAAAAAAAACAATAAAGCAAAATTCGTGAAGTACAAACACTACACGTCCAAAGTTTGATTAAGGCTATAAATATGTAAAATAGCAATTGCAAAACTATACATTTTCCGCGTTTTTTCACTTAATAACAGTTATTAATGTACCATAAGAAAGTTGACACAAGCGTGACGCAATATACCGAAACGTAAGGATACAAGCGCCAAACTGCCGTGACACAAGCGTGACGCAATGTACTGTAATATAAGGACACAAGCGGCAAACTGCCGCGACCGCAACCTTTCTGCAAATAAAAAAGTAGTGGCTAAGAACCCTTCATTAAAATAATTCATTTCATTAGTTGGACCGGACACGCGAGTGTGTTTTTAAATTTTAACCACATGCTGACCTTATTTCATTTCGTGAACTCAAAGCTAACATTGGTACAATAATTAGCAAGAATTTTCGTTTCATTTTCGTGCTTTCGGCCGAGATTATGCAAATCATCGTATATATTTGATATATATATTGATTTTGATTTTTGATTTTTTTTTGTTCTCTCTTATAACTATTAAAACGGGATATTTACTATGTTTTTCACTTTTATTTCGCGCAGCTCGATATTTCGAGTCTCGTGAACAAGATTCGTAGTGAATGTCGAAATATGGTATGGTAATGGTAAATACTCCGCTTTAAATAGTTTTATTTTACATATTCAATTAAATTATTAATCAAAGTAGATATAAACTCCGTTTTTTTTCATGTTTTAAAACATCAAATAAAAACTTTGTTATTAGTTAAAATGGCCAAATTGACAGACTACAACTTGATAAGAAGTCCATGAACGTAACGTGTTTAACCCTAGAAAGATACTCATAATATTATAACTAGCGTAAAAGATCACTAGCATACGTCTGACAGAGAGGTATGCTAGTTACTAATGGGTGTTTACTGCCTATGTACTTTTTATCATGTGTTATAGGTTTAAATAATTGTATATAATATACTATTGACTGTTTTTTTTTATTTTTGTTATTTTATTTATTGATACAGAAAGAATAACAATAATAATAAAAAGATATCACATTTTTATCACAAATTTAGCAAAATTAAAGTGTTATTGAAAAATTACAAACAAAAATCGTAAACTTCTTTACAAATCAACAAAAACGTAACTACATGTCTAAAAGAACATTCAAAATCAAATTTCAGTGTATATATTTGCATGTTTGGCACTTTTTCGCTTACACTAACTTACAAAATACCTATTACAAAATTCATTTTTTTTATGAAACATACTCATGACACTCGTCATTTTTATGTTCTCGATTGTTGAGAAGGAATAATTATGCGGCAACATGAAGGATAAGCTTAGTCGATAGCAGACTGAAAGATCCTCAGCAGAGCAGTCGAGTATAATATCTATAGCTTCGACAATCAATTCGTTTTCAGTATCACTCTGCACATCGTCTTCCAAGACGTTGTCTTCGTAGTCACTTTCATTCTGATGACAATTCTTTTTTCAATTTTGATTCAAAAAGTTCTCAATTCGGGAATTATCCTGTGCATTTTGGTTTTCCATGATGATATATCTTATATCTTTAAATGAGCAATTCTTGTATATATATATATATGTGCAACGACTTGTTTGACGACTTTTTCGTTAAGATTTTGTATAGTTTGGGGAAATGTGTATTCTATGAGGAAAGTCCCAAACTATATCATATACCTAATGTATTGTTTGAGGAAAATTTATCAATACATTGCACATACATACGTCAAGCAATACCTCAAACAATACGTATATATATATATATATATAATCTAAATATAGGAATCTCGGAATCGGCTCCAACGATTTTCATGAAATTTAGTATGTAGGGGGTTTCGGGGGCGATAAATCGACCTAGCTAGGAATCATTTTTAGAAAATGTCACTTTATTAAAAAAAAAAAATACCGAGCAAAGCTCGGTCATCCAGGTACTTAATTATTAAGACCTAAAAACAATAAAAAGTACCTGTTAATAACATTAAACGATCACTTCAAATGATTTGCAAAAGTTGTATAAAAGATAATCCTACGTCGACACGGACGTACGACATAGCTATGACGACGGACGTACGCATAGCTATATCTACATAATGCGCGTACTTACCATGGTGTTACTGCTGCTCCGCGCAAGTTCTGGCCTCCGACTTAGTTAAATCGAGCAGCCAGCACGCTACGATTAATAAGAAAGAAACAAGAACAAAATTTTATTTCGCCATACGTCTCGCGGACGTAGATTATTTTTCTAGGGTTAATAGTAGTCATCTTAAGTCCTGACTTCAGTACAGTAATAATAAACCGCGCAGCTACTGCAGAATATATCTTTTTAACAACAATTAACCAATTTGCCAACAATTAAGACAGCGGCACCGCCCCTCCTAATTTTAATTACCGCTATAAGTTCATTTACATCCACTGCTTACCTCTCACATGTAAGAAACGAAAATGTAAATAGAATAGAAACTAGGTCTGCAAATAATATAAAAAGCCACGCAATTTGAACATTGAAGTACATTCAAATCAGAAACTGACTTTACGCAGAAAAAATAATGACCTATGGGCCGATAGGGTTTTATGGGTTGACATTAGTTTGCATTAAATATATTATACCGCGTGTATTTGGAACGCTTGCAAAGATTTAACCCTCATAATATACTATTTATATTGGCCAAATCGCTGGAGGGCTTGCAGGAGATGCTGCAGACACATGCGTTCTCCCCGTGATGTCCTACGGGGTCGAAACGTGGGCTCAAAATTTACGACTGGTCCAAAAGTTTGCCGTAGCTCAACGTGCTATGGAGCGTGCTATGCTGAGTGTTTCTTTGGCAGATAGGATTCGAAACGAAGACATCCGTCAGAGAACTAAAGTTACCGATATTACGCGAAGATTAAGCTCGTTGAAGTGGCAGTGGGCTGGTCATACACTCAGGGGAACGGATGGCCGATGGGCCAATAAGGTTCAAGAGTGGAGGCCGCGTCTGGGGAGGATAAGTGTTGGTCGGTCACTAACCAGGTGGGAAGATGATCTCCGTACAGTGGCCGGTCCGTGTTGGATGCGAGTAGCGAGGGATCGGACGTCTTGGCGTTCTTTGAGGGAGGCCTATGTTCAGCAGTGGACGGATAGAGGCTGATGATGATGATGAAACAGTGATCAAGTTTTCAGTGATAAAATGTTTATAATGAGTGAATAAAGAAGTTTTTTTTTAGAAATTTTATCACTGTTTATTAAGATTTTTACATGATTCATGCTTCGAATTCTATACAACAATAATTATGGTCACATAAATAGCCCTCCCGAGACTATAGTTGCATAAAAAACTGTTTCATTGTAATGAGGTCTAGGTGTATGTAAAATCAAACTTCACCGAAAGCTGCAGAGCAATGTTTAGTACAAAGTTAACAATGGACGTTGAACGTAACTTTTGACTTGTCTGAATTCACCCAAAGAGCGATTCGACGGGATGATTTATTGAGATTCGAGCTTCCTAGTTACTTTACTAATTTGCAGATATCGTCAGATAAATGGAAACTGGAGCTACTCATTGCTAGCATTTGTTCCACGTCTTCACGCTAGAGACATGAATTTGTCTTCAAACAGATAAGCGAAGAAATCATCACTATCAACAACAAAGCTACTTACCATGAATAATTATTTTAAGAACCATTTGAGTATAGCTTGTTTATTAAGTTTTGACATCGTAGAACCACTAAATCTATGTCCATCTTGCGCAGAAGATCCCCGAACATTCGTTTGGCGGCTGCCGTGTTCAAAATATAAGGTTGTCGCGGGAGCCAACTCAGACGATACCATGAAGCAGTGTATCGTAAAACGTCGAACATTAGCTCGCGTGAAAGTCGTGCCTAATTGATACCTAGAATGTTCGAGTTGGTTTTCGCGGTAGTACTATTGGCGCAGCTTCCACGTGAACCAATTCTTGATTTACCGTGCGTAGTCGATACATTTCATTTCTTAAGCGCTTATACAATTTAGGTTGCTAATTATCGCATGCTCTTAAATATTTTCAGGTGGAAAAGCCTGCTCGAAAAAGAATGCAGTTTTATTAAGAATATTTTCTTACAAACCAGGAGATAAACAGCAAAAGATCAAATAAAGATGGGGGTCCTACAGTTGTCCATTCTATATATATTTCTTTTTCTTATTTACATTAATGATTTGCCGTACTTAGTTAAAGATAATCAAGCACTTCACTTATTTTTTAAATAAAATTACTTGAATCTAATTATGACGAGGTAAACAACACTCTCTTGAGGATGGCACATTAATTGAGCGTTAGTACCTTGCTTTTAAATAGAAAAAAACCAAATGTATAAAATTCTCTTTGCCAAATGTTAAGCAAATGCAAACATAATTATGTACTCTTAGACAGTGAGAACTTGGAACTATAAGTGAACTCCACAGTTTTTTAGGAATAACCCAGAGCTACAGTGGGGTCCCCATATAGCTAAATTGACAAGACTCGGTTCTGCAGGATAATATGCAGTCAGAAAAATAAGACAGTTAACTGATGAAGATATGGCACGATAAGTTTACTTTAGTTACTTTCACAGTGTTATGGCTTATGGCATACTATTATGGGGATGCTGCAAATATTAACAATATTTTTGTGCTGCAGAAGCGAGCTATCCATGCAATTTACAAGCTGTCCCCCTGCAATTTTTATGGGACCAATTTAAGCAAATTGGAATTCGGACTGTCGCGTCTTAGAAAATTTATTATATTTTACAATGTCCGAAAAAACATAGGTAAGTGATTTCTGTAAAAAAGTGACGTCCATGGGTAGGAATATACGGAATAGGCACGCGCTAGATGTAATTAAAAAAAAACATTTGATTTGACCAAAATATGGCATATTCGAACCACTCCGCTTTGATGTCTTGGTCTCACAATTTATTTATTTAAAATTGTTTGGTGAAATACAATTATGGGTCGGCTGTTTATTTATTGTATTTCATCAATAACTTAGGAAATACAATTAACAATAATAAACAAATCGATATCAAACAATTAATTCATTATTAAATGGTAGAGGCAACGTTTTCTAAAAGTCAATTAATTACTGACTTGTTGATTGAAAATCTTTAAAAGCAGTTATAATAAACAAAATATATAAGATTATTATCTCCAATTTACAGAGTTTATTTAGAATTATTTTTTTATGAAATACAAGTTTTGACAAAACAGAACAGCATTAGCTTGTTGGGAGAGGCCTGTGTTCAAAAAACATATAATCTGGTATAATATTTCATCCCAAAAACTTTCTTATCATCTCTAAAAAATATATAAAAAAGTTCACATTGACCAGGAACACGGCGTTTGCTTCTGCAAATTATTTTCTTTTCCTACATATTTTAAGTTTCCTATGAAATAAACGCAAACAAATTGGGTTCAACAAGCCTATCATACGTAACATGATTTTTTTGTAATTCCTATAATATCCAAACATATCTTGGTAGCATAATATTTTGAATAGCACATAAAGCCAGGCCACAAGGCCAGCAGACCGTAAGTCAGTCCAGGCTGCAACATATACTGCGACGGGTTGGCGTTTTACATGGTAACACGCTGGTTAACAATCAAGCTATTAACATGGCAGGTCCTAAGCCAAGCGTGGCACCGATCCAAGTTATTCTCTTTATAAACTCGTTTGAAATATCCAATTTGGTGTAATTTCTGTGGTATGTAAGAATGGCGACACGTAATTGAGACTTCGTTTGAAACACTTACGTTGATTTGTGTACATGAATTATTTGATATACAAATTCACATGTATTTGTTTTCATCATTATCATCAGCCTCTATCCGTCCACTGCTGATAAGCCTCCCTCAATGAACGCCAAGTCGACCGATCCCTTCCCACTCCCATCTAACACGGACCGGCCACCGCACGGATCGTCTTCCCACTAAATGCTAGCAGCGCCCCGCGATTTCGCCCTCGTACTTCTCATTCCCGTGGGAGTACAGGAATAAACTATAGCATATGTGCTATTCTGGTCTATAAGCTATATTATTATTGCAAAGTTTCATTAAAATCCATTCAGTACTTTTTGCGTGAAAGAATAACAAACACCCATACATACAAACTTCCGCGTTTATAATATTGGTAGGATATTTTTTACTAATGTTGCAAATGCACATGTCTCTGTGTGTCTTTTTGTCCGTCTGTTATCTTCAGACGTCTCACATAAAAAAAAGTACTGAGTTGGATTCAAACCCGCGACCGCTGTAATATCCACCTGACCACTTGTCAAATTATATTGAACAAAAGCGATAAATCTAATACATCATTATTGGATCAAATATTTACCGGCAAAAAATCATAAGCCAACAAATCCAAACAAATTACCTCAATATAAGTTTTCATCGGTGTCCCGATCGGATAATCTAAGTAAATCTGTGGCGGAAGCCGCTAAGCCAGATGCGTTTTTATAAGACTTCGCTGGGATTTGCCGGGCGAAAGGGACCTTTATTACAATATTGTTTTCTTGTTATCCTATTGACCTATATCCAGTGTATAAAATTGATTAGTTACTTTGTAAAACCGCAATGTATAATGCGCGGTGAAGTGTGATCCATCATCAACATCAGCAACAAGAGTGATGTTTTCCGACTCTGAAATTCTTCTATTAATGAAAATAAAATAAGTTTTAAATACTGTAATAATACAACTAAAAGTTAAACGGTGGGAGGAATGCGCTCGGGTCACGCTCCCATTTGCATGGGCACCACGATCCTGCTCGTCTCTTCCGTCAAACATGTAACTAGCACAGAAAACTGTCCTTCAGGGGATCGACGCAACCTCCACAGAGGGGTTTCCCCGCACTACAGAACAACCCCTTCCAACGTCGGGACAGTACAATGGGGTGAGGTTCCCATTCTCACCCATTGCCCCCTGCTTTTATGTCCCCTCTTTTTATAAGAGGGATACAGAGAGCCCCCTTGGTCCAATTAGCTTCGCCCAAGGTGCAGCGGCTCACCCTAGGTTACTGAGCCCCACCGCCACGACAAGGCTTGAACCATGGTGGGGAAAAAAAAACGGAGCATCTTCCGGCGTAAAATAATTTAAAAAAAAAACAAAAGAAAGTCACCGAGATCGATGCAATTTGAACTGGGGTTTTTTTCTAAGCAGCCCAAATAGTGTAACAAAAACATCTACCGACGCAGCAATGTATCAATCAAAAAGCAGCGTGGCTTACAACTATAGCAAAAAGTGCCGTTCCAACTTTTCATCTTAATTTTTACCGTCTAACCCCCTTTCGTAACTCGCGATAAGGAACTACGTTCCAAAAAAAAAATCGATTACCTTATATTTTTACTTACTAATGTATGATGATACTAATGACTCGCAAACATCCTTTACATTACCATAACATGCAGGTAATTGATTGAACAATCTCACGGGATCTCAAGTATGAACGAATCTTCCGCTCGCTTTATCTTTATTCCCGGCTTACCTCCCCTGACAGTGTTCCGTTATAATACAAAATATCACAATTTACGTTCCGTTAACAGCTTGTAGACACGGTAAACATGCATGTAAATTATTTAAAATTATTCGCTATTATTTTGTACAAGTTTCAACTGGCACAACACTAGTTTCGCGTTACTTTTACCTACAAGTTATTTATTAATAATAATTGTAGTAGACACTAAATTCGTAGATTTTTGTATAAATCTTTACGTTATTGACTGTGTTATGCAGCACTATAAATTTTGCAACAGTATGTTTTTTTGTCATAAGGAGGCAACTGAGCAGTCAGAGCCTTATGATGACTACGACGCCCATAGACATCCGCACAACCAAAAGTTATTCAGATGCGTTACTCTCCTTTTCCCTATCCCACCCAATCATGGGCCACCAGAAACTCACAAACTCCATGAAACGCGACAGCGGACGCGGCATAGCTATCAGTTGACGCCGGTGTTATGTGATCGAGAGGTACCACCTCGGTCGTGCCGGCCTAAAGCAGCATGTCACTACCTCTTAGTGCATCATTACAGTATGTGATGTCAGCGTAATTATTTAGATATTTGTTTTTACCGGTAGGAGGGATGTGATTGTGCCTGCTTATTTTTTATTTCAACAGCTTTAGTATGTTCTGGTAAGAAAGACAGCACTGGCAGTCTCAGGGTAGGCAACACTTGTATTGTATATTGCCTGGGCTAGTGCTAGGAGAAATTGCTAAGTTCCAGGCAATGCTGACCACTAACCATCAATTCATTATACAGCTAACATAGAATTGCATATAAATTTCCCTTTTTTCTCATATTTATGATGATGTATCATCATCATCAGCCTCTATCGGTCCACTGCTGAACATAGGCCTCCCTCAATGAACGCCAAGACGGCCGATCCCTATTATATACTAAAAATATACAGTACATATTTATATACTTTTATCAAAACCCCAGAAACACTTCTAACAATTTAGCTAAATAATTCGTCCAATGTATGAATCTATATTTTAATTAGGTCTTTGCGCAGCACGTTTTGATAGAGTCGCCAATTTCAAAAACTTTACCGAGCCAAAATGAACAGCTTTGAGTAAACAGAACCGGAATGAAACTTTAAGATACGAAACGGGCAAGTTTTCACGTACAGAGAATTTCAACTAAAGAGTCCATTTGAAATGTATTAATCCGCTCAATAAGAAATATGACGAATTCATGGATGCATCATCAGAGAAAAATGGTGATTGTTTTTATCGTGGATTATCCATTTAAAATAAATAGATAAAGCATAATATTATATAGATCAAAAGCATAAATATATACCTTTTTAGGGTTCCGTAGCAAATGGCAAAAACGGAACCCTTATAGATTCGACAACTCAATTTGTTAATTTCCGCGAGAGACACTTCCAAAGTGGTAAAATATGTGTCCACCCCTGCCCCCAACCTTGAACTTCCATACACATCCGCCAACCATAGATTGACTCTAATGATTCACCGGAAACTCACAAACCGCACGAAACGCGACAGCGTAGCTGTCACTTTACGTAAGGCATTATGTAAGCGAGAGGACCACCCCGATTGTGCCGACCCAATTCGGCTACAATGGCACTACCTCCTACCTAAAACTACCACTACTGACCGCTTAATATGGCAAACCCTCAAATACCAATTATAATAAATAAAATGGCGTCATTTTTAATGATAGTTGGATACGGAAACTGAGAACAAAGCTGACCACTTAGTATCATGTGAGCCTCATGAACATAAATAAGTTAACCTGAAACTAACCTAGGCAACTCATTCATGTGATGCCTATCTTGAGACGCCATTTTCAGTGCCTATAGTTCCACTGTCTGTCCTGCCTTTCTTTTCGAAAACACAGGACTTTCAGACGGAACCTAAATCACAAAAAAATTCAAGCCCAAAGCCATTTTGTCAAACATACTTCCATTGTTTGCAAGTGAATTAAAAAGCGTATACAGGGTTTTTTCTTTCTACTCCAAATAAACAGCTCATTAATCAAAGTTTCGCACGAACGCGGTTTCGTGGATATTAAAAAACGTCCACTATGAATACGCCCGCTATTTTCAATCACAACCAAAACGAGGACTATTGAACAAACACAACTAGACGATTTACTGCGTGCCATATTCCGTGTGTTCGTTTGTAAACAATGCACTGGCCGTTCTTTTGAATAGAATGCATTATTTCAAAAAAAAAATGTAAAATCTCGATTTATATAATAGTCTATTTGACTAGAATGTACTATGATGCGGCCTCTGCAAGTGGTGGGCATTCAACCGTCTCAGCGTGATTTGAAAGAGAGAATATCCAGGAGTAGGTGAAAACATATTGAAAATGGTGACTACGTTAATATCATCCATCCCCAAAGCTATGTCATTCATTCATAAATAAAATAAAGATTCATTCGTTCATTCATTGTTATATTAGTCAGGAGGTCACTTAAGTCTCCTTATATTCTTTTTTTTCTTATCACGCAGGGAAATGCTATTTATGCATGTAATCAGGTTACCCCTGGTAGGTTCTTGACCATAATATTATGTAGATAGGTTAGGGCACTCCAAGTGCGAACTTGGGAGTGTCCGCCAAATCGCAACGCTGAAACCTAGTCCGGGGTTCACCCTGCCTTTGGTACCGACTCGCCGGTCCTCCTTTCAGGCGTTCGGGAACTGTCTAGACCACATGTAATGGGCCCAAAGGCTATCGCAGAGGTGCACGAGAGATACCGCGAGGACCCTCCCGTCTGGACGACGACGATTACGACAACGCAGGATGGACAGGGGCTGGAGACACCTTAAACCTTACGTAGCGATGGTCCGAGAGAGTCTTTACCCTCCACCCCTGTACTCTGCGTGCGACGAGCGCGTAAATGTCCTTTATTAGTGTCACTCAATTAATTACATTTCAATTTATAGCTATTTTTATAAAAATAAAACTGTAATATGTTGAGTACTTGCAGTGAATATTATTTTTTTATAAGTTATACAATGAAATTTCTTAGTCTCTTCTATATAATATATCTTCTTCTACATAAAATTATTATTATAATATTATTCTAATGATTCGATAAAACTATGTCAACAATAATTATAATATAAGATCAATAAAATACTATTATGTTATCCTGAATGTTATCTATACCACAATTGACAGTAAACCATTAATCTCAAACACTACACAATTGTCTTACATTATATATTTTATTGCTATTTTATGCTCGCAATAAACATAAAACTGTAATTTACCCGCAAGCTGAACATATCGCCAAGAAATGTTCCTATTGAGCTGCGCCAGCTTAGCTGAACGAGTGGCCGGCTTAGCATAAGACAAACGACCTAAAAACACCATTCAGCGTTGCGAAACATCGCACCGAACCGTAGAAACACTTGCAAAAGATCGTAATGTTAGCTGGATTAGCGCTAAATACAGAGTGTGCCCAAATTAAGCTTGTATAATCTGACACTCCAAGGGAAAATATTATACGTCATATTAACATTACCTTTCCCTGGTGGATGTATATTTTATGGAGAAATAATAATATCTATGGACGCTGTCAATCTGGTCCCGTGGTAAGTTCTCGAAGAACTTGTGTTACGGGTACCAGACAACGGAAATATATTTAATACTTTTATACTATACATAAATTTAAGATTTTTATTATATAATAAACATATTTAATACACATCCATGACCCTGGAACACAGATAATATTTTTGTCGCCTGGCGGGATTCGAACCCGCAACCTCCCCTCCGGCTTGAGCGCCAACGCGCTTACCACTGAGCCACAGAGGTCGTCAATAATTATTAGAATATAATTAATAGAAATAAATAACTATATTACTACAGAACTTTTTGGAGGGCAGTGTTATATAACAAACACTAGGACTTTTTTCGTGTATAAGAAATGTATAGTTTTGTGTATAGCGTCATGTGTATACCGGTGGGAGGGAAGCGCTGTGCCGCGCTCCCGGCTGCATGGGTACCACCATCTTGCTTGTTTCTCCCGTGAAACAGCTTTGCTGTGTTTCGGAGAGAAGGGCAAGACAGGCAGTGTAATTACTGGCACCGAGACTTAACATCTTATGTCTCAGGATAGGCAACATATAAATAAGTTGCCTGGGTTCGTTCCAGGTAAACTAGTTTATGTTCATGGGCGACGTCGATCACTTTCCATCAGGTGGCACGTTTGCCAGTTTACCTATCCAACTAACATAAAAAAAAAAAAAAAAAAAAAAATATATATATATATTATAAGATTGCACTCACACACATATACATACTCGTTTAGACGGTGGGAGGTATATGCTGGGGCTGCTATCTTGCTTATTTCTTCTGCAAGATTTAGTCTATTTCAGAAAGAAGATAAACTGGCAATTACTGGCACCGACACTTATCTAACGTCTCAGGATAGTCAAAGCTTTAATGAGTGTTCTTGGGCTAGTTCTAGGTAAACTCAATCATGTTCATAGGCGACGACCATTTACCACTAGATAATACGTCTGCTAAATTAATTAATATTAAATAAAAAACACACCCGCACACAACATACACATAAACACATATTATAGCACCGTCCGCTCCTACTGGAATTCGAACCCGCAACCCCTGGGAATAATAGCTGCTACTTACGTAATTATGCTAAAGTAACAAAATGAATATTTATTACCTCTGTATAATAAATTATGAAACTAACTTTATATAGGTGTCGGTAACTTTATATAAGTAAAGTTTAAATATTTTTTTCGTCTAATTTTCTTAACTTTGTGTGGTATGCTACGTAGCATCTTATAAACTTACTAGTGGCACCGACAGACGTGTCCTGTACAATTTTTTTTTGTGAATCTAAACCATCCTCGAATCCCCTTGAACTCACACAAAAATTTTCATCAAAATCGGTCCAGCCGTCTAGGAGGAGTTCAGTGACATACACACGCACACAAGAAATATATATATATATATATATATATATATATATATAAAGATAATATCAGTTTCAACAGTCAATGTATGTATATAATATATATTTTTACTAGCAGCGCCCCGTGGTTTCACCCACTTACTCCTCGTTCCCGTGGGAGTACAGGAATTAATTAAAGCCTATGATGTAGCTATATTATTGTAAAGCTTCATTAAATCTATTCAGTAGTTTTTGCGTCAAAAGGTAACAAACACACATTCATACAAACTCTTGCTATAATGTTAGTAGTATGTCAATCTTATGAAACAACTCACATCGGGAATGTCCGATTAACACAATTTAATCTTATCGATCGCAATTTATCTCAGCAGAGTAAAGCCCTTCACAAAATGTACTGGTAGACCAACCTGATACATTCAATAGTTTATTTTATGTTTAGCAATAATTATTATTATAGATATCGCCTTATTATTATAAAAAAATACTGCAATTACATAATTAATTATTAGAATCATTAATCAATGATATACTCCAATTATATTATATTAATCCACATTATCTTCATGAATAGCACATCCGTTTGGCGCCACTGCAAATCTATAAATTGAATTACTTTAATTAATGCATTTAGATAGGTAAACGGAGTCACATGTGGCCGGTGCTTTTTAACACTTACTAATATTATAAATGAGAAACTTTGGATGTTTGGATGTTTGTTGCTCAATCACGACAAAACGACTGACGGGTTTTTGATTAAACTTGGCAGTGTTGTAGCTTATATACCAGAATAACACAGGCAAAATTTTTGTTTGTTCATAGTTAAGTTAGTTCCAATAATTACATTGATTGCCTTAATATTAGTAGTAATTCCGGTAACTCATATTTACGTTAGTTGAAATGTCAAAAACGTTGTAATTTTCAAAAACACGAAATTTATACATGATATTTTTTTTCTATTATCATTCTTATTATCTTCTCATAAATTTGATAAAATATGATTATTTTATATTCTTATAAATTTGATAAATGATGGCCTTGATAAATTTCATCCTTTAAATGAAAACCAAATTGACTTCATGTCTACTTTTTATAAAAATATCCATCTATTTCTACCACAAACAAAGAAAAAACGTTCAAGTTATTACAGTTTAACAACGCAATATACAGTAATTGCTGCTTTAAGTACAGAAATATGTAATTACAGAGGGCGCCTTGTAATAATATTTCAATGTACGGAGCCTTGTAATAACAAGAAAATTTGAAACCCCTTACGATGAAAGGTGACTAACAAAAGGCTTAAACATGAAATAAAGAAATTCCTAGAAATATAAAATGAATTCTCAAAGATTAATTAGGTAACCCTTTGGTATAGGTGTTATTTGTTGTGACGTCATGTTATGCATGCGGTATATAAGACCTGAAAATGAAATAAGTGTATTCATGTATAACCTTAAGTGTATTAGGTACTTTATGTATTAATTATCAAAAATAATATACACAATCATCATCATCATCAGTCTTTATCCGTCTATTGCTGAATATAGGCCTCCTCCAATGAACGCCAAGACGACCGATCCCTTGCCACTCGCACACACAATAATAAATATAATTTTTGTATGAAAGAGGGATACCAGTGGGAGGGAAGCGTTGTGCCGCGCTCCCGGCTGCATGGGTACCACCATCTTGATTATTTCTCCCGTGAAACAGCTTTGCTGTGATTCGGAGAGAAGGGCAAGACAGGCAGTGTAATTACTGGCACCGAGACTTAACATCTTATGATAGGCAATACACAAATAAGTTGCCTGGGCTTGTTCCAGGTATACTAGTTTATGTTCATGGGCGACGTCGACCACTTACCATCAGGTGATACGTTTGCTAGTTTGCCTATCCAACTAACATAAAAAACCAGTAATGGTTAAGAATTAACTTTAGTATCTTATCACTAGTAACTTTTTTATACAAATATCTTTATTTGTGACACACAATATTTTAGTATGATATTTTATCGTCACTTCCTTGTTATATCGTTACTACGCTTTTAACTATAGCACTATAAAAAATAGCAACACGTACAATATGGTCCAAACAAAATAAACAATAACTGTCACAGTTAATTGAAAAATGACAATGCTGTATTCATTAGTGTCGTCCCCTAATTACGAAATTTCGGCGACGGGTTCAAGGGAAACAATATCACAATCGACAGTACTGTATATAATATGTATGTATAGACAAACACCTTGTATGTATTATTATTAAATTGGACGCCCAGCTGATCGCATGATCAGACTACTGGACACTACGTAGCTGTAGCTGGTTCGAATCCTGTCAAGTGCAGACAATTTGTATGATGAATATTATATAGATATATATGCAACGATTCATGAACGTATAATATGTATTTATATAAAATGTAAATTTCTTTCCGTTCCCAGTACCCTTGACACAAGTTCTTACGCACTTACTACAGGGCAAGGTTAGCGTAGTGTGATTGTTGAATAATATTGGAAAGAAAACCATAGTAGCCTGACCACTCTCCCACCATGGTTCAGGCCTTGTCTTGGTGGTGGGGCTCAGTAGCCTAGGATGAGCCCAGCACCTTTTTTTTTTGTTCTGCAGCGGAAATTTGCAGCCCAAACCATAGCTAGGACAGGGGTTGGTTTTAAACCTAGCGGTGTGTGGGGTTCGCACTTGGGCTTATATAATAACACAGAACCCTCGGTGACAGGCTGGCCCCGGCGAGATGCCAGACTCCTCCTCGAAAGGGGGGACTGCTCGGCCGTTCATTTTCACGATACTTTTAGCAGTTCCCGACGACGTCGTGCCTATCTGGACCCAGGTGAACCCCAACTTCGGCCCGACACGAGCACAGGGGCGTTACTGTAGGCTCATTACGTAGCGCCTCCTACGCACCCCTGTTCGTCGCCTGCTGGGGGAGGCCTCACTCATCGGCCTCCTTCTGGGACATTAATGCCTCACAGAAGGAGACCATCACCGTCCAGGACTCGTCATCGCGGAGCATCGCGGTGATGATGCTTGGCAAAGACAAGTCCCCTTCTCCTCCTCCAACCGTTAGGCGTTTGCCATACGGCTCCCACGCCAGGTCCTCTCCCCACCTCAGCATTGACGCACCTTGCCCTAGTTGGCGAACCCGCAGGATCCCGTCCAGCGTCAGCCTCTCGCCGAGAGACCTCCTATTCGAGACATAGGATTGCACCTCAGCAAAAACTTCCGCTACGAGTTCCCACGGGGGGTCGCCGGCTAGGGCAGTTGCTGCTGCCCACGATATCGTACGATACCCCCCAATCACTCTTACCGAGATGACCTGCTGCGCCGAACGCAACTGGGCCGTACTCCGCGCGGTAAGGTGACCCGCCCAAATGGGAGCACCGTATGTCGCCATACTCTGGCAGACACCGGAGTATGCCTGCTGGCTGCGCTGGGTCCTCCAAGGTTCGGGAGGAGTCTGCCCAACGCACTCGCCGCCTTTACGACCTTCGGACCCGACTGTGCGAAGTGTGGGCCGAACGTCCATCCTCCGTCAAGAATGAGCCCCAGATATTTAATATGGGGGCTCATCCTGATCCTGGGGAATTGGGTGAAATGGTCCCGTAAATGAGGACTGATCACCCGTCTGGCCCTGCTGGTGTCCCCACCCATAAATAATAATAATAATAATCCTGATCCTCACCCCTCCGATCTGGAGGGCAGGGGGACAAACTACCAAAAGTTATGCAAATATGTTGCCTTCCTTATCCCTATCCGTCCCCCCCCACCCCCAAATGGGCCACCGGAAAACAAACTGCACGAATCGCGACAGCATAGCTGTCACTTGACGCTGGTGTTATGTGAGCGAGAGCGGCCCAATTTGGCTGCAAAGCAGCATGTCACTACTTCTCTATCCTCTAGTTTTTTTAAGAAATTTAAAAGAGAAATTTAAATTTCAAGGTGAATGTAGCCGAATAATATCTAGAATGCAATATTCAGTAATAAATATGTACAATATACAAAATTAGAATGTGACAATTTATTTTTTTCTGAAAATACGTAGAAGGGTTAATTTGCAAGTCAACTGCATGAAAGCTTGCGTGCTATTTATCTACGTGCGTATAAGCATGCAAGCAAAAATTAGGTGCAGGATCTGCGTATTATCAGCTTACCGTTATTCTTTTTAGAAAGATATGACATATATTATAAGTATAATAGCATCGAGTTTTTCCATATTGCATTTTAAAGTTTGTTTTCATGTGAATTAATAATTTGTCTTGACTTAACTCGTTTAGGATAATGGGTGACGTTAACAGATCACAATCAGATGACCAGTTGTCAGTTTACTTAATACTAACAAATACCAAAAACCATTAACACTATTAATAGCCATGCTATCGTTTTCACAACATAAAATGTAAACTAGTTCGATCGTGGGATATTTTCATAGCTACGAACTAATGGCTACGCCGTAGGCGGTTACGACATAATGTTGTACTAAATACTAAAATCAACGTAGAGGTTGTACATATGCAGTTAATTTCAAACTACATTACACTGCATGAGCTTTTTAAATTATGTTCTCAGTAATTACTATTTTGTTTCATAAGCGATGTTCTGAGGAAGGATGCGTTTTATGCATCATGCTTTTATCCATAAAGCAGTTTTACTGCGTGTACAAAATACATATATTACAGTGTAGGTACAGAACATACACTATTTCTCCTACCTATCACATGATTCCCATGATAGTAGTAATCTGATAGGTTTTCGCATTTCTAGATTGATTTTGAGGTTATGTAAACTTCTAGGATATAATAACAATATTTTATAAGTACGGTAGGCTATGTTTTATACTGCTGAAGGCGTCATAGGTTGTATGCCTGGCTTATGACCCTGTCCAGTAGCAGAAAAGAGGAACATCTTAGGTTTTAGTGGGTACGAGTCCCATATAACCACCGAATCCCCCCGGTGCAAAAGTTATTTTCCAACGTAAAAAAGGCTATATTTTGTAAGTGATAAAAACCACAATTTTTGTCTAGGTTAAGACAGGAAGTCGCTTCAATGCATAAATTCCGTTCTTTTATTTCAGGTCTCATATACAACATGGCAACTCAGGCGAAATTCTCACATTCCATAAGCATACCGCATAGCATTGCATAGCATAGCCATAGCTCCACCGCAAAACTATGAGTATTTTATATTTTCCGAATTATTCAAATTCACAAAACGTGTATTTCATGTTTTATTATTTTACATTTATCTAAGTTCTAGTCCTCCCCACCATGGTTCAGGCCTTGTCGTGGCGGTGGAGCTCAGTAACCTAGGGTGCACCTTGGGCGAAGCGAACTGGTCCGAGGGGGCTCTTTGTACCCCTCTTATAAGAAGAGGGGACAGAAGAGCAGGGGGAAGGGGTGAGGATGGGTACCTCACCCTATTGTACTATCCCGACGTTGGGAGGGGTTGTTCTGTGGTGCGGGACAGCCCCTCGGTGGAGGTGGCGTCGGTCGCTTGCGGGACTGACTAGCCGTCGAGGTGCCCTGTTTGTTTTCTAGATCCGGGGCACCTCACCAAAGGCGGCATTGGTGGCACTCGCCGGGTTTTAGTGGGTAGAGCTGCGTCCATTTACCAGCTGTCGGGCGCAGCGAGTCCCACATACCCGCGTGGGGAGACCCACTCCCCCGCGGGATGCCTCAGAGCATTTCCCGGCGTTAAAGAAAAGAAAAAAAAGTTCAAGTCCTTGTAAAAATATTTTAAAGAATTCATGTAAGATTAGTCGCAGTCGAGTACTGATCCGGAACTTTTTTTTTATGTTAGTTAGATAGGCAAACTGGCAAACGTGCCACCTGATGGTAAGTGGTCGACGTCGCCCATGATATATGATAGATGGTGTATGATAGTTTATACTAGTATGCTTGGAACGAGCCCATGCAACTCATTTATGTGTTGCCTATCCTGAGACATAAGATGTTAAGTCTCGGTGCCAGTAATTACACTGCCTGTCTTGCCCTTCTCTCCGAAACACAGCAAAGCGGTTTCACGGGAGAAACAAGCAAGATGGTGGTACCCATGCAGCCGGGAGCGCGACACAGCTCTTCCCTTCCACCGGTAAACTTGGCCGATCTGGGCGTGCCGTAGTAAAGATATTATCTTCTATCTGCTTGACACAGTTGTACAATAGTAAATGACCGAAACATTACTATCCCACCCTTAATTTTTATTATATTTTTTTCCTTTTCTTCGTCCCTCAAAAAACATACACTACAGATGTACTAACAATATACCAAACGTCTTAAATATTATATTGTATATTAATGAACTGGAGCCATTTTTTTACGCCGGGAAATGCTCTGAGGCATCCCGCTAGGGAGTGGGTCTCCCCACGCGGGTATGTGGGACTCGCTGTGCCAGAAATATGGTAAGTGGACGCAGCTCTACCCACTAAAACCCGGCGAGTGCCACCAGTGCGGTGAGGTGCCCCGGATCTGTTAAGTTAACAGGGCACCTCGACGGCTAGTCAGTCCCGCAAGGGACCGACGCCACCTCCACAGATGGGCTGTCCCGCACCACAGAACAACCACTCCCGACGTCGGGACAGTATAATGGGGTGAGGTTCCCATCCTTGCCCCTTGCCCCCTGCTCTTTTGTCCCCTCTTCTTATAAGAGGGGTACAAAGAGCCCCCTGTGCTCAATTAGCTTCTCCCAAGGTACTAGGCTCACCCTAGACTACTGAGCCCCACCGCCACGTCAAGGCCTGAACCATGGTGGGAAATGAACTGGAGCCTAGTTTAGGCATCAGTCTCCCACAATATTAGTGCTCATATTTTTATGTACCTATCAACTGTCATGTCCACAATATTAAAAATAAATAAATATTCGTATTATTATTGACCACTGCTGAACATAGGCCCCTTTTTTTCTGCCGCCATCCTTGCTTGGCTGGCAAACTTGCTAAGATGCACTGGCCAGCGTGGCGTTTTAAGGGTATACCCCCCTTTAACGCATGCGTTGCTTATACTGAATGCAAAACCGTAAGTAGGAATTACACTGCTTTTCCTACCTTTCTGAAACAGATCTGGTTGTCTCACGTAAGTATTAAGTAAGAGCATGCGGCACTAGAACACTCCGCCAACGTAAGCTGCTACGTAGCCGTGCTACGAAAGCGTAGCATCGTCGTAATGCTACTAATTTGGGCCGCTATGGACAGGTTAAGTTTATTATTTTTACATTCACCAAGTTGCAATTTAGAAGCGTAAAAATAGACGAAAAAATAATCGAGGTGAATTACTGATTTTAGAAAGTTGGTGAACCCTATTAACGTTTAATTTAGAGCGCGTGTAAAAATATTTTCAGAGCAAAAAAATAATAATAGGAATTTCTTGTTTTTTACAAGCCAATTTTCAGAAGGAAGAAAATACTCTAAGGATGTCACAAGATATTTCCCTCATCTTTAGTGATTATTTGAAAAATACTGGAGGCGTAAAGAGACACGCTAGACGTAATATGAAATTCCTTCGAAATTAATTTTATATAAAAACTTCAAATGTTCCGTTTTGTTGAACAAATAGCATTTTTTTTATGTTAGTAGGATAGGCAAACTCGCAAACGTGCCACCTGGTACGGTATGGTAAGTGGTCGATGTCGCCTATGAACATAAATTAGTTTTAAGTATTTATTTAAAACTTGATAAAAGCAAAATACAGTCAGCCATTATAGAAATGAAGACAAAGCACCATATAAAGTACACTTATTGACAAATATTCAATGAAATCTAAAACTTTTCATGACAAATTCACTTTGAATATGAGCATGTAATTTTCTCAAATAAGGTCCTACAAAAAAGTTTTATTAATAAACGTAATACACGTTCACGTTGCGATAGTGCTCTGATTGCCGACCCCGCAAACACCGCAAAAATCTCGTATAAATGTCTACCGACATACTGTTATTTATTGATCTGAGAATAAAACTGTTAGTTTTAAATAAGTTGATATATAATATAATATAATATATATATATATATATATATATATATATATATATATATATATATATATATATATATATATATATATATATATATAATATATATATATATATATATATATATATATAATGATATAATATATTGAGTTGAATGCAAACGATGATAATATCATAATATTATAGATCATATTATATCAATAAGGATAATGAGTTTAGCTTAGGAAAGAACTATCAACGATTTCATCATGTTGCCTTATTAAAAATAAGTCAAAATGTAAATTAGATTTTTTTTTAAAATTTTCGTTGCTCGTCCAAATTTTGGCGTAGCATTTTCCAATTAAGACATCATTAATACGTTATTTTGATGTCACAAGGAGGCAACCGAACATAACCATAAGGCTCCGAGCCTTATGGTTATTACCAACGCCCATAGAAGTCCGCACAACAAAGAGTTATACAGATGCGTTGCCCTCCTTTTCCCTATCCCCCCAATGGGCCACCGGAAACTCACAAACCGCACGAAACGCGACAGCATGTCTCTCACTTGAGGCCGGTATTATGTGAGCGAGAGTACCACTCATGCTGGCCCAATTCTACTGTGTAGCAGCATGGCACTACCTCTTGAGAAACTTCTACGAAAACTAGTATCTTGTAACCATTTTCTCTGTACAAATATCGGGAATATAAGACTTAATAAACAGCAATAAAATCCGGGAAATATAAATAAAAACGTGATTTCAATTAACATCTTAAAAACGAAAAAAAATTCAATGCATATCTAACGAAATTCCACATAAAAATATGCAACTTACAATTACAAGTGGTATGCGAGTGGCTTAAATTTTTGCGAAAATCCTCACTAATTTAACGACCGTCCGTCGCAGCGGAGGGTTCTCCAACACGAGTACACGCGTCCTTCATGAGATTGTTGATTTGAGTGGGTTCTATACTCTAGTGTGTCATATTGTTCTGAGTTTTTAACACGGTTTTTGTGTTGATTGGGGTGAAAGAAATATATTTATTGCTTAAAAATATTATGTTAGAAAATTAAGTTAAAAGAAAGAAGAATTTGCATAAATGTCTTTTTTAAGTGTTTGATTGCAATAGGTATCTTAAATAAAAATACAAATTAGGTTTCTAGTTTTAGCATTTTATACGAAGTAATAAAATTACTGTCGATGATATGGTCCACTTCTGGTTAAAATCGGAATGACAATCTCTGTGCAGTAGCTAATCTTCCTCGGATGCTAGAAGCGGACAAACGTCTGTCTTAGCATTCATTGATAGATATTTATGTTCTTCAGTGGAGATAAAAATGTTGAACAAGCCGAGGAAATCCGAGTTTTTTTAACACATTTTTATTAGTTTAACCTGTATGTTTGCTTGCTTGCTTGTTTGGTTGTAACCAACTTTTTTGGGCGCAATTTTGACCCACTTCTCACGGCCAGATTTCGTTCAAAATTTGTAGATTTATCAAAAACTGATGACAATACAGTAATATGATAAAATTATTTCAATATCCTGATCAGGATAATCAGAAAAGCACATGCTAGGAAGGCATAAGGCGCGCAAGTTACTTACATCACTTACCTATATGGTTTTCAGTCTCTCACTCATTTGTAAAGTGATTGCTATTAGTTAAGTACTTTAAATTAATAAATCTTTATTAAAAAAACGACACTAAAAATTAAAAAATAAATTATAGTTAAAAAACCTAAAAAAACATGCTTTAATGGCAAACCGAACTAAAAATTTGAAAATAATTTTTAATACAAGAATTGAATGGATTAACAAAATAAATGATATTACTTATTGTAAAAAACCATGATGGGGCACTATAATTTATCGTGTATTAACTCTAAAAAATACATTTTAAATTTATTTCGTCGCTTATATTCTGATAATTTATTAACGTGGACTTCAAAATATACAATTATTATTATGTTCTCGAGTTAAGACGAACAACTTGTAAAATCCATATTGAATACTAGATATTTGTATTAATTTTATAATACCACGCTAGCTGTAAGAGGCGAAACATACGGCGATAATCAAGCTTTGCAATCACAAGCAACACACACATAAAACAGAAACTTTATAAAGATGGTACGTAATTTACAATAGAGCTTGTTGCAAAGTGCAGCCCTCATCTACTATTTCATGCGGCTTTGCGCCTGCCACGTTCACGCTAATTAATCAAGACGAACACGTCTCAGCACGGCCGCGGTGCCAACTATGTTTTTGTTGAGAGTCACCAAACCCCCGTTATAGTCACCAAACGCCCGTTGTAGTCACCAAACCCCCCTTGTTATTTTCACGGGAGACTAGCTGGGTGGATTCCATTAATGTCGGCTAACGACCGGACGCACTTGGAATTGAGGCTTAAAAGGGTTGAGTGGTTTTGTACAATCGTACTGATAAAAGGGGTTGGATGTTAGAGCTTTCGGCGATTTAAAAGATGTCTCTCGCGGATTAATTGTAACGCCAATGAACTAATAAAGACCTTGTTTTGTGAAATTCTCCCTTGTTGAACAAGATCCAACGATTCCATTTAAGATCCTTTGTGTTGTCGTGTTAAAGAAAGTGATCGGTTTATTTTTTGTGGGTTTCTATTTGAGTAGATTGTTTTGATCAGATTATTTTTCGTATTTCCCACATATAAAACAAATTATATACGAATAAATTTTAAAAATAATCGGTTATTTATATAATATTATTAATATTAATTTATTATTAATAAAATAAAGTACATGCTGAACTACCAAATCACTCTCATGAGACATCTGTAACAGTAAAAAACTAAATAATTAAATTAAAGCTTAATAATTATAACTACAAAATACTTTCACGAATCTGAACATGAAAGTACGAAAAAAATCTGACATTTTTTTTCATATTTTTTACACACGAACTGGCAAATAGCACCCAAGAGAAACATCTGTAAAAACAAAAACTAAAAGTAACTTATGAATATGCTCGTGTAGCCGTGCCAATGCTTGGCGCATGCGCGGGTATACTTCAACGTAGTCTCGGCTACGGAGTTCAGTAATTGGTCGACCGTCGTGACGTGCGGGCCCAGTTCCGTTTCCTCACAGGGCAATACGCGTACGTGTCATAGTGGACTTGGAACTTTCGGGTAATTATGTGTAAGGATAACTTTTATTGTGAGTGTTAAGTTGTAAGTTGGAACTTATTGGATAGTGCTAGTGTAATGGATTACAAAACTTTTGTGTGTGAGTATTTTTAAATTATAATTTTTTTACTTTATGTAATTCCCCTAATTTTTCATTTGTATTTAAAAGTTACATGTCTAAAATATTACTTGCAATTTCCTTTAAATACTTTTAGAAAGGAAATAATTTTTATGTGGATCGAAAAGTTTGGTGAATAGTAGAAAAAAAAAATCACTATCGAAATTTTAGTGAGCCTTGTAGAAATATAAGTAAGAATTCGCAGATTTGGTGAAAATGATTTTTCAGGAATACGAGACTAAAATCATGAACACAATTGCAACTGAAAACGTTTTTGTGAGTGCATTTCTTTCTATCACTTTCTACAACTATAATTACTTTCGAGAGTAATTATTTGAAAAAAATATGACTGAACATTAACGACACATCTGAAAGTTCTACTGATATTTTAGAAATTAACAAAACGCTAAATTTATAATCACAATAAATTTCGACGAAATGAGATCCGGATAGGTTTGGATACAAGTCAGCTTACCGTGCTTATATACTTTGCTGATGATAACGATGATGATGATTACAATGATGATAATTACAATGATTCTATCATTTGATTTGTTTGATACAAGCGATCATTAACTACGTCGTGTCGCTTATCATGTTAAAATCAACCTGCAATCATTAAAATAGGTTTTATATCAAAATCATGTCAGAGAGTGAACATCATTATAAAAGCTCAATCACTCAGTCCCTCTACATCTTCATATCTAAACCAATACAGCATAAGCTATAGAATACTAGCTTCGGGTCTATGGAATCAAATGAGAAAGATATAAGACCAAATTAGAAAGAGTTAAAAATAAGTTGTCCCATTGATGAACTTTCCACTTTTTTTTAAGTTTTTTAAGGACGATTTTGACTTGGTGAGAATGAAGTAAAACGTCCATTTTGTATACCTACAGACTAGATAGAACATCTCATTTGAGGCCTATCTTTACCTACTTTATATAATTTATTTTACAAGTTGGACTCGAATCAAGACCCCTCATTGCTACTCTAACATTGCCTATTTGTATAAAATCATATAGATATACAATCTTGTAGACATAGATTAAAATCTTACTTCAATTTTGATAACAATCAAAATTTCCAGTCCTAATCATTTCGTCTGATAACCATTACACGCCAAGGTTTAAAAGCACTATACCATTTAGCCTTCGTAATGAAAACTATTCAAGTGATTTGTAACATAAATTATTTTATAATTCCTCATTCGAATCATGCGACCTAAACTTAAAGAGCTAGATCACGAAATGTCGCAGTTGCAATTATCAAATATTATGCACTACTAATAAAACAAAAATTGCATGGTTTCCAAATTTATAATCATTAATTTCATTAAAAGTAAATTTCAATTATTTATGTTAGTTGGATAGGCAAACTGGCAGACGTGCCACCTGATGGTAAGTGGTCGACGTCGCCCATGAACATAAACTAGTTTACCTGGAACAAGCTCAGGTAACTCATCTATGTGTTGCCTATCCTGAGACATAAGATGTTAAGTCTCGGTGCCAGTAATTACACTGCATGCCTGCTCTTCTCTCCGAAACACAGCAAAGCTGTTTGAAGGAATAAGCAAGCAATATAATGAAACAACTTTATCGAAAATTTTTGGTTTATTAAGATTTACTACTTTTTTATTTTTGCAAAATAATCTGTAACTATACGGTTGCTACAAAGTATCTAAAATGTCGAGAATGCAAAAACCTTATGATTTAATCCGTGAAATGTTTTTTTTTATTATTATTATCGTTATTAAAGCTCAAGAAATATATCGTCATCATCTTGCCACTCGTAATGTATATGTAATTATGAATATTTATTCTCGAGAGAATTAAACGTTCCGCGATAAAAATAAACCTATTTTATTTCTCTCCGCTCTTTCACGATTCTTATGTAATTTCCTTCAAACTCGATCGTTATTTTCTTTTCATAAAGTTATTGCTGGTTTGTGGGTACACCACAAAATATTATATAGATTTTTTTCTCTACTTAAGAGATTAAAGTAAACAGTGCTATAAAATATTCTTATAAAGGGAGGGTCTTGGTATATACAGCTTGGCAAAAAAGAATGTGGAAAAAATGAGGGCGCCACTTTCACTTAGGTCTCATCATAATATAGGAAAACAGTAAGAGATTTTAATCAAATCGTTAAAAATAAATGTGAAACACTAAACTAAAAATTTGAAAATAATTTCAATAAAAGAATTAAATGGAATTAACAAAAAAAATTATATTACTTATTATATAATATATAGTGTTTGATATTCATTGTTAAAATATTTCATCGGTATCTATTTCTAAAAGTGAAGTTAATATAAAAACTTAGTACAAAGCACCACAGGCTTTTTTACATAAGGAATATATATTTTTTGTTAATCCATTTTATTCTTGTATTTAAATTATTTTAAAATTTTTAGTTCTGTTTTCTATTTAAGCGTGTTATATTTTAGTTTTTGTTAAACTATAATTTATTTTTTTACTTTTTAGTATCGATTTCTTTTATTTATTTACACTACTCAACTTATGGCAATAATTTTAGAATGAGTGACAGACTAAAATCACACATGTGAAGAGCTTGCCCCGTTATGCCTACCTTGCATGTGCTATCCTGATTATCCTGATCAGGATATTGAAATAAACTTATCAAGGACTGATGACAATACAATATTTAATAAGTGTATAAAGTTTCAATTATAAATTAATAATTGTAAATTAATGTTTTAATGTGTACACTGTTGGCGTATCAAATAAATTAAAAAAAAAAAAAACTGTCGTCTTTAAGTGGGTCAAAATCAACTTCAAAGGAGTCAAGGAGAGGTTACAAACATACAAATATACAGGTAAAGTTGATAAAAAGCGTGTAAAAATACTTTCGTAGAGGCCTTGTCAAAGGCCAAGACAATACCAAATAGACAAATGAGACTTTCCGAAACCTTATTTGAACAGGAAAGCCCACTTTCGTTTGCCCGTTCCCTCAGACCATATTATGGAATATTTTTTGCCATTAGCACAGTGGCTAAATACTAAGATAATAATTGTTTTCAACATGTAAAAAAGTATAAATTATTCATTATTATTGTAAATATTCATTTATCTTGGTATAATTCGTAAATTATTAATGTTATGATATTGGTCCCGATATAAGCGCGTTTAATGATTTCAATATCCAGACTTTGAAGGCATTCTTGTGTAGTGGTTTGTCATACGAAGGATCGCTAATAGGTTTGAATTCCATTATTCAAAAAAGCATCTTATCAGCCACGTGATAAAAAGAATAAGCTCGTTGAAGTGGCAGTGGGCTGGTCATACACTTAGAAGAATGGATGGCCGATGGGGCAATAAAGTTCTAGAGTGGAGGCCGCCCTTAGGTAGACGAAGTGACGAAAGCCATTAACCAGGTGGGAAGACGATCTCCGTGCGCTGGCCGGTCTGTGTTGGAAGCGTGTGGCAAGGGATCGGCCGTCTTGGCGTTCATTGAGGGAGGCTTGTGTTCAGCAGAGGACGGATAGAGGCTGATGATGATGATGATGATGATGATGATGATGAAGATGATGAAGATGATGATGATGATGATGATGATGATCAGCCATGTACGTGTTACAAAATATAATGTATATCATCATCATAAATAATGACTTTATTTGTACTAAAAAAAAATCTGTTGTATGATGCCCGTTGAAGTTATTACAAAATTAACATTGTCATATTTATTGCCAGCATTAATATAGCAGGTATTCGCTTTAGTATATCCACGGGCGGTATACCTGTCAGCGATCTAGGATTTATGTTTAATTAGTCGTGAATATGGACGGATGGCTAATAGAGCATGAAACTCTAGTCAGTGTTGATGTCTTGACTTGTGAACATGTTTGTATGTTCAAGAAGCGATTGTGTGTTTCCAACATAGAGTATACATAATATAGAGCGCGCGTCACTAAGTATGAACTGTAAGCACAGGTATGAACATAGACAAAACCATTGTCTTGGAAACGTTCAATCAGTGTCTAAACAACAAGCGCTTTTCATCATATTTGTTTTTATGTTAAAATGGTGAAATATGAAGTGCCAATTTGTAAGAATGATTCCTGGAAGCAAAATAAAAGAAAGCAATAACATTTCTGTTTTGTCGTTTATTGAGGGGTGCCTGTGTTCAACAGTGGATGGATAGAGACTGATGGTGATGATGATGATGATGAAAGTCCTAATTTAAAATATACATATTTCTTTAATGCATTACGCATGTCACTCGTTAGTTTTGAATAACGTAACGTTGGGACGTCTGAGACCTCAGTCCCGTTACCATGGGTGCTGTAAGGTATCCGAAACGGAGCGTTTGGGCAGGCAAAGTTCTTAATAAGCGGCGATAAAATCCGTAAAAGTTCTTTGGTCGTGTGGTCAGGGCAATTGACATTTTACGCAGCGGTCGAGGGTTTGAATCCCTTCAAGTGCAGATCATTTGTATGATGAACATAATAATAATATCTATGGACGCTTTTTACACCACGTTAATCTTGTCCCGTGGTAAGTTTTCGAAGAAATTGTGTTGAACGTGGACAACGGAAATATATTTAATGATTTTAATGATTTTATTATATATAACACATATATATCCATGACCCATGAACCCATAAAACTTTGTTTCCTGACGGGATTCGAACCCGCGGGGGCCTCACCGGCACGAGGCGTTTATAAGTTTCAGTATGCTGATTGTATATCACATTATACCAATTTTTGTTAATTCTAAAACCATACCGACACTTTAATGTTATTTACTGGTTAAATAAAGCACATACTCCATAGAAAATTCAAATTATCTCTTATAAAAAGTAAATATAAAAAGGTGTACTACTTCCCTATTTTCTAGTAGTGGTTTGCCCATTCATCAGGATACGGGCTTTAATCGCGGAAAAACTTTCCAATGAAACGTGGAACACTTATTTTCCCGCTAAGTTCATGTGGCATTCTGTTGTTCGTTTAGTTTTTTTCAGAAAAAAATATTTTCCAGCTGAGTTACGTTTAGTGGATTTTTTTTATTTATAAAATACTTTATGCTTTTTTATCTGAGCCATTTTATAATCCTAAATAAAAATTAATAGTAAGAGGTATTTAGGTGCCATGCCGCTTTGCAGCCGAATTGGGCTGGCACGACCGGGGTGGTACCTCTCGCTCACATAACACCGGCGTCAAGTGACAGCTATGCTGGCGCATCTTGTGCGGTTTGTTAGTTTCCGGTAGCCCATTAGGGGAATAGGGAAAAGGGCAACGCATCTGCATAACTTTTGGTTGTGCGGATGTCTATGAGCGTCGGTAGTCACCATAAGACTTCGACTGCTCGGTTGGTTCCCTATGACATAAAAATATATAATATATACTTTCAAAGCTCTGTGGCTCAGTGGTAAGCGCGTTGGCGCTCAAGCCCGGAGGTTGCGGGTTCGAATCCCGCCAGGGAACAAAAAATATTTTCTGTGTTCTCCTGGGTCATGGATGTGTATTAAATATGTGTATTATATAATAAAAATCTTAAATATACGTATAGTATAAAAGTATTAAATATATTTCCGTTGCCTGGTACCCGTAACACAAGTTCCTCGAGAACTTACCACGGGACCAGATTGACGTGGTGTGAAAGCGTCCATAGAAAATTAAAAAAAAAAAAAAAAACTTTTATTATTATTTGTTTACTAATAGATTATCTATAAGTTCAATATAAGTACTATTTATAAGTGTTATATCTTATGCAAAATTCGACCATTCGATATTTTCGACTCTCAACCTATACGAAATAAAACAAATAATAAAATATTTCGAGACCGAATTTAAAACGGATGGAAGATACGTAAAACAAATTTCGTTATTGAAAATTCTTTTGAGAATATTCCAAATATTTTTTTTAACAGGTTAATTAATTATTATCATCTTTCTACGTCTTTCTGCTGGGAACGGGCCTCCTTCGAAACAGGCGATACGGGTAGGCCATAGTTACTACTACTAGCTGTTGCCCGCAGTTTCAACCGCGTTAACTTACTCAACTTAACTACTGTTAGTCACAGCGTGATGTTATATAGCCTATATCTCTCTCTATAAATGGGCTATCTAATACTGAAAGAATTTTTCAAATCAGACCAGTAGTTCCTGAGATTAGCACGTTCAAACAAACAAACTCTTTTGATTAGCGCTGGCCCAATGCGGGGTGGTAAACTTCATACACCTTAAGACTAAGACTTTTAATCTCATCAGGCAATGCTTACATCACGATAACTATGTATTTATGTTTTACAAGGAAATTTTGAAACACCTATTTTATGTGTACATATCGGAATCGAACCCTCATGAAGCCGAGCCCTTACCCACCAGACCATCGCTCGTATATAGTACGCTTATATATTACATCACATTTTCCTCTTTACAGAGCAAATAATGAATTTCATATAAGTATTATTGCACGGTAACACAGCTATAAAGAGTTTTTCATAGCCATAATATACTGTGAAATGTTCGCAGAAAATAATATTTTACTTGCATCTACTAAATTTTATAGACGTTGTCTTTCTCATTTCATTTTTTTTTTGCTTATTGTCATGTATACTTTACTAAAGGCACTGATCTACGGGCGAGCTTTACCATAGTTTTTTGTTTCGTCGGTGAAGTTTGCCCGTGTACCGCGGGTTTTTATACCGACGAGCCTTTTTTTTATAGAAAAGGGGGTAAACGGATAGTCGGTTCACCTGATGGTAAGTGAAGAGCGACATCCACAGACACCCGCTACACCAGTGGATTAGCAGGTGCGTTAACGGCCTTTCAGATATGAGTATGCTCTTTTCTTGAAGGTCCCTAAGTCGCATCGGTTCGGAAACACCGTAGGAGGCAGTTGATTCCATATCTTAGTCGTGCGAGGCAGGAAATGCCGTAAAAATTGAGCCTGGCTCATGGCTCGTCAGTATTTTTTTAATTTTTACTCGGCTCGTCGCACTATACCGCGTGTCGATTAGCACCATCAAGCCCCAAGTAAAACCGTCGTCCTAAAACCGCGGTATTACAGCTCGTTCGCCGATCACCTACATAACTTGCGGTTTCACTGATATAGTTCCCGTTCCAGTGGCAATACGGGGAACAAAACATATTCGCTCATAATGTAACTTCCCACGAGTGAAAGAATTTATGATATCGTGTTAGTGGTTTGGGCGTGAAAGCGTAACAAACAAAAACACATTCGCACTTATAATATTACTTAAGTTTGCAAGTTATATGTTGCCGTTGCTATTTTGTCATATGAACATATCGACTTTTGATAAAAAAATATTATATTAAATTGATATGTGTCACATTAAGGCCACGCGTCAGAGTGGGATGAGCGTCGTAAGTGGGGTGAGGCTCTCCATACGCGCGCGAGCTTATAACTAAAGGACGTAAACATAATATAAGGCGTTAATATATATATATATATATATATATATATATATATATATATAAGTTTATATAAGGAATTTAATTTTAATCTGTTTGAAAGTTAATGATAAAACAATCCAGTTACGTAACAAATTCATTGAACCAGGAACATATCGAAAAACACATGTTACATACTAGGCTATTTCTAAAAATATATTTGTAAAAAATCCTACCAAAAACGCGCCCTTTGAGACGTAAGAGTTTAATGGTCGGGTCGTACACGAATCGCAGTCAATTCTAAATTCATCTAACAACCGCTATGTATAATATTGATTACTTTCAATCGTGTTGGTATTATTTATATTATAAAATAAGAGAAAATAGACAGAAGCGCTACTTGAAAAATATTATCAATTTTTTTATGTCATAAGGAGGCAACTGAGCAATCGGAACCCTAATCGTGACTTCCAACGCCCATAACCATCCACTCAACCAAAAGTTATGCAGATGCGTTACCCTTCTTTTCCCTATTACCCCAATGGAAACTCACAAACCAAACGAATCGCGACAGCATAGCTGTCACTTGACGCCGGTGTTATTTGAGTGAGTGGTACCACCCCGGTCGTGCGGGCCCAATTCAGCTGCAAAACAGCATGGCACACAAAGTGAAATAGCATAAAGAATGATAATCGCGATAACACGGCATGATATTATTCCTTTCTTTATGCATCAGCGTTCTCCAATGACTGAACTCTTTTCTGAACTTTACACACTCATAAATATATTTAAATCTTAAATGTCAGCACACATCTTGTTTTAAGACCAAACTCAATCTTTTTGCAGATTTTATCGCGTTCTATTAAAATATAGGAAAATAAGGAATATATAGAATATTGTATATTCCGGACATTTACATCAACCAGAGTCGACGCCACCTCCACAGAGGGGTTGTCCCGCACCACAGAACAACCCCTCCCAACGTCGAGATAGTACAATGGGGTGAGGTTCCCATCCGCGCCCCTTGCTTCCTGATCTTTTGTCACCACTTCTTATAGAAGGGGTACAAAGAGCCCCCTGGGCCCAATTAGCTTTGCCCAAGGTGGAGCGGCTCACCCTAGGCTACTAAGCCCCACCGCCACATCAAGGCCTGAACCATGGTGGGGAGAGTCTTTTCATGACCAGGGTATCTGTAAAAAGTTATTTTATTAAATACTATCGCCGATTATATTATATACTATATAATTAACAATAATGAAAAGCTTAATAACTTTATTATGCTGGCTACTTTTTTACAGCATAGGACGGCAAACGAGCATTCGAAGCCGTTTGACAACTATTGACGCTAATATACATCCACACAACCAAAGATTATGCAAATACGTTGCCCTCCTTTTCCCTATCTCCCTCAAAGGGCCACCGAAAACTCACAAACCGCGTGAAACGCGACAGCACAGCCGTCACTTTACGCCAGAATAATATGAGCGAGAGGTACCACCTCGACGTGCCGGCCCAACTCGGCTGCAAAGCTACGTGACCAACCACAGCCTTTTGGACCCAGTAATTACAAATAGACATATTTTCAAACTTCATGCATTATATTCCCAGATTGCTAGTTACAATAGTCCTCTCTATTAAGGATTATATAACCCTGTCACTGAGAGTCATTCTGTCCTGCTTAGAAATTCCATTACAATGTAATTTTAATGGATTACCAGTGATTGGTGCCTTGTAAACTATTCAGGGTAGATGAGGAGCAGGAATTGATCGTCTTGACGTCAAACGGTTGTAAGGTATATCTCTCAGTTATGCATGCTACCGCATAATATGATATGTATAGTAGCATGTATCATATTATTTTGGTGGGCCATTAACCAAGAAGGAAGACGATCTCCGTGCGGTGGCCGGTTCTTGTTAGTTGCGAGTGGCAAGGGATAGGCCGTTTTGGCGTCCATCGAGGGATTGAGGGTTCATGTTCAGCAGTGGACGGATAGAGACTGATGATGATTATGATGATGATATTATGTATCATCATCTGGAGTATAAAACTTAATTTGAAAGAAAATCCACGGTAAAATTTATTTGGGATAGTTCGCAAAAACCCTTCCTTCACTATAAAAAAAGATCTTTATCCGTTGGAATCAGTCGAGCCCTCAACATTCAATATAGGACATAATAGACATGTTACCTTGAAACCAGTTGGCGCACCTCGCTTGAAACAAAACTTAATACACAAAAATAGCCCCTACCACGATTTAGTAAGTAGTTAAATTGTTTAAAATGCCTAACTTGGTGTAGCACGCGAACTATTCAACAATGGTTCTTAATAATTTATCAATCTTTTTTCTACTGAAATCTATGTATTTTATGATCGATCATCGCAAGGCTCTAGTATAACTTTGATTTCCAAGAAAATAGACTTGAGATTAAGACGTTAATTGCCATTGTAATTTGTAAACTTCAGTGCTGATATAATTCTTAGTGTATAATAATATTATGTTTATCATTATTATCGTATTCTTAGTAATTATTATGTTTATTAGAAATCTTTTTTATAAGCATATATTATATCGTGAGATTAAGCCGCCGTCAACTATATACTTTAAACTGGAGGCCGCCTGCGAGGCCTCCTCCCGCGGGTGACATAGCCGGATACCAATAATGTCACTGTGTTCATGTAGGGCTCCGGATGGGAACCTGGGTCTGTATATCGCGAAGTCGTAGGGTCTGCTAAGTGGCCGCTGAGCAGTCCCCCCCTTACGAGGAGTAGCCTGGCCTTCGCCAGGGCCAGTCTGTCGCTGAGGTGATTCTATCTATTGCCTGCATATCCGGGACCCTGAAAGACCGCTGAAGGCGCTTGCAGTGGTTTTAGTTAGCGTGGGCACTCCCAGGTGCGAAGCTCACATTAGGTCAGGATCTACCTGAAGATCCTGGCTGCATAAGAATTTTCTTGCGATATAAAAAAGGCAATTAATTCATGAACTTACCATCTTACCATCTTATGTTGAGGCATAAAAGTAAGTCTCTGTGCCAGTAATTATACTACTTGTCCTGCCCTTTTCTCTGAAACACAGCAAAGCTATTTCAAGGGAGAAAAAGCAAGATACCAGAACCCATGTAACCGGGAGCGCGGCACAGCACAATCCTCCCACCGGTTTTTACTATCTGGACATTTCAAATACTTTAAAGCAACTATAAGGAGTGTACTGTTCTCCAAAACCATATTTCCTCAAAATGTTTTAGCTTCAAACTAGATTTGTTAACACTTAGGCATCCCTTTTACTTTTCAACATTCAAACTTAGGTTTATTCAGATAATATTTTTTTATGTCACTAGGAGGTAACCGAGACGTCGGAGCCTTATGGTAACTACCGACGCCAAAAGTTATACAGATACGTTGCCCTCCTTTTCCCTATCCCCCCCCCCCACTGGGCCACCGGAATCTCACAACCCGAATACCATACCTCTTACTGAATATGAATAACTTTGGCACGTTGAAAAACCCCGGTATTTAAAAAAAAATTGGGAACATGATTTAAAACAAACCCGCGTGCGACATATTCGCTGGGAATTAATAGAACCTGAAACAATCGATGGGAACAAAAGCGAGTTAATAACAAATGGTTCCGTTTAGAACAGATGAAAGGTTGTTTTTCACGTAATCCTTTTGTTTACTTTTACACCACTCCAAAAATTACTTTATTTACTATTGAATTCATATCTAGCTGTTGTTCGCAGTTTTTTCCACGTTAACTTAGATAAACAGCCGTATGCCGATTGATAACAATTATTTTATAACTTAGGACTTCACTGGACTTAACGAAGCATTCTAACGGCGAAGGAATTTTTAAAATCAGCTGAATTGTTTTTGAGGTAATTTGTAACCAACAAAAAACAAACTTTTCTCTACTTTCTATGATAAAATATTAATGCATATGCTTATTCACTGGAAAATGCTCTGAGGCATCCCGCGAGAGAGTGGGTCTCCTCACGTGAGTATGTGGGACTCGCTGCGCCCGACAGCTGGTAAGTGGACGCAGCTCTACCCACTAAAACCCGGCGAGTGCCACCAATGCCGCCTTTGGTGAGGTGTCCCGGATCTAGTAAACAAACAGGGCACCTCGACGACTAGTCAGTCCCGCAAGGAACCGACGCCACCTCCACAGAAGTATTGTCCAGCACCACAGAACCACCCCTCCCAACGTCGGGACAGTACAATGGGGTAAGGTTCCCATCCTCATCCCTTGCCCCCTGCTCTTTTGTCCCTTATTCTTGTAAGAGGGGTATAAAGAGCCCCCTCGGCTCAATTCGCTTCGCCCAAGGTGCTGGGCTCACCCTGGGCTACTGTGCCCCACCGCCACGTCAAGGCCTGAACCATGGTGGGGATGCTTATTAACCTGTCCTAGTTCATAACGACGCCGACAGTGAAAACCGTATCAAATCCGTTTAGTAGTTTTGAAAACATCGTCGCACAAACATACCAGCACAAATAATAATAATAATAATAATATCTTTGGACGCTTTCACACCACGTCAATCTGGTCCTGTGGTAAGTTCTGGAAGAACTTGTGTTACGGGTACCAGACAACGGAAATATATTTAATACGTCTTTTAAAAATACATATATTATTTAAGATTTTTATTATATACTTAATATACATATTTAATACACATCCATGACCCAGGAATACAAATTTTTTTTGGTTCCCTGGCGGGATTCGAACCCGCAACCTCCGGGCTTGAGCGCCGACGCGCTTACCACTGAGCCACAGAGGTCGTCTAATTTATACTATGTAAAGATTTTTGCATTGTTTGGTCATGATTTTTTGTCTTTCTTCAAACCTCGTTACGAATAATGCAAGTTGAAATCTGGCCTCATCTCTGGATTTCAACGAAAACAGCCGTACTACAAATATCACTATTGAACATGTAAGAATATCTTAAATCCTCAAATATTCTTAAATTGAATAATTTTAATCTTGACAAAAATAATAATAGCTTTAATTCGAGCTAATCTTTATATATATTTCTTGTGTGCGTGTGTATGTCACTGAACTCCTAGACGGCTGGACCGATTTTAATGAATTTTTTTGTGTTAGTTCAAGGGGATTCGAGGATGGTTTAGATTCACAAAAAAACATATTTTGTACAGGACAGCGTCTGTCGGTGCCACTAGTATTATAATATATTTCATGATTCATATCAGTATAACATGTTCTTATTTCTTTATTTTGTTGCTGATTCTAGACTGTCTAGTCGATAAGGTTTTTCCAATCATTACAATGAAGATGTTAGCAATCAACTTTTATTGGTGGGCGGATATAAGTACGACCTAGGGTGTGTTTGATTGGTCCGACTAGAATTGATTCCACCCTTCTATTTCGAACTGTTCTGTACCTCTACCATGAGTTTTGTTGCAAGCGTAAATGACATAACTATAGTAGTTACGCAACACGAATAGAAAACTATATCATACCTTAGTTTTCTATTCGTGTTGAGATTTTACGTTAACTACTTATATACGTAACGTAACGTTAACGTAAAAACGCAACATGAATATAAAACTATACCATACCTTAGTTTTCTATTCGTGTTGCGTTTTACGTAACTACTATAGTTATGTCATTCGCTTGTAACAAAACTCATGGTAGAGGTACTGGTAACTATGCCTGTGTTTGAAGTATATAATATAGTTAGAAGGTGATACCCAAAACCTTTTCTTTATCTGAACTAATTTTTGAGCCTTTTCGTCAATCTATGATCCATGTAGATAATGGGAATCACCATATTATATCAATGTTTATTTAACTTTCGCATCATAAATAATTTTTAAGTGTCTCAATAAAAAAAAAACTAGATCAGTTTTTCCTGAGACATGTTTTCTTTTTTCAATGCTCCTGAAATTCAAGTAATTTTTTTAATTTGTTTAATTTAAAGTTTAATTTTATTCAAGTAAAACTATACACAACATCATCCCCACCATGATTCAGGCCTTGTCGTGGTGGTGGGGCTCAGTAGCCTAGGGTGAGCCCAGCACCTTGGGCGAAGCCAATTGAGCCGAGGGGGCTCTTTGGGTACAAAAAGAAAGTCCCCTCTTATAAGAAGAGGGGAAAAAAGAGCTGGGGGCAAGGGGTGAGGTTGGGAACCTCACCTCATTGTACTGTTCCGACGTTGGGAGGGGTGGTTCTGTGGTGTGGGACAACCCCTCTGTGGAGGTGGCGTTGGTTAGCTTAACAGATCCGGGGCACCTCACCAAAGCGGCACTGGTGGCACTCGCTGGGTTTTAGTGGGTAGAACTGCGTCCATTTACCAGCTTTCGGGCGCAGCGAGTCCCACATACCCACCTGGGGAGACCCACTCCCAGGCGGGATGCCTCAGAGCATTTCCCGGCGTAAAAGAAGATACACAACATTATAAGTTTGAGTGAGAGGTTCGGGTTCCCGACCCCTATGATACCTTGAAATGGGTTTTTCTTAATGTCTACGTGCACCTGAGCATGAGACCATAGCTTGCTCACCGATAAAGGAAACATCGTGAGGAAACCTGCATGCCTGATGAGATTAAAAGTCTTTGAAGGTGTGTGAAGTCTACCAACCCGCATTGGCCAAACGCATCGGTGAACTATGACCCAACACACTCCTCGCCTGATTTCGAGGAGGAATGTGTGGACCAACAGTGCGACATGCGTTTTATTATTATAATTACTAATATTATGTTATCATCTTCTGTTCGTTGTCTCAATGAAGGCAGTCAGAGACATATTTACCGAGATGTTTGCTCCAGCTTTATTAGTATGTAGGTGGAGCGCTTGTTTGTGTCCTAATAAGACCCTAAGGAGTCTTGATATTATTTCACCAATAACATAAGTATACATATTTATGGACACCACAGCATATACAATACGCATGAAGTTATAAAGGACCTTTGAGAATATAGCCGGATTGAGTAGTAATGTGAACCCTTAAATTCCGAAACAGGTCAGTGATTTGTCACGGAAGTAATAGCAATTCAACCAACCAGTGGTATATATTATGTACGTCCTATCGATCATCCATCAATGGCCAATCAGCGCAGAACCGGAGCAGCGTCGCAGCACAAAAACATATTTTTTCATGCAAAACACCATTACCGCTCATTCCAAATACGACATAACAAACATTTTCATCGAACAATTTACTATCTGGGCTTTGCAAAATTCGAACATGCAACCTTTTCGCAATATCTTAGAGACACCGGTAAGAAATTACTAACCATTTTTTGGGTGATTCAATTTTGATAATTTCGATCCTGGGCACCTTAAATGTCTTTTTATTAATTTTCCCGTGCACATGAAGATGAGAACATAAAAAAAACACGAGGATACTGGCATGCCTGGTAAGATAAAAAGTCTTTGAAGATTTGAGAAGTTCACCATCACGCAATGGTATTGGTGAGTTCTCACCTACGTCGCCCGATTTCTAGATGGAGACCTGTGTTAAAAAATAGGTCATGGTGATGATGATAATGATATTATGTTTTATTCTAAAGACTTTTAAGCTATTACATAGCATTCTTGCACTTACATATTAAATTACAATACATTATCATACCGGCCTCACCTGCGGCCACGTCGTAAGCTTCAAAAGTTGAGCGAATTCAGGCACTAAAACAAGCAACAAAGCCGAGACCGTTGTCAAATAATAAATGTAAATGGATACTTAAATTAGGACCTCCCCTAATTTTCAGATACTTAAGTTTGTGCTGAGGTAATATGGGGTTTGATTGTCATCTGACTACCTGCATAAAGATTATGTATCATTAAATCTGTAGTAAAAGAGATATAATGTATATGTATATGTGTATATGTAATGAGAGTATGTTTGTTAGTTTGCATGTAACAGGTAATGTTCAAAATTACTCCATATAGTATATAATATTCCAAAAAATATTCTACTGAGCGACGACGGTCTAGTGGGTATGGGCTTGGCCTCTGAGTGAGAGGTCCGGACTAGATCCTGACTGGTGCCATGAAATGGGTTTTTCTAATTTTCTCTGTGCACCTGAACATGAGAACATTGCTTGCTCACCGGTGAAGGAAACCATCGTGAGAAAACTTGCATGTCTAACGAGACTATTATATCTTGTCTTTAAAGGTGTGTAAAGTTCAACAACCCGCACTGTTAGCGCATCGGTAAAAAATGGCCCATGCTTTTAATATTACGCTTTTCCGTTTTATTATCCACTTATCCAGCCCGTTATTGTCCACTGTCAAGCTTAGGCGTCTCTTTTTTCTGGAAATCTGCTCTGTCCCGATGGCTCGAAGGACCGATGAAGTGGAAAGGCTGATGGGCAAAACATGTATGAGGCAGGTAAGTGACAGAGGAGATTGGCAAAATACTTTCTTATGACATGATTATCCTGACTCCTGAGTGACATCTTAGTTCTTTAGTTATTTTGTTTTTCAAAAACTGCGCCTTGCAATATCATTTTTAGTCTCAGATACATCTAAATTGTTAGAAAATACTTTCAACTATAGAAATTAAATAATAAGTAACAGTAATATTTTTCTACGCTATTTTCTACTTCGCATGATTACCATGCTGACCACGATTACCATGCTGACCAGCTAGTTAGCATGGCAATCATGCGAGGTGGAAAATACTTGAAAAATATTACTGTTACTTATTATGTAATTTTTATAATTGCTCATGGAATTAATAACATTTAGTTAAAAAAAACTTGTATTCTTTAGAATTAAAATTGAATTCTTTTAGAAAAAAATATATTAAAACATTGAAAAAGCTATTCATAAAAACTAATAATAAAATTATATTTTCCTGTACAAAAAATACATTAATATTATACAAGTCATAATCAACTTTATCAACATAATAATATGATATATTACAGGTATCATTAATGATAATGATGCAACCAAATTATAATTTAATTATCCTATTCACGAGTTTCAGAGAAAGACTATTAATGATCTCGAGTTGAGGACGGCCGATTAGACTGCATTTGTAGACATTGAACTGCTACGTCCGAGGAAATGGGGGTACTGATTGACCTTTGATGAGACGAGGTCCAAATAGTATAACTTAACAAGCAAAAGTTTTAGAATTATCTACATCCAATGGTATGTGGGACGTTTATCACCATGCCGTGATTCTACATAATATATTAGGATACGAGTGGTGTTCGGTCTTGACGTTCACTTAAAGGGCCTAGATTCAGCTGCAGTGTTATGATTCAACCAGTAATTTCTAAGTCCAATTTATACATTCTGATCACTTCACTAGACGGATATCGGACGTGTAAAACTATCTTCTTATTTTCGAAAATTATATCCACATTCAAAAAAGGTATCCACAATACCACTTATAAGTCTTAATGTGAATAATCATATTAATATATAAATTCTTTATTCTTATTTTTTGCTTGGTGCAAATATTATGATGTTATGATATACGGAAAAATGCGTTATGTTGAAAACACACAAACAGAATTAATACGGGGGAACTGCGAACGTATGTAATTATTGATGCATGATAATAAACATTTATTGAATCACAGCAGTAATCAGCGACTATCAGAATTTCGTGCTGAAACTCACTTGCAAGTAGCTTGTACAAATCATCGTTATTTACCAGACATTGGTCACCTTTATCTGATCACTAGTAAGAGGTAGTGCCATGCTGCTTTGATACTGTACCGATCGAGCTTAAATGCCATCAGGCCGAAAAGTCTAGCCCTTCCGAAAAAAAATGCTGTCTTGCAGGCGAAATGGGCCAACACGGTCGGGGTGGCACCTCTCGCTCACATAACACCGGCGTCAAGTAGCAGCTATGCTGTCGAGTTTCGTGCGGTTTGTGAGTTTCTGGTGACCCATTAGGGGGGGATAGGTAAAAGGACGGCAACGCATCTGCATAATCTTTAGTTGTGCTGATGTGTACGGGCGTCGATAGTCGCCAATTAGCTTCGACTGCTCGTTTGCTATCTTATGCTATTAAAAAAGTATTACACCCTGAATAGATTATAGTATTCGTAACTAGAATAATATATATTTTCTTATAGCGTCTGTACCTGCCTGTAGCCCCGAGAGAGTCCGAGGCAGGGCGAGCGCGAGAAGGTAGATGTTAGCGCTCGCCCGCTCGGCCTGTCATTAATAGGCGGACTGAGAAGCCTCGGGCGAGACATAGCGAGTGCTCTCGAGCGGGAGTGTGCAGCTACCATTACAGCTTCATGCGTTTGCCGGTCAGTGCTTCCCGTATTTCTGGTCATTGATTTTTTTAAAAGTAATTAGAGAGCGTTTTTGTGGTAAAGGGTATTAAAAAATAAAAGATTTCATCAACACATAATAGGGCGTTCCTTCCATCCCAGGCATTTCAGTATAACATAATATTGTAGTAATAGAATATTTGAAAGGTTATTTATTTGTTTGAGTTGAGTTTGTATTTCCGGTTCTTCTCAGTTGGCTTACCTTGTAACCGGTGGTAGATTAAATTTACGTTAAAAATACTTTGTTAGTAGGTACTTTAAAAAAATATATAATTTTTGATTTAGTTACACAGACAAAAAACAACATAAAAGAAAGATATATAAAATATATGTATATCTTCTATATATTAAAAAAAACCTATAAACGAGTCATTAATTTATTATAATTGTCACTAAAAAAAGTTCCATTGTGAAAATATATTGTCAACATGTATTAATATTTTAAACAAAGCTATTACCCGAATTCAAGCTATAAATCCAGTAATAACGGTGTTATAGCTAATATTACCAAATTGTTCTTTAATGGGCTCACTTTAGCTAATTACTGAAAGTGTGAAGTAAGCTTATTAGTACTGCGGTGAAACCTTACCTAATTTTATGATAACGTTGCGGATTTAATGAGTTAACAGATAAGCTAAAATACCTTTCTTAAGTCCAATGAATTAATAAAACACTTTTTAATTTTTTAGTTTGTTGAAGTCGAGTTGAAATACCGGGTGTATTTGGAACGCTTGCAAAAACGAAGAGGTATGATAGTTACCGGTGGGAGGGAAGCGCTGTGCCGCGCTCCGGCTGCATGGGTACCACCATCTTGCTTGTTTCTCCCGTTAAACAGCTTTGCTGTGTTTCGGAGAGAAGGGCAAGACAGGCAGTGTAATTACTGGCACCGAGACTTAACATCTTATGTCTCAGGATAGGCAACACATAGATGAGTAGCCTGGGCTCGTTCCAGGTTAACTCTGATGTCTGAATTTATTTCATTTTCTCCGAACTTTTGCGATATCGTATCATCGAAAGACGAGCTCATCAGCCAAGTATTCCCGAACATCTTTACTAACCACAAAAATAATAAATGGTAAAGCGAGCGAGCAATTTTGGCGGCTAAGAATAAATATGTGAATGACTTAAACTTTATTATTCAGTCCGTTTAGTATACCGTGTGCGGTAGCCGGTCCGTGTTGGATGCGAGTGGCAAAGGATCGGCCGATGACGGCGTTCATTGAGGGAGGCCAATGTTCAGCAATGGACGGATATAGGCTGATGATGATGATGATGATGAATCTATAACACGACATTCATTGACTGTTAGGCGGTACGAAGTTCGCCGGGTCAGCTAGTAATAAAATAAAATGTAGTGTCATAATTTGAGAGAAAAATAATACAAACGATTACATTCAAAATATTGGCCGTTTTGTTTTAATTTACTAACTCATACTTATGATACTTCATATTATGAAAATGTCCTTTTTAGGGTTCCGTAGCCAAATGACAAAAACGGAACCCTTATAGATTCGTCATGTCTGTCTCTCTGTCTGTCTGTCCGTATGTATGTCACAGCCACTTTTTTCCGAAACTGTTCCGAATCTATACTGTTGAAACTTATCTTACAGAAATTGCGAAAGGCTTAAAGAGGAACTAATTTCTAACATGTATTTTGTATTTACGAAATATAAATTTGATAAAGATGCTCGACTAATCTTTCTTAACCAAAATATTCAATATATTTTCAGTTTTTGAAATAATTTCAGCAATGTGGTGTCGTATTAATAAAAATGAATTTTACTTTTGTCTACTACACTATGACTCTATTTGTCTGTGGCCGGAAGTACGCCATAATAGTTTACCATTTTTGACACTTCTAAAAAAATGGACTATAATATATAATATGTATATTTCTGTCTCATTCTTTGCCGCACATTTTTGTATGTGTGTCTCTTACCTGTCGTTTTTCCGTTGCATCCGGTTTGAAATCACAGTGATTCTAAAGAAGTTTCACTTCAAAAACATTTTTTCAAAAGAAAGCATATTTCTTGTTAGTGTCTTATGCTGTAAATTATGTAATGGTTCGGAACCCCTCGTGCGCAAGTCTGACTAGTAATTGGCCGGTTTTTTGAAATTGAAATTACGCCACTGAAAAGGTTGCCTCGGCTGAATCTTAATCGTTAACGTCTTACAAACAACTGCAAGGTCATTAAGTTTTATTAGCCATAAGTATTTAGACAACGGTCGAAATTAGACTGGGAATACACAGAAATTGCGGGTTCGAAAGAAATGGCGTAAAGCAAAATATGCATATTGTATATAAAAAGTGTGCATTAATGTTTCTTAATTTTTTTCCGTTAGGTATCAACTACAAAATAGGTGATAACGGGAAAAAATCAAGGCATACTGTAGTCACAAATACATTAAAAAAACATAGGTTATTTTGATGGTCCTTCGAGCCGGATGACAAAAAAATGCATTGTTTCTCAATAGAAATGAGAAGGTTTAAATAAGGAGTTCAAGTTATTCCGTATGATTGATCGACATTCGCTAAATTGATATTCAAAAAAAGTTTTCACATTATGTACAACCGACGGTATTACGCCTTACATTGCCGCGCCCCGAGTCATTTTTCATTTCTAAATTACATTTGTACACTCATCCAGATAATACATAGCTGGATAATACAGTGGGTAATATGTTATTTATGCTGTGTAAACCGTATTTGTTCTAATAAATGATTTTTTCCCCCGCTTTTCGGTGTTTAATCTTTATATTTTCTGTTTTGTAAAGCCCTTTACATTTATTGTGGAATATTTTATCGTTTGTTATTTTTAATTTCATAACACAAATGAAATAAAAAAGGGTTGAAGGAATTAGAAGTACTTTAAGGGTATAATTGCATTAGGGAATTTTTTTGTTATTATAAACGTGAAAGTTTGTTAGAATGGATGGATGTATGTTTGTTGACATTTCACGTAAAAACTACTGAATGGAATTTAATGAAACTTTACAATAACATAGATTATTATATCAGAATAACGAATATGCTATAATTTAACTCTGTACTTCTACAGGAATGGAAGTGCGAGGGTGGAACCGCGTGGCGCTGCTAGTATAATATATTTTATTATATTATTCTATATTCAAGCGTAAGTTTCTTTTGTTAGAACGGTAATCTCAACAACTAGCAATGTGATTTGAAAAAATCTTTTATATTCTATAGCCCAAATTTTTTGACAGTTATAGCCATAAATAGGCTATAACCGTCCTAAAAAATTTTGGAGAAAATAAATTAGATTAAATTTGAGCTTGCTACAACCGCGAGAAATAATTATTAAACAAATAAATATTTGATTTTCAGCTAAAATGGTTATTTTCATTATTTACATTATAAAAAACGGGATATTTACCATGTTTTTCACTTTTATTTATTGGAGCTAGAAATATTTCGTGGAGCTCGATATTTCGATATTTTCTACGAATTTCTTGTTCACGAGACTCAACAGAACAAGATCAGTTAGCATAAAGCTATTCATATCTCTAGCAATGCTTAATTTCCATCAAGCAACCCGGTATACTTAGACAGCATGTTTTATTACAGCTTGTTGATATTATAGTCATGACTATTTCGCACGCACTACCTTTGTTTCTTACTGTTAAAATGTTTTCTAGTGTTAATATCTGAATATAGCTTAGAGTAGCGAAGATCAGCCATTTTGGTGTTTATTAAAAAGGACTGACAATTATGATGATTATGTTAAAAGCTCAGAATATGTTAAGTGTTATATTACTAATTATGTGTACCTGGTATTTACATAGATTTAAATTGTAGTTAAATTATTAGTTTTATATTATGTATATATATATATATATATACATAATATAATCAAATATATTTTAGTATGATATATTATGTATATATATATATATATATATATATATATATATATATATATATAATAATATATCATACTAAAATATATTTGATTGTATGTGATATTGTAATCGAGCAGCAAATAATACATACTTTTATTATTTGTATTAGCAGGATTTGTACAATACATCTGCGTCGGAGGTCACTTGAAATTTCCAAGTTTGCGGACCGATTTACGTGCGCTTGAATATTTCTTATTTGCCCCTATAATGAGTTATGTACCTAATATAACATTCTTGCTAAAACGAAAATATATTGGACAAAGTTTAGGCAATTATTGTAACACAGATTCAATCTCTTCGTTTACATAGTACAGGTTTTTGTAAGACTATCAAGTCTTAGTGTAGTAGTGCCCAGGCATGATCGGGGTGGTACCCCTGCGTTTCATGCGTTGATGAGTTTCCGGTGGCCCATTGGGGGGGATAGGGAAAAGGAGGGTAATGCATCTCCATAATCTCTGGTTGTGCGGATGCGTATGAGCGTCAATAATGGCCAAAAGGCTTTGACTACTCGTTTGCCCTCTTATGCTATTAAAAAAAACCTCGTGATTAGTCGAGGAGGGTGTTAAGGCACAGTTCAATGCGATGGCCCAATGTGGGTTGGTAAACTTTACACAGCCTCGAAGACTTTTTAACCTCATCATTCATAATCAAATCAAATCAAGCACAACATTTTTCTTCACTGATGATCAAGTTATTTTCTTGTGTTTGGGTGCACCTAGAAATTTAGAAAAAAATATTTTAGGTGCACCGGCCGTAGTACGCTGTATTTTGGCACGTAAGTAGGATCACGGTAGACTATTTCCCATCCTGTCCTATTGTCCCTTGTCCTATGTCCTAAATGGTTTGGTGTGGTGCTGGTAGGGTAGAATAGTACCACCACAACTCTTCCCGTAGGTATCGTAAGAGGCGATTAACAGAGTGTGAGAAAGTACTGACCCCTTGTAACTTTCACACCGCGACACAGTTCTATCTGAATCTTTCTCCGGTCGTTACGTTTTCCGTTCCATTGAGTGCAGAAGGATGAGTTTGTGCGCTTGTGTCTCGTGCGTACACTTGAACATCTTTATATTATATCCAATGCATCTGACCGCTATTATGGACTCATAAGTGGTCGCCATGGCCGAAACCGATGGGTGCGATCATCATCATCAAATGAGCTCGAAATTTCGGGATCATCAACAACTTCACGAGATATTTGTCAGTTTTAAGCAGTTTTAACACGATGATAGTAGATTTAGTCGTATTTAATCCACATTCTAAAACACAAAACAAATTACACCATATTCTTTACTGGCTTGTTCGCCAAGCGCGGTTCTTCCGGCTCATATTAAAACTGTTATCGGTCGATCTTAACTGCTTTGTACTCGAAACTATAGCCCACACTGAAAATGATATACTTACATTTAATCTGTCGGCTAAAACCTACCTTATCGTGCTGGAATAGAACTGATATTGGTTAACTCTTTTCAAAATTGCCTATAATTTTTCATTATTAATTCGATAACGGATGTATGTTATTTTGGGCTTTATTACATGAAACAAAGGGGCTGTTTTGTTTTTGCTATGGTAGTAACAGTAGCTAATGGTAAAGCTTTATAATATATTTTACAACATAATTTGAAGTTTATTAATAATTTCAATTGTTTTTTAAATTATTTGTTCGTCGCGGGCGGTCTATTAGTAGATTCTGATAGTAATAAATAATTGGCTACAAAGGGACATTTATGGAGGTTGTTATAAAAATAATGTTACCTTAAAAAAGAATTAAAAATTATAGTTTAAAAAACATGTTAATTTAAATTCTTAAAGCGACGAGCTTTACGAATCCATAAAGCTTACTTCAAATACTTAATTCTCTTTATTTCAATCAAATCATTAGTAGAACATTATTATTGTATTTAAAATATTTTAACCATATCTTAGTCAATGCATAAGAGAGTCCTTTTTTTTCTTTAACGCCGGGATTGCTCTGAGGCATCCCGCAGGGGAGTGGGTCTCCCCACGCGGGTATGTGGGACTCGCTGCGCCCGACAGCTGGTAAGTTGACGCAGCTCTACCCACTCAAACCCGGCGAGTGCCACCAATGCCGCCTTTGGTGAGGTACCCCGGATCTAGTAAACAAACAGGGCACCTCGACGGCTAGTCAGTCCCGTAAGGGACCGACGCCACCTTCACAGAGAGGTTGTCCCGCACCACAGAACAACTCCCAACGTCGGGACAGTACAATGGAGTGAGGTTCCCATCCTCACACCTTGGCCCCTGCTCTTATGTCCCCTCTTCGCATAAGATAGCCCTGCATGAAGAACTAGAACTCAATTATTTTAAGAAATCTGAGATTAAAAAAGATCAAAATAAAGGAAAAACTTGTTTTAACATAAAAATAAGTACTAGAGTACTAACTGAAAAAGCTCACTTTTTTCATTCTGTATACAGTAGAAAATTTTAAGGATAAATACAGTTTATGGGATTATGGGATGAAAATATTTTTCTCCAGGAAATGGGAATCTACTACTTACATAATGTGCTTGTACGGTATTTACTGCTTCAAGTATGAGGGCGGTATCGGTACTTATGGAGTGGGGTGAAAATAAATTGCAGGTTGGATAAAAAGAAAGACTGCAGAAAAGTCATGATAAAACTTCAAAAATATTCCGTCGCATATATTTAAATTAAGTTTACAATGTTTAAATGGTAACGGCTGAACTGATTTTGATAAAACGTGACATAAGAACCGCCAGTAGAAAACCAGCTTTCAAATTAAGTTCACATCCGAATTTGTTCAGACCCACACAGCGCGCGCCGACGTCGCGGTGGGGCTCAGTAGCCTAGAGTGGATGTGATCTCACCCCATTGTACTGTCCCGAAGTTGGAAGGGGTTGTTCTGTGGTGCGGGACAACCCCTCGGTGGAGGTGGCGTCCGTCCTTTGGAGGACTGACTATCCGACGAGGTGCCCTGTTTATTTATTAGATCCGAGGCACCTCACCAAAGGCGGTACTGGTGGCACTCGCCGGGTTTTAGTGGGTAGAGCTGCGTCCACTTACCAGCTTCCGGGCGCAGCGAGTCCCACATACCCGCGTGGTGAGACCCACTTCCCAGCGGGATGCCTCAGAGAATTTCCCGGCGTTAAAGAAAAAAAAATACTATACTCATTAAGAGGACAGGACAGGACCTGTGCTATCTTGCTAGGCTTTATTGTGTTTTGGAAAGGCCAGTACAGGCCACTGCCTGTTACTCAGTGTGAGTAACTAAGTTGAGTTACTACACTTAGTTACTCACACTGAGACTTACCATCCGACAGTTTACTAATAAAACACCTGTCCTTTTCCGTCAGGCGTTAAAATAGGATTTGGAAATAACGTAGCATATTATATTGCATTTGTTATAATTATGGAGAAATAAATTAGCCTATTTATTTTATAAGAAAGATTTTTTGACAATTCCGCAACAGTAGAATATCAAAATAGCAGCTTGCATATTATATCAAATTGGCAGTAATAAACCAAAATGATCAAAGAGGAAAAAATACATTTTCCTTGTTAAATTTAAACGTATAATTGCTACCAGCATCTTAAGAAAACGTGTTAATATTTAATTTGAGGCGTGGGCGGACCGCGACGTTGTTAATTGTGTAGATCAATTAAATACAGAATGTGGCTTGTTTAAGCTAATAATAAGTTAGGAAAACAATTCGTATGATAAATGTTCTAAAACGTCTTTGTTATATTCTAAGAAGGCAGTTTGTGGTTATATCTTAACGGTATGTTAAATAATCTTAATCATCTTTGCTATGTTTTGAAAAGAGGCAGTTCTTAAATATTTAACCGGCTTACTTTTTATACGGCCTTTGGTGAGATGCCCGGATCTAATGAGCAAACAGGGCACTTCGACGGCTAATCAGTCCCCTAAGAACCCGACGCTACCTTCAAAGATGGGTTGTCCCGCACCACAGAACAACCTCTCCTAACGTCGGGACAATACAATAGGGTGAAGTTCCCTTCCTCGCCCCTTGCCCCTTGCTCTTTCGTTCACTCTTCTTATAAGAGGGGTACAAAGCGCCCCCGCGGCTCAATTCGCTTCGCCCAAGGTGCTGGGCTCACCGTAGGCCCACCACCACGTCAAGGCCTGAACCATGGTGGGGATTTCTACATTCTAGCGCAATGTGTGATGGTGAAGTCTACTGCATAGTCTGACCCCCTCATAGTCTGACCCCCTCATAGTCTGACCCCCTCATAGTCTGACCCCCTCTTAGAATTATCAGAAGATGAAGTGGGAATAAAATGTTATCCTTTGGGTGACGAATAATTCCGTTCTGACAGATGACTTTGTAATTTATTTATTCTTCATTCAAATGCATTGTAATTTTGAAATAATTGCGACCATACGAGCTACAAGGTAGGTGACCTTGTAGTTATATTATAATATTAACAACGTGAACTCATGTTCGACCTTGGGCTGACCTTGCATATCAACAATTGATTGCCTTTGGCTTTTATAACATGAATTTAAATAATGAACTAAATCAACGTGGCATTGAAAAGAAAATTCTTTATTTTTATTTTTCACTTCTCACAGAGTAGAGAAAATTTACATTATGGAAGTAATAATTACTATAAAACAGACTCCTCCGCTGCGTCTGTCTGTCTGTACGTGATAAACCCAAAAATTTTTGAATGAATTTTCATACTGTTTTCATCAATAGTATAGTATAATTCCTGAGACAGGTTTTTAGTATTTGATTTGTTAGGGTTTTGTGTAAGTTGGTTGAAGTAGGATAATAATTGTTTGAAGAGTCCGAAAAAAATAAGTCGCTTGGGAGCTTTAATTGATATAATAGATATATAACAAAAAAATCATGGCGGAATATTTCGCTTCTTGAGATCTAGGAAGAAGTCCACAACGGCATATATTTTAAGGATAGCTTACAATAAATATGCATTTTATCTTATGAAAAAGTAGTCACGTACGTTGCAGCAATTGGAAAGTTGAAATAGACGTATACCTTAATAATAATTTTCATCAACTTATGTACGTCAATTACATTAGTAGCATTAGGTACGTAGCATTTCTTGAACATTTTTATCATCTTATAGAACATATTATAATTTGAATTATCTTTGCAGTAATCGCTCAATAAATCACTGATGAAAAAAAAATCTCTAACCAGTTAGTACCTTATCATATGCCGATGTAGTCACTTCATATTAGCTGGTTTTAAATTATAGCATGCCAATATGGGGGTTTAAGCTAGTCTTAACATAAAAAAACAGTTTTCAGATTTATTCCTTTACCAATGTTGTAGGCCTAGCTTCTGAATAAATTTAATGATTTTATATCAATGGGAAATACCCGATAGCTATTGGTTTGATAGACTGAGAGACAGACAGAGTAATAGACAGACAGACAGATAATAATAATAATAATATCTATGGACGCTTTTTACACCACGTCTATCTGATCCCGTGGTAAGTTCTCGAAGAACTTGTGTTACAGGTAACCAGACAATAAATATTTAATAATTTTATACTTTACATAATACATATATTTAAGATTTTTAGTATACAATACACATATTTAATACACATCCATGACACAGGAACACAGAAAACTTTTTTGTTCCCTGGCGGGATTCGAACCCGCAACCTCCGGCTTGAGCGCCAACGCGCTTACCATTGAGCCACAGAGGTCGTCAGATAGACAGACGTATAACAAAGTGATACGGGTTCCGTTTAGTAATTTGGGGAACGAGACCCTAAAATCTAGATAGATCTTTAGCTTTATAAATGGCTATTTTTGTTTTCTATTTGAAGGTTTCCCAAGTAACAATATACGACAATTGAGATTAGCCATTGACCCGCCAACCTGATTACAATCAACCCTTTCGGTTATTGTGGCTAATAAATCAGCATTAACGCTCCTCGGGAACTATCTCCTAATGAAAAGCCCAAACGTAACAGATAAATTTCACTCGAAATAAATAAGACGATATTGATAAAGCTTTGATTTTAATGAATTAAATTAGAAGAATACCAATGGTAATGTAACAAGCATTCCTTTAATAAATAAGCGCTTCAGGGCTTTTTTAATAGTTATAATAACATTTTTATGGTTTCTTATAGTTATAATAATAAAACATTACTAAAGTTAAATTTTAAAATATAAAAAGCAGAAGCTTTTGTTTTTTTTATTTGTTTGTATTTTTACTTTAGATATTACAGTGAATATTTTTTTTTTGTTTTTGCGATTATCAATGATATCTGTATCAGATACATCTTAAGATGAATCAACAAAACAAGACCGCATTAGCTTCCTTTATTAGAATTACTAGCTGTTGCCCGCAGCTTCGCCCGCGTTTACTTAGATTTACAGCCGTTCGGATTGATGATGATTATTTTTATGGCCAAAGTTACGCCTTATAACATCAGCTACCTGCCAGTGAAAGTCTCGTCGAAATCGGCTTAGCCGTTTTATAGATTAATCGGAATAAACAGACAGACAAAATTGATTTCTTTAATGTAAGTACCGTATACATATTATTTCATAGCTTTTACCCGCGACTTCGTCCGCATGTAAATAGTATTTTTTAAATCTTATTTTTCAAATAATATGGTTGCAATTTACGGGTTCCATACTATCTTTGTGATACATTTCTGTCTGCCAAAAATCTGTTCAGTGGTTTAGGTGTGAAGAAGATACAGACAGACATACAGGCAGATAGAGTTACTTTCGCAATTATAATATTAGTAAGGATGAATTCTATTAATAAATCATTTTGGATAAATAACTAAAATACGGAAACAGTATTCATTAAAAACGCGTGCTATACAAAAGTGCGATCCTCATAAGGATCCGCATCTTGTAATAGATAGCGTGATCTACATTTTGTGTAAACACCATTTATTGACACGTCTAAAAAACTACTTGTTACACTTATACATCTTATGCCTTGGATCTCAAACTATCTCCATATCAAATTTCACTCAAATCAGTTCAGTGGTTTAACAAATACATAGTCCCGGCGTTTTAGATGCACAACTCCCGTTCCCGTGGGATTTTCAGAATAACAACTATTTTAGGTCCTACGTTAAGTTCCAAAGTATCTTCATATCAAATTTCACCCAAATCTGTTCAGTGGTTTAGAAGATAGACAGTCCCGGGGTTTTGCCCGCATAGTTCCCGTTCCCGTGGGATTTTCAGGATAACAACTATTTAATGTCCTGCGTCAGGTTTTAAAGCTACTTCACATCAAATTTCACCCAAATCCGTTCCGTGGTTTAGAAGATAGACATTCTTAGGGTTTTACCCGCATATTTCCCGTTCCCGTGGAATTTTTAGGATAACAACTTTTTTATACCCTACGTTGAGTTTCAAAGTATCTTCATATCAAATTTCACCCAAATCTGTTCCGTGGTTTAGAAGATAGTCTGTCCCGGGGTTTTACCCGCATAGTTTACCGTTCCCGTGGTATTTTCAGGATAACAACTATTTTATACCCTACGTTAAGTTCCATCTTATCTTTATATCAAATTTCACCCAAATCTGTTCCGTGGTTTAGAAGATAGAAAGTCCTGGGGTTTTACCCGCATAGCTCCCGTTCCCGTAGGATTTTCAGGATAACAACTATTTTAAGTCCTACCTTGAGTTCCAAAGTATCTACCTTTCAAATTTCATCCAAATCTGTTCGGTGGTTCTGAAGATAGACAGAATCCCGTTCCCTCGGGATATCCGGGATAAAAACTATCCTATGTCCTTTCTCGGGTTCCTCGTGCTAAATTTCATCCAAATCTGTTTAGTGGTTTAGGCGTGAAGAAGAGACAGACAGACAGACAGAGTTTCTTTCGCATTTATAATATTAGTAAGGATAAGGATTAATCACGTATACTTGTATTTATTTACTTTAATAATTTATTAATATTATCTTCAGGAATAGCACATCCTTTTGGCGCCACCGGAAGTCTATAATTTCAATTACTTTAATACAAAAATTGATATTTAGGTAGGTAAACGGCGTCACATCCGGCTGGTTCCGCCAGTGGTTTGTAACACAAGCAAGCAAGCATATCGGCGTATAACCATAACATATCGGAATATCATATATCCATAGCATAATATCGTAATCACCGTCATCATCATCATAATCATGCACGGGTATCTTAGTCCAAATCAGACTAAGAGGGTGAAGAGTAGGTGGTGTATGGTGGCCCAATGCAGGATGGTCATACATTTCAGTCCCAGATTTCCTGACAACATTTACCGAAATCACCAATAGTTAAGCAAATTATCTAATCAATTTGATTGAATATCATAGATTAAATGTGTCTAAGATTATCCTGGAAGTTTCGATGCAGAATACGTACAAGTTTCTGCGCAGTTTCGTAACACTATACATATTATATATAGTTACGAGTATTGGTGAGACATCAGAAATCACTTGGGAAAGGAAGCCATAGAGGAAATTAGGGTAAGTTTGACACGAATAAACTAACAAACTTAGTTTGTTCGTCACTTCGGAATTAGGGATACAATATGCCCTGACAAGGGAAGATGTAAAAAAGTTATAATTTTGAGTTTATTTATTATTACTTGTATTTGGATTGATATTGAATATATATAAGGTATAAAAGATAAGTTCCACTGAGTTTGTTTCTCCGGTTCAGTGGGCTTGCTAGGAATCGCTCATACATTCAATTGACGTTGAAAAAGATACTTTATTGGTACTATTTAGAATTAAAAAAATTGCGTGCGTACAAAGTATACATTTCAGAAGTGAAACTTATTTACAAAACTTATTTGGAAAACTATATTTTTTTTCGGAATGATCTAGGCTAACGGCCCTAATGCTACATCGGAATAGCGTCAGCCGATTTGGCTCACTTTTAGTTTGTTAAGTTGGGGGGTTGCCCCCCGCTAACCGCGTAGTCTGCGACCACACGGCCTCCTGGCGTCGCGTCGGGTCGGATTTGGCAAACTAATTTTTAAATTTCGTATTTATACTAATCTAAAGCTTTAAATTGCAGAGACTTGCGATGCGACATTCGCTCTATATCACTCTCTCTCAATTGTTCTCAATCACTCTCTCCCTGTTCTTGAACACAAAAACGTTTCACATTTTCGTGACGTTTCATGCAAAAAATGATGAGAGATATGCGCGCATGATACTCTCATGCGCGCATATCTCACTTCAAAAAATTGATTCGATTTTGCTTTGGTTAGTCATAAATAAAGTCTTAGACAAGGTAGGTAAATGTAGGCAAGACGATTTTATATAAATACTATAAAAGAATATACTAATGTCCGCCACAACCGACGCCATGAGGCCGTGTGGTCGCAGACTGCACGGTTGGCGGGGGGCAACCCCCCACCTTTATAAACCAAAAGTGAGCCGAATGGGCTCACACTAATCCGATGTAGCATTAGGGCCTTCGGGCCGTTAGCATAGATCCATCCGAAAAAAAAAAAAAAACGAATATCCGAACATTATATATTATTAGGGATACAATAAGTATGCCTTGATAGTATAGTATACCAAAAGTCAGACATGTAAAGATCTTAATGAAGCGTGATAAAAACCATAAAATTATTTTATAATAATGACTAAAATTCACAAACAATAGAAAATGTATGTAAATTCTAGGTGAAGACAAAACAGATTCGTATTTTTTTCTTTAATAATTGTTGACTTAACGATATTATTAAGATGATTCTTATTTTTTCACCACACTATTGTCGAATAACCCAAAATCTCACCTTTATCAAAATACTCATAGAGAATGTTCAAATAAGTTTGGAGCTTGTCCCCGAGGTAGCTCTTTGGGAAAGAACTTAAGAGCTTTGGAGGGTTTATTGTGTCAGTAGCCTGCGGTTGGCACTACAAACTGTTGGGAATTATTACATCTGTTTACTTATAGTTGGCTAATAGTAACGTCACTCTGTTATTATAACCCAATTCCGTCGGAATCTGTTATTTAATTGGATGAAGGAGTTTATATTATGAATCCTATAAGTTGAAATCTATCTACTATAATCTACGTGAAACATATAATCTTTCGTTTTATAACGTTTACGCGAATTTCACTCATTATAATAAAACATTTTTTTACGGATTTTATCGCGGTTTATTAAGATTTTTACAAGCCCGACGTTTCGGATACTTTACAGCAACCATGGTCACGGGAGGACTGAGGTGTCATACGTCCTATCATTACAAAGTTATTCGAAACTACCCTATGATACATCAATATTTTGGTCAGTCCTATCTACGCAGAAAGTGCTAACTGTATCTTTAATCTGTGATATTTTATGCTTGGATTTTGATTTGATAATTTTAATAATGGGATCCCAAGCAGGTGGTAGAAGCCAGCCATCTTCTCTATTGAAATTAGGATGTTTTTTAATTACAATAGCCTCACGGATCATCCTTGGTTGGAATCTATGTTCTTTTGCGAGGACTTGTGGTTTATCAAATCTGATATAATGGCGAGCTTTGTCAAGACTATGTTCACAGACGGCAGACTTAGTGTAGCGACGGTGTTTTAAATCAGCTATATGTTCTTTCACGCGAGTTTTAATAGATCTTTTAGTTTGGCCTATATAGGAGAGACCACAGTCACAATCAAGCTTGTATACTCCTGCATCTTGTAAGGGTATATGACACTTGACAGGTGGTAAGAATTGACTTATCTTTTTTGGCGGCTTGAAATAAGTTTTTATAGAAGCTCAGTCCTCCCGTGACCATGGTTGCTGTAAAGTATCCGAAACGTCGGGCTTGTAAAAATCTTAATAAACCGCGATAAAATCCGTAAAAAATTGTTTTATTATAATATAATCTTTCTATTTTTGCTGTTAAGATTTTCTTGATGAGACTCGAATCTACTTTCTACAGTGACTACTTACTATCCTTTATTTCTTCAACGAGTCGCTATTATCGACGTTAAGCATTAATTATATTGTTTTCGAGATATAAGTTTTGCGTGTATTTTGCAAAGTTAACAGTTACACTTCACAATCACTGATTAAAATTATTTATACCATCATGACCATGAAGGACCATAGTACAGAAGGCGAATAATGATATTAAAAAAAATCAATAGGAAATATGGCTGGCTTTTAGCACCTTCTAGAAAGTCAATTATAAAAATAATAATAAATCAAAAACCAAGCATAATATATCCATCTCCAAGTCACTACTAAAACCCAACCTTCAAAATAAAGAGGAGGGATGAAACCTCCCCCCCCACCCCTATTACACAGTGACTACATATCTGGGTATTTATTCCTCAACAGGTCACTCACATTCCGTAAAACCCGAAATATTAAAAAAAAGAATCAAAATGGAAAAGGATACGTGGCATATCATGTACTATCACACCTCGGTGCCTCAAAGTTTAAAAAGCCGCAACAGTTTCAACGCTCGCGTCCTCTTTCAGAAGATCGATCCCAGGCTAAAATCCGACTGTGGCGAGACAGTTTTTCGCTCCCTACAGATTTTTTTTACCATCCGAGAATCTTACTTACCGAGTACTTGAATAGACTTCGAACTCAGGTCAGCCGGAGCAAGGAGAACTATGTTCGGTGGGGATTCGCAGATCCTTCAAAACCAGAGCGAATATGCGGTGCCGTTCCAAACAATGAATCACCTCAAGTCATGTCCTGCGTGGCCTTCCACCTGCACATTACAGTACTTAATGGACACTCCTGAGAACGCAATAATGCCAAAATTTTGTCAACCCTGAACTCAAGTACGAGACTTGAGTTCAGGGTTGACAAAATTTTGGCAGCCATCGACACGCTAAATAGAAGAATTAAAACTACTAACACAAAACTATCTTAACTTGTTTATTGCCTTAAGTGACGCTAACCAATTACCTTCACATGGGTCGTCTGCTCGTTGGCCTATTCAACTGAAATAATAAATACAATAAATACGTAAAAAGTATCCATAAACATACATACTCTCGAAAACATAACCATCCTTCTGGCGCAGTCGGATAATAATCTACACATCATCACCACGCTTGCTCAAGTTTTAAAAACAAACGAATTTATTATTGCATTTAAATTCGTATATATTTAAAATGGAAGGCTACAATTTAAAGTATTTCCAGTGCAGTATTTAAGCTCATTAATCTATTGAAAGAGCGGCAGTAAATCCTGGCGATCGCGCCGCTCCTAATGATAGATGAATGTAGTTTTGATGAAGCACGAACAATTCATTTCGCTAAAGTGGATCGGTGAGCCGATTATGATACGATTTGGCCATTCGTCAACTATATTATATCATTTAATGATATATTATCATTAATATAATATATTAGTATTGATATTATTGAAAGATAATCTTGTCTTGGCATTCATTAAGGGAGTAGTGTGAATTTTAGTACATATATCCAAATTTTATGTTTAAACACATGTGAAAGGTATTATAGCCTATTTATATTTTTATAGTGACTATGTTTTATTTTCCACAAAAACTCACTACAAATACAACCACTCAAAATTATGTTACTGTCAATATCGGTAAGAGGTAATGCCATGCTGTTTTGCAGCCGAATTGGGCCGGCACGACCGGGGTGGTACCTCTCGCTCACATAATACCGGAGTAAAGTGGCAGCTATGCTGTCGCGTTTCATGCGGTTTGTGAGTTTCCAGTGGCTCATTAGTGTGCATATAGTGGCATAAAATCGTATCTGGTTGTGCGGATGTGTATGGACGTCGATAGTCACCAAAAGGCTTCGACTGCTCGTTTGCCCTCCTATAAAAAAAACAGCGACATAAAATCTCCTATTTTTAATTGACTCAAACATTCTAACGAAACAGCTTTTACGGATTTTTTTGAGTTTATTAAGATGTTATCATTCCTGATATTTCGTATACTTTACACCAACCATGGTCACGAGAGAATAAAATCTTGATAATCAATAAAAAGTAGTTTAATGATAGTATTGACACGGAGCATACAAAGGTATTGACTTGACTTTAATGAATGAGACGTTAATTTAAATTGAAAACAACCGATGTCTTCACCACGCTGTTGATCTCGATTCATTTCAGTATACCTACGTGCGTATTAATTTATTCCTACTTTCATAATACTCGTAAATTGTAGACAAATATGAATTCTAATATTCTAATTATACCGGGTGTATTTGGAACGCTTGCGAAGATTAAACCCTAATAGTATAATATTTATATACTATATAATGCATATAACCATTTATCTCAGAAACGTTTTTTAAAGAAAATTTTAGGACTTGTGTATTTTGCAAACCCGCAATGTATACACACTTTGCACTCATACTAACCGCGAGACGCGCGACTAGCGGTCGCACTGAAACGCACGCGGTGCAGGAGTTCGTTCACCTCCTGCATGCGGCGAACGCTATCAGCTGATTCAGTCCGCTAGCCGGCGTAAACCATAAACCAATTACATTGCTGTTTTTTTTTCAAAAAAACATTATTTTACAACATTATCATTAAATTCCTCTAACATTATGTTTACTAAACCGGATTATACAAAAAAAAAAAAAAAAAAGGCAACCAAAAAAAAAAAGAAAACGCGTTTTTTTTCACTTTTAGCATGTCAGGCTATGCCAACACTATCATACCTCTTCGTTTTCGCAAGCGTTCCAAATACACCCGGTATATAAGATGTTTCTGTATATAATATTGTATGTGTCAGCCAGGTGTTTCGTGACGGCCATTTTTTGTCATTATACTGTTATAGCCTGAACAGACATATATAAACACTGCTTGGTGTCGCCACTGTATCTTTTTTACGTCAACACATAGTATCGTCCATACAGAAATTGGTTCCGATATTTTCCGTATTATGGCGAGGGAATTTATTTTTCTAGTCAGGCTATACATTAAAATGATAGACAGTTGGGTTTTACATTAGAAATAACACACACAACCTTATGTGGTAAATAAGTTCAATCGCTAATACCATTAAGGTTTTATTCCGGATCGCGTGAGAGTGACATGAAGTAATGATATCTGTAAGATCGTCGCTGAGATTCAAGGGCCCTTCACACGTGCACCATCAGTGTCGAAATTTAATCTGAGAAGGGATAAGAGGGAGGTAATCGGTTGTCTTTGTCGTTCTTCCGGAGGTTTTTGCCAGATTTGTCATGGGTGGGTTTCTAGCGTCATCTATCTTAATATGTAGTACACCAATTTCTCTAGCAAATATACTCAAAATCTAAATATTTTTAGAGCTAGATATTGGATGGTACCTATCGCTCACATAACACCGGCGTCAAGTGACAGTTATGCTGTTGAGTTTCGTGCGGTTTGTGAGTTTCCAGTGGCCCATTATAGGGTAAATAAGGTCAACGCATCTGCATAACTTTTGGTTGTGCGGATGTCTATGGGTGTCGGTAGTCACCGACTGCTCGGTTGCGCCCTAATGACATAAAAACGCCTTTTTTACATCACGTTTTATTTAGACTTTCATATGCTCGACGTTTCATATACTTTACAACGGCCACAGTTCCAATGACCACTGGCTTAAGGTAAATCCGTAAAAGCTATTTATCATTGAAATTCGCGCGAATGTTAGAAAATAATATTTCATATTTTAGTTACACAAATTTATATTTCTAAATATAAAGATTGTATATGTGAAGAATAACAATAAACAATATTTCTAAATATAAATAGGTACACATAGATCATGTAGATGTTATGTAATGTTTTGTCGACTCACCGACACTGTTGATTAGAAAAGGGATAGGATGTGGCAAAAGTTATGGGGTAGGGGAGGCTATGGGCTCTTTTTTCTTTTTTTTATTTATTTTACGCCGGGAAATGCTCTAAGGCATCCCGCGGGGAGTGGGGACTCCTCCAGCGGGTATGTGGGACTCGCTGCGCCTGAAAATGATATAAGTAGACGCAGCTCTACCCACTAAAATCCGGCGAGTGCCACAAATGCCACCTCTGGTGAGGTGCCCCTGATCTATTGAGCAAACAGGGCATTTTGATGGCTAGTCAGTCCTTCAAGGGACCGACGCTACAGAGATGGGTTATCCCGCACCGCAGAACAACTCCTCCCAACGTCGGGACAGTACAGGCTCCCTCACCACTTGTTCCCCTGCTCTTTTGTCCTCTCTTCTTATTATAAGAGAACATTGATGGGCAGGTTATGGGCTCTAGCTTGATCATAATCATAAGATAATATAATTTGCTATACAGCGGTTTACTAATACTTAGGTACTACTCTATTTGCTTACTACTCTACTGGAAACAGGAGTAGCAGCGTCGGGAACGAGTGGGAACGTATTCACTCTTACCACACATCTCTAAGAAAACAAAGATTAAAAAATAAACATAGCCTTATTTTCATAATACTTAAGAGTCACAATCACGACTTAGCCTTAATATTATTTAATCGCGAATGAAAAAAAAATATTTTTAGGCCACAAAAGGAAAATTTTCAAACAAAACTCGGTAATGATGTTAACGTTTTATTATTTCTCTAAAAGGAATACTTTCTTAATACATTTTATTATTGAAACGCTGAAATCTATATTTCATTTTCATTATTTATATTCGTTTAGCCTCTTAACGAAAAATTGCTTTATAAATGTGACGTTATAGAGCATTATTATCAACTATACGATTATTTACTTTAATAATATCTAAATGTGCTGCTTTTTAATATAGGACATATTAATGGTCTGTGTAAATAGTAATTTTTGTATATTATAAAATATCATATACAAGCAATAAAAAATACTGGAAGGGGGGATATGCGGCCATGGGTCCCCAGGCGGGTATGTGGGACTCGCTGCGCCCGAGGGATGGTAAGGTGGACGCAGCTCTACCAACTAAAACCCGGCGAGTGCCACCAATGCTGCTTTTGGTGAGGTGCCCCGGATCTATTGAGCAAACAGGGCACCTCAATGGCTTGTCAGTCCTTGAACAGACTGACACCACCTCCAGGTCAGTGACAAAGAAGTCGTATTGCACCACAGAACAACCCATCCCAACGTCGGGACAGTGCAATGGGGTGAGGTTCCCATCCTCGCCCCTTTTCCCCTGTTCTTTTGTCCCTTCTTCTTATAAGAGGGGTATAAAGAGCAGCCCTCTCGGTCCATTTTGCTTCGCCCAAGGTGCTGAGCTATAGAACCTTAGGCTATAGAGCCCCACCGCCACGACAAGGCTTGAACCTTGGTGGAGATAAAAAATTACCGCATACGTCTAGTAACTCACAATGTCACGGGTTCATAATATAATAATATTGTTATAATATCTTTACAATAAGTACATAATATTATACAATAACCCAAAAATCACATCACGTTAACCTAGCCCCGTGGTAAGCTCGTTTAAGAACTTGTGTTACGGGGACTAGTAAAGGAAATAAATTTAAGAAATTTATATAAATACATAATATATATTATGACCCAGTGCGGACAGTTAATTATATTCTTCATACAAATTATCTGAACTTGACAGGATTTGAACCCGCGACCGCTGCGTAGTGTCCAGTAGCCTGACCACTTGATTCTAGGTTGCTTTTATTGTACTTGTCAAACCGAATTGAGCGTGCAAAATTTTTAATGGCCCCGCAGAATGATTACAGAGGTCAGACATATTCAATAAATTACCGTGTTAATTAAAATGTCTACAATAAACGATGAATCATGCGGTTTATAGATCCGGCTATGACGTCACTGTAAAATTGGCTAGCTTAATAAAATAAAAGGCTATACATTATCATATAATGGACTGTATGAAAACGATGCTTTGATTGTAATTAAGATAATGTGACCTATTTGTCGTTTTATATAATCGTTTATTATTGGTATTTTGTATTTAGTTCCATATGTAACAACCACTGCTAGACTACTTCTTTTAATAAACACCAAGATGGCAAACCCTTCGCCACTTGCACCCAATACTCTAGGAAAGTTTTCGTCCCATCTAGGTCAACCGAATGTCGGTTGAGCTAGATGGTTAGAGAGCTAGAAACCTTTCCTGCCAGGTTAATGATAATGATGATGATACTACCATTACTTTTTTTGTAAATCTATACTAATATTATAAAACTAAAGAGTTTGTTTGTTTGAACGCGCTAATCTCAGGAACTACTGGTCCGATTTGAAAAATTATGTGACTAACAGTAGTTAAGTTGAGTAAGTTAAAGCGGGCGATGCTGCGGGCAACAGCTAGTTATCCATAATGTTAGTTTTTTTTAGGGTCATATCACCCAGACCCACGCCCTTTGGCGTACCAGCATGGCCTCCATCCATCCATCCTACTTGAAACCGTCGTGAAGTAGCATACGTCGAATTTCGGCATGTGAATTCGTCAAAGGCCATTTCCCAATCTCATCCCAAAACTCTTGTCCCGTACTCATTGTTTCCTTCCTAAATCCCTCACGTATAAAAGGGTAAGCGACGCACTCTCTACTTTTCAAGCTGCGGTTTGATATGTTTTATTAATTTATTTTTATTTATTTAACGATTCATGTACACCAGGAAAGTTACAATAGGAAAAAACACCCATAAACAACATAACAAAGCCACATCCCAAGATGGAAACTTTTCCAGACATCCTGCCAAAGGAAAATTATAAAACAGCCGCAAAATTAGCGTGTATTTAATAAATTAAAAATATATATTATAATAGATACATTTTACAATATTTGAGTTGTATATTGTTTTTTTTTTTTTTTTTTTTTATAATAATCCTGCATTACTTTTACTGTCACTGGACAGAAATTGATTTTCATACATGTATGTAATAAAGGTAGAAGTAATACTCACTCAGCAAGATTACGATTTCTTGCGAATAACTTCTATATAAATTATTTATAATATTTATTCGTTAATCATTTATATGTCCAGTGGCCTACGGGTTGATAATGATGATCAATTGCCTGCCTTTAGCAAATTTATTTTGAATCAGAACCTAGTAACCTAGAATCCATACAAGAAAAACAAAACATTTTAAGTGGTCGCAATTTGCATAAAACTGCGCTGCTACAATTTTTTTCACTTGATATTATTTCTGGGCTAAACTCGATCAACAAGTTTTTAATTGCCCACTAGATTGGTACATTTTCAAGCTGCCCCGTAAATCTAGGTTGAAATTCAGATAATGAAAGCCAAGCTTCGAACTACGATTTTTTCAGAAATCAAACTAACGGAGCATTCGAAACAGTAATAAATGAGAAGTGTTTTTGTTAAAGGGCCAAAGCGATTTGAATTCGTGATATATTATAGTTACGTATAGTGTAAGGTATATTATATAATAATATGATTATAGTACAATTTTTATGTTAGTTGGATAGTGTAATGGGCAGACATGTCACATGGTAGTAGGTGGTCAGCATCTCCGTTAAATAGAAACAAGTAAAACCTGAAACTAGGCGAGGAAACTCATTCACGTGTTGCCTATCTCGAGATGGGTGAATTTCCTGGGACCAAAAATTGCGTGGCATCGATGAAATCGGTATTAAAAAACATAGTTATAATGTTCTAACATTTTTTTCTGGTTAGATCAAATAGTAATCTATGTGTAGCATTAAATATTTTATTAATAGGATTAATAGGTACTCCAAAAAAAAAATTAAACCTCGAAATCTTTCATTGCCATGTTTGTCCACACGTCACCATGATGTGTATTATACCTCATTGATAAAAATCTATTGGTTATTTATATTAATACCTAGTTTTATTTGATACGTGAACAGTTAAAGTATTGTTACGGAATACATTTATTAAAATATTTAAACAATACAACTTAAGGTAAGTAAAAAATCATTTGTCCCAGAACTACCTTTCATTGCCGTGTCCTAAAAAATTTAAGGAATATTGTTTTATCTAACGACTTGCGTCCACCCCTCTGTGCGCTAAACGTTGCATATTAGTGTCGCCTAAGTGCTTGACATGGAAGAACATATGCACATGCCAGCGTTTTCGCACCATAAATGTAAGTATTCCATTTTTATGTTACTGGACATTTTTTCTTTCATCGCCGTGGATAGGAATAACTTCTAGTATTTGAATAAGTTTGTCTTCTTGATTTAGCATTCGATAGAACGCCATTACTCATATGTTTATTTGTGCAGTGTTTATTACTTAAAATAATGAATAGATTTTTTGTTATTTTATGTTTTTGCCTCGATTTTCATCGCTATGCTTTCATTGCCGTGGTTTCCGTGGGCAAAATTTGCTATGGCAATGAAAAGAAAGACACTGCAATGAAAAAAAAATTCATTGCCATTGCTTGTAAAACAATTTAGTTTCATTGCCGTGGCCAGGTGTTTCATCTCCGTGACATATGTTTTCATCACCATGGTATTCTTTTCTGTAACACACACACACATACTACAGTCTGAATTTAATAATGGATTGTTTATTTTTAGGATAGGAAACTTATATAAAAAACGGATCGAGAGACTAATTCAGAAAGGAAAAGATAGTGTTACAAATAAACGAAAAGAAAAACGGTCAGCGATGGATTTGAATGATAAGAGTGATACAAGTAACCCAAAACAAACTGGAATTCGCCAAATTGTAATAAAATTTTATGAAGACGACGAAAGCTCAAACATATTGTGTCCAGGCAAAAATTTTCCTTCTGGACAATATCATAACAAAAAAATATTTTATGTAATGTCTCGACTTTCAATCTATATCCCCTTAATTAGCAAAGTAGTTTGGAATTATTGCGATTGCGGAACATGGTAAAGGTGCTCCAAATGGCAATTGGTGGACTTTTAAAGATAACTGCAGACCGATACGTTGCATTACAGAGTGACATTCCTGATCTTCATGCATTCGTGAATGCTTTGAAGTCCTCTGTCAAGGGCGTTAAAATAGAACTCGTAGAAGATTATCAGGTCACTGAAAAGTACTGACACTTTGAAACCTTTCTCAGGTACTTTAAAAGTTCACCAAGTTCACTTGACACACAAGACTGCAGAATCAGACAACCGTTTAGCATTGCGTCGTTTATCTTGCACTAATATTAAATGTGTTAACGATGTCAAAGTATTCCCTCATGGTTATCACTTAAGATTTTATGATTTTTCGACTAAACCCCAGATATCAACTCCTCTTGAACGCCCATTAAATTGCCCTATAAATAAACTTTAAGCTTCTAAAAGCCGTTATATGTGTCCAGTCAAATTAACTGATAAACTTGCATTGGCTCCTAAGCCAGCAACGGTACCTCAGTTTGAGTTAGAAAATTATGATTGAAACTATAGTGGCTCATTAATCTAAGACTAATGTATTGTTGACTCTGAAGTTATAAAAGAGTTGAAAAAATCTGGTCCTTTTGAGGAAAACCATACAAAAACATCAAATAAACCAAATATAGACTTAAGTAGTGATTCAGATGAGAGTATCTTTATATTTAACAATATTAAACCTAGAAAGAAAACTACTTTCTTTACTCAAATTGATACCGACGACGAAGAGATTTTTTAATTAATACCAAAAAAGATACTTACTCAAAAAACTCGACACCATTGACATGGTGATGACCAAATTAAAGGTTTATGTACCTTACTAAATATAATTTTGCTTATTTTCATAATAAATAATTAAGACCGCCAAAAAAGATCTCGGAGACAGGCGTGTATCTATTGTACGTAAGTATGATACTCTAATATATTATGTTTTATATAGGTTTTCATTTCCGAGGATTGATTCTTTCATTCCCGCGGCACAGTTCTTTCATTGCCGTGGACGCTTGTTTCATTGCCGTGCACGCATGTTTCATCGCTGTGGCACCAAATTTTTAATCTTGTATTATCTTGTTAGTTTTTTAAGTTATCTGCTTGATATTAAGCAAGAATACATACATTATTGTAAATTTTAATAAACGCGATTCAAAAAATAAAACAATTAAAGATAAAAAAATCCACAGAAATGAAGATTTTAAAGGACCTGTTGAAATTCAACGAGATAATATTATAGTCTCAGTGCCAATACACTGCCTGACCTGTCTTTTTTTCCGAAACATAGAAAAGCTATTTCACGGAAGAAACAACCAGAATGTTGTTTCTTGTTGTTTTTAGTACCCATGCAGGCAGGAGCGCGGCACAAGCGCATACCTCTCACCGGTGAATATAAAATTGTGTATGTAAAAATTTCATGATGTATGCATTAGTATTTAATATATAGACTTTACATACATACATAACATTAGATAGAGTATGTAACTGGAATAGAGCGTAATGTTATGTGAATAACACAATATATTCTGCCAAATTTGTGCTGCGACGCTGCGGTTCTGCCCTCTCATTGGCCGACTGGTGGCCATAGATGGATGATAGGTCAATGGGACGTACATGCAGATCACTGGTTGGTTGAATTTCTATTACTTTAGTGACACACCACTGCCCAGTTTCAGAATTTTATGGCTCACATTGACACATTACTGCTCTGTCGGGTTATATTATGCTCGATGGTTCAGAGTTTTGTTTGTGAATGAGAGATCACTCTTTTCCGATTTTCATAATTGTAGGTTACTCAAAAGTAGGTTTGGATTTACTTGCTAGTATCAATACATGATAGAAATGTCAAAATATTTGTTTGGAAATACGGAACCAGAAAAACAATTTACAGCCATTTTTAAGCGCAACTTTATGAGGTGAAAAGGAAAAAAGTCCATTATTAAAATTTCCAACGTTCACTCATAACAATATTTTCGGGCCAGTGGGCCGGACGAAAAAAATGCGTTTAAATGGATTTCGCATATTTTATGATAATATTAAGAACTGTGAACGACTTTCCGAATTTCCTCGGTTTAATAATCTGGTCGAATATTTACGTTACATGGCCTGATTTAATATTGGCTTAAATAAACTTTACCGTTTGTTTCTTCACTTTTAATGATTAGATGCCAGTACATACTTTTCCTTTTTTTAACTCCTTAAACGAAGTTTCTTCATGCCGCCTTATATGAAATTTGGTGGCATGAAAAAAAATAGGAGTATATTTTTTGACCACCTCCGCGGCTCAATGGTAAGAGCATTGGCGCTCAAGCCGAAGGTTGCGGGTTCGAATCCCGCCAGGGAACAAAATGTTTTCTGTGTTCCTGGGTCATGGATGTGTATCAAATATGCGTATTATATAATAAAAATCTTAAATATATGTATAGTATAAAAGTATTGTATATATATATATTTCCGTTGTCTGGTACCCGTCACACAAGTTCTTCGAAAACTTACCACGGGACCAGATTGACGTGGTCTGACAGCGTCCATACATATTATTATTATTATTATATAATAGTTACATTTTTTGTATCGTGCCTTTCACTTTTTAGTAGGTAATATGTGTATTACTTGTATACTTAGATGATGATTACCAACTTAATTATGTATGTAGGAAAAGACTTTAAATTCCATTATTAGTTTTCATATTTATTGCAATAAAATGGGATGTTCCTCCTAGATTGCTGAAAAATATTCTCAACTTCGCGAAAATTCTGTTTCTGGTAGACGGTAATATATCGTATACGTCGAACTTTACTTAATATAAAAAGTAGTTTTCATCCAATTAGAGACTTATATTCCGACTCTTTTTAATTAATGGGAATCGCCTTAAGTAATTTTAGCGTCACCTTAAAACTAGATACCGCCCTCTCTTAATGAATTCAATACAACATTATTTTAATAAAAATATAATTACAGTGAAAACGATACAAAGCCTTAATCAATTGTAATAGCCCTATAACAGCATTATTAATAATGCTATCAAAGCGAATTTATATTTGATTAATATATGAGTTCTCACAATTTAATTAAAACTGTAAACATGTGAATGAATTATTAAAATTTGGTACACAGTACGAATTTAAGTATTAATTTATTATATGGATCATAAAATTTGAAACGAAAATAAGGGAATTATGTTTTATTTATAAAGTTTATGGTGCTAATAGCTATAAGTAATATTTTAGAGGACAAATTTAAAACAAAGTTTTAATAAATAATCATCATTCTCAGACCCTACCCGTTTCCCACCATGATGCAAGCCTTGTCTTGGCCTTAGGTAGACCCAGCACCTTGGGCGAAGCAAATTGAACTGAGGAAGCTGCTCTTCCTTCCTCGCACATTATCCCCCCTTATAAGAAGAGGGGACAAAAGAGCGGGGGGATAATGTGCGAGGATGAGAACCTCACCCCATTGCATACCTCTGTGAAGGTAGTGTCGGTCTCTTGACCTAGCTGTCGAGGTGCCCTGTTTGCTCAATAGATCCGGGGGACTTCACCAAAGGCAGTATTGGTGGCACTCGCCGGGTTTTAGTGGGTAGAGTTGCGTCCACTTACCAGTTTTCGGCGCAACGAGTCCCACATACCCACACGGGGATGCCTCAGAGCATTTCCCGCGTTAAAGAATAAAAAAGGGTACTCTGCAGCTTGTTTCTCCCGTGAAACAGCTTTGCTGTGTTTCGCAGAGAAGGGCAAGACAGGCAGTGTAATTACTGGCACCGAGACTTAACATCTTATGTCTCAGGATAGGCAACACATAAATGAGTTGCCTGGGCTCGTTCCAGGTATACTAGTTTATGTTCATGGCCAAAAAAAAAGATTAAAAACATATTTATACACCGCAATGACATTCGAAAAGTCGTTTTAGTTATATCTAAATTACTTGGATAATCCATTAATTTACATGGTCCATATTACCTTAAATTTTTGTAATATAATACTTCAAAATTTTGAATAGAAATATACGAAAACATTTTCTAAGCAGCAAGTCACATAATTCTATTGCTTTAAAGCGGTGACTGAACGCCGTGAGAGGTATTTCATCGTGAATGGAGCTAACGGTATAGGATTTACTGCGGAGATTTCACAAGCGTTTAGAATTTTTGTAGCAACTGCCGCAATTTTAATTTTTTTACCTTTTGTTTTATATTTTCGGCTAATAGTTGCTTCTGACACTGGTTTTGGTGTTGTGATGAAATTCTAGAGGAAAAACAATATTCAATCACGGGACTAATGTAAAACGGGCTGTTATTAAATAATAACACAATTTTTTCCTACGTCTACGACGATATTCTTCCAAAATTAAAATTCCAACGCACCTGCTAATCTACTGGTGTAGCTGTTGCCTGTGGATGTCGCTTTTCACTTACTACGAGCTGAACCGACTATCCGTTTGCCCACTCTTCTATAAAAAAAAACAAAAAAAAACCCTATGATACAAAATAAAGAAAATTAGGTAGAAATATATAATGTACCACTTATGGTGATGATCGCAAATTAGCCAGCCAAAGAGATGTGAGTGTCGGAGAATAACCGTCTCGTCATTCATTTAAATCCTTTGTCCAGTAGCCAATTGGCTGATAATAATATATAATAACTAGCTGTTGCCCGCAGCTTCGCCCGCGTTAACTTTTAAAATTTGAGGGGTTGACCACCCTTATCACTTAGGGGTATGAAAAATAGATAGTAGCTGATTCTCAGACCTACTGAATACGCATATAAAATTTGGTAAAAATCGGTAAAGCCGTTTCGGAGGAGTACGGTAACTAACATTGTGACATGGAAATTTTATATATTAGACTAGCTGTTGCCCGCAGCTTTGCCCGGGTTAACTTTTAAAATTTGAGGGATTGACTACCCTTATCACTTAGGGGTATGAAAAATAGATAGTAGCCGATTCTCAGACCTACTGAATACGCATATAAAATTTGGTAAAAATTGGTCGAGCCGTTTCGGAGGAGTACGGCAACTAACATTGTGACATGGAAATTTTATATATTAGATAATAATAATAATAATAATATCTATGGAAGCTTTCACACCACGTCAATCTGGTCCTGTGGTAAGCTCCCGAAGAACTTGTGTTACGGGTACCATACAACGGAAATATATTTAATACTTTTATACCATACATATTATTATAATATATTTATGATTTTTATTACACATATTTAATACACATCCATGACCTAAGAACACAGAAAATATTTTTTGTTCCCTGGCAGGATTCGAACCCGCAACCTCCGGCTTGAGCGCCAACGCGCTTACCACTGAGCCACAGAGGTCGTCAATAATAATAATAAATCTAACAATAATTTACTTAGCGCAAAGTTTTCATAAGATTAAAATATATTCAATATCTTCCCTATGTTGATACAACACAATAGCGCAGTAATTGCCAAATCAAAACAACACACTCACGGGATTAGGGATGGACCTATCGATACGAATTTGTAATTTTATTTCGTTGGATCGAAAAAATGGGAATCGAAAAATGTTTTTCCCTCTAGTAAGGGATTTTTAGAATCTGCGATCATGTTTTTGCGATCATGTTTTATGATTTGATTCAATGTCTCACTATTTAAATTTATGTAAATATAAATATAATTTTTATTTTAATTTCATTGATTATCGTTAGTTAAAAGAGGTCCATTTGAAGCCCTACAATGTGTATTGTCTTCTTTGTCATCCAAACTCAATTTTTTTTTACGTAGCGTCGCTCTTTCAAAGCGCTTTCTAAGCTATGAAAATTACGACATTCAGTAAAGGAGCTTATATTTTGGAAATTGTTATAAATTTTTAGTAACATATTTTTTTATCCAAAATATAAAAAATCCCACATCGATAATAATTGTTTACTTTTTTTTTTTTGCCGGGAGATGCTCTTAGGCATCCCGCTGGGGAGGGGGATTCCCCTGGCGGGTATGTGGGACTCGCTGCGCCTGAGAGATGTTAAGGTGGACGCAGCTCTACCCACTAAAACCCGGCGGTGTTCTCCTCGTCATGCGGGAACTATGGTCGTCCGCCCAGCGACGGTGTGCCTGGAGGCACTCTCCTCTGGGGGCAGGGTGGTGGCGTCCCCTCCTCCTACTCCACTTAAGGCACCCTGAACACATAAGGGTGCCTTATAACCCGGACCTAACGCGCGCGCGGTGGATCCCCCGATCCACAGCGCAAAGTCCTCTCACGGCGGTACGACCTCCTGTCGCCGCCGCACTCTCCTGCGGGAAGAGGCGCCAGTTCGCTCCCTCTCCCGCTCCGCGTCCTCCTTCTGCGGCATCACCACCTCCCTCACTGAAGCAGTCCAACTTAGTTGCTCCAAATTAATTTATAGTTCCTTCCTTGGAATTGGAGTTTATGAATTTATTAAGAAATATTACATTCTTTATGTTACAGTAAAAGCTGATGAAAGATCCGTTTAGTTTGGTTTTATCCACATCATGCTTTTTGAAAATTCCTAAATATTTAGCTAGGCTATATAAAAGGCTAAATGACTTTTGGGATTATTTAGACCTATCAGATATGAATAAGATCTGATCTATGATTTAAGCTATGAAAAAATACATGTTAGTGGATATTTGAATTAATACACACCTTCGTCATCTTTACCAACCTTTATAATTTTTTTTTCATTAGCCTCAGCTATCCAATACAGGCCGGCCACCGCACGGAAATAGTTTTTCCACTTTTCTTTTTCTTGCACCGAAAAATGCTCTTAGGCATCCCGCGGGTGAAGGGGTACTCCCCAGGTGCCAATGTGGGACTCGCTGCGCCCGAAAGATGGTAAGGTGGACGCAACTTTACCAACTAAAATCCGGCGAGTGCCATCAATACCGCTTTTGGTGAGGTGGAGGCTTAATGGGTAATCATTTCCTCAAGGGACCGACGCCACCTCCACATAGGGGTTGTCCCGTACCACAGAACTAAGGGTAGTAATTATAATAGTCCTAACTTAGCAGTCCCCACGACATCGTGCCATACAGATCCAGGTTCCCATCCTGAGCCCAACACGAACACAGGGGCGTTACTGGAGGCGCATTAAATAGCGCCTCCTACGGACCCCCGTTCGTCGCCCGCGGGAGGAGGCCTCGTAGTGGCCTCCTCTCTCACCCGCTCGTCGATCTCCTTCTGGGACATTACTGCCTCGCAGAAGGAGACCATCGCCGTCCAGGACTCGTCGTCATCGAGCATGGCGGTGATGACGCTCGGCAGAGACAAGTCCCCTCCGATGACCGATGTCAGACTGTGACGCAGTGCAGCCCATCTCGGGCACACCTTGAGTGTGTGCTGTGCCGAGTCCACCGCCGCGCCACAATCGTGACACAATCGTCTTCCCACCTGGTTAATGTCCAACTTACACTTCTTCTACCCAAACGCGGCCTCCAATCTGGAGCTTTATTGGCCCATCGGCCATCCCTTCTCTTGAGTGTGTTACCAGCCCACTGACACATATTGCATATATGCAAGGAAGAATTAACTAAAATGATGAGTACAGATTTTTTTATTTTAATGGTATAAATGAAATATTACAGAAAAATAAACATAATATATCTGAAGCAATTTTGAGATTCTTGTTCTGTTTTTGAGAGCCTTTAAGTGGCAATATATTTTTTTTTTTTGTGTTAGTTGGATAGGCATACTGGCAAACGTGCCACCTGATGGTAAGTGGTCGACGTCGCCCATGAACATAAACTAGTTTACCTGGAATGAGCCCAGGCAACTCATTTATGTGTTGCCTATCCTGAGACATAAGATGTTAAGTCTCGGTGCCAGTAATTACACTGCCTGTCTTGCCCTTCTGTCCGAAAAACAGCAAAGCTGTTTCACGGGAGAAACAAGCAAGATGGTGGTACCCATGCAGCCGGGAGCGCGGCACAGCGCTTCCCTCCCACCGGTCCTTGCTTTGTTTTATATTATTTTAATATATTCAGTAGTAAACTTCGTTTTGGTATTAGTATTCAAAATTTTCGTATAAATTTCGTTTTGGTATTTCTTTATATATTATGTTAAGTAATAATTTATAAGGTTCTTAAGAATTTTTTTATAGCATAGAAGGGCAAACGGCAGTCAAAGCCGTTTGTGCGACTATTGACGCCCATATACATCTGTACAACCAAATATTATTGCAAATGCGATGCCCCCCTTTTCCCGATTAGGGGAGGCCCAATGGGCCACTGGACAGTCACAAACTGCGCAAAAGGCAACAGCATTGCTGTCTCTTAACACCGATGCTATGTGAGTGTGAACCTCTGTACCTCTGTTGTTGATGGCCCAGTCGTGCCGGCCAAATTCGGCTGCAAAGCAGCATGGCACTACCTCTTACTAAATAAGATCTGGACTGATAATTACGTATTATAGAAATCCCTTGTTCCATTGTTACTTCTTATATTTTCTTAATTTAACTAGTGAAACTTTTTGCTTGTAATTTTAGAAAGTAAACTAACTATATAATAAAGAGGTATATTTGTCAGTCTAGTAACGTAGGTTCTTCTCAACTACTTCTCCGGCTATAAAAATATCACCGTCATCTATTACAGATGTAAATCTACTCGCGAGTAACCTGAGGGAAACAGCTAGTGAATTATAAATTATAAATTACCGCTAGTGCTTCATATTAATTGAACCCCAAGGCATGTTACTTGCACGTGTAAGGTTTATTTTACACTATCTAAACAATCCAGCTTATCCCCATGAGTTATTGCGTCAGCGGTGTTGCCATCATCAATTTCTCTCCCTTATTATTCGCAGTTGGAATATTTTTGAATTCACTTATAAAACTATTTAAAATATTTACTATTATAGTAGATATTTGCCATGTTTTAACTTTTATTCGTGGAGCTCTATACTTTTAATTTCCGCTGGGAAATAGTCTTTAGTATCCTGCGGGGGAATTGGAGACTCCGCATGAATGGTGGCGGGTATGTGGGACTCACTGCGTCCGGAGTATAGTTAGGTGGACGCAGCTCTACCAACTTAAACCCGGCGGTGTTCTCGTCGTGCTGGCCCGATGCGGGAACTATTGTTGCACCGGCGGCGATGTGCCTGGAGGTACTCTCCTCTGGAGGCAGAGTTGGTGACGTCCTCTCCTCCTACTCCGCTTCAAGTACCGTATAAGGATCCGCAAAGTAAAACATAGTAAATATCCCGTTTAGTTTTAGAAATATTCGAGAACATTGTCGATTACTCATTCTTATTCAAGACGGAAAAAGGCGTTATAAGTTTGATTCTTATGTGTGTCTGTGCGGGGTAGCTCTTAAATGTTTTATCCGATGGATGCGGTCTTTTCTGAAATCACGTTTCCTGGTGGTCGTCCTTATTTTCAAAATTAATAAACGTCATCGTTTTACCAAAATCCAACCATTTTGTGTGAGATCTTTTGTTATTGTTAACAAAATAAATGAAATAAGAATGTAAAATTACTAATAAAATTTATATTGAAATATTTTTTTGAAAAAAAGATTTATTATTATTATTATTCCTAGGACGAACAATATTCGAATATTCTACTTATTCTTTTATTAATAAAAGTTAGGACGGCCTGTCCAACGCGCGTAATTTCCTCTGGTTTCTTGCGATTCTTTATTTGTCAGATCGAATTTTAATTTAAAATCGCACTGAGCGGACGTCGTAACTTTTTAAATCAAATGAACGGGATTGGTTTTAAATCGTCCCATTTGAAGGTAATGAAGTATAATGAAAAGTAAATTAGAGAATACAATGAATGGGAGAAATGTATGTGCACTATTAAAGCGTTTTAAATAAGATCAATATGACAATAAATTCTGTGTCTAATTGTGTCTGTGATCAGAGCCTAACGTGTGTTACACAAAGAGGAAAATAATTATTAAATAAGATTGTAGATATAATATTTAATAAAAAGCCAATTAAATTTTGTCTGTAGTAGAAACATATTTCGTAAAATATATAAGCGGTGATAGCTTTCAAGCCTGTGGCAGACGGTTGGGTAGCGTAGTTTAATTAATAAAGTATACATGTCAAGACCTCATCATCATCATCATCAACCTCTATCCGTCCACTGCTGGACATAAGCCTTTTTTTGTTGACGCAGTGGAAATGCTTTGCACATTCACCCGGGCATCGGTCGTCCCCGGGGATATGTGGGACTCCCGGCGCCCACCACGTTACCCCCGTCGCAGCGTGAAGGGGAGTGTCCCGAATCTGACTAACACAGGACACCCTCGGCAAAATGCTGAACATAGGCCTCCCTGAAAGAACGCCAAGATGGCCGATCCCTTGGCACTCGCATCCAACACGGACCAGCCACCATACGCAGATTTTCTTCCCACCTGGTTAATGGTCTGGATAACCGACTCTTCGTCTACCTAAACGTGGCCTGCACTCTTGAACCTTATTGCCCCATCGGCCATCCGTTCTCCTGAGTGTGTGACCAGCCCACTGCCACTTCAACGAGCTTATCTATGAAACCTTACTAGGTTTTACTGCATTATCAATACTATAAACTGGAACTGAAAAGATATAGCACAACATAGGATATCCCCACCATGGTTTAAGCCTATTCGTGGCGGTGGGGCTCTGTAGTCTAGGGTGAGCCCAGCATCTTGGGTGAAGCAAATTGAGCCGAGGGTGCTCTTTGTACCCCTCTTATTAAAAGAGGGGACCTTTTAAATAAGGCTCCATGTAAACCAGCCCAATCGATACAACATTTACCAGCCGTTGCTGTAGAAGTTTGTAAGAATTTAAAAATATTGCTTCATACGAAGATTATTTAAAAGTTGTCAACAGAGATAAATCTCGCTCGAATGAAACTTTGTCAAAATCCTTTGACTTTTCGCGTACTGCACATGAATTCCTTGCATCGATGTTTACTTACAAGAGAGATATTAACACGGCTTTAAAGCAGGAATTTCTTAGATGTCAACATACAACGTGTTTATGTTTCAAATTTCGTTTATTATTTCCAGAAATCATTTCAAAGAAGTTAGTATTAAAAGATGATGTTACTTTGGGATCGGCCGTCTTGGTGTTCATTGAAGGAGACCTATGTTTAGCAGCCCCACTATGGTTCAAGCCTTGAACCATTGTGGAAGTCGTGGCGGTGGGGCTCAGTAGCTTAAGGTGAGCCCATACATAGGCTTAGACTTTTTGACAACCAAAGTATAAAACAGGTACATACAAGATCCCCACCATGGTTCAGGTCTTGCCGTGGCGGTGGGGCTCAGTATGGTGAGTCGGCACCTTGGGCAAAGCTAATTGAGCCGAGGGGGGTCTTTGTACCCCTCTTATAAGAAGAGGGGACAAAAGAGCAGGGGGCAAGGGGCGAGGATAAGAACCTCACCCCATTGTACTGTCCCGACGTTGGGAGGGGTTGTTCTGTGGTGCGGGACAACGCCTCTGTGGAGGTGGCGTCGGTCCCTTGCGGGACTGACTAGCCGTCGAGGTGCCCTATTAACTTAACAGATCCGGGGCACCTCACCAAGGTGGCACTGGTGGCACTCGCCGGGTTTTAGTGGATAGAGCTGCGTCCATTTACCATCTTTCGGGCGCAGCGAGTCCCACATACCCGCCTGGGAAGACCCACCCCCCAGGCGGGATGCCTTAGAGCATTTCCCAACGTAAAAGAAAAAATAAAGGTACATACAAGATCGAAATAATAATTGAAACATTAATTAATTCCTAGTGTAGATTCTACTGTAAAAATCATAATAATATGTATCTCGTATGGCATTACATGTAAGTGAATAAAATTCACGCCTCGTTTGCGTGCTCGGTTTGAATGACGCAGAGTTCGTTAAGCGATGCATATGCAGAGATATGGCCTAATTTCCACGCAGCACCCTAGTTATTTCTATTTCAGAATTGAACGTAAAATTTATAATGGCTGAGGGAACTGTATTGATGTCCTGTATTTGGTGGGATTTGAGAGTGAATTTTGAAGATAAATTTTGTGTAAGACCAAATTTGAACAGTGCTATTGATGTAACACATCTATTGCATGTCTTGGTAGTAGAATCGACTCGAATGACGTGACAAACCGCATGACGTTCACATGTCATGATTAAATCTTTCGTCATCATCATCATCATCAGTCTCTATCCGTCCACTGCTGAACATAGGACTCCCTTAATAAACGCCAAGACTTTCGTTATAGATTTTATTAATTATGGATTTTATTTCTATATATTATGGCTGTCTTGACGTTTATCAGCAGTGGATGGATAGAGGCTGATGATGATGATGGATTCTAGTATTAACAAAGATGTTTCACATGATGTCCCGTGATGGCTTATCTGTTCTTCCGCTCTATGTTCACTCATATTATGTTTTTTTATGCCCTAAACATAGTCATTGACGGTCAAGTATGATGTTAGAAGTTAACGATAAAGTATATAAATCAGTACCTCTACCATGAGTTTTAGTTACAAGCGCACATGATATAACTAGAGTACCTAGTTAACGTAAAAACGCAACACGAATAGAAAACTATACCATACTACCTCTACCATGAGTTACATATTTGATAGATGTCACTCTTACCTCTACCATGAGTTTTTGTTAGATAGAAATACATTTACGGTAGAAAACTAAGGTATGGTATAGTTTTCTATTCGTGTTGCGTTCTTACATTAACTACTATAGTTATGTCATGTGCGCTTGTAACAAAAACTCATGGTAGAGGTACAGAACAGAACACGGGACAGAAAAATCAAAGACGTATTTAAAATACTATTTCAAAACCTTTTTTTTTTCTTTAACGCCGGGAAATGCTCTGACGCATCCCGCGGGGGAGTGGGTCTCCCCACTTGGGTATGTGGGACTCGCTGCGCCCGACAGCTGGTAAGTGGACGCAGCTCTTCCCACTAAAACCCGGCGAGTGCCACCAATTTCGCCTTTGGTGAGGTGCCCCGGATCTAGTATACAAACAGGGCACCTCGACGGCTAGTCAGTCCCGCAAGGTACCGACGCCACCTCCACAGAGGGGTTGTCTCGCACCACAGAACAACACCCCTCCCAACGTCGGGACAGTACAATGGGGTGAGGTTCCCATCTTCGCCCCTTGCCCCGTGTTATAAAGAGCCCCCTCGGATCAATTCGCTTCGCCCAAGGTGCAGCGGCTCACCCTAGGTTACTGAGTCCCACCGCCACAACAAGGCCTGAACCATGGCGGGGTATACTATTTCAAAGCCTTAAAATACATTGTAACGTTGTACAAAGGGATATTTATGAGTCAGTCAGTCTTGTGAACAAGACATTCGTAGATAATGTCGAAATATTGAGCTCCGCGAACCGTTGTATAGAACCTATATATACAATGATTTCTACTATTTAAGTTTACTATATAAAATGCAAAGCTCCTTAGCCTGTCAACGCGATTATTTCCAAATCGATTATTCGAGATTGTAATACGACCTCTGTGGCTCAGTGGTAAGCGTGTTGGCGCTCAAGCCGGAGGTTGCGGGTTCGAATCCCGCCTGGGAACAAAAATATTTTCTGTGTTCCTTGGTCATGGATGTGTATTATGTGTATTATATAATAAAAATCTTAAATATGTGTATAGTATAAAAGTATTAAATATATCTCCGTTGTCTGGTACCCGTAACACAAGTTCTTCAAGAACTTACCACGAGACCAGATTGACGTGGTGTGAAAGCGTCCATAGATATTATTAAAAAAAAAAAAAAAAGAATTGTAATAACTTCAAAGGGAATATATATTAAAAGAACATTTGAAGTAACCGATATTTGTAAGTACTTTTCGTGAAATACAAATTGGGGTCTCAGGTGACTGAGTGGTCCTTAATGCGAGAGACTAAGGGACTAAAATGATTATTTTCATCTGGGGTAAGTACCAGCGATGTATTTTTTATTCGTTCGATGTTTTTCAAACCTGGTAGAATATTTAAACTTTTGTTGAAGTTCATTTGAAGATGTAGTGCAATGTTGTTTTGCCGAATTGGACCGGCACGACCGGGGTATTTCTCGATCTCATAATTCCGGTGTCAAGTGACAGCTATGCTGTCGCGTTTCGTGCGGTTTGTGAGTTTCCGGTGGCCCATTGGCGGGATAGGGAAAAGGAGGGCAACGCAGGAGTATAAATGTTGGATGTGCGGATGTCTATGGGCGTCGGTATTCACCATAATACTCCGACTGCTCGCTTGCCTCCTTGTGACATAAAAAAGGTAAGCCGTCGATTTTATGTAATTTATGCTATGATTACTTATGCGTTACAATAAATAATATTGCCATAACATTGCTTAAAATGTTTTCTTTCTAATCCAAACTTAATATGTTCTGTACATAATACAACACATAAAGGGTTTTTTTACAAAGACAAAAAATGATGATTTTTTCCATAATTTCTAAGAATATTTGATTTACAAAGCTATCTGCATCGCAACGGATACAAGATTTTCTATACTCAATATTAAAATTTGTAACTATTACAAATATATAAGATGATTTTATCTTAGAAAAAAAATGACTACCTAAGTAATCTGCGTAGCAACTGAAAAAAAGATTCACTATAGTCAATAATATTGAAATAAGTATTTATTTCACATATTATACACGATGATTTCTTCTTAGAATATATGACTTACAAAGTAATCTACTACCAACAGAAAGAAGATTCGCAATAGTCAATATGATTTATTTTTGAAAGGAACGAAATAGTCACATCACTCTCGCTTGTCAGCTTGCTGACGTTAAAATTGGAAATCCGAGATTAGCTGTTGTAGACTCGGAAATATACGCTTTGTTATTTTGAACACCACGATATATTGACATGCCATTGTACAATATCCATTACTTTCAGAACATCATGCAATCATCTTATGTTTCAGGGTGTAAACGAGAAAGAATAGTTACAGATAGGGTTAGTTTAAGCAAATTATTTATATCTCATACTTAGAAGATTAAGAAATCTTTAATAAAAATTACGTGTCACGTTGTTTGTCCACGATGAACTCCTCCACTATTGTTATACTGTTTTCAACCAGATACACTTGTGCAGTTTTATCTAACTTGAGGATAGTTTATATCTCAATTTATAATCACACAGAAACGCGTGGCCGGGTCTGCTAGTATTTTATATACCTATAGCTGTTGCCCGCAGTTTCGCCCACGTTAACTTAAATTTATAACCGTACGCGGATTGATGATGATTATTTTATAGCCTAAGTTACTCCGTGAAACATCAGCTATCTGCCAGTGAATGTCCCATCAAAATCGGCCCATCCGATTTAGAGATTAGCCGGAACAAACAGACAGACAGACAAAAATATTAAAAAAGGCTATTTTGGTATAATATGTACCGTGTACAAACAGACACTCCAATTTTATTTATCTGTATAGAATATGGATTTAAAGAGACAAAAAAACAGTTACAAAACAGAAGAAAATACCCGTCTTTCGAAACAAACCAATTTTCTCTAGTTAGTCGAGAGTATAATTATAGAGCATTTGAAATATAGCGTATATTATATTTACGGTTAAAATTGGAATTTATTATTTTGCAGCCATAATACGCAACATTCATAAGTTATCGTTTTCATAATAAATATATAGATATAAATAAGTGCAAAACTACAGAAATACTGAAAATAAATTTAGAGCAAAATTTGAATTTGAAATAAGGAGTCACATTGCAAGCAATAAAGGTCAAAGGATTTCCAGCGACGGAAATGAAACTATGAAACAATAATTGTAAAGGCCAAGCCGTAAAATGTATTTGCATTATGCATGTACCTTGACCTAACACTTTATGGCGATTCGTATAATTCCCGGTAGTTCATTTGTTTCAAAATATTTATTGTAATGAGAGTTTCGTGTTAGATTTTAGTTAATAATTTAAAATAAAAGCGTTCTTGGCAAATAAGGAGGGTGATGATGTCTTCGCAACACGAACGTTCTAGTGCAATGTAAGTAACGGATCAATATGTGTAAGTATGTCCAATATAGTAACAATAAAAACTAAAGACACTTGACACCTCGTCAAGGGACACCCGGATGGAACGAAGTTCCTTTCGATTAATAAGTGAAGACTTATTAATAAAACATATTTCCAAAAATTTTTGCAAGTCAAATTAAGTCAACTGTAGGTACGTGGAATGTGTTATAATGAAAACTACTTACATATCTAATTATTCAAACATGTTTAAATTGTATAATTCTTAAAGCATTTATGTAAATCTACCAATAGATGGCGTGGTACATATGTATAAATAATTAAAGTTGACATAAAACTGCCAATAAATGGCGTGGTACATTTAAATGTAATTATTAAACGTTTCCGTGAATTCACCAATAGATGGCATTGTTTAGTAATTGCATCACACTATAGGTGACATGATGTTAATTTATAGATAAGGTTTCAAACTTTTATGATAAACAGTAAACACACACAACTTTTAAATACAAAATACACAAACGTTCAAATATACACACACACTATAGCATAAAGTGTCGCACGAAGTTTTCGTATGAATTTTTTCCAACTAGCCCCCTTTCGCAACGCGCGGTAAGGAACTACGTTCCATTTGACGAAATCTACATCTTAATGGTTAGCGCATTGGCGCTCAATCCGGAGGTAGCGGGTTCAAATTCGTTTCTGGATGTCATGGATGTGTATTAATTATTAAATATGTGTATTATATAATAAAAATCTAAAATATATGTATGGTATAAAAGTATAAGCGAAGAAGGTGGGCCAAAGTTTACCTATACGCTGGCCTAGTTTGGGGTGATTTTATTTTTATAATTTTAGTTAGTGGATAGGCAAACTGGCAGACGTACCATCTAATGGTAAGTGGTCGACGTCACCCATGAACATAAACTAGTTAACCTGGAACTTGCCCAGGCAACTCATTTATGTGTTGCTTATTCTGATACATAAGATGTTAAGTCTTTGTGATAGTAATCAGTGCCTAACTTGCCTTTCTCTCCGAAATACAGCAAAGCTGTTTCACGGGAGAAACAAGCAAGATTGACACACATTCATTCCACACCCTTCCACCGGTACACTTCACATTCAAAGACTTTTAATCTCATCAAGTTTGCTCGAGATAATTTGTGTCTGATCGAGTACATAGTAACTAACGAGTAAGGCAATTTTAATTACTATTTATCCGATTCAAGTACATCAATAAAGTCGCTAGGCAAATACCAATTATTGTCCCTTGAAGGCATTACATGTCACAATTATGCCAAACCACTGAAGCGCGAGAATCAATTTCGAAGCTATTGTCTCCTGTGATTCATAATATGTTAACGAATAATTTTCATCTCAACAGCTACAAGAAGCTCGTACCTGTTATTTCAAATTACTTAAGTGGACGCATTCAAAATTTTGGCGTCAATAATTTCAATTTTGAGGAGGGCTTGCAGGAGATGCTGCACAGTCTAAATGAATCTTCCCGACGTGTGGGTCTTAGGATGAACTTGGACAAGACGAAAGTCATGTTCGACGAACACGTGGAGAACGTGTTCGTCTAGGCCGGTTAACGTTGATGGCATAACTCTCGAAGTCGTGCAAGAGTATGTCTATCTTAGGCACACTTTGCAGCTAGGTCGACATAACTTCGAGAGAGAAGCCGATAGGAGGATTCAATTGGGATGGGCAGCATTCAGGAAGCTTAGCCATATTCTCACGTCGTCTATACCGCAGAGTTTGAAGACGAAAGTCTTCGACCAATGCGTTCTCCCCGTGATGACCTACGGGGCTGAAGCGTGGCCTCTAAATATAGAACTGGTCCGCAATTTTGCCGTAGCTCAACGTGCTATAGAGCGTGCTATGCTGGGTGTTTCTTTGACAGATAGGATTCGGAAGGAAGACATCCGTCAGAGAACTAAGGTAACCGATATCACGCAAAGAATCAGCTCGTTAAATTGGCAGTGGGCTGGTCACACACTCAGAAGAATGGATGGCCGATGGGGCAATAAGGTTCTAGAGTGGAGGCCACGTTTAGGTAGACGAAGTGTTGGTCGGCCATTGACCAGGTGGGAAGACGATCTCCGGGCGGTGGCCGGTCCGTGTTGGATGCGAGTGGCAAGGGATCGGCCATCTTGGCGTTCATTGAGGGAGGCCTATGTTCAGCAGTGGACGGATAGAGGCTGATGATGATGATGATGATGATGAATTTCAATTTATTTCAGTTAAACGAATGAAAGTATAAGTTGATGACCTAAATAGTTCATGATAAAAACCTTATTTTGTTACTTTTCAATACAATATGATTAGGTATCTTTTGTAACAGAGAAAAAATACCAAACATATCTTTGTTCTCTGTTACAAACGCTTTTAGTTTTTAAAAAGAGATTTACATTTTATGGCCAAACGGGACCGGTTTAAGCCTCTAAACTTTCTACGTAGATGAGTCTATACATGTTGTTTAAAATTGAGAAGAAATTCTTCCAATTATCGTTTTTAATGCAATAAAATAATAAAAAAATAAAAACAATTTTGTCGTTTACGTCCTTTAGTTATAAGCTCGCGCGCGTATGAAGAGCCTCGCCCCGCTCGAACGCCTCGAACGCTCGGTCCCCTCTGGCGCGTGTTGGGTATTAGAATTATTATTTAACAAGTCGTCGCCTTAAGCAAGACTGCGTGACTGATTTTGATCACACGACACTAACTGTTAAATTAATTTGATTAACTTATCGATAAAGCCAAGTCTACTTATCCTAGTTCTACTCTATAGCAGTTAAATAAAGTCAGAATAGCAAAAGTTGCTATTCTGACTTTATTTTGTCTCACTGAAAATAGCAATTTAAGTTAAATAACAAAAACCTTGTTTGCAATAAAAAAAAACCGCATCCATATCAGTTAACCTATTACACAACTACACACACAGCGGTCAATCTTATGACATGGGGTCTATTAAAAAATTAAAGTTGACATGAAAATGATATTGCAATTATTGTCATTCAAATTCTCCTGTAGTAGGAGTACTGGAAGAAATTCCACTTATGGAATCAGTAGCTACCTTTGTATCAGTGTTTGTTAATACTATTTTACTATTTATGTTTTTCAGTGTACATAAATTATTAAATAAATAAATGAAAATCATTTTTATTTCATGCAACGTAAATACTTTTTTCTAATACTTGTTAAAGATACCTTTTCAAACATAAAACGAAAAGCAATATTATTATATTATTTTTGAAAGATTGCTTATTTTGGAGTGTTGGTTCAATTTAAATTTTGAGCAGACTTATTTGTCAGGTGAGTAAAGCTTGATAAAATACTTACAGGGCATTTATTTTCCTTCGTTTGAAATTTAAATATATATCCTTATCATTATTATCATCACCACATTCGATGCCGACCTCAATGGTTAGCGAGTAAGCACTCAAGCCGGAGGTAGCGTGTTCGAATCCCGCCAGAGAACTGGGTCATGAATGTGTATTTATGTGTATAATATAAAAAAAGTGTGTGTGTACTTATGTACACGCTTTAGAAGTTATAAATAGTACATTTTCATTACACTGTAACCTTTTTGCTTATGGTATAGTTAAAAACTATATCTTCTGCTGACGTCTATACTGTCATTATGTGAAAATTGTTATAAAAAAAATTTTGACTATAGCTAACTTCAGGGTGTCGGTTTTTCGCGACGGTGTGCGCGCGCATCGTAAAAAATTACTCTCATCATTTTTCCCTAACGCGCCAAAAGTATAACTTCAAAAATATATGTGTCGTATAAAAGTATTAAATATATTTCCGTTCCGTAAGTTCTTTAAGAACTTACCACGGGACCAGATTGACGTGGTATTGTTTGAAGTTATACTTTTGGCGCGTTAGGGAAAAATGATGAGAGTAATTTTTTACGATGCGCGCGCACACCGTCACGAAAAACACACACCCTGAAGTTAGCTATAGTCAACATTTTTTAGCTTCATTAGCTTCCGAATATAACTTGCTATATTTTAGTCCAATCTATACAGATATGCAGTAAAAGATATTTTAAAACTTATTTTATTAAAGAGATTAACAATTAACTTATTAAAAAAAATGAGTAAGATGTAGTGCCTAGCCGCTTTGCAGTCGAATTGGGCCGGCACGACAGGGTGGTACCCCTCGCTCACATAACATCGGCGTCAAGAGACAGCTATGCAGTCCCGATACGTGCGGTTTGTGAGTTGCCGATAGCCCATTGGGGGGCATAGGAAAAAGGAGGGCAACGCATCTTCATGACTTTTGGTTGTGCGGATGTCTATGGGCGTTAGTAGGTACTAGGCTCCAATTGCTCGGTTGCCTCCATATGACATAATAAAGAAAAATACATAGTACAATTTCATTACACTTTAACCTTTTTGCTTATTGTGTAGTCTTATGACGTCTATACTGTCATTATCTGAAAATTGTTTTATATAGCTAACATAATGGGGTCGGTTTATTTTCCTTACAGTGTGCGCGCGCATCGTAAAAATTAACTCTAATAATTTTCCCTAACGTGCCTAAAGAAGTATAACTTCAAAAATATATGTGTCGTATAAAAGTATTAAATATATTTCCGTTCCGTAAGTTCTTCAAGAACTTACCACGGGACCAGATTGACGTGGTATAAAAGCGTAAATAGATACTACTCTTTACTATGTACGTATTTAATGAACCTAACCTCACTATTATTATACTTTTACACTATTACTATATTTTTAATACCTAGTAAGTAACATTATAATGGCGTAAAGTGACAGCTATGCTGTCACGTTTCGTGCGATTTGTGAGTTTGTGAGCGGGGATAGGGTAAAAGAGTGCCCTATTCGCATCTGCATAACCTTGTGCGCATGTTTATGAGCGTCGGTAGTTAACTAAGGCTTCGACTGCTCATTGGCCGCCCCTATGTTAAAAAAAACTTTTTTATTTTTTGTGAAAACAAAATAAAAATAATGTAGTGTGAAGAAAATGCGGTATTCCATTTACAAAAACTTTATTTGATAGGTCTACAATATGAAACAACTCCGCAGCACTCGGACATCTCCGATTAACACAAAAGGGTCTCCTTGATCACAATGTAATCCGGTTGAGTGACGTCCTTCTCAAGGTATACTGCTAGAATGCCCTACAACATTTCTTTTTTTTTTCGGAGGGATCTATGCTAACGGCCCGAAGGCTCTAATGCTACATCGGATTAATGTGAGCCCATTCGGCTCACTTTTTATTTATAAATTGGGGGGTTGCCCCCCGCCTACCATGCAGTCTGCGACCACACGGCCTCCTGGCGTCGGTTGTGTGCCCCCCACAACACCGCCACGGGCGTCCTTTTATACCAAACTGACAATAGACAAACCTACAACTACCAATACCCACAAAATCGATATTAATATAAATAATTCAAACTACTGAAAATCGTGACACACAAAATCGATATTAATATAAATACTACTGAAAATCATGACATAAGATACTCACAAGGGATACTACCCGGTAAACTCAGAACTCATTTCTACTAAGGTACTGTTACGTCAGCTACTAATGTTACGTCAGTAGCTCAGTAGACCTGACAGCTATGAACAGCTGACCTCAATATTAGAATTAATGCCTTTTAAGGAGAACGGCTTCCTAGCGTCTATTTATGGAGTGCAAGAATGGTAGCATTTTCACTTCGTATCGTGTATATATTGTGTTCTGTCTCATAAAGTTTAAGTGTAAGTTAGTATTTTTAAATTATAAATTATCATTATACCATTTCTTAGACAGCGAATAATATGTAAAAAAATATATTATAGTATATTTTTTCAAACGGTAGACGGTAGACAGATTTTTGTGATCTGTCACCATCTACCAGCACCGTACAGTCTCCCCGTGATCGTGGCGGTTGAAACCTTGCCGAAATATCGGGAACTCAATAAATCTTTAAACGCGGTAAGCACCCGTAATAATATTAATATAAATATATATATTATAGTAAATATTTATTTATAATTATATCACCCAACTTCACTCCAACATTTATTTATATCATACGTTTACAAATGTCTTACAGCTCGGTTGGACGTATTATTTTATGCAATAACTTCATCATCCTATCCTAATGTTAGTAGGCAATTCTTATTATAGTATAGACAACACGTTTATTTTTACTTAAATCTCTATAAATCTTATAGAAATGTGTATTCTCTTCAGGATTAATACATAAACTATATATAATAGAATCAACCCTTAAAAGTCCCACTGCTGGGCACGGGTCTCCTCCTCGAAATCAGGCGAGGAGGGTTAGAGCCATAGTAGACTAATACGCTGGCCCTACACCTTAACTTTTCAAGGCATCAGAGGGGGTCAGGATCGAAGCCGGACCTCTCGTTCAAGTGACCGAGCCCATACCCATTAGACCATCGTCTTTTCATCATTATTATAGTAAATTAATTATTCGGAAGAATAAGTAGAATTAATACAAAATATAATTCTAGTACATGTAGATTATATTTGAAGCGTGTTGTAAATTCATTTGCGCGCCCGGGGCCATTTCACACACCACTAGATGCTGACCGAGTTTAGCTACCGGTTAACTTGAATTTCCATCTTGAGACCGATTTATATAACTCATATTATATTTATAAAAAAGGTTACATAAAAATACTCAACAAAATAACAAAAGAACTGATTACCTTACAGCTGAATCGACTTTGACAACATGTCTAAAACCACTGCTAAACAAACTGTTATAAAAAAATAATTGACGACCTCTGTGGCTCAGTGGTAAGCGCGTTGGCGCTCAAGCCGGAGGTTGCGGGTTCGAATCCCGCCAGGGAACAAAAATATTTTCTGTTTTCCTCGGTCATGGATGTGTTTAAATATGTGTATTATATAAAAAAAAATCTTAAATATATGTATAGTATAAAAGTATTAAATATATTTCCGTTGTCTGGTACCCGTAACACAAGTTCTTCGAGAACTTACCACGGGACCAGATTGACGTGGTGTGAAAGCGTCCATAGATATTATTATTATTATTATTATTAAAAAAAAAAAAAAAAAAACTAACCCAACCCAAATACAAGTCACAGGGACTACTGATAGAATTGAAAACAAAACAATTAAATTCAAATACCTATAATACAGGCTGTTATAGATTATGACAATCTATACAATTTAAACGGCGCTCAAAATGGCCGCATGATATTGACATTTGACAATCGTCAAACAAACTGAAACTTTGTTTGCATAAGTAAACAAATATTGCAAAATCTAAGTAAATAAATCAAACGTCATATAAACGTCAAATAGCGTCTCATACAGATGGTAACGGTGTCGCGAATTCAGAGATTTTACCTCATCTAAAAATATGCCTACCGCGCCTAAATAAGTTTTGACTTAAAAAAAAACTTCATTACAATCAGTACACCTGTTTAAGCCACAGACAAACACACACACTGGTCAAACTTTTAATACACGACGTTGTGTGGAGAGGCTTATAAATGTTCATATTTTTTTTGCACAGAAATGATTCTAAGCTCAAATCTTGATACGAGTGATCCAAATTCGATCCTGATATTTTGTGTACTCATAAATGTTTTCCAATTTATGGCAATATTTAAATTATTCGTAAATGTTGCTTTCTGGTACTTTGTGTGACGATTATAAGGAGCAACGAAGTAAAACAGTGAAGGAAAGATACATTAATATTCGATACTAATTCTGCTAGTTTATGCTCTATCTCCGTGCAGAGGCCGGTCAGTTTTAGATGCGAGTGGCGAGGTATCGCTTGTCTTGGCGTTCAGTGAGCCCTGTACAGCAGTGGATGGATAGATGATGATGATGATGGCCTGGAAGGTGTTAGATCCTAACCTTTAGAAACCTGTGATCGACCTAAGGATGACTATGCTAGAATTTCTATTTTATTTAAACTAGTCACTTTGTTAAATGCGCTCCGGCAGAGCAAATGTATTTAAATTTTTAGCTAAATTAAACTAGCGCACTGAGGTTTACTTTTCGCCTTGAATGAGTTTGTTTGCTAAGTTAAATAACTTTTTTACTCGTATACTATATAACTTTAATTTTGACCTTATAAATTCAATATCAACAAATGATCATTTATAAATTTCCGACCAAAGGTATTAAATTGTTATCTATATATACATATAATAAAACTGTAGAGGTCGAATTTCTGTACAATGAAAAAAAAGGTTGGAACCGAGTCAGGACGTAAGAAATGAAATAGAACTAATTTGGATTTTTTTTCATTTTTTTTGTTTCTCTGTTTGTCTGGTTGTCTGTCTGTTTATAGTAGCTAATCTCCAAGACAACTGGACCAATTTAAATAAAATTTAGTATAGTAGTAGCTTATACCGCTGATCAACATATATGATACTTTTGATCTCGGTAAACTAAAGAGTTCCCGTGTGATAGTCAAAAAACTGTAATTAATTAAACGGCTTTGTATACAACAACTAACGAATATTATTTAGTAAAATTTGGTATTCTGATATTATGTTGTTGGTTAAACAATGTATATTATAATACAATTTATTAATCCCATAAATTTGAGTACCCGCGGGAAAGTAAAACATTATAAATACAGCGTCTAGCAGGTGTCTTTCAACGGATTTATATGAAACTTTATGGTCATAATTTATATACTCAGCGAACATTTAAGATACTATTCATCCCTAAAAATTAAAGAGTTCCCGTGGGATAGTTAAAAGACTTTAATTAGGTACTTAAACAACTTATGCACCTTATTAAGTATTGATATTGCCGGTATCATCATACAATAAAACAATTTATACATCAAAAAATAATTTAATATACATTCCACGAAAAAGTAATACAATAAAACATAGCGTATTTTAACTAGATGGCGCTGATTCTACATCTTGATGGTGAAATGTTATAATTCACTGCAATAACCAACCAAATTGCAATCGTATAAAATAACCTGCAATAAAAGCAGGCGAAGCTGCGGGCAACAGCTAGTATTGTAATATGTAAATCACAGAACAGCCGAAATCCGATAACCTAACGGAGTCTTAGCGTTCATCGAAAGAGATCCAGCTGTGGACGAAAAGAGGTTGACAATGATGATTAATCTTGTACAACCACAAAATGAAATATTGGACTATTATTTTTATAAAATGACTTCACTTTTCCATTCCGGATATGGATTTTCGGCTCCCATTTCACCGATTATTACCAATCGAATGCTATAGAGCGTGTGGTTTTATATTGCGGCCAAAATCTAGAGCCGTTAAGGAAATGGCCGCTGAATATTCAAAAGAAACATACCTATAGCATTGCTTGTTTTCATTAACGTGATTGGCCTGACCCGGTTCAATTTCTGTGTAATGAATAGAGCAAAAAAAAATTTGCAGAATTTTATTTTACGGTCTCAGTGAGATGTGTGTGTTGGTTCATGTCTCGTTAAGGTCATTGAATAAAAATTATTTTCATATTTTATTAATAAATCGCTTTAATTTTTTTATTTATTTGGTACATACTTCCACTCTTAAACCATATTGGCCCATCGGTCATCTTGGGTTCTCCTGGGTGGGTGACAAGCCCACTGCCACTTTAACGAGCTTAATCTTCACGTGATATCGGTAAGTTTAGTTCTCTGGCAGATGTCTTCTTTTGGAATCCTATCTGCCAAAGAAATACCCAGCATAGCATGCTTTATAGCATTTGGGTCCTCCACCCGACGGTGACGCGGCACAGTCCCGCCACTGACACACAACCAACGCCAGGAGGCCGTGTGGTCGCAGACTGCACGGTAGGCGGGGGGCAACCCCCCAATCAAAAGTGAGCCGAATGGGCTCACACCAATCCGTTGAAGCATTAGGGCCTTCGGGCCATTAGCATAGATCCATCCGAAAAAAAAAAAAAAAAAAAAAGCATTTGGGTAGACGAAGTGTTGGCCGGCCATTAACCAGGGGGGAAGACGATCCGTACAGTGGCCGGTCCGTGTTGGATGCGAGTGGCGATCGGTCGTCTTGGCGGCGTTCTTTGAGGGAGGTCTATGTTCAGCAGTGGACGGATTGGGGCTGATGATGATGATGATGATGATTATGGTGGTACATACCTTATGCATTAATTATTTTTATTTTTATAATTTTTACACTAACATATTTATTCCAAATTCAAACGTTGCTATCATCATCATCATCATCAGCCTGTTATGACCCACTGAGCATAGGCCTCCTTTTTTGCCTGTCTCTTAAAATTATTAAAACAAAAATTAATGGGCTTAGAAAAACGCGAAAAAAACGACTAAGATATTCGTTTTAAAAACCTTATTTTCACTATCGTCCCGATACTGCTTATTACAGCTTCATTAATTCAAGAAGCACAGTGATCGCCACTTAATTAAATGCACGATAAACCATGTATGCTCGTGGTCAACAATTTTATATCCACGGGTATGAAGCCACGTCTTAACTCGTATCACACTGGAGTATTATCGAGACTATGAGTCTACTTATAGGCACGATAAGCCATGCGTGCATGAGGTCAACAATTTTATATTCAATACTCGCTGTTGCCCGCAGCTTCGCCCGCGTTAACTTTGATTTACAGCCGTATCCGGATTGATGATGATTATTTTTATAGCCTAAGTTACTCCTGATGACATTAGCTATCTTCATTAGTCAAAATCGGCCCAGCCGTTTCCAAGATTAGCCGGAACAAACAGACAGACAGACAGACAAAAATTGTAAAAAATGCTATTTTGGTATATGTACCGTGTATACATCCATATGCATTTAGTGAAAAGCGGTTATGTTAATGTTACAAACAGACACTTCAATTTTATTTATCTGTATAGATGTATAGATTATATACCTATCTAAACTATTTCACACTTAAGTACTATCTAGACTCATATCACTTGAGTACTTTAAGTGAAAATAATGAAAGTGCATTTTCGATAAAAACCGCTCTATAGCCTGTTTAAAAATACTTCAATCACTTAATTCACTTTACCGCGACCGAAATAAGGATAAATTGTGTAACTGTTATTGTTCAACAGGTTTATAATTGAAAGTTAATAAAATGCTTCCCACAGTCACCAGTGCACAAAATTGGTCCATTCGATAAAACGGTTTTTTAATATCGAAAATTGCCACGTATGTTTTTGAAATGTCGTTGTTATTGGTTTACTTTTGTCCACTATTGAATTGACTGTTGGTGAGAAAAATATTTGAAAAGAAAAAACTAGTCACTTTATTATAAGCTTTCGTTAAGAAAGTCGCTTCGCTAATCTTATAGAAATTCGTATCACTGGTATAAGATTTTAAACTGACATGGATATTTTCACTTTTAAAACTATTTAAAACGGGACTCACGAGAAGATACGTGATATAAATTGGTATATGGTAAATATACCATGTATATACGATACGACTTAGGGACCTTCAAGAAAAGAGCATACTCATATCTAAAAGGCCGGCAACGCACCTGCTGATCCTCTGGTATAGCGGGTGTCTGTGGATGTCGCTATTCACTTACCATCAGGTGAACCGACTGTCCGTTTGCTCCCTCTTGTATATAAAAAAATGTATTACGGGAAAATAATTAAGAAAATCATAGAATGACTTGTAGTGCCCTAATATATAATTAGTATATAAGTAAATGTGTTTATTTAATAATGAGATTGTCATACTGGCATTCAAGCCACACACGCGCCTCATCCATCTTTACAAGGCAACCCTATCGCTCTCATATGCACACAATATTAACTTAAATACTACATAATTATATTATATCATTTTAAATGTCTTCCATCGGTGAGATTCAAGCCACTCCCGGTTATGCAATACAATTTAAGGGTAAGAAGTAAGCCGATGCAAATAATAGTAGACATCAAACGTTGGAGTTTAAACCACAAAAAGAAAACGTAAATTTCAAATTTGTACGTACAATGTTCAAAAAGTTTTGGTCTTCGTAATGGACTTGTCAAACTATTCCGGTGCAATGTCTTAAGCTTAAAAGTTGCTAAAGTACACGCCACCGGTTTGGGCTCTTGGTTGTTTTTGGCTATCATTAAACAACGGTAGTTTTCGGAAAATAACCTTTTGTTTTTTTTTAAATTTAAGGATATTGCTGTGATTTAAGGATTATTGCTGTGAGATGCGGTTTTTTCTAGTTTTCTAAACAAATAATAATGTTAAATTAAAATAAAGTTGAAAATTAAAATAAAGAAAGATAAGTGAATGACCTTTTAAAAGTTTAAAACCTTGTTGGAAGCAGAAAAGTCTGAGACAAATTTTGTACAAACTATCGATAAAATTGCACAAACGGGTTGCTCAGTCAAATCAATATATCGTTGACGTGTATATACTGGTAGTCCCACTGGTAGTCGTAGCCTACTTTACCAAAAAATATGGTATTTAGCCTTAATATTAACACAATAAATATCTAATAGCGTCAAAAAACCACAGTTCAAGAGATTGTCAGCTTTACATTAGTCGAAAGATGTAAGGGTAACAGATAAGCCAAAAAAGCAAACATTTTCATGAGGTAATTTATATGAATATATTGAATCGATCTAAAATGTCTGCTTCTTTTTTATGTTATTTGGATGACAAACGGGCAGGTTCAGGCCTTGTCGTAGCGGTGGGGCTCAGTAGCCTAGGGTAAGGTGGACGCAGCTTTACCCACTGAAACCCGACGAATGCCACCAATGTCGCCTTTGGTGAGGTGCCCTGGATTTGTAGAGCAATAATTAACCTCTACGGCTAGTCAATTGCCCAAGGGACCTAAGGTGGCGTCCTCCCAACTTCGGGGCAGGGTAATGGGGTGAGGTTTGCACCGCCTCTTATCCCCCCTACTCTTTTGTCTCCTCTTCTTATAAGAGGGGTAAAAAGAGCAGCCTTGGCTTCGCCCAAGGTGCTGGGTTCACCTTAGGCTACTGAGCCCCACCGCCGCAACAAGGCTTGAACCATGGTGGGGATACAAGAGCTTATCCTAATATATAGAATAGTAAATCTCATTGTCATTACATGAAAATGTATACAATGCGTTTCTGAAACACAGCACCGTTGTTTCAAGTAAGAAATAAGCAAGAGTGTGGTACCTACGCATGTCTGTGAACTTGCGATCTTCCTTCATTCTTTCTCCTCTCACCGCTAAGATAATAAACCAAAATAATTAAATTAACGAAAACAATTTAAGGTGATCCAATATTCATAATATTTAACAGAGAAAGGATACTTCTATGACTGAACAAAATTGAACTATCACGAAGATGACCTCGTATCAAATTTTAATCGATAATTTTCTGAAGTTTCTACATACCTAGTCACTAGTGGGCTTCAACCTATCGATTATTCATTCTTTACATGTGACCCATTATAACTTTGAAATGCTAATTTTTCCTATAAACCGGTAATTTTATTCAATCATGAACTACTTCGTTTGTATCAATAACTAGCCCTAACCCTCCCTAACCTGCAGCTTCGCCCGCGTCTACTTACAATTACAGCTAGATACAGTAACTGATCCGAAAATTTTCCGTAGCTCCACGTGCTATGGACCGTGCTATGCTGGGTGTTTCTTTGATAGATAGGATTTGAAACGAAGACATCCACCAGAGAATTGACGTTACCGATATCACGCGAAGAATAAGCACGTTACATACTCAGGAGAACGGATGGCCGATGGGCCAATGAGATTCAAGAGTGGAGATGACGTGTTGGCCATTAACCAGGTGGTATGGCGCTCTCCGTTCAGGGGCTGGTCCGTGTTGGATGTGAATGGCAAAAGATCAGTCATCTTGGCGTTTATTGAGGGAGGCCTTTGAACATAGGCCTCTCTCAGAAGTAGACGAATAGAAATTGATGATGATGATGGTAATGAAAAATTAAATAATTTTACGAAATAAATACATCCTAGAACACTATTTTTTTTTTATTTTTTTTTATGTTAGTTGGATAGGCAAACTGGCAAACGTACCACCTGATAGCAAGTGGTCGACGTCGCCCATGAACATAAACTAGTATGCCTGGTACTAGCCCAGGCAACTCATTTATGTGTTGCCTATCCTGAGACATAAGATGTTAAGTCTCGGTGCCAGTAATTACACTGCCTGTCTTGCCCTTCTCTTCGAAACACTGCAAAGCTGTTTCACGGGAGAAACAAGCAAGATGGTGGTACCCATGCAGCCGGGAGCGCGGCACAGCGCTTCCCTCCCACCGGTATTTGGAGAGTTTCGAGGAATTTTCAAAATAGTATAGATTGATTATAAAGCAGATTTTGTGCACAAAAAATTATTATAAGCCAATTTTAACCTGACACTGTTTAAAATTGAAAAAGGATGTTATAATTGTGGCTTTTTAAACAGCTGGTGTGGACGGGGCGACAGATTAGTACTAATTAATGCTCGCATAATGTGAATGTGCATTATATAAAGACTAAACTGTTTTTTATTTTATTCCGAAGACTTACAGCTTACTAAGTACAATATTATTTCTAATAAATTATCATCTAAGTGCCATTTGACAGTATTCACTAATATTTTTGAGAATATACAACTGATAATTTAATTGTACATGTTCTTATAACAAAAAAAAAATACTTAAATTGCAAAGTATATGTGTATCACAGCGCAGTGACGACTAAATATTCTGTTCCATACGAGAAATGGAAGAAGTGGTGGTTTTCCCGTGCGCTCATCTGTATGTGTATTTCTTCTGTGAAAGTTATGTTTCGAAGTAAATTTACAGGAAAGGACAGTGTAATTACTGCCTAGACTAGATAAATAATCTTGTCAATTCAAATTACAAATTTCGCTGTGTAATAGGTATCTATTTTAGTTTATTTTAACATCCTGAACATTACTTCCATGAAACAATAATTGCAGTGTTTTGAAAAGAAGTGCTGGACAGACATTACCAGCAAGATTACACTCACATCTCACATTACCTATCATTGCATGAAAGATTTACCTTTTTTTACGCCGGAAATGCTTTGAGGCATCCCGCCTGGAGAGTGGGTCTCCCCAGGCGGGTATGTGGGACTCGCTGCGCCCGAAAGATGGTAAGTGGACGCAGCTCTACCCACTAAAACCCGGCGAGTGCCACCAGTGCCGCCTCGGTGAGGTTCCGCGGATCTGTTAAACTAACAGGGCACATCATGAAATTAAATATTTACCTAGGCTAGCCTTAGGTAGCCTGAATCGAACCCAGGCCTCACAAGTTCAATGTCGCACCTTTACCGATCATCGTCACTCACGCTAGCTCTTGTTGGGATTCGAATCTGTCACTGAAGTAGCTCGCCACTTTCCACCGTGCTATGCCGACCCAGATGTAAATTTGTTTTATAACCTTAATGAGTAAGCGACGATGGCCTAGTGGGTATAGGTTCGGCCTCTTGAGTGAAAGCCGAGAGATCCGGGTTCAATCCTGACCCCCCTATGATATTATTTTCTAATGTTTACGCGAATTTCACTCATTATAATGAAACAATTTTTACGGATTTTATCGCGGTTTATTAAGATTTTACAAGCCCGACGTCTGACGTGATGCCTACAAATGGATTTTTCTAAATTTCTACATGCACCTGACTATCGCTTGCTCACCAGCGAAGGAAACATCGCCAGGAAACCTGCATGCCTGATGAGATTAAGTCTTTGAAGGTGTGTGAAGTTCACCAACCCGCATTGGGCCAGCGCATCGGTGAACTATGGCCCAATACCCTCCTCGCCTGATTTCGAGGAAGAGACCCGTGCCTAGCATTGTATAAAGGTTGATATTATTATATATTATATATATAATTCTTCTGTGCGTGTGTATGTCACTGAACTCCTCCTAGACGGCTGGACCGATCTTGATGATTTTTTTTGTGTGTGTTCAAGTGGATTCGAGAATGGTTTAGATTCACAATTCAAAATTATTTTGTACAGGACAACGTCTGTCTGGGCCACTAGTATATTATATAACCTTAATGAAAATTATTTCCATCGCTTACATTAATGGAAGTGCATGTATTTATAGCGTTGCTTTTAATATAGGTTACTCGCTCGCTTCCTAGGTACTTTGTATTTTTAAGTACATCAAGTTTGACTAGAATAATAATTGTGTATGCCACGCAGAAAATAAACTGACGGAGAATTTTAAAATAGTCTACATGGATGACTTTATTCCCACTAGTTCCAATGTAGATCAGTAAAACTAACAGTACACAGAACGACGGCCGGCTGGTGTAGTGGTCAGGCTATTGGACACTTACGCAGCAGTCGCGTGTTCGAATCCCGCTAAGTCCAGATAATAATAATATGTTGGGACAACTCACACACGGCCATCTGATCCCAAACTAGGCAGAGCCTGTTCTTATGGTAACCAGAAAACTGATATATACTTATATATTTCTAAATACATACATACTATAGATAAATTACACCCAGACACAGAACAAATGATCATGCTCATCACACAAACATTTGTCTTGGATGGGAATCGAACCCACAAGCTTCTGGTTGGGCAGTCAGGATTACTAACCACTAGACCAACAGGCCAGTCTCTGATAAATTATATGATAGATGTCTGCACAGGATCATGATCGTGTATATTATGTGTATTTATATTTTGTTAAATTCATTTTCATTCCGAGCACCCGTGATACATGTTCTTATGAGCTTGAGGCTAGGTCAATGTGGTGTGATTGTTGGCTACATCAAAAAACCGTGCCTAAACTAGGGCTGATATCTCACCCCACCATGTTTCAGGCCTTGACGTGGTGGTGGGGCTCAGTAGCCTAGGATAAGCCCAGCACCTTGGGCGAAGCTAATTGAGCCAAGGGGGCTCTTTGTACCCCTCTTATAAGAAGAGGGGACAAAAGGGCAGGGAGCAAGGGGCGATGATGGGAACATCACCCCATTGTACTGTTTCGACGTTGGGAGGGGTTGTTCTGTGGTGCGGGACAACCCCTCTGCGGAGGTGGCGTCGGTCCCTTGCGGGACTGACTAGCCGTCTAGGTGCCCTGTTTGTTTACTAGATCCGGGGCACCTCACCAAGGCGGCTCTCATCAAGGGCCTCACTCGCCGGATTTTAGTGGGTAGAGCTGCGTCCATTTACCAGCTGTCGGGCGCAGCGAGTCCCACATACCCGCGTGGGGAGACCCACTCCCCCGCGGGATGCCTCAGAGCATTTCCCGGCGTTAAAGAAAAAAAAAGGGCTGATATATCAAGTCCCAAAAGACCCTTGGACTAGTCCTTGGAGTCGTCCATGGTCATGAGCGACGATGTCTTACCATCAGTTGGCTCGCCTGTGCCTATTTTATATCATAGGAGGGCAAACGAGTAGGTAGTCGAAGCGTTTTGGCGACTATCGACGCCCATACACATCCGCACAACCAGAGATTATGCTGATGCGTTGCCGTCCTTTTCCCTATCCCCCAATGGGCCACCGGAAACTCATCAATTGCTGTGTTATGAGCGAGAGGTACCACGCCGGTCATGCGAGGCCCATTCGGCTGCAAAGCAGCATGGCACTATCACTTACAAATGGCCTATCCAGCTAACATAAACAAACAAACAACAAAATAGTTTTTAGTATAAAATTTTATATTATTCTTAAAAAAGAATCTCGCAATCTAAGAAAACCCCATTTGCTTTTAAATCCAGTTAATTTAATTACTGTAGCTGCCGAAACAAATCCGTATTAAAGAGATATAATTTTACGGACCCTATCATTATTATTTGTAAATCATCTAATATCATTTTCATTATTAATCTGTTTTCTTCCACCTCTGGACGTAGGTCTCTTTCAATAAACGTGAAACATCTCTACCATGGTTCATATCTTGTCGTGGCTGTGGAGCTCAGTAGCCTTAGGTGAACCCAGCACCTTGGGCGAAGCAAATTGAAACGAGGGAGCTGCTTTTTGTACCTCTTATAAGAAGAGGGGACTAAAGAGCAGGGGGGACAAGGGGAGAGGATGGGAACCTCACCCCATTGTACTGGCCCGACGTTGGGACGGGTTGTTCTGTGATCTGGGAAGGTGGTGTCAGTCCCTTGAGGACTGACTTGCCATCGGGGTGCTCTTGTTGCTCAATAGATCCGGGGTACCTCACCAAAGGCGGCGTTGGTGGCACCTGTCGGGTTTTAGTGGGTAGAGCTGCGTCCACCTTACCACCTTTCGGGCGCAGCGAGTCCCACATAGCCTGGTGAGTCCCCACTCCCCGCGGGATTCCTCAGAGCATTTTCCAGCGTAAAAGAAAATAAATACGTCAAATATACTCTGTCTAGATCATACGCACGGTACATGCATGTCACAAAAACCAATACAGAGCCTCATTTTAACTATTCAGCGCTAACAACTGGGGGGAATAATATCAACAGTGCCTATTATGTGGAACAACATGCCAATCTGACCCTTATACAATAGCTTTACGACCGCAAATTGTGTATTGCTATTCTTGGTAAAAATATTGTTTCGTCCTTTAAAATGCACGCAAGTTGTGTGTCGTTTTGTAGACTGGGGACTCGTAGGTTTTTAGCTATGTATAGGATTGTTATTTACCTATAATTTAGTATACTTTAGTACAGATGTTCAGCTATTATTTAGGTTTGTATGTCCGATAATAGCTTATATACGTATGCTGTTTAGATTAAATTTAGTCATGAATATCATAGCTATTTAGGTATAATTTAGATAAATCATAGCTTATAGAGCTTTGAAGTTGAGGTCATGTTCAAAAGACGTAGGAGTGACCTCCAAGTAGACGGGACAATGACCTCCGTGTTGTTGCTGGTCCTAGATGGACGGCCGTCTTGACGTTCATTGAAACCTGAGCAGCAGTAGACGGAAAAGATTAATGATGACGATAGCATAGTTAATTATAACTTGTTAAGCTTGTTAGCTGAGGTGATCCTGTCTGTTGCCTGCATATCCGGGACCCTCAAAAAGCGGCTGAAGGCGCTTGCAGTGGTTTTAGTTAGGGTGGGTGCGTGTCCCACATTGGGTCAGGATCTACCCGAAGGTCCTGGCTGCATCCATAAGGATTTCCCTGCGAAAAAAAAAAAAAAAAAAAAAAAAATAGATCACTTTATGTACATAATAATGCTATCAACCTACCATTGACTTGCATTGAATACTAGAGCTTCGGATTGCCTGTAATCTGAAACTTGAAATAATGACACGTATAATAACTCTATAATTGATGGCAAGCGGGATAGATTTTTATGATGCGATCAATGAGATATCCATCCATGCATCAGATTTTTTTCTGCCAAATGACTGTCTTACCCCCAAATACTCAAACGAATCTCAAATTTAAGACGTAGGTACTTAAACTCGTGTTGTCCTTCTTTTTTTTTTGAATCTGACACGTCGTAGCATGAGTTTAAGTACGTCTTATATTTGAGATTCGTTTGAGTATTTGGGGGTTATGAATCTAATAAGGGTAGACTGTGTCATTACTGACATTAAGATGAAAAACATGGATAAGACAGGCAACGGACGGAGGTTGGTCAGAAAAGAGGGAGGCCTATGCTCAGCAGTGGGCAATAACAGGCTGATAATGATGAAGATGAAGCTCATAAATAACTTTTTTTTTACTATCCGTTGGCTTGTCCAGCTCTATACTGGCTATTTGACTATTCATATTTTGCTATACCTTTCGCCTTTTTTTTCTTTAACGCCGGGAAATGCTCTGAGGCATCCGAGTGGGTCTCCCCAGACGAGGACTTGCTTCGCCCGAAAGCTGGTAAGTGGATACAGTTCTCTCCACTAAAACCCGGCAAGTGCCACCGATGCCGCCTTTGGTGAGGTGCCCCGGATTTGTTGAGCAAACAGGGCACCTCGACGGCTAGTCAGTCCCTCAGGGGACCGACGCCACTTCCACAGAGGGGTTGCCCGCACCACAGAACAACCCTTCCCAACGTTGGGACAGTAAAATGGATTAGGTTCCCGTTTTCGCCCTTTGCCCCCTCGTCTCAATTAGCTTCGCCCAAGGTGCTGGACTCACCCTAGGCTACTGAGCCCCACCGCCACGACAAGGCTTGAACCATGGTGGGGCCATACTTATCACCCACTTAAATCAAATCTTATATCAAATTATTAACTAGTATTGATTGAATATTTATTAAGAAAATTGCTCGGCCATAAATGATTAGAGATTAATTGGAATAGGAAATTATCCCCTGGGAGATATAAATTCTCTCCCCTTTGAAATCAGATTGAATATCATAGCATATAATATTATCTATGATGAAGACGTAGTATTTTGAACTTTAATATTTCCTACTAAAACAGACTTTAGATATACATTCTTTTTTTTTCATTAGGAAGCAAACGAGCAGTCAGAGCCTCACGGCGCCGACGCCCATACACATCCGCACAACCAAGGCCACGCAGATGCGCTGCCCTCCTTTTCCCTATCCCCCCAATGGGCCACCGGAAACTCACAAACCGCACGAAACGCGAATGCATAGCTGTCATTTGACGCCGGTGTTATGTGAGCGAGAGGTACCACCCCGGTCGTGCCGGCCCAGTTCGGCTGAATGCAGCATGGCACTACCTCTTATAAAGAATTATATAAATGGTATTTCAGCAAAAATCTTATTTATTGGTTATTATTAGTATTGAACAGTAACTTGCGTTAGGATCTTTCATGGATTCCTCAAACGTCTCTATAACTTCTTTTTTATGTAAGGAATATAAAATTTTTAAAGTAATAATAATAATAATAATATGCTTTATTTGTACCTTAAAATTATTAACAGGTAACAACAAACTTATGACTAGGATTACGCACAAAAAAGGCGGTCTTACCGCTTTAAGCGGTCTCTACCAGACAACCATAACAAAAAAAAAATATGATCGCAGTGTGAGAAAAGGTAGGAGTCGGCACAGTAAGTAATTTTTTGATGATATAATCATGCTTAATTTAATAAAATTTTCAACGATAACGGTTAAAAATATAACTACAGCAAATAAAACACAATGAAATCTATAAAAAACGACTTACACAAAAATATTAAGAAATCATATTATATAGAGGTAAAATTTACGTATAAAATATCCTTATTGTACACAAAAAAGCAAAGCTTCCGAAATCATATGCCTCCGGAACTATCGCCATAACATGAATTGGAGATTTACACGAGATAAAATTCAGGAGAGATTGTGAGCTTGAGAAATGACATGCCATTTCAGACATTATATTTCCAGTCACGGAGCGAATAACGTTAAAGTTTTAAAATCGGAATCGATTTTGTTGACCTCATTTAAACCATACCTGTAGAACTCTAAAATTTCAATGATATTTAATTTTAAATTTATTTCTACGGTTTTGGAAATGGCTAAGCATTTTACTTGAGGAATATTAAGGCTTTAGTTAGGTTTTATAATATCTATATAAAAATGTTATGTTGGTGTACGTTTAAAAAACTCAAAAAGTTCTGCACCGATCGAGCTGAAATTTTAGAATGATATATAATCCGCATCAAGGATTGTTTTTATCTATTTTTTGCATCAGATAAGTTAACGCGGACGAAGCTGCGGACAGCAGCTATAAAATTGCGAACTGTGAACATATTGTTTTCTAATGTTTGCGCAAATTTCACTCATTATAATGAAACAATTTTTACGGATTTTATCGCGGTTTATTAAGATTTTTACAAACCCGACGTTTTGGATACTTTACAGCAACCATGGTCACGGGAGGACTGAGGTGACAGATGTCCTAACGTTACGAAGTTATTCGAACTACCCTATGGTGACCATAGTTGCTGTAAAGTATCCGAAACGTCGGGCTTGTAAAAATCTTAATAAACTGTGAACATATTACTTATTCCTATATGGAATGTATATTGTGGAAGTTATAAGAAATACCGTAGAAGGATTGAGTGAAAGAGAGAAAGTGGTGGACCTGCACAACGTATATAGAGCTGATCAAGGAAAATACAGTACAGCGGGTGACTGTGGATGTCGATATTCACTAACCATCAGGTGAACCGACTGTCCGTTTGCCCCCTCTTCTATAAAAAAAATATATAGTTCGTATCGTATTAGGAGGTGAAGGAATTTTCAGAGAGAAAGAAAGATTGGCAATTTCTCCACAAGAAGAGCAAACTCTTGCATGAAGAGGGCGAGAGAGAGAGAAAGCGATACATTTTAATGGAACAAGTATTTTCTTATTGATATAATTATTATATTATATGATAGGTGCTCCTGAGAGCTTGTAATGAATATATTTACTTTTGTGTAATGATAACGACTCAATTCAATATTTGAGGTTCCATAATTTTCTAAATATTTTTTTATTTTAATGGATACCTTAATATTCGTATTTTTTGGTCAACTACTCAAAGTTCTTAGAAAAATAGGTGTGAAATATAAGTCTACCAAACACTGAATCCATCAAAGTTTCGCAATTCCCATCAATTTGAGGTATTGGAATCAGAGTTGTTTGTATGACCATGATTTTGAATTTTGTATGGTACCCGAAAAAATCTTGAAATATTTATATCATATTCTTTCAATATCTAATTACTCCTAATTGCGTCTAATTGCTTGCCTTAATTAAATTTTATACTCCTAATTAAATTATTTTCTATACTCTTTCTAAAATATATATCCACGTTGACGTTAATTATTATGAAAATATGACTTGACAGAATTTTATCTCCTCCTTTCAAAATCATATACACTTAGTGCCTTTTCACACGAGGCGGTTGCCGGGTAGCCGACGCCGGGTATCCGGTAGCGAAGTGTAAGCAAATTACGCCGGTACGTGTGAAAGCTGCCATACACGCCCATACACTTCGCTATCGGATATCCGGCGCCGGCTACCCGGCAACCGCCTCGTGTGAAAAGGCACTTAAGGTAGAGACTACCGGGCAAACATCTGATATTAAGTGATTACAGTTAATTATAGTGGATAACTATAGATCCCCACTATGATTCAGGCCTTGACGTGGCGGTGGGGCTCAGTAGCCCAGGGTGAGCCGCTGCACCTTGGGCGAAGCTGATTGAGCCGAGGGGGCTCTTTGTACTCCTCTTATAAGAAGAGGAGACAAAAGAGCAGGGGGCAAGGGGCGAGGACGAGAAACTCACCCCCATTTTACTGTCCCGACGTTGGGAGGGGTTGTTCTGTGGTGCGGGGCAACCCCTCTGTGGAGGTGGTGTCGGTCCCTTGGGGGTCTGACTAGCCGTCGTGGTGCCCTGTTTGTTTATTAGATCCGGGGCACCTCACTAGAGGCGGCATTGGTGGCACTCGCCGGGTATTAGTGGGTAGAGCTGCGTCCACTTACCAGCTTTCGGGCGCAGCGAGTCCCACATACCCGCGTGGGAAGACCCACTCACCCGCGGGATGCCTCAGAGCATTTTCCGGCGTTAAAGAAAAAAAAAAGATAACTATAGATAGAAAATGCATAATGTTATGCTCAAAATTATATCTGAATTGAGAAGAAATTGGATTCCTTCTTACTCAATTTCTAAAGATATCACTGACAGTTGGGAGGGATATGCATCTTGTGCTGAAATTTTGCATTTTTCTCATTTTTTTGTTTCGGTATTTGCGTTTCCCTTCAGTCTATTTCAAAACAGCATTCACTTACCAACTAAGATTGGATTCCATTTTTTTACTTTTGACTTTGATGTTATAATCTAATCTAATTTAAGTGGATTAGAAACGTGAACGTTTTATTTAAGATAGCGAAGGCTCATTATTTATTTATACTCATAGAAATAAGATTGTCATAAATGGTATAATATTTTTACATCGTTTGTAAAATATTTCTTCAAAAGGACTAAAAAGTTTGGCCTTTATTCAGGACCTTATTTTCTAAAGAGAATAAATTATTAAAATAATTTTTTATTTTTTTTATTTAAAATAGTACCAACAGAGTATCTTTTTGAACGTCAATTGAGTCCACCACCGGTTCAAGGCAAGCCCACTGAGAAGAACCGACGAAACAAACTCAGTGAAACTAATCTTTTCAAATATTTTATAACAAATTTTACATGTTGTTATCCTGAAATCCCTGGGTGGAACACCCTATTCCCAAGGTGTGGTATCTTCTATAAAATATTTTTATTTATAATATGCTTATACCACACAAACGCTCTTTAATAACTTTTTGAATTTTTGAATTGGGAGGTTTTGAACATTTTCTGGGATTCTGTTGTAAAAGCGTATAACAGTTGCCTTTAAAATAATTGCTTACTTTTGTGAGTCTAATCACTGGTACATCTAGCCTGTGCCTATTTCGTATATCCCTACTATGGATGTCACTTTATTACAGAAATCACTTATATTTTTCCGGACATACAGTAAATTTTCTAAGATGTATAAAGACGCGACAGTCAGAATTCCAATTTGTTTAAATTTATCCCTTAAACATGTACAGGGGGCAGCTTGTAAATCGCACGGATAGCCCGCTTCTGCAGCACAAACATATTGTTAATATCGGAAGCATTTCCCTATAATAGTACGCCATAAGCCATAACGCTATGAAAGTAACTAAAGTAAACTATTCGCGCCGTATCTTCAGTTAACTGATGTATTAATTTTGAATACATAACACTTGTGATCTATTATAGGCAGACATGTAAGCTAATGGGACGTGGTCAGCGTCGCCTATAAACGACTCGCTTAAAGGTGCACAGCCTTAGACTAGCCCAAAAATTCCTACATGCATTGCTTAACCTTTTTTTTTTTCTTGAACGCTGGGAAATGCTCTGAGGCATCCCGCGGGGGAGTGGGTCTCCCCACGCGGGTATGTGGGACTCGCTGCGCCCAAAAGTTGGTAAGTGGACGCAGCTCTACCCATTAAAACCCGGCGAGTGCCACCAATGCCGCCTTTGGTGAGGTGCCCCGGATCTAATAAACAAACAGGGCACCTCGACGGCTAGTCAGTCCCCCAAGGGACCGACGCCACCTCCACAGAGAGGTTGTCCCGCACCACAGAACAACCCCTCCCAACGTCGGGACAGTACAATGGGGCGAGGTTCCCATCCTCACCCCTTGCCCCCTGCTCTTTTGTCCCCTCTTCTTATAAGAGAGAGAGTACAAAGAGCCCCCTCGGCTCAATTAGCTTCGCCCAGGGTGTTGGGCTCACCCTGGGCTACTAAGCCCCACCGCCACGCCAAGGGCTGAACCATGATGGGGGCGTTGCTTATCCTAAACTAACCTTCCGTGTCCTTCCTGAAATATTGAATACTTTTTTAATAACTTCTAACCACCAGTGAATACTTTTTTAATAACTTCGCCATCAGCTTGTTCAACGAATATGAAGCTACTATGGTGAAACTCAATTTGCCTATGACAGTAAATTGAGTTCCAATCTAAGCAGAAAGGAAGAATTGTAGTTCCCGTTATTGATATACCGATGCAATTTCCATCCGTCAACTGTAATCTGCGGCTGACGGCTCTATTTGTCTGGCATCTAAGCATCTGAATTCAGGAGCTATCGCCAAATTACGGGCAGGGCATACGTGATGCACTTTTGGAATACCGTATTAGGGTAATCCAGCCAATTGAAGCTATTGTGAATGTTGCGTTTTACTACATTTAGAAGATATTTTTGAGTTTTTGTACATCTAGGATAAGCGATTGCGGAAAAAATTCTGTTAACTACGTCTGAAGTCACGAAGCCGTTTAGCTCTCCTCAAGTCAGGTTATAAGGAGTATCCCCACCATGGTTCAGGCCTTGTCGTGGCGGTGGGGCTCAGTAACCTAGGGTGAGCGGTGCACCTTGGGCGAAGCTAATTAGGCTGAGGGGGCTCTTTGTACCCCTCTTATAAGAAGAGGGGACATAAGAGCAGGGGAAAGGGGTGAGGATGGGAACCTCACCCAATTGTACTGTCCCGACGTTGGGAAGGGTTATTCTGTGGTGCGAGACAACCCCTCTGTGGAGGTGGCGTCGGTCCCTTGAGGGACTGATTAGCCGTCGAGGTGGCCTGTTTGTATTCTAGATCCGGGGCACCTCACCAAAGGCGGCATTGGTGGCACTCGCCGGGTTTTAGTGAGTAGAGCTGCGTCCATTTACCAGTACGGGCGCAGTGAGTCCCACATACCCGCGCGAGATGCCTCAGAGCATTTCCCGGCGTTAAAGAAAAAAAAAAAAGGCTATAAGGAGTATTGGCACATTGTTGTTCTATACTCTGTCCCGAAGATGTCCTTATACTCATAAAGACTTATGGTCAGGTATGCAGGTTCCCTCTCGATATTTCTTTTCACCGGTGTTCCAAAAATATCGTGATGGCCAGGTACTGAACAATTTATATAAACCTCTCAATTTTTTAAGCCGATATTTTAAAAACTAGATCTGACTAGTTTAGATATATAAAACCTCGATAAGAGTTCCTAGATTCTAACTTCCCTCTTAACAGTTATAATAAAACATCACGCTGTATAAAGTTAAAATGATAACAATACACAGCATGATATTTTTATTTCACCTTAACTATCAAAATTGAACACAATTTTATACAAGCACTAAGGAAATACAACGCGAAAATATAAGAAGCTTATATTTGTCCCAACGTCTGTCATGTGACGTAGAACCTCACGAGATATATCTAAGTATCCCACCAAAATAAATGGACGAGGAAAAGTGTGGATATGGGAAATTTTGTATCGCTATACTTTTAGAATAGTAAATTTTGTCTTCATCATTATCACTAGGACACCATTTATCATAATATTATCATCACTGTACGAATAATCAAAGCTTTTTTAAAACCCTGGTCATTTTTTACTTCAAATCTTTCTCGAGGCATTTTTTTTTTGTTATCGCAGGGAAATGCTTTGGTACGCAAGTATCCAGAATCACGGGTAGAATGCTATGTGGGACTTGTACATGCGAGTACTCTACCCGTAAACTAAAACCACTGCGAGCGCCTTCAGCCCCATTTTGAGGGTTCCGGGTCTGCAGGCAACGGGGCTACCTCAGAGATAGCCTAACCCCGGCGAAAGCCAGACTACTACTCATATGGGGGGACTGCCCGGCCGCTGCTAATTAGTACCTGCGATGTCGTGTCCTACTGGGCCCAGGTTCCCATCCTGAACCTGACACGAGCACAGAGTCTTTTTTGGAGGCGCATTAAGTAGCGCCTCCTACGCAGTCCCGTTCGTCACCCACGGGGGGAGGCCTCGTTGGCGGCCTCCTCTCTCACCAGCTGGTTGGCCTCCTTCTGGAACATTACTACCTCGCAGAAGGAGACCATCGCCTCGCATTGCATTTATAGTATCCTAAAACTCATGCCCTGTGGACTATAGAGGTCATTAACACCTATTTTAAGCATCATTATCACCATTATTCACCCGTTTCTATAAATACTAAGCTATCTCTGATTTATGTACTAGAAGTATATCATGGTTATATATGTATGGGTCGAAACAATAATAAACAGAAAGCAAAAAGCCGGAGAGGTCAGATAAATTATTAATAATTCACAATTATTATCTAAGGTCAACTTGTGATTTGTACCTTTTTATTTAAACATTACTGTGAGTGCTTATTTTTATCGAACTTTCTCTACAACTTACTAGATTTTTTCATCCCGAGCTTTATTATGCTAGTTGTATAGGCAAACAGGCAGACGAACAACATGGTAAGTGGTACACGTCGCACGTGAACTTTATGTTAACCTGAAACTAGCCCAGACGACTCATTCTCCCCACCAGGCCTTGACGTGGTGGTGGGGCTCAGTAGCTTAGGGTGAGCCGCTGCACCTTGGGCGAAGATTGAGCGGAGGGGGCTCTTATAAGAAGAGGGGACAAAAAAGCAGTGGGCAAGGGGCGAGGACGGGAAACTCACCCCATTGTACTGTCCCAACGTTGGGAGGGGTTGTTCTGTGGTGCGGGACAACCCCTCTTTGGAGGTGACGTCAGTCCCTTGGGGGACTAACTAGCTGTAGATGTACTCTTTTGCTTATTAGATCTGGGGCACCTCACCAAAGGTGGTATTGGTGGCACTAGCCGGTTTTTAGTGGGTAGAGCTGCGTCCACTTACCAGCTTTCGGGCGCAGCGAGTCCCACATACCCGCGTGGGAAGACCCACTCCCCCGCGGGATGCCTCAGAGTATTTCTCGGCGTTAAAGAAAAAACAAAAAAAAAGACGACTCATTCTAGTGTTTTCTATCCTGAGCTTGCTCTCAGAATAGAATTTCACTGAATAAATATTATACAATATGCAAACAACGCAACAACGCGCAAATATGATTGGGAGTGTAATGATAATAATAACATCCGAAAACCGACTTTTCATAAAATTACACCTTACGAATTCCTATGGCTGTTTAAAATTTGCGAATTTAATTATTGAGCAAGCTAGCCGAAATAATGTGCTTATATATGATCCTATGGTGACTTGCCGAGAAGCATACACTACGTTACTACTGAAATCATTAATTAAGCGCAAACATTGAGAGTTCTGATGCAGAGTAGAAGATCAGTAAGTCAACATGATTAATTGGAATGGTATGGATTGACGATATCAGCGTTTTTACTTAAAGATTTTGTTACGTAGTTAAGCTGTTTAGAATAACTTTGTAACGTCTGACACCTCAGTCCTCCCGTGACCATGGTTGCTATATTAAAGTATCCGAAATGTTGGGCATGTAAAAATTTTTAATAAACCGTTATAAGATTCTCGAGCGACGATGGTTGGGGTATGGGCTCGATCTCTTGAGTGAGAGGTCCGGGTTCGATCCTGACCCCTATCAAGGTATCCTTGAAATGGATTTTTCTAAATTTTTACGTGCACCTGAACATGAGACCGTCGCTTGCTCACCGCTGAAAGAAACCTTGTAATGAAACCTACATGCCTGTTGAGATTAAATAAAAGATAAAATAAAAGTCTTTGAAGAAGTGTGAAGTTCACCGGCCCACATTGGGTCAGCGCATAGGAGAACTATGGCACATGACCCTCCTTGATTTCGAGGAGTAAACCCGTGACGGGACATGTAAGGGTTGATATTACATAATTATATATAGTAATCACAAAGGATATAACGCGTGACAAGACAGTTACATGACTTTTTCGTCACGCATTCACGTCAATTTTAAGGCCAACAACAAGTTTTGAAGTGTAAACTTTTTTAGCGCGGTAGGCATATTTTTAGATGAGATAAAATCTCCGAACTCACGACACCGAACACGAAACGCTGGAGACGCAGTTTGACGTTTATATGACGTGGACTCGCGATACCGCACGCGAAACGTTGGAGATGCAGTTTGACTTTTGATTTATTTATATAAGATTATGCAATATTAATTGTTTTGCAAATTGTGTTGCTTCTAAATTGTCATGCGGCCATTTTGTGCGCCGTTTAATTTATACATGTTGTCATAATCTTTTACAGCCTGTATTATACGTATTTGAATTTAATTGTTTTGTTTCACTTCTATCGGCAGTCTCTGCGACTGGTTGGGTTTTTTTATGGCAAAATGTTATGGATGTTTCACATCAAAACCAATTGACATAATTTGTATACCAACATTATTATCCTGTGGCACAAGGCTACACGCTGTCAATTAAGAGGCTGAAGCGGGAATATAAGTTACCATTCGCGAACTTGAATCAGCGCACCTGCGGTTGACAGCTCAATTAGTTCGAGTGAGCCGAACTTCTCATTCCTGACGTATTATGTAAACAGTACGTTGCTGTTTTGCGTGCGTGGATTGATTAAATTATTTAGCGTTCTGGAAATTCGAAAATCCGAGAAAACGTTCTGCTTAAGTGGATTTTTAAACAATGTAATGGATTAAAGAGTAAAGTTTTAAATAGAGATTATTAGTTTGAAAACTAATTTAAAAAAGTTAAATCTTAACGTATCATCTAAATCCCAAACCAATTACTTGTGTACTCAAAAGTATGCATCTACATAGATACAGATACGCTGTACTGTCTGGGCACCACCATCTTCCATATCACAGCTTTGGTATATTTTGGGCTAGCCTAGATAACCCACCAACCATGGTTCAGGCCTTCACGTGGCGGTGGGGCTCAGGCTCTAGGGTTAGCCCAGCACCTTGGGCGAATATACATAAAAATAAATACACACCAAGAGGGCTGATCCGCTACCACTCGTATCTTTTTTTTTCTTTTTCGCCGGGAAATGCTCTTAGGCATCCCACGGGTGAGGGGGACTCGCTGCGCCCGAAAGATGGTAAGGTAGATGAAGCTCTACCTACTAAAGCCCGGCGAGTGCCACCAATGCTGCCTTTGGTGATGTGCCTTGGATCTGTTGAGTAATAGAACACTTCGCCTAAAGTGCTTAGTTCACCTTAGCCTACTGAGCCCCGTCGCCACCACGAGGCTTGAACCATCATAGGTACCACTCGTATCCAACTCAAACTGGCCTCTCCACGAACATGCGTCTATAGATCGATAAATAATTATTATTAAGTGATACGTACCGATGTGAAACAAAACAGAGCAACTTTGCGACGTAATTATGAGACTATATTGTTTTACATTGGTTACATTTTATATCCTTTGTTTTTATTCGCCAGCAGCGTTAGGATAAAGAAAGAACGAAAGAAGAAAGAAAGAAATAAAAAAAGAAAGGATACTTTTAGAAATACAACGGATGGCTCTTAAAATCGGGTTTCCTCTGTTATTTCACTTGTTTTTACGGTATGTGCTCTATTCAGTGGAGAACAGCATATTTTATATCATTTCTAGTATTATATAAATAAAATAACATATTATAATAGTAGTAGAAGTACTATCGATAATATTGATAAGAAACTCATTCCTCTTAGCTTTAAATATGATAGTAGCTCTAATCACTATATAGACGTTCATTAAAAAGGCAATGATTTATGATAACAGGTACATACAATATTAGTGTAAAAGTTCATTATGTTAATATTATATATCGATAGCTTAACAACTACTATTTTTGTACAATTAAAATGTATGCGTAGCTGGAATACTACATAGGCTACGAAACTAATAATTAATATCCGTAAATAACGTTTTGTACCCACACGGCCAAAACCATGAAACAGCTAAAAATATTTTCGGGGAAACTACAAGTATATTAAGTCATCGCATACGGCCTTTGACTTATTCACTTCAAATTTATCATATTATGAAAATACGAATCTTAGTAAAAGCGATTTATAAAGACGAAAGATTACTCCGTTGTCCATAGAATTTAATGAAATCCTGACGTCTGACGGTTGCACAGGTGTATTTCGCTTAATAAATGAGAAGAAAGGTCGCTCTTATCAGGATCGCGGACAAAGGCGAAACCTTTTTTTCCTTTTTTCCTTGCTCAGATAAAACTGGATTAAATGCATAGATAGCTGTCAACCATAAAGAGATAGAAACCAAAGATAATCCACAAAGAAAACAACGGACTGTTTTTAATAAAAGCTTTTATTCTAGAATTTTCCATTTTTATAACACGCCGGCTATTGTTATTATTATTTTAATCATGAAATTGCCAAACGAAAATGTGGTTTTACTATTTAGGTACAACAATCAGAAACAAGACAAAATGGCGCGAATACCTCTTTCTTTTTAAAAGTCTTTTTTCTCTTCTTTTCTATTAAAACATTGATTTGGTGGTGTTATAGTAGTGGGAGGAACTGCTTGTGCCGTTTACCCGTCTTATCATCTTCAAACTTCTTCTTGTCTGTCGTGAAGCCTATAAGTTGTATTTTAGTAAAGAATAGGTAGAGTAAATCCTGACACAAAGATCGTATCGCGATCTATCTTTTACATCAGTTACACGTTTGTCGAATTTATATTATTTTGGCCAAGTGATAGATTATATAATAAAGATATAGACTAAAAAATAAACATTACTATCACTCCGCATATTAGTTCGAATCCTTTTCTTCCAAGCAACAGCTAGTATATATCAAAAAAGTTTTCCTTGTAGTTTAAAACCTTTACAACATAAGCTAACAAAACGATCAGTACATGTCCAGATATGTATGTAATATTAACGTGGGCAAAGCTGCGAAAATAGATAGTACAGATAAAGCTTAACTCCTAGCTTTAAAGCTTCAGTCCATATACTACTTTGTTCACACAGCATTTGCATGAACGAAATTGAACGCAAAACTTCATATAAACTTTTAACACCAAAGACTTCTTGTGTAAATACCTTTGACTTTAAATATTCCAATTCAATTATTTGTCTTTGAAATGCAGTTTACCACAGAACTATGCACTTTGGTGTTCGCAGAGCCAGATAAAGCTGAAGTAGCAACGAAACTTTGATTTCTTTGCAGTTTCTGATGAATAATTTACCAAGTAATATAACTATGGAGTCTTGTCTATGAATTGTTTTGTATGGCTGATCTCATCATCACCATCAGCCTGTTATTGCCCACTGATGAGTGTAGGCCTCCTTTTTGTGCCAATCTTCTCTGTCCCTAGCCTGTCTCATCCACGTTTACTAGCTTTCCAGCGTCATCGGTCCATCTCGCAATAGGACGTCCAAGTCCAGGAGGAGCAGCGAATAGGGCGTTCGTTACGTAGCCCTGAAGAATATGGCGTTCCTCCCAGGCATTTCAGGACAACAACGGATTGAAAAGATTAGTTCCAATGAGTTTGTTTCGTCAGTTTTTCTCAGTGGGCTTGCCTTGGAACCGGTGGTAGATTCAATTGACGTTCAAAAAGATACTCTGTACTAATTTGAACAAAAAAACAATGATTAGGTTTGTTTTGTAGCAGGTCAAGTAGCATCCTCACCATGGTTCAGGCCTTGACATGGTGGTTTGACTCAGTAGTCTAGGGTGAGCCCAGCACCTTGGGTGAAGCTAATTCAGCCGAGAGGGCTCTTTGTGGGGTACAAAGAGCCCTCTTATAAGAAGAGGCAAGGCAAGGATGGAAACCTCACCCCATTTTACTGTCCCGACGTTGGGAGGGGTTGATATGTGGTGCGGGATAACCCCTTTGTGAAGGTGGCGTCGGTCCCTTGCGGGACTGACTAGCCGTCGAGGTCCGAGGTCGTGTTAGCTTAACAGATCCGGAGCACCTCACCAAAGGCGGCACTGGTGGCACTCGCCGGGTTTAAGTGGGTCTTTAGAGCTGCGTCCACTTACCATCATTCGGGCGCAACGAGTCCCACATACCCGACTGGGGGGACCCACTCCCCAGGTGGGATGCCTCAGAGCATTTCCCGGCATTAAAGAAAAAACAAGGTCAAGTAGCATGAAATAATACTGACCCTTAAAATTTGTGACAGTGAATGAATAATTTTGTAACTGAATAAAAAAATAATGATGAGATGTTAAAAAACAGAATACATTTTTTAGCCGAAAACCGAAATAAGAACTTGAAAACCGGTCAAGTATGAGTTGTCAAGTCTTTGTATCAGGGTACAAAAAACTATATCTATTCATTGAAAATACTTTTTGTAATACCTACCATTGTTAAAAAATACTTAAAAGTAAAAATTAAAGAAGCCAAGATTTATCAGTAAAATATTCCAATTAAAAAAATATTTTTAATTGGAATATTTTAAAAAAACCTGATAGAAATTCTTAGCTGACAATTCAAATACCTTATATAATTTTTGTGCTATCATCATCAGCCTCTATCCAATTATTATAGTAATATTTCTGTGGTATATACTTTGTTTATGAAAACTGCACGCGTATGTTTCTATGTCACATATTCTGTACGGTGTCCCCTGATGACCAACTTTTTTTATATTTTGAATATTGCGCCATAATAACCGACAGAATAAAATCATGTTTAATATTGCTTCTCAGTGCTATTGTGTATTTATGTATTTGTGTGTATGACACTAAACTTCTCCTTTTTATCTTACGCCGGGAAATGCTCTGAGGCATCCCGCTAGAGAGTGGGGACTCCCCTGGCGGGTATGTGGGACTCACTACGCCCGAAAGATAGTAAGGTGGAATGGTGGTGGTACCCACTAAAACCCGGCGAGTGACACCAATGCTGCCTTTGGTGAGGTGCTCCGGATCTGTTGAGCAACAGGGCACTTGGACGGCTTGTCAGTCCCCAAGGGACCGACGCCACATTCACAGTGAGGTTGTCCACCACAGAACAACCTCTCCCTACGTCGCGTCGGGACAGTACAATGGGGTGAGTTTCCCATCCTCTCCCCTTACTCCCCTGCGCTATTTTTGCCCTCGTAAGAGAGGTACAACGAGCAGCTCCCTCGGCTCAATTAGCTTCGCCCAAGGTGCTGTATTCATCTACGGCTACTGAGCCTCACCGCCACGACAAGGCTTGAACCATGGAAACTGAACTCCTCCTAAATGCAGCCTACAATTTTTTTATGAAATATTTTGTCAGTGGATTTGAAAATGGCTTAGATTCACAAATCTGTCCACTACAAAATGTTTTGTAGAACGTTTGTCGGGCCCACTGATATTGTTTTTCACTGTCTTTAACTATGGATTACAAAACTACCTGGCTAAGTAAAGTAAAGTTATTTATATCATAATAGAACCAGACTGGAAACAACACGAGATATTGTTGAAGATCTGATCTAATTATTTAATTAGGTCAGACTAAATAAACTAAAACTTTTCGGGCTGGTCCACAAGTTGAGTGCTACGTGCTCGGTCTTGCAGAGTTGTTTTTCTTTGTTTCAGCTAAATCATACGTCTCCGAACGAAAGTTATCGTTCGGGATCTTTATGACTGCTGTTTTCTTTTTCTTTTTAACTAAGTTATACTTAAGAATAATTTCGAGATCAGTGGAAGGATTATGCCAAGTATACACACATATAAATCTAATGTCAGACTGGAAAACATTTGGTTTTATATGAGTATGTGAGAAAAGAAGCTTGGACAAATAGTATTGTGATTTCTGAAGAAAAAGAAGATAAAAAGAATGTTGAATTCGTCATATCATTTCATAATATTATTTAAACTAACGCCAAAGATGGTAGATGAAGCCAAAATAGAAAGTGTAAAAGTTTTAAAGTTTCTCTGTGCACTCATCATCAGCATTATTAAATCTTTTTCATCCACGTCTAGACATAGGTGTTTCAATGAACGCCAAGACGGCCGATTCCCTCTTATCCAACAAAGAACGTCCACAGGAAGATAGTCGTCCCATCTAGTTAGAGGTCGACTGATAAGCAAAATGGCAGACGTGCCACCTGAAGGTGAGTGATCGACGACGCCCATTAACATAAACGAGTTTACCTGAAATGAGCCCAGTCAAGTCATTTACGTGTGTTGCCTTTCCTGAGAGATGTCTTCTCTCCGAAACCTTTGCAGCCGGAAGTGTGATAGAGCGCATTCCTCCACTCTACTGTACAATACTTTTTATTAACATCTAAATATTCTATTTCGCACCAAACTCAAGAAAAAGAGATTCCCAACAAAAACACTCATTAATAAATTAGTATTTATGGACCATGATAAAAAACTTTGTCCAGGTAATAACTTAGCATAATGACGTCTTAACACAACAACGAACTCGCATTTTGGGCGGTATCCAGCTTCCTAAGTCATAAAGGCGTCGCCTCTGTACGTTAAGTGGGCCCCAGTTGTGTAAAGATGACTTTCCTAAATTTTTAATGTTTTCGTATTTTGTTTACACTTATATTAATACATGCTTATAATATATTTTACGGTAAAAGATGGGAATAAGCCTGCATTATGTCTTGGATGGTTTTCGAAATTGATCAACTTTTACGTAAAGCAGGACTAAGGCTTGCTCTCATCTTATTATTTCGAGGAAGAATCTCATTCTCGATAGTGAGATATATTTGTGCTATATATCGCAGTTATAATGCAACAATCTTTAAAGATGTCATGTTTTAAATTATATAGAAAACTTGATACCTATTATAACTTTATAAGATTTTGATTTGTAGAATCAAATGACACTAATTTATTAGTTACAGCTTGGCAAAAAAGAGTATGTCGTGGTGACAAGTGGAACTAAATATTTTACGAAATGGAAACCTATGATGTTGACAATACTTGGCCGTCAAATACTAGATTTTGAGTAAAGCTTACGCCCGAATACTCAAACGAATCTCAAATGTAAGACGTACTTAAACTCACGCTACGACGTGTCAGATTCAAAGAAAAAAAGAGGGACAACACGAGTTTAAGTACGTCTTAAATTTTAGATTCGTTTAAGTATTCGGGCGTTAGTGTTTCACATTTATTTTTAACGATTTGATTAAATTATCTTACTGATTTTCCATGTTATGATGACACCTAAGTGAAAGTGGCGCCCCCATTTTTTCCATACTCTTTTTTGCCAAACTGTACTCTGAAAATATTTAAGTAATCAATTTATCTAATTTAAAATTAAAAGCTTTATTATAAATATATTTTGTAAAAGCAAATAGTTTTAAACGATTTCACTATTATGTTCACCGTTTTTATCTTTTATTCCTACTAATATAGTTGTTAATACATAAAATAAACGTTTCTATAGTTTGTAAAGTATCTATAAGTATAAAAGAAAGAGAGGCCCTTTTTAAACTAGAAAGACTACACACTACTTGTAAGAGTAGGCTTTACCTTTAGTTCTTATAATACACATTTAAAGTGGGTCCTTTCTATACAAAGACTAAGTACTAATTTAAAGTAAGCTTTACCCTTAAACGTCATTTAAATATAATATTATTCATCAAACTTAATTAGCAAAGTAATAAAATATCTCTCTAATGTTCCATCAGGGGAAATTAAGAGTAATGAATTATATGAAATAATTATGAGTTATCCATTAGTTGATTATGGATTTCGATTTATTTGGCTTACAAATAATAAATGAATAAGGTATAATATGAACAACTAGCACCCCGCAGTTACACCCGCCCTAAAATTTTAATATATTTTTAAAATAAACAATCTTTTTCAATAATTGAGTTATCAAATGTAATATATTATATCAATATTACGCACATCCATTGGTATTCTTTTATAGAAGAGGGGGCAAACGGAACGTTGGTTCACCTGATGGTAAGTAAAAACGCGACATCCACAGACATCCGCTACACCAGATGATTAGCAGGTGCGTTGCCGGCCTTTAAGATCCGGAGATTAGCACATTCAAACAAGCAAAGTTTTCACCACTATTATCATCTTTAAACAAAAAAGGAAACTTAAAACACGACCGGTGGGAGGGAAGCGCTGTGCCGCGCTCCCGGCTGCATGGGTACCACCATCCTGCTTGTTTCTCCCGTGAAACAGCTTTGCTGTGTTTCGGAGAGAAGGGCAAGACAGGCAGTGTAATTACTGGCACCAAGACTTAACATCTTATGTCTTAGGATAGGCAACACATAAATGAGTTTCCTGGGTTCCAGGTAAAATAGTTTATGTTCATGGGCGACGTCGACCACTTACCATCAGGTGGCACGTTTGCCAGTTTGCCTATTCAACTAACATAAAAAAAAACACGAACGTAATATTCCTTCCTATTCCATCTATAGGATTGGAAGAAACCTTAAAATTCTTAATTTCTTTACATTTCTAAATCCTTTATTTAGTACAATTAAAAAGGTAATACGCTTTCAGCGTTTCAAGATGCGGGCATCTGTAGGCGGTAATCACTAACTATCTTAAGCCGCTTTGTCGTCCTTACACTTTTGTAATTGATGTTGGGAATTTATTAATTTATGAAGCTTCTCATAATATTATAATCTTATTTTCGTTACTTATTTTAAATATGAAAATAATATTATAAAAATGCAATACTTCAAGTTTTAGTTTGTTGCCTGCGATGTTATAATATCAAATTACTAGTCACTAGGAAGGCCAAAGGCCAAGGAGGGTAATGATTGACATTCAAACATATTTTATAATATTTTTCAAATAGGGATCCTATACGCAAAATACTCAAACGCATCTCAAATTTAAGACGTACTTAAACTCATGTTGTCCCTCTTTTTTCTTTGAATCTGACACGTCGTAGCATGAGTTTAAGTACGTCTTAAATTTGAGATTCGTTTGAGTATTTGGGGGTTAGACTTTAAAGTATACAGAACGTATTTAAATTTAAATTATGTTATTTATATACATTTGAATACAATACATTACATTTAAATACAACAAATTTAAATACAACTTTTTAAAATAATTAATTAAAGGATTGAAAAAAATACATAATATTTACATGAATATCATTTATGAAAGTCGGGTAAATGTTACTTTCTTTGTATAATTTCTAATACCTTTAATCAAAGGAGGTTTTACACTTAAACATTTATTATACAGCCACTTATAGAGCGATTAAGAGTCTGCAATCGTTAGAGCACTTAGTAAGACGAATGCTTCGTGTCGATTCACGATCGAAAAATATGAAGATTGATCGTCCTTGCTTATCTATTAACTGGAATAAATGGTCTTATGGAATTCAATATTTGTGAAAAATACGTGCATGATAAATTGTTTTCCATTTATTTATATTAAGGATGATATTATAATAATAAAGCCAGGTTCGGTTCTCTTTTGTATTGGTAAATAGCAATGCCCCGTGGTTTCACCCACGTACTTCACATTCCGTGGGAGTAAGGGGATAAATTATAGTCTAAGTGTTATTCTGGTGTAAGGAATGTATAGATGTAAGCTTTTTTATAGCATTCCCTCCTATATTATAAAAACGAGTAGTCGAAGCCTTTTGGCGACTATCGACGCCCATACATATCCGCACCACCAGAGATTATGCAGATGTTGCCCTTCTTTTCCCTATGGCCCCAATGGGCCATAGGGAACTCACAAACCGCACGTAATGTGATAGCATAGCTATGACTTTACCCCGGTATTATATGAGCGAGTGGTACCAACCCAGTTGTGCCCGCCCGATTCGGGAGCAAAGCAACATGATTCTACCTCTTACAAAACTCTTTCACGAAAAAACTATTGAATGTATTTAAGTGAAACTTTACAAAAGCATAGTTTATACATCAGAATAACATAAAGGCTATAATTTATCCCTGTACTCCCGGAATGTGTAGTACGCGGGTGAAACCAGTGGGTGCTCCTAGTATTTCATATTTATATTAAAAGTAACGTGTTATGAGTAACGGAAAAACAAAATATTAAACAGAGTGTAATATTTACAAAACGTATACAACGATAAAATATTATATATTCAATCAATCAAATGCTCATTTGAATAGATTAGAACGTTCTGGTAGTAAAGTTTTATTTTATTAGCCTAAATGTTATTCCTTAAGTACAAAATCTCATCAATCATTATATTTTATGTTAGATAGGCATTAACTGACGAGGCTCTTGTCATGAACGTTAAGGTTCACCTGGCAACTTATTTGTGAAATATCCTGAGAGGTAAGATCATATGTCGCGGTGCCAGTAATTTTGCCGCCTATGTTGCCCTCCTTTCTGAAACACAGAAAAGTTGTTTCATGGAAGAAAACATGGCGTATCATCGTTTATGCTTATGGGTAAAGTTGTCAACTTACAATCAGGTGGCACGTCTGCCAATTTGCCTATCAACGAACATAAAAAATAGATATGATTGAAAAAAGACTGGCATTCCGAAGGCCCTGGCGTCGGTAATGTCGCCCGTATATCATTACAAATATTTTATACCAACGAGCTTGGCTCACGGCTCGTCAGTTTTTTTTTTTAATTTTTAATCTGTTCGTCGCGCAATTCTGCGTATTGATCACGGATGGCGATCCGAGCCGGCAGTGTATTTCGCGACAGCGCTAGAAGACGGATGTCTACATCACATATTTTTTAAAATGGATTTTCAATCTCAAAATCACTCAATATTTTATGGCCTGGTTACGAGACCTTTGAGCCAAATCACCCAAAATTGTGGTTTTACTATTATCAAACGTACTTATGGAGAAATAGCTTCTTGCATTGTTAAGCTTTGTTTTTGTATCATGGAAGTCACTAAAGATAGCAATTTGCCATACATCTCACACACATTTCCTGAGACATTCAGATACTTTCTGTAATCAAGTTGTGCTGCTGACAATGTAAGGATGAAATGTAAAGATGTCGCATACCAACTTTTATTCCAAACTTTAGGGCGTTTTTGCTTCTTTAATTCGAGGTAGGCCAGGTAGCACAAAGCTTCCGACTCCGAATAAATTTTGATTAAGTTGATTTAGTTTTTGACTCAACTATACCGGGTGTAATCGTTAAGTGTGCACAGGCGATTATTCCGTAACTATTACAGATGTCAAAAAACTTTAAACTGATTTCGAAAGTACTTTACCTAATGAGTAAAATGACAATAATAAATTATTAAAAATAAAACGAGAAATATCCAAAAAATTTACATGTGACTCTCCCAAGCGTTGGGTGACGATGACGCGAGTTTCACTATTTTTGTGTACTTAAGCATCCAGTGACGAGGAAACAAATCATATAGTTTTTGTTCACCTAAAAAGTGCTCAACGAGCTTAAGAATTTTTCACTTCCAAAATGTATTTAGCTGATTTAGACCTCATTCAAACATCGATTGGCCTTAGCAGCGAAATCGACTTGAATGCCGTGAAAGTAAATGGTACGATGCTGGCATATCATGCATTTAATATTAATTATAATTTCTTATAATCATAGGCGCTTCTTAACTGCCGACCGTACGGTGACGGCCAATTTTTGTAATAATTTCCGACTTTGAAATCAGGGCAAGTTTCTGTTTCTGATTTTCTCATATTTATTATTAACTTTGTTTCAGGTCGTCTAAATAGTGAATGCGAAAAATGTGATCCTTCCGCGTAGCTGTACTAATTAAGAATGATGGAGTGCTCCCGTCCCGCGCGAGTGCTCTCCCTGTGGACTCTGCTTATTGGAAGTTTCAACATCGCAGGTCAGAACTCATTAAATATGAAATCAACCGTTTTTCGTTAATTAATTTACATCAAAGGTTTTTACAGTAAAAAAATATAAATCTGTATAATATTGTTATATGTATGTACATATTGGGTAATAATTGAATTCTACCTAAACGCTAATTGGCTTTTTCTCAATTTTCCATTGGAAATGTCTAGAGTGGAGGCCACGTTTAGGTAGACGAAGTGTTGGTCGGCCATTCACCAGGTGGGAAGACGATCTCCATGCGGTGACCGGTCCGTGTTGGTTGCGAGTGGCGAGGGATCGGCCATCTTGGCGTTCATTGAGGGAGGCCTATGTTCAGCAGTGGACGGATAGAGGCTGATGATGATGATGATTATGATGAATGTTATAGATTTGGCCTGCTATTTTTTATATAAAATTTATTTCATTGTTTGTCTAAATAGTGATTCTATGTGACAAAACATAAACATAAATAATAGAATAAGTATTAAAAGAGATAATAAATAAATATTTAAAACTAAAGTGAGAACGTACTAATATTATAAAGACTTAATAATGTACAAAGAATCTAAAACTAAAAACCTTAAAAAAATTATATAAAAAAATTAAAAAAAAAATTAAAAACCTTGCCTTAAGGGACTCGACTTTAGGCAAGGTTCCGGTTGGCAGCGTTCCCCCTTTGAATTGCTAGACTAATTCTTTGTCCGAGCTAGCTGCCAGCTCTTCGGTGTCCTGTGATGTCGACTAACCCTTTTGCTATTTCCCTAAAAAGCCTATTATATCGATTCTCGTAAATTATAAAGTGTCTTGTATTATGTATGTAATATATTGAGTTTTAAACGACCGTGAAAAATACCTCACTTTCTGCAATAACTTTAACAAAAGTCGGTTGTCTGTAAAGTCTGTTTACTGACGATAGTTGAACGTGACAACGTTATAAGAAAATGGAACGCCTCAGAGCGAGGTAACGCCGCATGCGTCATGTTTTTTCGTTCGTGCAGCCGGCTCCATCGAATTGTAAGACGTTGTCACGTCAAAAAACTTTATAACGCCTATATAATATTTAATATGGATACTACTACTAAGACTCGCTTAGCAAAAATTTATAAAATTTTGAGTAATTTATGAAAATAAAATAATTTAAAACGTAATGTGCTCCTTTGCATTGATCGTTCTTTGTTAACTGCAAAGAACGAACTAAAAAGAGAAATAGCAATGATAATTTTACATATTTTGTTTTGTAATTTAAAACTTAATTATATAGTAAGCCCACTTTATTTGATTTCATTCATATTGGAAACTGTATTAACTTTTTTAATAAAACAACTATTAACCAGATTTTGAAGAAACTTTACTTATATTGGTTATGAAATAGGATGAGGTTTCTTTGAAAAACTGTATGTTAACAACAGCTAGATGCACATTCTGTTGAGTATGTGAATTCAAAGTTTTGAAGGAATCAGACAAGCCGATGAAAAAGGAAAGAAAATTCATAAACATTAATTTCTTGGTTTAATTACCGTTAACTAAAAACACCATAGTAACGTCTATAAAGGACTGACCCTAAATAAATTATGTCCAGTGTGCACCTATATGAGAAAAAAGCCATTTCAGACGCAAAAGAGTAACAACATATTCCAGTAATCCTCAGGGGCCCGACTTAACTATTTATAAACTGACTCTGTACTGTTATTACAGTTTTTGGGTCCCTTATATAAATCTCAGATTTGACTTTACATAATTCTAGCATATCTAAGCTAAAACTATACATTTATTTAGTAAAATAGGAGGCCTATGTTTAACAGTGGACGGATAGAGGCTGATGATGATGATGATTTAGTAATTTTACATTTTACTGCAGATATAAGTAAGTAAAAAATAAAATAACGAAACAAAAACAAGTTAAAATTGTAAAAAAAAGAGCTCTCAACGCCACGCATGAAATCATATTGAAGTTATATTGAAATTAGTACCAACAAAGTATCTTTTTGAACGTCAATTGAATCTACCTACCACCGATTCCAAGGCGTGCCCACAGAGAAGAACCGGCGAAACAAGCTCAGTGGTAAAAGTAGTCAACCAATACTGTCACCATTTTTTTGTTTAAATCTATTGGTGTGTGTCACAGTAAAATCGGCTCGAATGCGGGGATGTCAGTCGGTGATGCCGGCACTATATATTTTTATTATGTATGAACAATTTCATAAAGCATCGATGTCAATACATAGATACTTCATACCTAGGACCTCCCATGACGTCCAATTTCATATTGTTTAAAAACGTATTGATAACGTGGAATATCCTTAGAAAAAAAACTGCATAAAACAGGGGCCGGTTATAAGTGAAAGCAACATCAAAATGTATGTATTACGATTAAGGTATACCTTTTCCCTTTTGCGCCGGGAAATTCTCCCCATGTGGGACTCGCTGCGCCCGAAAGATGGCAAGGTGGATACAACTCTACCCAATAAAACCCGGCAAGTGCCACCAATTCCGCCTTTGGTGAGGTGTCCCGGATCTATTGCGCAAACAGGGCACTTCGACGGCTAATCAGTCCCTCAAGGGACCGACACCACCTCCACAGAAGGGTCGTCCCGCACCACAGAACTAGAGGTAATTCTGTCGTGCGGGACGACCTAGGGGTAGTCACAACGTACAAAGAGCACCTCCCTAGGTTCAATTGGCTTTACCCAATGTACTGGGTTCACCTTATATTACTGAGCCCCACCACCACGACAAGACTTGAAACATTGTGGGGGATGTTTAAGGTATACCTACAATTTCAAAGTATCAATATTATACTTAACAGTACATTAAACCGTTACGTACACATTTGGCCTACATACTATAATTAAAGTATAGATGATCCTACATATTGAACGATAAGCTGCTTGATTTATTTCATAAAGTTATTACAGGGAAAATTGTTCATATGAGATTTCATATTTACGTTAAGTGTACATTAAGGTTATGTTATTTAACGTTTACGATATTAATATCGAATTTCTAAACGTTCCCTGTAAATTACGAATCTTGCATGACATAAAGGAGTGTATTTTAGTTTTTCGGGGTGGGTTATAGTCAAATTGTAAGACAAGCCATTTCGATGTAGGTGTTTAACGAATCCTATAATATTAACAAATGGTCCGAAGACCTGATCAAATTTTACTAAGTTTTTTATACAACTATATATAGAAGATGGGGGGGTAAGATGTGCTGCTTTGCAGCCGAATTGGGCTGGCACTACCGGTTTGCGAGTTTCCAGTGGCCCATTAGGAGGATAGGGAAAAGGAGGGCAACGCATCTGCATATCCTGGGTTGTGCGGATGTATATGGACGTCGATAGTCGCGAAAAGGCTTCGACTGCTCGTTTGCCCTCCTATGATATAAAAAAGGGGACAACCGGACAGTTGGTTCACCTCATGGTAATAACCATCATCCACACCCGCTACATCATCAGCAGTGCGTTGCCGGCCTTCAAATATGAGTATGCTCTTTTCTTGAAGGTTTCTAAGTTATATCGGTACAGGCAACTCATACCGACCTTGTTCATTCTAAATGAGAATTGAATGATTATATGACTTGGTGCTAAAGCTATTGTCAACCCTTCTGATCCAGTATCTGAGTGCAGTATGCGAAGTGAAATTTCATTCGATTCTAGCTCTCATAAAGAGACCGACACCACTAATGATGTAGCAAGTATCTATGGATGTCACTTACCATCAGGTGAAATGACTGTCCGTTATCTCTTTTATAAAAACGAACGAAATCATTATGTGATAACTGATATCTACGCCATCTAATCGCAAGGTACAGCAAAGAAACTACCTATAAGCTAAAAAAGTTAACCCTCATGGAACGTTATAAAAATCTATAATAAAAGATGGAAAAGAATAAATTTATGACAACGTAATGTCATCACGACATTTGAATCTATTTTACTATTATAATGAAACAATTTTTACGGATTTTATCGCGGTTTATTAGGATTTTTACAAGCCCGATGTTTCGGATACTTTACAGCAACCATGGTCACGGGAGGACTGAGGTGACAGATGTCCGTAAAAATTGTTTCATTATAATGCTCAGATGAAGTAAAAAAAGGTAGATGACGCACGGCCTTTGCTAATACTGAAGCCACAAAACTAAGCTCCTTCATGTAAATACACGCGCTCACGCACACAGATACACCAAAACTAAGCTCATTTTTGTTAGTATCTTACGAGTCGTCGTGCAGTAAGTTTGCCAAAAAAATACCGTTCTGTGTAATTAAATGGTGTAAAAACAATACAAAAGTGACCAAAGAGTCTAAAGAAATATCGTTTCACACATAAATAAACACAAGACTATATTCTTTTAAGATATTTTAACACTATTTTGAGGTTAATCAACATAAATAATATTATTGCCCCGAAATGACGTATCGGAAGAGTGTTGCCAGAAGTTAGTATTTCTAATAGCCCAATAGTGGGTAAGTCAATTGCAGGCAAAGCCATAGCAAAATAATTAAGTACAGAGGTGACATAATTATTATTTTATTATTTGATCGCTAAATGACTGAATCGAAATGACCTCGTATAACCTATGTTGTATCTTTTTTGGGACTCACGTACCCACAGCAGGACTATGTATTTAATTATTTATAAATTCAAAGATTTACCATTTAATAAATTAAAAAAAATGTAACAGTGTGGCTTGCAGAGAAATGTTTTTATAATTTAAATGTTTTTTTAAATGGAAAACGACATATTATGTATTTAATTTAAATTGTGTATTGATAAAATGTGACTTTCTAATTACTATTATAATCAATTATTTAGAAACTGTTATTCTCTGACAATGATTTTAAGGACATGTTGTATTTATCAAGTTTATTTAATTGTAACTATTTATTCCTGTTAATTTATATTAATTGTTTATTTATGTAAAGTTTTATTTTCACACACCATGTTATGGTAGAATGTATAGAACTTGTTTATTTTTTTTTTAATATCACCTATGTATTTACTACATTCATGGGAATAAATAAATAAATAAAACAATTGTGTCAATAAAATATCTATTGAGACAGTTTATAAAGTGATCCTACACGCCTCCTACATATTCGTAATATTATTGTATTTTATAAAAATATTCACTGTCGCATTCACTTATTACCTATTTTTATTAATATACAATTTTAAGGGATATTTAAAAAAATGGCAACCCTTCATTCACTCACACATACTTAAAAAAGTGGCTTCACTTTCTTGTTCCAAGTGCGCTATCTACCTTTTTTTACTTCATCTGAGTTATAATGAGTGAAATTCGCGCAAACATTAGAAAACAATCTATTTTACTAATTTTGTAGATGTTTCACATCAAAAAGTAGTACTTTATTACACTTTTTAGGGTCCTGTATATAAATCTCAGATTTGACTTTACATAATTCTATATCTAATACAAAACTTTACATTTCTTTAGTAATTTTACTTTCTTACTGCAGATATAAGTTAATGATAAAAGAAGAAAACAAAAACAATCTCAAATAAAATAAAAAAAGAACACTCAACGCTACGCTGATGATCCGTATATAATATTACAGAAATTATTATCAACAAAGTATCTTTTTGAACGTCAATTAAATCTATTACCTCTCAAGACTCTTAATATATATATATAATAATTAAATCAATTACAAGTCTCAAGGCGAGGTCACTGAGTAGAACCGGCGAAAAATCTCAGTGATAAAAGAAGTCAACCAAAACATAGTATCATACATTAATACAAGCAAACACTTTCTTATCGATCATTCTGTATCATAACCAATATTATACTATTTATTTTTATGCATATACAAACGGTATCTAAGATCTCATTTTATGCACACTTGACTAGTCAACTGTACGATATGATTAAATGTCTCTAAAGGCACGTGACCCAGGGTAGGAGTATTACCCAATTCTGGTCAACAATGGGGCATGAGCGATGGGGTACAAGGGTCGAGTATAACCAAGGAAAAAATGATATTGTTCCGCCATTTATACTCGAATTCAAGTTTGAGGGGTCGGTTTTTTGTACAGTAGCTCATATAACAAAAATTGTTTTGTAGTATAACTTCTCTCTTACTAATATTATGTAGATCCACTATTTGTTTCGCAGGTTCTCGCTAGCTTTAGGTTACCCCTAAATGCCATTTATACTCGAATTCAAGTTTGAGGGGTCGGTTTTTTGTACAGTAGCTCATATAACAAAAATTGTTTTGTAGTATAACTTCTCTCTTACTAATATTATGTAGATCCACTATTTGTTTCGCAGGTTCTCGCTAGCTTTAGGTTACCCCTAAAGCTAGCTCTCACTGAAAAAAATCAATGAAAAAAATACTGGTGACTTACGGACTGCCGATAGAACTAAAAACTTGAATGACGTCTTACTATCACATTGCGTGAGGTGACGATGACTCGAGTATGATTTTTGTTGACCCAAAAAGAGCTTAAAGCGCCTTAAAAAATGAAGACATAATTAAAAACGTGATTTGAATAAACCTAATAGTATGAATGATATATCCGCAATATGTATAAATACCGAGCGATGCGACTTCACCTATCGGCCGTCAAGATTCGCTTGTATTAAATATCATAAAATCGAATCCGATTTCTTTAAACAATAGCCTAACAATATAGGACCATATGCGGGACCCTGCGGGACTGACTAGCCGTCGAGGTGCCCTGTTTGCTCAACAGATCCGGGGCACCTCGCCGAAGCCGGTGTTGGTGAAACTCGCAGGGTTTTAGTGGGTAGAGCTGCATCTACTTACCAGCTTTCGGGTGCAGCGAGTTACACATACTGATTCAGAGAGAGATTCCCTCAGAGCATTTTTTTCATGAAACAACTTTTTGTGTGTTTCGAAAATAATGGCAAGATGGGGCAGGACATGTAGAATAATTACTGGCACCGAGAATTATCTCGTCGCAGGCAACGCATGAACATTACCAACTTGCCTATTTAACAAAAAATTGTAAGCAAATTGTATTTAAGTGGTTGTCACGAATAACAAAATTCATATAATAATCAAATCAGATGCCCAAAACATATACACATCTCAATCGTACTATTTGTTTCGTAGATTGGCACAAGATGTTTGTCAATATACTTATGCCAATACGATAACAAAGGAATTCGAATACGGAGGTTGAATGCCTGTTATAAGTGGGATGAGGATAAAAGTCCGTTGAACGAATTGTTTGGGGAAAAAATTCTTGGTAAGTTTTTCATAATATGATTGTGAAGATGTATAGATATTAAACTGTTTCAATTAAATATATTATATCCACAAATATGAGTGTGGTTTTTAGGATCACAACATTGTCTGTCTAACAAAACAAAACCATTTCCATTGACAAGAAATCATGACAAGGAAAAGAATCCTAAAACCGTTTATTTATTGTATGTAGAAGTAATCAAAATACGAAGAAAAAAAATCCTAAAATCATTTATATTTTGTTGTATGTATTGGATTAATAAAAAGGTATCTCTGGTTTTTTATTTACTAAAATCTTTAGAGCAAATACAAGTCCGCAGGCCTAATAAAAGGCGCAGGCCCCCGGGCGAAGTTTATGCCCGGGCATCTTCGTAGGAGTTTTGACCCCTCCAGTCACGAGATGGCTCTGACTGACTAGTTTCAGTAAACCTAACTGAAACCTGATGTTAGGGCCTGAGCACGATAAATTAATAAACGGTAAAGCAGTCTAGTGAGTGAAGATGGTCTACTGGGTCTCTTGAGTGATAGCCGAGAGGTCCAGGTTCGATCCTGACCCCCCTGTGATGCCTAGAGATTGGCTGTTCTAAATTTCTACATGCACATGAATTTGAAACCATTGCTTGCTCACCAGTGAAGGAATCAGCATGAGGAAATCTGCATGCCCGATGAGATTGAAAGTCTTTAAAGGTGTGTGAAGTTCATCAACCAGCATTGCGCAAGCGCATCGGTGAACAATGGCCCAAAACCCTCCTCGCCTGATTTCGAGGAGGAGACCCGTGCCCAGCAGTGGGACATATAAGGGTTGATATTATTATTATATTATTATTAAGCATTCTACGAATGCAAGGCCCTAAATTTGCATTTTTTTTTCATGAGTGAAATATCAATACATCGTTATTAAAGACCGATCAATAGACAATATTTTAACAATTTCAAAAAGAACATTTTTTTTCTGTCAAGTCATAGTTTATCTGTTTACACGTTGCCTTTTTATTTCGCAATCAAATGATACTTTTATCGAAATACTTGGAAAAAAGTATAAAAGCCTCTTGTTTCCGAGAAACAATATTCCCTGAGGAAAATTAAAAAGTAAACAAAGTACGCCTTTACTTCAAACAGCTGTCTCGGTTGGACTTAAACTGTGTACTTTGTTTTGACATTTGACTGTCGCTACCCTTAAAATTATACCAAGGGACCTTGTATATAATTATGCTGTAATACACCATATGTATGGTTATATAGATAGTCACTATTCTTACTCTACTGTACTCTTTTTTTACTCTACTCCCAACGGGTTTCATTCGCCTAAAAGTTTGAAAAAGAAATTCTATATAAATAAACAACCATTGATTTTTCTCAATAATAATTATACTATCAAATAAAATGCAACAAATAATCCTTGAACAAACAAATCCTCAACATTATCAGTCTTTATCCGTCCACTGCTGAACATAGGCCTCCCTCAATGAACGCCAACACGACCGATCCCTTGCCACTCGTATCTAACACGGACCGGCCACAGTACGAAGACCGTCTTTCCAACAAATCAAATTCTAATCAAATCAATACATATCCTTAGATTTAATATTTATTACTATAGATTTGTTGAATACACAATTAGTATGTGTAATAAGCTGTTGCGTGCAGCTTCGCCCGTGTTAACTTTTGTCTAAAAATAAAAAAAAATAAGTGTAGACCACCCTTAGCATTTAAGGGGATAAAAAACAGATGTTGACCGATTCTCAGACCTACCCGATATGCCACAAAATTTCATGAGAATCGGCCATTTCGGAGGAGTTTGGTAACAAACACCGCCACATGAGAATTAGATTATTACAAGTTGTTTAGATATAAAAATATATTGGTTCACTACCGCAAAACTCATATTTCACAATTCATATCCATTTTTATATATTCATATTCACGATTCAATATGTATGTAAATGGGGAGGAAACTCAAAAACAAAATAAAAATAATAGACACATTTTATCTTTATATCTCTTTGTTTATATAAATTGTTATATAAATAAAAGATACATCAAACATGAAACGATTGTAACAAAAGGATATCGCGTCGCTTAGAGCGATCTTTGGTTGTTAGCTTTGGGTAAAAGTGTGCAATCAATCGGAAAAATGGCAGAGACACTACCTCAATAACTATATTTGTTTCGATGTAGTATTGAAACTACGTACTATTACCACTGTCAATTTTTTAACCGACTTCAAAATTGTTTTCTTATGTTTACGGGAATTGCACTCATTATTATTATTATTAATTTTATTATTGATAAACCATTATAAATTACAACCTTGCAAAAGAACACCGATTCCATTCAAGGACGATCCATGAGGCTATTGAAATAAAAAATAAAACACCCAAATTTCAATAGAGAAGGTGGCTGGCTCTTATCACCTGTTTGGAATCCCATTATTATTGAGTGAAATTTGCGAAAACATTAAAAAACATAAGATGCTTTCCCCCAAAACACAGCAAAGCTGCTTCACTGGGAAACAATCAAGACATACCATAGCAGACGGAAGTGTAGCACAGTGCTACCCTCCCAATGGTGGGAGGGTTGCACTGTGCCTTGCTTACTAGTTAAATAAAAAATACACCTCTAAAATTATGAAAAAGGGAAAAATGTTAAGCAAAATATTAATATGCCCTCACGAGTAATTTATAAGTTTTTAAGATCAGGTGCGGTACCTGAGTGGCAACTGGCGAGACTATTACTAAGTCTGAGTAAAACCCATATTAAAGTACTCAACTTTCAAGAAACACAATTTTGCACTTAACGAGTCTAAGTAAATAGTACATAAAACGTAGTAATAAATAAATACTAACCAACATTCATACTTTTGGAACGTAGTTCCTTATCGCGCGTTACTAAAGGGGATTAGACGAAAAGTTGGCACGACACTTTTTGCAATAGTGCGTGAGTATGAATACAGTGTGTGTGTTTATTATAAAAGTTTGAAACCTTATCGAATAACATCATGTCACCAATAGCGCGATGCAATTACTAAACAACGCCATCTATTGATAAATTCACGGAAACGTTTAATAATTACATATAAATGTACCACGCCGTCTATTGGCAGTTTTATGTAAACTTTTAATGATTATACATAATATGTACCACGCCATCTATTGGCAGTTTTATGTAAACTTTTAATGATTATACATATGTACCATGCCATCTATTGGCAGATTTACATAGATTCTTTAGAATTATACAATTTAAACAACGCTGAAAAATTAGATATGTAAGTAGTTTTCATTATAACACATTCCACGTACCTACAGTTAACTTAATTTGACTTGCAAAAATTTTAGGTAATGTGTTTTATTAATAGGTCTTTCTTTTGCTTTTTATTACAATTCCTTCACTAATTAATCGAAAGGAACTTCGTTCCATCCGGATGTCCCTTTACGTCTCTTTTTTTTTCTTTAACGCCGGGAAATGCTATGAGGCACCCCGCGCGGGAGTGGGTCTACCCACGCGGGTATGTGGGACTCACTGCGCCCGAAAGCTGGCTAGTGGACGCAGCTCTGCCTACTAAAACCCGGCGAGTGCCACCAATGCCGCCTTTGGTGAGGTGCCCCGGATATAATAAACAAACAGGGCACCTCGACGGCTAGTCAGCCCCAAGGGACCGACACCACCTCCACAGAGGGGTTGCCCCGCACCACACAACAACTCCTACCAACGTCGGGACTGTACAATGGGGTGAGGTTCCTGTCCTTGCCCCTTGCCCCCTGTTCTTTTGTCCCCTCTTTTTATAAGAGAGGTACAAAGGCTCAATTCGCTTCGCCCAAGATGCTGGGCACACCTTAGGCTACTGATCCCCACCGCCACGTCAAGGCCTGAACCATGATGGGGTGTGGTCAAAGTCGCCTAAAAACTGAAATAAGTACACCCGGTACTAGCCAGGCAATTTATTACTTTTTTTTTCGGATGGATCTATGCTGACGGCCCGAAGGCCCTAATGCTACATTGGATTAGTGTGAGCCCATTTGGCTCACTGTTGGTTTGTAAAAGTGGTGGGTTGCCCCCCGCCAATCGTGCAGACTGCGACCACACGGCCTCCTGGCGTCGGGTTGGTTTATTACAACTTTGCCTATAAACTCGTTAGCATAATCGCACCCTTCTTACCAGTAAAATTAATACATATAATAAAAATAATATTTACATTTTGGAGAAAGGTTTGTGATCTCTATTTAGGAAAGAGACTTATTAAAGTCTCTCTTTTGAGTTGAACTCAAAGCCTGCATCTCGGGAGACATTTATACAGTGCAACATTTTAAAGTTGAACAAATCATACATGCTACTTTACAACGTAAATGGAATGGAGTCACAATGTATTTTTTTTTTTTAATTCAACATGAGCTGGTAGGCCACCTGTTGATAAGTAGTCGTGTCGCCGTTGAATTGAAATAAATAAAATAAAGAATAAGTAAGCTCTGAATGAGCTTACTTATGCCTTATTTTATTTCATACGTTACTTATCATGTTTCATGACACGCAAGACGGCTAGTCGGAGAGTTTGCCAGTTCAAAGTTCGCAATGGAGTGACTGTTTTTTTAAGTTATTTCATTATCATCATCATCAGCCTTTATCCGTCGACTATTGAATATAAGCCTACTTCCATGGACGCCAAGAGGGCCGACCCCTAGCCACTCACATCCAACACGGACCGGTATGCATGGAGATCGTCTTCCCACCTGGTTAATAGTCGAGCAACACTTCATCTACCTACCCGCAACCTCCACTTTTGAACCCATCGCCCATCTGTCATCCATTCTCCTGAGTGTGTGACCAGCTCACTGCCATTTGAACGCGCTTATGCTTCGCGTGATATCGTTAATTTTAGTTCTCTTTCGTTTTAAGATATTAAGTAGATACAATATAATATACCTTTTATTTTAATTAAATAGTTTCACTATGAGTTATTTAGATTATAAGAACATGTACATATAACTTATTCCGTAATTTTTGAAGCATAAACTTCTTTTAGCGCGGAACGCATATTTGTAGATGAGATAAAATCTCTGAACTCGCGACACCGCACACGAAAAGTTGAAGACGCAGTTTGACGCTTACATGACGTGGACTTGCGACACCGCACGCGAGCCGCTGGAGACGCAGTTTGACGTTTGATTTATTTACATAAGATTATGCAATATTTTTTTTGCAAATTGTTTCGCATCTAAATTATATCATGCGGTCATTTTGTGCGCCGTTTAAGTAAAAACCTATACAAGGTTGTCATAATCTTTTACAGCCTGTATTATAGGTATTTGAATTTAATTGTTTTTTTTTTCTATCTAACGTCACTCCCTGTGTGTGTGTGTGTGTGGGTTTTTTTATCAAAATTAATCTCCTGAAACATATTTTTATTTATGATGTAATATTATCGGAAACGCGGTTTTTTCAGTATGTTTTTATTCAGCGACGAACAAAGCTGGTGATACAATCAATCGCAAGGGAAATTTAGAAATATCTACTTTTTGTCTTTCACAGATTTCAAGTTCAAACCCACGCCTTTTTAAACCAACTTCCTTAGCAACATTATAATGAAACAATTTTTACGGAATTTATCGCGGTTTATTAGGATTTTTACAAGCCCGACGTTTCGGATACTTTACAGCAACCATGGTCACGGGAGGACTGAGGTGACAGATGTCCTAACGTTACAAAGTTATTCGAACTACCCTATGATACATCATTATTTTGATAAGTCCTCTCTACGCAGAAAGTGCTAACTGTATATTTAATCTGTGGCATATTATGCTTGGTTTTTGATTTAATTATTTTAATATTTTAATTTTAATAATTCCTTAGCAACACTCTATATATTGGCCAAGATCCCTGCCATTCATGTCCAACCAGGACTAGCTCTGCACGGAGATATTCAAGATCTTTATTATAAAATAATAACAAAACTCATAACCCCGTTATACAACTTTAAGATACTAATAAAAAGGCCCCGGATAGTTGGGAATAAGTTGAACTGAGTTTATTATGGATATAGCGTTCCATATACTTTATGAAATCAGTTCATATCCTGGAGCGCGGTGGGAATACTTGTGATGTAATTTTAAAACAAAACTTTATTTTATATTATGGGAAATATGTAAGTAGTAGATTTAATGTAAAATGTAGGTTAATAAGCGCTGTATTAGTACCAAAAATCTGTACATTTCTTTCGTGAAAAAGTTATAGCTTTTTCAATATAAAATATATTGTATTCTAGAATAAAAACCAGACAAACGCGAGTCTGATTATGGAACTGGGAGTTAAAAACGTATTTTTATGTAACACTAGCTGGTGCCCGTGACTTAGTCTGCGCAGAATAAGATTTTAGTTTTTTCATAAAAAGTATTATTTGTTACTTCTAACACTTCCAACAATATATTGTGTACAAAGTTTCATGATGATCGGTTAAGTAGTTTTCGCGTGAAAGCGTAACAAACAAACTTATTTTCACATTTGTAATATTAAGTATAGATAACGACAAGCAGGTCTCCAGATTTTTTTGCTTCACTTATGTTGTGAGAATTCGTTTTTTACCAAATTTCATAATTCTACATTATAATAATTTATCAAAAATCTTTTAAGGTTAAAACAATAAAGTTATCATAATGTAAGGGTTCTGTTTTGTTAATTAGAGCAACGGAACCTTATTTTTTTTTCTCGCAGTGGAAATACTATTTGCATTCACCCGGGTATGGGTCGTGCCTGGTGATATGTGGGACTCCCGGCATTCTCCGTTTCTCAGCGTCGGTCTACCGGACTAAAAGCACTGCAAGGTGCCTTCAGCCGCTTGAAAGGGAGTTTCCCGTATCTGACTAACACTGAAGACCCTCTGCGACCCGCCGGATCCCTCAAAAAGGCTAACCAGGCTTCCTTCTATTAGGTATGGGGGATCTTCGACAACCTGAAGCACCCTCGCCAAAGAGATGGCTGAGCCTTACATACATAATATTATGCGGAACGTCAGGTGAATTAGAAAAAAAAAGTATTTGAACCAATTTAATAACGTACATATTATTATACGTATTAGTATCCAAATCACATGAGCTTATAAAAGGCAACTTATTAATACTATTTTTTTATCTATTTTTATTTTTTTTCTATTTCTGTAGCAATTAATAAAGTAAATCAATCTTGTATTTTCATGATATCTTATAATCATATTAATGCTTTGGTATAATAGCAGGCAATATATAATCCAATATCACAATAATTATTTCTCAAGATAGTTTTTTTTTTTCATGCCGTCTCACTAAAATAGATTCTAAATAAAGTAACCTATTTCAGGACTTATGCGAAGTGGCTTACCTTGTTATTTTATATAGTAAGTTCTAATATAATATAAAAGTTCAAATATTAAAAAGTAGTAGGCAAACAGGCAGAACCACCTGATGGTAAGTGGTGTACGTCACCTGTGAACATAAACTAGTTTATCTGGAACAAGCCCAGGCAACTCATTTATGTGTTGCGTATCCTAAGAAATAAATTTATGTCTCAGTGCCAGGAATTATACTGCCTGTCTTGCTCTTATCTTCACAACACACCAAAGCTGTTTGACGGGAGAAACAAACAAGATGGTGGTACCCATGCAGCCGGGAGCGTGGCACAGCGTTACCTTCCTTTTTTGTTATCGTAGTGGAAATGCTTTGCGCATTCACCCGGGGTGGGGTTGGATATGTTGGACTCCTGGCGCTAGTCGAGGAGCGGCACTAAAACCACTGCGAGTTGCCTTCAGAAGCTTGATGGGGAGTGTCCTGGATTAACTAACACAGGACATCGTCCACGGTACCCACGATGCTGATTATGTCTATAAAACAGCTTTCGTGTGGAACGAAAAGAGCAGGACGGACAGTTACTAGCACTGAGACTTACTATCTTAAGGCTCAGGATAGACAACGCATGAATGGGCGGATTATGATCATAGGTGACGCTGACCACTAACCTGATGGTGATACGTCGGCTGATTTGCCTATCTGTATAGATAAATAAAATTAGTGCGTCTGTTTGTAATATTAAAATAACCGCTTTTTACTAAAAAAAAAAAAAAAGATGGATAGGTAAACTGGCAAACGTATCACCTGATGGTAAGTGGTCGTTGTAACCCATGAACATAAACTAGTTTACCTGGAACAAGTCCAGGCAACTCATTTGTGTTGCCTATCCTGAGACATAAGATGTATCACGGTACATACAATAAAAATAATAAACAAAAATTAAAACCGACTTCAAAAAATAAAAACATAAAACTAAAGAGTAATAAAATAATCGCGTATGCTTAATTTTTGTGCCTACAACTTATAATCAACTTGTTCTTCTACTAATGTACAATCTTTGTCATTATTGTTACTTTTGAATCCGGTGTCCTATATGTTAATGTACCTACCTCCCTACCTTTTTTTTTTTCCTTTTACGTCGGGAAATACTCCGAGGCATCCCGCCTGGGGAGCGGGTCTCCCCAGGTGGGTATGTGGGACTTGCTGCGCCCGAAAGATGGTAAATGGACGCAGCTCTATCCACTAAAACCCGGCGAGTGCCACCAGTGCCGCCTTGGTGAGGTGCCCCGGATCTGTGAAGCTAACAGGGCACCTCGACGGCTAGTTAGCCCCGCAAGGGACCGACGCCACCTCCACAGAGGGGTTGTCCCGCACCACAGAACAACCCCTCCCAACTTCGGAACAGTACAATGAGATGAAGTTCCCATCCTCACCCCTGCTCTTTTGTCCCCTCTTCTTATAAGAGGGGTACAAAGAGCCCCCTCGGCTCAATTGACTTCGTCCAAAGTGCTGGGCTCACCCTAGGCTACTGAGCCCCACCGCCACGACAAGGCCTGAACCATGGTGGGGACCTACCTCCCTACCTACCTTGGTTGACACCGACTTCAAACGACTTAGGGAACTTCAAGAAAAGAGCATACTCATATTTGAAAGGTCGGCAACGCACCTGCTAACTCTCTGTTAAAGCAGGTGTCTGTGGATGTTTCGCTTACCATCAGGCGAACCGACTGTCCGTTTGCCCCCTCTTCTAAAAAAAATAACGCGGGCATTGCTGCGGAAAACAGCTAGTTTTATATAAAATAATTATTTTTAAAATATCACCATGAAAATATCTTACTGAAATCCCCTGTGATTTAAATAAGCACAAAACCCACATGACATATTTTTGGCTAAAATAACTGCGAACATTTCCAGCCTGTTCTAAGGCATTCTTTTGGAAAATAACTGTAAAATATTCGTATAATTTTTACAACTACATGGGGTTGAAATTTAAAATATGCAAGATGAAACAACATTTTTGGTATAGGAAACCGAAAAGTCACTGTGTATCAAAGCATACCTGCCTTCTCAAAGGATTACATTCTTGTGAATGTAAGAGGTGATATTCCGGCCGAGGTTTATCCTCACTAAATTACAGATATTAGATAAATAAATTCTTAAGAATATTTTTATTAAAATAATATATTACTCAAAAGTGGTACGAGTAGAGTAACAGGAAAGTATACATTTCGTAGTGGCCGGTTCTTGTTGGATGCGAGCGGAAGGGTAGGACCGTCTAAGCGTTCAATGGATAAGGTAAAGATAGGTAGATAGAGTACAAAACTAGTGGGAGGTAGTGCCATAGCATAGCACTACCTCTTATTACCCATTAACTAGCGCTTTTTTATACTTAGAGTATCTGCAATTTTCTCTAACTACAGATAGCTATAAAGAACTAAGTATAAAAAACACTGTCCAAAATAATATTTGTACAAATCGACTCTCTCGCTCACATAACACCGGCGTTAAGTGACAGCTGTGCTGTCGCGTTTCGTGCGGTTTGTGAGTTCCCGGTGGCCCATTAGGGGGATAGAAAAAGGCAGGGCGGCGCATCTTCCAGGGCGGCCATACACATCCGCACAACCAAGGCCACGCGGCCTTGGTTGTTATTGTTGATGATAATCTCCACCTCCTCAAGATAGGCAAGTAACGATTCACACAGTCTGGGTTCCTCCTTTGACACCTCTAGGTGGCACATGCATAAATAATTAGATACCATTTTCTTTCTCCATCTAGCATTAAAAAGCACTTAGAACAAAGTGAACTTTATTTCTGTAAGGTCTTAACTATTAGAGTGGGTTTAACACCCTACCATGGTTCAAGCCTTGTCATGGTGGTGGAGCTCAGTAGATTAAGGTGAACCTAGCACCTTGGGCGAAGCAAATTGAGCCGAGGTAGCGCAGCTCTTTGTACCCCTCTTATAAGAAGAGAGGGAACAATCAAATTTGTCTTAGTGAGTGCTCAAAACTTCAAATAGAGCGAGTTATCGGTTCCGAAAAGTTTTCACAAGCCACTCAATTTTCTGATTAGGTACCTCGGTTTCCTAAAACTTATGGTCTTTTGAGAAAACTATAAAATGTATCATAACAATACAATAATTGTATTTATTACACCGTTATTGGACGTAAAATAACTATTCTTCGAATATAATAGAAATAGTAAAAATGACACAACAATAAATATATAAATTCAAGCCATTGAATTTATATATTATTAACACAAGAAGGCATTGATATACACGTATAGATAAATGGTTTTTAAATTTTATTACTTCATTTACTAATATTATAATAAATTTTCATTAATTTATTATAATAAATTTCATTTCAAAATGATTTCTTTGCGAAAATATATGTATATAGAACTAAAAGACGTGAAAACCACTTCATGTAAAAAAAGCTATTTTTTACGTGTAACAATGATTTCACGACTGGCTGGTTCAGTGTTCTGGTGAGTTGTCCACTCATCCATACCAAGCACCGCCACCGGTTTGAATCCCACCAAGTGCATATAATTTGTATATTAGGACACAAAACACAAGTTCTTACGAGCTTAGCGCAGGGCCGTGAGGGACCTGTGCGTGGCCGATCGGGGGATCCGCCGCGCGCGCGTAAGGTCTGAGCTATAAGGCACCCTTATGTGTTCAGGGTGCCATAAGTGGAGAAGAGGGGGACCCCCCCCCACACACACTTTCAGAGAATAGTGCCGGATAGCACAACGTTGTGGCCGGTGCGGTTGTCCACAGCTCTGGCGTCGGGTCACCCAGACGATGAGGAGAACACCGCTGGGGTTTAGTGGGTAGAGTCTGCGTCCACCTTACCATCTTCTCGGGCGCAGAGAGTCTCACATAACCGCTGGGCCCCCCCGGACCCGGTGGTATGCCTAAACGCATTCCCCAGCGAGACCAAAAAAAAAAGGGTTAGGTTTATTTGGCGTGATTGTCAGTTAATATTTATTTAGGTATTGTTTTTGCTATTCAGATTTGCTAAAAGATAATTTTATCGTGTTTCTTTTTCTTAGTGCCAATTTACAGCAACTCAACATACACAACATAATATCTTGTTTCTGGTCTTTTTTTTTCGTTTGCTCCGGGAAATGCTCATGCCATGGGGGAGGGGTATGTGGGCCACTCCCCAGGCGGGTATGTGTGCGCGCAAAAGATGGTAAGGTGGACGCAGCTGTACCTACTAAAACTTGGCAAGTGTCATCAATGCCACCTTTGGTGAGGTGCCCCGGATCTGTTGAGCAACAGGTGTAGTGTGGTAATACCTCCCATCCATATTAGGTAAGTTTAGAGTATGTATGTGCGCCCCCGAGCAGTCCAATATACAATATTCAATATCATAGAACTTATTGGCCTCCTTACAAGGGCACCTCGACGGCTATTCAGTCCCCCAAGAGATTGACGTCACCTCCATACAGGAGTTGTCCCGCACAACAGAATAGCTCCTCCCAATAACGTTGGGACAGTGCAATGGAGTGAGGTTCCCATCGTCGCCCGTTTCCCCCTGCTCTTATGTCCCCTCTTCTTATAAGAGTGGCACAAAGAGCAGCTTCGAAACGTAGGACACATACAATCTAAATAAATCCCGATATTTTCTTTTAGGTTCTTTCATTATAATTTTAATTAATTTTATTTGGTGTATCTATTCTAATATATCCACGCTCGCTGGATGCCTCGTTCGCACGTACGACTCTTTTTATTGTTTCCTATTGTTCCTTTTGAAAATAAATCGGTGTGTAGGTTGCGTGTATATTTTGCATGAGAAAGTACGCTGGCAGGAAAGTGCGTGATTTTTGTTGGGTAAGGTGGAAACTTTGACGTGAATACATGATAGCGTATATCTTAGTGATAAAATATATGCCTTTTGTACAATAAATCTATGTTATGGATATTTTATATCAATCAATTATTGTATATAGTATGTTCTTGCGTATGTATATATCTTGTTTGAGATTTATATATAGACTAGCTGTTGCCCGCAGCTTCGCCCGCGTTAACTTAAATGTGCAACCAGCCGTACACGGATTGATGATGATTATTTATCTATGGACGGGCGTAGGACTTTATTTTATAATATGAAGTGATTAATACCGTATTTTTGTAAATAGCTTTTACATTACCGCTTTATAATTGCCAATTTTTAAAGTATTAAAATGGATATAGGTAGTATTTAACTAATATAGACATATTATTATGCCATCGCGGACTTTTCAGTAGGCATATTTAGGATACACAATTCTACCTTATTACATTGATACAATAATAATTATTATCCTAACTTTCGGAACAATGCATTCAGCATTACGGAGCGCCCGGCTCGCGCGGCTCGGTCGAAATCACGGTGTCGTATTATTTTGATTTTGCTATATCTTCTAAGGTATGCATTTCATTTGCATGGTGTAAACGGGAAAAACATACTTCATGAAATGCTCAAGCTAACTAACATATCTAAAATGATAAGGATTAATACCACATTTGTGTAAATAGCTTTCCAGCTACCGTTTTATAATTGCCCATTTATTAAGTATTAAAATGGATATAGTATGTTATCCTTAAGAGATACACATATGCCATCGCGGACTTTGTTGTAGATCTTTCTAAGGTGTACGATAATGTAGGACATTATTTTGATCTATCTGTTAGTTTTCATCCAGCGTTTGCAATGTAAGTGCAAAAAATGTGTTTATTTACGACATCACATTAGAAACCTCAAAAATAACAGCATTTCTCCACTATTTAATGGATGTTTTTATACATATAAACCTTCCTCTTGAATCACTCTATCTATTAAAAAAACGGCATCAAAATCCGTTGCGTAGTTTTAAAGATTTAAGCATACAAAGGGACATAGGGACAGAGAAAGCGACTTTGTTTTATACAATGTAGTGATAATAATTGAAAGTTTGTTTGTCGCAGCTATTAGCTGTTGCCCGCAGCTTTGAAGTTAACTTAGCCAGTCGTATCCCGCCGTAAGGGGACTTGGCGCGCACAGGTCCGGGCTATAAGGCAGCCTTATGTATTCAGGGTGCTTTAAGCGGAGTAGGAGGACGGGACGCCACCTCCCCTGCGTCCAGAGAGAGTGCCTCCAGGCACACCGTTGCTGGAGTGAACGACCATAGTTTCCACATGACGAGGGGAACACCGCCAGGTTTTAGTGGGTACAGCTGCGTCCACCTTACCATCTGTTGGGCGCAGCGAGTCCCACATACCCGCCAGGGGAATCCCCCTCCCCAGCAGGATACCTAAGAGCATCTCCCGGCGAGATAAAATCGTATCCTCGCTAGGGATGATTATATCATAGCTTATTACTCAATGAATGGTATTATAATGGTGAAATATTTTTTTATTGGGAGATTAGTATCAAAAATTTTCCTCATTATCATCAATTCTTACATTAGTTCATATTTTCTAAGATTTTTTTTTTATATTGTAGTCATGGCCACTTGTAGATTGTCTTCCATTTTGCTTGTTCATCTCTCTTAAATAGAGAGAGAGAGAAAGAGAGAGAGAGAGATCTCTTTGCTCTTGTCGGTGGAGCAGTCTTTACTCGGGCTACTACTACTTTAATAGGGCGCTTAAAACAGTGGTTGCCCCACTTGCATTCCTTTTCGCAGTACTACTTATATAAGAAACACCCAGCATAGCTTAGCTAGCTAGCAAGCTTAGATTCGAATCCGATACGAGTAGACGCAAACCCAGACCGCGCTAACAGCGGTAGCACTATGCTACCGCTCTATTGCTTGGGCACCGCATGGACCCGCCTTCCTCTACCGTAGGAGGGATAATAATAATAATAATATCTATTGGACGGATGAGGCCCTCATGTGGATAGGTTAAATTCAACCGTAGAAGATTTGTGGACCGTATCGGATTTGACTAGTCTAAATCCTGCTCTCCCAAGCAGCGCGCGCGATGAGTAGCGCCCCCTGCGTGGTGCGGAGGGGGGCGACTAACAGTAATTAAGTTGAGTAAATAAACGCGGGCGAAGCTACGGGAAACAGCTAGTATTTAATATTCCTAGAACTTATTGGCGTTCTATGAAGTGCATATGTCCAGCAAAAGACGGAAAGAGTCTGATAATGATGATGAATACCCGTATAACAACAAACACTAAAAAACTAATAACGAGTAAAAGGTGCAGCTTTATTTTTTTACTTTTATTATACCATAAACAAAACACTTCCGAATGCTTTTGTGTGTGAAACGGTCCTGTCACGCTAGCGTCGTGCTTTCAGGACCCGCGCAAATAAAGAATGCGACCGAAAATGGTGTCTCAGTTTGTTCTCTCACTTACGCAATATAAAGTCAGAGCGAGAGGTGAGACGAGATGATTTTTCGTGTGTTTTTTGCGTGTTTCGTCGTTACGGTGGCATGAGACTTATCAAAACACATATCTTTATGGTTTGAGTTAATACTGCTTCATTAGGTTTAATAAATTAGCTTCAATTATCCAAAACATTCAAGGATAAAGAGCAGCCTTGGGCTATATGAGGCAAGTACAGGTCAAATAAAGTAATAGAATGTATTCTATATTTGATATTTATTCATTTTTAAGTTTTTCTTTTCTTTACTTGAGTAAGCAAACGGACAGGCAAGCCACCTGATGGTAAGAACGAAAGTAAGAAAGAAACATTTATAGTAAGATAAGTGGTGGTAGTATGCAAATAATTACATTGGCTGTCCTGTCCTTCTCTCAGAAACACGACACAGTACTTTCACGGAAGAAACAGGCTGGAAGGTAGTACCAATGCCTGCACACATGGATCACGCAGACAAGAGCGCAGCACAATCCATCCCTCCCACCACACCAATATCTTCCACCGGTACTATTTTTGTAATGTAAGACGCATCAAACTAATTGCAATACATTTTTAAATGTGCTACTGGATAGCAATCGATGTTTCAATTTAAAAATTAACCACAAAACAATGCAGATTTGTGGTTTATTTGCATTTCAAAGCGTGGTTTCCCTTTTATATTTGTTTTCATTAGGAAAATTATTATATTACCAATTTGACTATTTATTATTAGCCAAGATTTAAAATTTAAAATTGGAATTGGTTCAGTCCATCTCCAACTAGATCAGATGAAGATTTAGGTGAGGTGATTGATCCTAGTAAGATGCAACTGGTGGTGAATCTTCATTTGCCGGAGCAATGAAGGTGTTCTTTTAAAAAATTCCATGTGATTTAAGCAAATGAGTTGATAGTGATGACTATTTTCGTTTTCAAAATATAGCAAAATAGAAACAATCTTCTTTGTATTTTTGACCAAAGTTTTTATACCATTACTCTATTCATTATAATTTACTTTATATATTGTTTTAAACTAACGCGATCACTATTCATATTTATATTATTGTTGTTACCCGTGATCATGACGATTTAAACATTTCCGAAATATTAGGACCTCAATAAATCTGTATACGCGGTAAGCACCCGTAACAATAATAATATAAATAAATAATTTACTTTATCGTAAAGTAAGATTTAAATCAGTAATCTTTAGCGAATCAATCAAACGCTTAAAGGATCTTTAAATGGCGAATGTCTGTTTAATGACGGACGAACAGCTTTCAATCGTATTACTATTATGGGTTTTATTGCACTATCCGCAGACTGTAACGTCCATACGGGTATTTCGAGGGTTGGACATTTTGTGTAATAATGATTTTGTCACGCTTGTGTCTGTTAAGTTTTATAATTATTTGCTTTGATGTCTGTTTTACATGTTTTGGAGTGGAAATTATACCTTAGTTCATTAGTTCAGAAAACTATCATTTTTGAAGTGTAAACTTCTTTTAGCGCAGTACGCATATTTTTAGATGAGATAAAATCTCTGAACTCTCGACACCGCACACGAAACGCTGGAGACGCATTTTGACGTTTATATGACGTGGACTCACGACGCCGCACGCGACACGTTGGAGAAACAGTTTCACGTTTATATGACGTGAACTCGCGACACCGCACGCGAAACGCTGGAAACACAGTTTCACGTTTATATGACGTGAACTCGCGACACCGCACGCGAAACGCTGGAGACACAGTTTCACGTTTATATGACGTGAACTCGCGACACCGCACGCAAAACGCTGGAGACTCAGTTTCACGTTTATATGACGTGGACTGTATTATAGGTATTTAAATTCAATTGTTTTGTTTTCACTTCTATCGGCAGTCCCTGTGACTGTTTTTTTTTTTAATTCTCTTATTTATTATGCAATAAAGATCTGCTGAGTTCAAGATTATTTATTATAGTAAAAGTAATAGCTTAAGTGTTTCTTTGTTTAAACAACCAAACGGATTACGGAAATGGAAAAAAAATTTTAATTTCCAAACATAGAGCTGCCTGTTTGGCTTTTGTATTTTTATTGTAATTTTAAAGCGATTGAAACGACAGATTAAAATATATTTTAAATTCCAACCCAAGTACTAATGTAGACTTTTATAAGGTACTCGTATTATCAACGTTAAATGGAATCCTATACTATGAGACGTCTATATTAGAAGTACTGTATACAAATAATCGTTTAGTGTGGGTTCGATATCCCGCTTAGGTGCACTCACAGACGGTAAATGGCATCTGGAATTGATTGAATTGCGGCAAGCACCTGAAATCCCTTGGAGATAAGGAATATACGAAGAATAGTCCAGAATTGAACCTGGAGTTGGAAAACCAAACTAAATATTACTTTATTTTTTCAATGAAAAACTAATACTAGCTGGTTCCCACAGCTTCATCAATGATGATTATATTAGTGCATATGTCCTAATCTAAGGTATAAGCCCATTTCAACTTTCAGCCAAATCTGTTCAACTGTTTTTCAGTGAAAGGTCAACAAACATACATCCAAACTTAAAAACTTTCGCCTTTATAATATTATCAAGATAGGCGATAATAATAGAACATGCAATAACGTTTTACGAAAAAAATATAAGTGATTAAAACTTTTTACAAAATATATTTTTTGCTCTTTGATAATAATTTAGAAACAGGTACCGGTGGGAGGGAAGCGCTGTGCCGCGCTCCCGGCTGCATGGGTACCACCATCTTGCTTGTTTCTCCCGTGAAACAGCTTTGCTGTGTTTCAGAGAGAAGGGCAAGACAGGCAGTGTAATTACTGGCACCAAGACTTAACATCTTATGTCTCAGGATAGGTAACACATTAATGAGTTGCCTGGGCTCGTTCCAGGTAAACTAGTTTATGTTTATGGGCGACGTCGACCACTTACCATCAGGTGGCACGTTTGCCAGTTTGCCTATCCAATTAACATAAAAAAACAGGCTTATAGCAGGCTACTGTTAGTGGGAAGTAAAGGACCAAAGGTACGTTGTTACTGACGCAGAGCTGTCCAGCTGTAAATTTTAGCTCCAAGTCATTGGCAACGCAAGCTTATCCGACCACTATACTAGCCACGTCCCTAATATTGTAGGAGTATAGTAGGAGGGAGAAACAATCATCATCATCATCATCAGCCTTTATCGTTCCACTGCTGAATAAACAATCATCATCATCAGCCGCTATTCGTCCACTGCTGGACATAGTTCTCCCTCAATGAACGCCAAGATGACCAATCCCTCGCCTCTCGCATCCAGCACGGTCCGGAACAAACAATATCAAAACATAATTTTGCATGTACTCATGAATCTGTTTTTTTACATCCGCACAATAAAAGCTATGCAGATGCGTTGCCCTCCTTTTTTCCTATCCCCCCAATGGGCCATCGAAATTTCACAAACCGTACGAAACGCGATAGCATAGCAGTCACTTGTCGCCGGTGTTATGTGAGCGAGAGGTCTCTGTTCGTGCCGGCCCAATTCGGATGCAAAGCAGCAAGGCACTACCTCTTACAACGTACGTATAAGGCTCGAGGTGAAACCGTACCACTTATTTGCGAGGCCAGGCCTTTACCAACTAGACCATTGTGATGTGTCTAGGCGTGGACAAGTAGATTAGGGTTGTTAAGAAAACGTCTTTTCGATTCGAAGTCCCATTTATTAATCCTCCACAAGTACATATAAATATATTCACAATAAAGCGAAACAATTGCGCAATTATACGTCAAATGCTTACTCAGGAAGATGTAAAGGTAATTATACATAAAATTATATTATTAGGGCAATTACTCACTACACTACACCATCATGGTTTGTATAAGATATTTGAACAAATAAAATTATCTCAACAATCTGCAGAAATAATACAAGTGAAGCATACTCATACATACATACTTATAAATTAACAAGTTCAACTTTTCGACAATGAACTAATATCAACCATTTGAACATACATTGTATCGACCAAAAACAACTCTTATCTGCGGGCAATAAATTTGAAATTGTTGAACTTGTTTTGAAGTTGATAAATTCGAAACTCCGAGTGTTCCTGAAGCAACAGGACAGAGTAACTTAACAACTTGTTCATACGGGGCCTCACAACCAACATAAGGCTAACTCGTTTGTCATTTGCAGCTATTGTGTCTTTTGTCATCAAGTTATTAGCTTTAACTTTGAAATAAATCGTATTGGAACTTTTTAAAAATCAAAGATATAGTGATCCCTTTTTTTTTCTTTAACGTCGGGAAATATTCTGAGGCATCCCGCGAGGGAGTGGGTCTCCCCACGCGGGTATGTGGGACTCGCTGCGCCCGACAGCTAGTAAGTGGACGCAGCTGTACCCACTAAAACAAGGCGAGTGCCACCAATGCCGCCTTTGGTGAGGTGCCCCGATCTAATGAGCAAACAGGGTACCTCAACGGCTATTCAGTCCCCCAAGGGACCGACGCCACCTCCACACAGGGGTTGTCCCGCACCACAGAACAACCTACCAACTTCGGGACAGTACAATGAGGTTCCCATCCTCGCCCCTTGCTCTTTTTTCTTCTCTTCTTATAAGAGGGGTACAAATAGCCCCTCAGCTCAACTAGCTTCGCCTAAGGTGCCGACTTGCCCTAGGCTACTGATCCCCAGTAAGAGTTAATCTATATTATAAATGTGAAAGTCATTTGTTTGCTACGCTTTAACGCAAAAACTACTTAACCGATCATCATGAAACTTTGTACACATATTCTTGAAGGTCCTAGAGGTCTAGGCGTCGTTCCCCTGAGGGAGTGACTAGTCGTCGAGGTGCCCTGTTTGCTCATTAGATCCGGGGCACCTCACCAAAGACGGCATTGGTGGCACTCGCCGGGTTTTAGTGGGTAGAGCTGCGTCCACTTAACTGCTTTCGGGCGCAGCGAGTCCCAAATACCCGCCTGGGGAGACTAATTCCCTCGCGGGATGCCTCAGAGTATTTCCTGGCGTTAGAGAGAAAAAAAAGGATAATCGTAGTGTATTATTGATACCAGAAATTAAGAGATGAAATTAAAATAATATGACAAAAAAACTAACCCAACCAGTCACAGGGACGTCAAATAAAAGTGAAAAATAAAACAATTAAATTCAAATACCTATCGTAAAGGCTGTAATCGATTATGACAACCTATACAATTTAATCGGCGCACATGACATTTCAGTGTGTTCGACGATTGGTTATGTAAAGAAAAATTGAATAACATTATATAAATAAATCAAACGTCATATAAAAGTCATATAGCGTCTCATAACGGTGGTAACGGTGTCGCGAATCCAGAGATTTTATCTCATCTAAAAATATGCGTACCGTGCCTAAAGAAGTTTTCATTTCAATAAATTCTGTTAAACTCTTAATCGCTTACTTCTTGAGTACTATATCAAATATCATATAACATTTACTCATCACAAAAATTCATTATACACAATTAATAACTTTGTATGACATGTCTTCGCTTTGAATTGTAATAAAGTCAGAAATCCCTCGACGTAATTACAACTTGATGGGACGAATTTTCTAACATCGGGTTTTGTAATGACACGTCTAAGGATTATTTACATTTGTATATTCGCATTACGAGTGTTTCTTTGAAGCTGACTTATGAGTCTTGGAGACGGAGGCTTTCACTTGAACCTCCGTATTATGTATTACTTAATATTAAAAATGAGAATTCTTTTTGGCCGTAAAACCATTTTATAATTCATTACTGTTTTATGATTCGGTTTATTACATTAATATATTTTTATTGCGAGATGTGGGGGGGATGTTATTGAAATTATTTAATTTCTGGATGAAATTCTTTGGTTTGAGGGGTAATTTTGTCTGAAGAGATTACGCTCAAAGATCAACTTGGTTGATCTTTTTTCAGTATCTCAAAAAAATGAAAATGTTTTGTCCGCAATATTACAATGATAATGTTGTAGTCGACGATGGAGTATTTTGATTAGAGAATACTATTGTTTTCTAATGTTTACGCGAATTTCACTCATTATAATAAAACATTTTTTTACGGATTTTATCGCGGTTTATTAATACGGCGATAAAATCCGTAAAAAATTGTTTTATTATAATAGAGAATACTAATTAATGCATTAAGTCCTCTTGTGACCATGGTTGCAGTACAGAGTCCGAAACGTCGGGTTTGTAAAAATCTGGTAAAAAATAAATACAAAATAGTTTTACCTTTACTGACTTATTATTTATTATAGGCCTTTACTAACAATCATCTAGCCATTTTGTACTAATAATAATATATATAATAACTAGTGGCCCCGACAGACGTTGTCCTGTACATTTTTTTTTGTAAATCTAAACCATTCTCGAATCCTCTTGAACACACACAAAAAAAATCATCAAGATCGGTCCAGCCGCTTGGGAGGAGTTCAGTGATATACACACGCACAGAAGAATTTTATATATAAAGATTATATCAAACCTTATAATATGTCCCACTGCTGGACACGGGTCTTGCAATCAGGCGAGGAGGGTGTTGGTGACCATAGTTAACCGATGCGCTAGCCCAATGCGGGTTAGTGAACTTCACATAATTATATTATCACTAATAACTATTGTTGTAATCTGTGGATTTTTTTACTTTTTATTATTATAATAATTCAAACTAAATTACACTTTTTAAAACTTCGCCTTACGCCAATATTCAATTGATATCTCTTTGGGAGTTTCAATAAACTTCAGCACAAAAAATCTTTTAGCTTTAGTCTATTCAAAGCTTTGAGAAATAAAATAACGGGCACGCGAAGGCAGCACAGAAGAGCGCTTGGCAATGCTAGAGAATAATTTCAAAAAGTTATTATTTTCAATACACTTTTAAATTCCTTTTTTATCCAATTGACTCCACAATATACTTAAAGTCTTTGAAGGTGTCAGATTGAATATTGTTTTATTCTGATAATGATTCAATTTGCATATTGCATTTCTATAAATAATCATCTAATCATCACTATCATCTTTTTCTAATGCTTGTTTATAGCAATGTAGGAGGGCAAACGAGCAGTGGAAGCCTTTTGGCGAAGTTTCTTTTCAGTCACCGAAATTTCTAAATCTCAATATTTTAAACATACTCAAGCAATGCTCAAATTGCTGTCTGTTAGCAATAATAGATTTCTAAATTTTAATTATTATGGGTCATTGTTTATCATGTGTATATTAATTGAACTTACTGCTTAACCTTTCTACTCTTCTCGGTTCTTTAAATTTACCTTTTTAACCAACTTAAGTGAAAGAGGTTTAATCTATACTAATATTATAAAGCTGAAGAGTTTGTTTGTTTGTTTGAACGCGCTAATCTCAGGAACTACTGGTCCGATTTAATAAAAATGCTTTCAGTGTTAGATAGCCGCTTTTATCGAGGAATGCTATAGGATATATAACATCACCCTGTGACTTATTGGAGTTGAGTAACGCGGGCGAAGCTGCAGGCAACAGCTAGTTTAGTATAAGTACTTCTTTTTATACTCTGTGTTGTTCTGCTGAGTTTGTTTTGCTTGTTCTTCATACGGCTAGGTTTGGAACCGTAAGAAATCTCAATTTGACGTTCTGTAAAAAACTGTAAAATTGTTTGTTTGAAAAAAACTGAATTTCGTCTTTTTTGACTTCTTAACTTTTTTCAAACAAATCACAGATTTCTTTTCAAACACTGCAGTCTCATTCCACTCTATATAGTTTATTAATAGTTTCTCCTGCTAAAACCGTCATTGTTGTAAGGGATCTGAAATGTTGGAAATGTAAAAACTTAATAACCCGTAAAAATCGTAAAAAGTAGATTTATTATTAATTTCGTATAAGAGCGATCCTTCTTCTTTAGATTATTAGTTCTTATACTCACTTAAACAACAGAGAAGAAAGACTTTACGTACATAATCGCCGCGTATTTATAGGCACAATTTATGTTTTGTTCCAAGGTAATTCTGGTTGTATTAAAATTTGTGGAACGGTGTCATGCTCGGGCTAACTCAAACATACACGACGGTATTATTTTAAAACAAACAGGTGGCGTGATTGAGTTTACAAAACTCCATAACCAGTGTGCCCTTAAAATATCGGACAGGAAAAAAGCTTTAGCATATTTTTAGAACTGTGAATTTGAGCTTGACTTTGAAAATAAAAATTGATGTACTTTTTTTACTAGCTCAATTATATAACAGCTTATATAATATGCTATTAGCTTGATTAAAACCATGGGAAAAACTTAGCACAATATGAGATTTAACAAAATAGTATTGATAAGTCCAAATTAAATACGTCATCAACTATTAAAATTATCTAGACAAAAAAGTTGTATTTGGTCTAAACACCCGGATGATTTTTTCAGACTCTTTTTAAACGGTTGAGATAGTCTTTTTTCCTTAATTATATTATACACTAGCTGTTGCACACAGCTTCGCCCGCGTTAAGTTTCTTAATTTAACTCCTATTAGTCATAGCCTGATGTTAGTCTATAGCCTTCCTCGATAAATGAGCTATCTAAAACTGAAATAATCTTTCAAATCGGCCCAGTAGTTCCTGAGATTGACACGGTCAAACAAACAAACTCTTCAGTTTTATAAATTAGTATACATAGACAAACGATTTTAGTTTTTTACCATCATAAACATGTCCAATTAAATAAACAGCTAGAAAGCTTCATTTGAAAAAGTAGTACATGTAATTACCACTTCAAGTTATCAAGCCTTTAATAAAGCCTTTGAAATGTACTTTCCGAGGGCGCGGTATTAAAACGTTGATTGTAGGTGTTGTGGTGGATGACGGGTGGTTTCAGAGGCCGTGGCGTGACGGGTTAAATGGACGACGTATCACGAGAACGTATATAATACGTGCAATATCGATTTCATTATTTAATTCTGGGTAAATGTAAAACGTAGTAAGGCGAAGGTCGACTCAATTATAAATGACAATTTACGTCGTGGATCCGATACGAGTGGCGGGGATAGGCCATCTTGGCGTTCATTGAAAGAGGTTAGGCCTAGTAATGATGATGAAACGAGTAAAGTTAATGATGCAGCATGATAAGAAAAGGCTCTGAAAAGGCTCGAGCCTGATCAGGGCTTTATAGGAAACCTTCTGAATTTCACAAGTTCATGTCAGTATCGTTTTGTGAGGTGCACCGGATCTGTTGAGCAACAGGCCACTTCGACGGCTAGTCAGTACCCCAAGGGACCGACGCCACCTCCACTGAGCGATTGTCCCGCACCACAGAACAACCCCTCCCAATGTCGGGATAGTGCAATGGGGTGAGATTCCCGTCCTCGCCCCTTGTCTCCCCTTACTTTTTGTCCTCTTTTTTTATAAGAAGGGTACAAAGAGCAGCCCTCTCGGTTCATAATTAAATATATTTCAAAACTATTTAAAAAGGATTGACTATATTTTTACTTTTGTTTTGTGGATCACGATATTTCGACATTGTATACGAATCTCTTGTTAACGAGACTAAAAATTTATAAACTATTTTTATATCAAAGTAATAAAATATATAAAAAAAAAATATATATATTTAAATTCTACAATAGCGTAACACGTTTTGCTCATAATATATAACAGAATTTTCTAGACGTATAAGAATAAAATCCTTATTGAAATGTACTTATCATTCAGTTACAGCTATCTCTCATTACAGTGAAAGCGAGACGACCGTGCTGCTCGCCTCACTCCCGGTATTAATTTTTATTAGTATAATGGACACGACTTTTAATAATAAAACAGGAAAGATATAATTATTTTTATCCTGCTATCTAGATAACTTTTTAATCATTATTCGTAGTATTGTGACAATATTGTCATCATCAATACATTGCTGAAGTAAAAGTATATTGATACTCATTTAGAAATTTGTACACATGATTGATGATGATAATTATTATAGTAAAGGCCATGATGATGTTAATAACGATGATAATAGTAATATGAATGACGACTATAATGGTAATGAAACCGGTATTCGAGATAGTCATATTGATTACGACGATGACAATAACATATTGCAAAGATCGTGTTAATGATCACAATGATAACATTTATCATAATGATGAAATTAATGACGATTCTTATAACGACAGTGATTGTGATTATGATGGTGATTATAATGATATTGATACTGAAATAGATTAACAGTGACATGATTGCTTGTATTTACGAATCGATCATTTGATAGCCAATTCCGATTGCATGTCAATAATTCCATCGCATTCCTCGAAGGTTGAGCGGCTTGGGGGTTGTAGTGATGAGTTCATTTGATCAGACATTAAAGAGAATTACATTCTGCTGAGGGTGCTCTTTGTACCCCTCTTATAAAGACAAAAGAGCCACTTGCCGAGTTTTAGTGGGTAGAGCTGTGTCCACTTACTAGCTTTCGGGCGCAGCGAGTCCCACATACCCGCCTGGGGAGACCCTCTCCCCAGCGGTATGCCTCAGTGCATTTCCCGCCATTAAAGAGGAAAAAAAGCATATCTTCTTTACGAAATACAGTATTTAATGATTTCACGGACGAAATAGTCGTAAAGAAATAGCAGGATAATAAGTTCAATATATTATGTATCAACTCTTATTACATATTCAATACTTTGCTAGAAAGTAGGAAAATTACTCACCGGAAACCAAGTTAGATTGTTCGAGGAGTGAATTTATAATTTCCATTTCATTCTTCAACTTTGTATAACTAGCTCCTTGAGAACAATGTTCACTATACAATAACGCTTTGATAATACATTTATGATTTCGTCGCAGAAACTGTAATCAGCCGGAACCCGCTGCTAACTTCAAAACAATGGATCAATTAAAATTAATAAAGCCCCTTTCAATAACGTTCAAACATTGTATTAGGCTTTGTCGTCAAACAACAATAATGTTGGGCTTAATATTACTTTGACTAAAATATTTTAGTGAATGTAATGAAAAGGTGAATGTAATGAAAAAATTCTGAAAATATAACGTAACAAGCTGCTCATGATCTAAATGAAATACTTAGTAGTGAAATAGTCAAACTAGCTGGACAAATCAGCTTCTAATACTCAAAAGATGTTTGAAACAGCTTCGCTATATATCGCCTATTATTATGCTGATGGGTGACGCTGATCTATTACCGAGAGGTGGCTCATGTGCTCGTTTGCATATCCAATAAAAATATTGGGTGTTTCTTTGGCAGATAGGATTCGAAACGAATACATCTGCCAGAGAACTAAAGTTACCGATGTCACGCGAAAATTAAGCTCGTTGACGTGGAAGTGGGCTGGTCACACGCTTGGGAGAACGAATGGCCGATGGGCCAATAAGGTTTAAGAGTGGAGGCCGCGTTCGGGTAGACGAAGTGTTGGTCGGCCATTAACCAGGTGGGAAGACGATCTCCGTACAGTGACCGGTCCGTGTTGGATGCAAGTAGCGAGGAATCAGTCGTCTTGGCGTTTTTGAGGGAGGCCTTTGTTCAACAGTGGATGGATACAGGCTAATGATGATGATGATAATAATGAAAAAATATAATATATCGCACCCCCCGGGGAATAAAGTCGTAATACACAAAAGTGAATTGTTCAGGAAAAATAAAAAACTGATTTTTCGTTATAACTTAATAAGTATTAGCGGTATGTAAGTAGTTGAGGTATATATTTATAGGTTATTTTTTTGGCTGCTACACTATTAAAGATTTATGATTCTAAATATAATACCACAGCAGATATTCAATAAAACGTAAATTACCGACATCGCTATCTTTTTTCGGTACCGCAATGTCATATATACGACTTTATTCGTCGTAATATCGAAATTAAATTCTTAACGCAAAAAAGTGTTGCGGGCTTATTAGTTGTGTTTTACATGCATGCGCGATTCAGTAAGATCACATTACGGGTTTATTCTCGGTACATTTAAAGTGACCACTTTTTGTATTTGCATATTACCTTCTAATCTGGTAAATAATATTAGCTGTAAAATACTATTTTATTCTTCCCATTGTAGCAAATATTCCTCTACGAACATGAAAAGCATTTTTTTTATGTTAGTTGGATAGGCAAACTGGCAAACGTACTACCTGATGGTAAGTGGTCGACGTCACCCATGAACATAAACTAGTTTACCTGGAACGAGCCCAGGCAACTCATCTATGTTTTGTCTATCCTGAGACATAAGATGTTAAGTCTCGGTGCCAGTAATTACACTGCCTGTCTTGCCCTTCTCTCCAAAACACAGCAAAGCTGTTTCACGGGAGAAACAAGCAAGATGGTGGTGGAAGCGCTGTGCCGCGCTCCCGGCTGCATGGGTAGCCGGGAGCGCGGCACAGCGCTTCCCTCCCACCGGTATTTTAATCGAGACATCGTAACATTCCACTAATTGTGCACACACAAACAATAAAAAATTAAGTAATCATCATCATCAGCCTTTATTCGTCCGCTGCTGAACATAGGCCTCCTTCAATGAACGGAAAGACGGCTGATCCCTCAGATATCCGCCAGAGAACTAAAGATACCGAATACCGATATCACCCGAAGAATAAGCACGTTGTTGTGGCAGTGTGCTGGTGCAGTGGCACTCAGGAGAACAATGTAAATATCAATATGTCACGCGCTCCAGCCCATAGGTGAGAGCAATATCCCAAGTGTTGCTGGACCTGCGCCTTATATAATTTTAGGCGGTGGGAAGACATGAAAAACTGCTTCGCCCTCCGAGCACATCGAGTGTCTTAGAGGCAAATTTTAGTATTTCCTTCCAAATGGCCACGAAATTGCACATTGCTCTACATGTCGACGCCAAGTATTCCAATACTGGCTGAGGTGATTAGGAAAGTACCTTCGAATTGGAAAGGAACGACAAAGGATGATTTTTTAACGGTAAACTCGCAAACTTGTGTCTTGTTGGGTTGGTTAAAGTTGACTAGATTAAGTCGCACTCATTCTAAAACTTTGCCTAACAGAGACTGGATTTCAGACACAAGTTTAGAGAGTTTAGAGGGATATTAGGACGGCCTATGTATCTTCGGTGTTGTCGTATTCATACCAATGAATGCCGCTAGTTTGCAACATGTCATGATATGCAGAAGAAACAAGGTAGAAGATAGTACACATGTACCGTTGACAATGACTTGATATTCCTACCTGCCAAAAAACTGGTGATCCATTTACATGATTTCTTGGAAAGCCCACAGAATGGTAGTTGTTATAAGCCATGCCTGATCAAAGGCCAAGTTATACTACGCCTCCCATTTGCTCTCAACTGCCTTCGCCCACCGCTGTGTTAAGAATGCTAGAAGATTACCGGCTGAGCGATTCCGTTAAAAGCCATATTGGTGATCGCTAATCTAGCACTCCCCTGAATACCACTGGAGCTGGCAGTTAATTATGCATTTCATAATCTTTGAGAACAAGAAAGTTAAAGCTATTGGTCTATAGTTGGACGGGTCTGAGCCCCCTTTCTTAGGGATCGGATGCACTAAAGCTGCCTCCCATGATCGTGGGACGATGCCTAATGAATAAGAGTGCCGGAATAAATGCAAAGGACTGATTCCAACTCAGGAGCACAAGTTCGTAGCAATAACGGAGAGGTGCCATCGGGCTCACTCGACTCATGGATGTCCAACGAAAAGAGGGCTTTGTGCATGGAGCTCTGTCGGGAAATTATTTCCGGCATAAGGGATTAAAGTATCACACCGAGGGATTGTCAGTGGTATTTCTCCCGGGTATCCAAAGTCGAGATGGAAACAAAAAGAGCTTAGAAGATCGGCCTTGTCATTCGCGGTGTGGTCCAACGAGTCGCTCCTCATGTGCAATGATGGTAACAATGGCTTACAAACATTCACTTCGACAGCCTTGGCGGGAGACCAGAATGTCGAATTCCTGATGTCGGACCAATTTCTTGTCAATTCTGCTCACGTACTCCGCTTTTGCCTCGGTTAAACTTGTAATGAATGACCTGGACACAAAGTTATATTTACTCATTTTTTAATGCGCTGGTGTTTACATCCTGGGATATCGAAGCCCAAGCTCGGTAGGTTATGACGTGTAGGCATCTTTTAGGGTCGAACAAACCACGGCTGGGATTTGCTGCCTCTAGGCACTGCAGATCATAGAATAAAAAATTTCCATGGCTTGCAGCACCACCTCTGCAACAGAATCGCAACGATGTCTGGGTCATCCAGCGAGAAGCTTCTGATGGGTATAATGCAAAGGACCGCATCTTATCCCAATCAGCTGACCTATGGTGTCAAACGTAGCTGCAGTCCGCGAAACGAAGCCATGATGGGCATATAACTGGCACAGAACTCCGCATCAGACAGTAGTCTGACGAGCCAAGTGGAGCGTCCACAGAAACCATCTAACTGCCCGTATAAGGTCAGCAGAATGCCCAACATAGAAGGCGTATGATCATCAGGGATACGCGTTGGTGTTACTACCAATTGTATCAGATCATATCCTGAGGCAAAGTCATAAACAGATCTTCCCGTATGATCGGTGGCACACGATCCGAGCCACTCAGTGTGATGGGTCACCAAGTATCACGATCTCTGGGGATGGGTTCTGTTTTAGCACGGAATCTGTAGCCATTTGGATATTGTGCTCCATGAGTCAATCGGTTTCTTCATTAGCGCTGTGGGACCTATATGTGGGCAGATGCGGGGATGGTCATCGCTATCTATGCGCAACCAGAGAATGAAGAGGTTTCTACCTCCAAGATAGCCAAGGCGACGAAAGCAGACATCATCTCTGACTTACGCGCAAACTCTAGCCCGCGGTACAAAAAAGTGTTCTAATTGGTACCCTAGATAGGATAGATAAGAAGCATCAGCTGGAGAGGATATCTGTGTCTCGGTCAAAAAGAGCAAGCTCGGCTTCGCTGTCTGGAGGTAGTAGTCGACGGCGTTTAGATTTGAATAAAGCCCCCTAATGTTACATAAATCCACGGTCATTATGGTAGAGAACTTCTGCCGATTGCTCCATTTACCCCGGGCAATTGATGTATTGAGCACAGATTTGCCCCCCCCCCCCCTCCAAATACACGGAACTTCCCAGGCTTCCAGTCTCAGGTACAAGTCCATGGCTTGCAGCACCACCAAGTCCTGTCTATATGTGACGGAGTTCAGAAGTCTGAGAGTGATTATCCGGTGTTTGTGTGACCGGTATCCTCCTTGGGTTCGCTTCGATTAAAATATTGTTTGCTTCCTTAATAGCTTATTACTGAAACAATATTTTACGAACAGAACGCTATATTATTTTACTGTTTGAGTGGGGTGTTCGATATTTTGTAATGTAGTATTACTGTAAATTCGACCATCACATTTGACCAGAATAAAGTCGTAATGGAGGTTGCTGTTTTGGTACACAGATAATGTATAAGTAAGGGCCGATTGCTGTTTTGTCCTTAATTTTTTTTCCGTTGAATAAAGCAATATTTTCTTGTAACTTCTTTATTACTGCTACAAAAAATCTGAAATAAATTCCAGAGATGTATTATGCCTCGCAGACTACGTTTATGCAATAACATTAAAAAGTCGTAATGTCACTTTGCGACTTTATTCGCCGGAGGGTGCGATATGTCTGAGATGCTTCGGAGACGTTCGTTGATAATTTTAGCAGTCTCTATTGTGGTATGGGATATTGCATGGGAGTGCATGCATGTGTGCGCATATGTGGGAAAAGAGACTACGTGGTTTATGGAATCGTGCATATATTTTATCGTTGTAATATAAAAGTTGCATAAATACTATTTATACAACTTTTCTAAAACTATAAACAAAACTGCAAAATTTGACATGAAAGAAAATATCCTTACTAGAGATTTCGCAAGCTAAGGCAACTAATTCAAGCTTAATAACTTAGTATAAGTTGGAATTAATTGGCAGTTTATCGAAAACTTCGGTGCTGATAAACATTAATTAAAACTTACCTATAATTAGTCAAGTATTAGTTATGTAAGTCATAACTTGCTCTTTCTTGTTCTGTATACAATTAGCTCTCTACTACACTATATGGCCGTGAAATAAAGTTAAAATGGTGTCTAACTAGTACTTTCTACTGTTCACTTTTGAAAGTATCATTACAATATTCAATCACAGAACATTTAACAGTACTTAAAAGGCGATCAGAGTATGATATTATCCCCACCATGGTTCAGGCCTTCACGTGGCGGTGGGGCTCTACTGAGCTAAATGCTACTGCATAGGGTGAGCCCAGCACCTTGGGCGAAGATAATTGAGTCGAGGGGGCTCTTTGTACCCCTCTTATAAGAAAAGGGGACAAAAGAACAGGGGGTAAGGGGCGAGGATGGGAACCTCACCCCATTGTACTGCCCCGACGTTGGGAGGAGTTGTTCTGTGGTGCGGGACAACCCCTCTGTGGAGGCAGCGTCGGTCCCTTGTGGGACTGACTGGCCGTCGAGGTGCCCTGTTTGTTTATTAGATCCGGGTCACCTCGCCAAAAGCGGCATTAGTGGCACTCGCCGGGTTTTAGTGGGTAGAGCTGCGTCCAATTACCAGCTTTCTGGCGCAGCGAGTCCCACGTACCCGCCTGGGGAGACCCAGTGCCCCGCGGGATGACTCAGAGCATTTCCCGGTGTTAAAGAAAAAAAAAAGTATGATATTATAATATAAGAAACTAGCTGTTGCCTGCAGCTTCGCCCGCGTTACTCAACTCCTATAAGTCACAGCGTGATGTTATTCAGCCTATAGCCTTCCTCGATAAATGTGCTATCTAACACTGAAAGAATTTTTAAATCGGTTCAGTAGTTCCTGACATTAGCGCGTTCAAACAAACAAACAAACTCTTCGGCTTTATAATATTAGTAAAGATAAAGTTATTCATATTTCATTTTAGTGTTTACTTAAAAAAAAATAGATTGTTATTAATCACTTAGTTTGTTTGCTGGTTCTTCTTAGTGGCCTAGATTTAGTAATAGATATATAAATTAATTTGTACTATATAATATGTACTCGTTTAATCAAAAAGTGTAGTTGTTTTATTTTCGATTTTGATAGAAAAAATATTTTACAGCGGAACGTAATTTTCTCACACAATTGAAGGTTCAGATCACCCTAATTTGAGGGCGGTATTCCCAATAGTCTCTAGTAAAATGGCCGCGTCATACGGACGGACGAACATGACGAATTTATTGGGCCCCTGATCTGCCATTAATAACGAGACCCTCAGAATATGTACGTTATGTCACGGATAACTATAAATAATTTCATATAAGAATTCTCATTTAATTGTCTATACTAGTTTTTTATGCAAAGCTAGTTAAATAAATGGATTTTTCGGAAATACATTCGTCCAAGCAAACTGGATTTATGATCACTATCGTAATCACACTCTTTCCTTCACTACACACTGGACATTTGGCTCCATTCAATGAAGGCCAAGACGGCCGATCCGCGCCACTCGTATCCAACTAGGAACGGAACCGGAAAGGAACAGTTTAGAATTTAGAATCCTGTCTTTTAAGTTTTTGGATTGATTATTAAATATTTTATATTTTATTATGTACAACAACGCCATTTAAATTATAATATAGTAAAATGGTAGGAATAAAGATTTTTAGCGTAAAATTTAGGTTGTAACAATATTGGATATAAAAGTTCTTCCATGATTTCATCATCATCATCATCGTAAGCCTATCCGTCCACTGCTGAACATAGGCCACCCTCAAAGAACGCAATTAAGTCCGATTCCTTGTCACTCGCATCCAACAATGACCGGCCACTGTACGGAGATCGTCTTCCCACCTGGTTAATGGCCGACCAACACTTCGTCTACCCGAACGCGGCCTCCACTCTTGAACCTTATTGGCCCTTCGGCCATCTGTTCACCTGAGTGTATGACCAGCCATTGCTAATTCAACGAGCTTAATCTTCGCGTGATATCGGTAACTTCAGTTCTCTGGTCTGTCTTTGTTTCGAATCTTATCTGCCAAATAAACATCCAGCATAGCAAGCTCCATTACACGTTGAGTGGTGAGAACTTTCACTTCACTGGTAAGAAAGCGAAAGTACCATGTTCAGATGCACATAGAAATTGAGAAAACCCCAGTTTTAGGCATCACAGGAGGGTCAGATTCGACCCCGGACCTCTCGGATATTACTTGGACGAAGCCCATACTAACTAGAAAGAAAGAAAGAAAGAAAGAAAGAAAGAAAAAATTTATTCGTGAAACTACTTAACTACTTAAGACACAATTAAAAATATCACATAATATAAACCTTGTAGTTACACAAAACGGCCTCAACTCAGTGTTTGCTGGAATTACCATTCCAGCACTGGTCTTCCGTTGAGGCCATTAAGTGAAGCCACGAAACGATTACACAGCACACTAAAAATAAAAAATAAAAATTAGAAAGGAGAAAGAAAAGAATATATATATAATAAATAAACAAAAAAGTACATAATTGATCACATAATATAGCTATGACAACATAATATTATGTTTACTAAAAAACACAAACCGAGAGAGACGTCTACATGCCAAAGATAAAGAAGAAGAAGGAAATTAAAAAATAAATAACTAGACCATCCTCGCATTATTTAAATGTAAGTCTCTAAAATTTGATACCTATGATGTTTTTGATTGAATGATCCCTGGTCTACATGGGTACGGGTTATCCAATTATCTATGTTTTTTCTGCCGTCAAACAGATTTTTTTATGTATTTAAAAACATTGTATTCTTAAATCAAATTACTTTTCAACATAACTTTTAGACATGGATCCATGCATGTGCATCGAAAATCCTAATAATATTAACATTTATACTAGACATTTTTTTTGCTCCTAATAATATGGTGGGAGGGATAATACAGGCGCTTATCTGTTTGGGTACCTTCTTGACGTGAACACTTTGCCGTATTTTGAAAGAAAGATAAAATTGTAATTTGTTACCTAGACCTAAAATAAAATACATAAATAATCTTGTCAGTCTAAATTTCAAACTTCGTTGGTTTGAAATCGATATAAAGTCTGTTTTGATTATTTCAGCATCGGTCCGTTCAGTCGCTTTTTGATCTCTTGTAAATTTAACGTAAATTCTTCGGTAATTTTGCACGTAAATTTTTGGAAATGCTTTTCGAATTTTATCACTGTTTGGCGGTTCGTGTGATAGATTGTCCATTTATAATTCAATGGTGAATAAATACTAGCAATGAATAAAGAATACCTTTTTTATTGCCCGTCGTATTGAGCGCGTGTCATTGCACCCCTTTAATCACGTGTTAGAATCTCATAAAAAGATACAATGAGTTCTTTCCTAACCAGGCTTATACATAATATTATATTAATATCAGAAAGGGAAAAATTTGATTTTTGTCGTGACAACGTCTTATAATTCGATGAAGCCGGCTGCAGGAACGAAAAAAAATGACGTATGCGGCATTACCTCGCTCTGAGGCGTTCCATTTTCTTATGACGTTGTCACGTTCAACTATCGTCAGTAAACCGACTTTACAGACAACCGATTTTTTGTTTGATTGTTTCGGTTCAACTCAAATAACCATTCAACTCAACAGAAACTCAAGTCAACAAAAATTATTTCACCGTTAGAATGCTACGTTAACACCGAGCGACATGGACTATAGAAATAATCATCATCAATCCGGATACGATTGTAAATCTAAGTAAACACGGGGGAGCACACCAGCTAGTCTTTATACAATATGTGTAATATTTAATTCTTCTGAGCGCGTGTATGTGACTGTACTTCTCCTAAGAGGCTGAACTGATCTTATTGAATTGATCGAGAACGGTGTAGATTCATTTTTTCACAATTCACAATTCGCTCCTATACAATATGTTTTGTACATGACGGTTAAATTTTACAATAGTAGCTGCTCCTACGTATAAAAAAATTGATATTTGTGTCACTTGTTGTCGCAGGGGCGTGGGTGTCCCCAGGCGGGTATGTGGGTCTCGCCCGAAAGACGCAGCTCTACCCACTAAAACCCGGCGAGTGCCACTGGTGAGGTGCCCCGGATCTAAATATGAGCAAATAGAGCTCGACGGCTAGTCAGTCCCTGAAGGGACACAAAGGGGTTGGCCCGCACCACAGAACAACCCCACCCAACGTCGGAACAGTACAATGGGGTCAGGTTCCCATCCTCGCCCCTTCTCCCTCTGCTCTTTTGTCCCCTGTTCTTATAAGAGGGGTACAAAGAGCAGCTCCCTCGGCTCAATTTGCTTTACTCAAGGTGCTCGGTCGAGATCTCTAGTATAATAATAATATATATTTGTGATTAATCTGTTTATCCTTTAGTACCAAATATATATTGGGAACATAGGCCATGGTATATACCGGTGGGAGGGAACCGCAGTGCCGCGCTCCGGGCTGCATGGGTACCACCATTTTGCTTGTTTCTCCCGTAAAACAGCTTCGCTGTGTTTCGGAGAGAAGGGCAAGACATGTTCATGGGCGACGTCGACCACTTACCATCAGGTGGCACGTTTGCCTGTTTGCTTATCCAAGTAACATAAAAAAAAAATGTTCAGCAGTGGACCGATAGAGGCTGATGATGATGATGATAATGATAGTGCCAAACCATTCCGTACAATCTAGCACGAAGTAGTATACTGTTTCTTTTCTACTGCTACTAACGTGGTTGTTTATTAATAAAAGATACTCAAGAGATAAATTTATCGGTATCTATAATATAAACAGCGGGGTGTAGATTGTAGGTAATTAGAATGATTGTTAAGATTGTTAAGGTATCCAAATTGTGGGAGCTAAATAGCGTATAATGACGTAGACGTTTCTAAAAATATAATTTATTGGGGCGTTCATTTTCAAATGTTTAGAAATGCGTATTTCATAAACGATCAAAAGTGGCACGCCTCCTCACATTCGGGATCACAATGAAGCATTCTCAGAAGAATATCTTACATAAAATATATGAGTCCAATCAAAATCTAAAAATATGAAGCTTATAAAATCACAAATTATGCAAATAGGGAGCGTATGTCTAATTGGTATGGGCTCTCGAAGTGAGAGGTATGGCCTTCATGACCAACCCTCCTCAAATTTTCTAAATTCACTTCTGTATCCGGCCTTAATATAAAACCATCGCTTGATCATCGGTGAAGTAAATTATGTGAGGAAGCTTTATCCTGTTAAGTTCCCCAGCTTGGGCAGAGGAAAGGGCGCTACTTATCACTGAAGTGGGCGCAGACCTGTCGCTCTCTGTGGTCATCCAAGCGATGACTGACAGTGAGAGCGCATGGCAGGCGGTCGCCTCCTTCTGCGAGGTAGTGATGTCGCAGAAGGAGGAGGCGGAGCGGGAGAGAGAGTGCACTGGCGCCTCTTCCCGCAGGAGAGCACGGCGGAGACAAGCAGTTGCACCGCCGTGAGGGACCTGTACGCGACCGATCGGGCGATCCGCCGCGCGCGCTTAAGGTCCGGGCTATAAGGTACCCTTGTGTGTTCGTGGATGTCGTCATCCCTGCCTCCAGAGGAGAGTGCCAGATGGCACTCCGTTGTGGCCCGGTGCTGACATCCGCAGCTCCCGCGCTGACGACGAGGAGAACACCGCTGGGGTTTAGTAGATAGAGTCTGCGTCCACCTTACCATCTTCTCGGGCGCAGAGAGTCCCAAATAACCCCCGGGACCCCCCCCCCGGACCCGGTGGTATGCCTAAACGCATTCCGCAGCGAAAAAAAAAAAGTTCCTGATAAGTTCCTGATAAGATTAAAAGTCTTAAAGGTTAAAGTGCAGCCCGCATTGGGCCAGCACAAACGTGAACCCAAACACACCATCACAACACACCCCGTGTTGGGAGGTTTCAAGGAGAATTGTGAAGCAGTATGATATATATAAGAGGCCTGAGCAGTGGGCGATAACCGGCTAATAATGATCATGATGGTATTATAAGAGTCCTTGATGAAAATGTAGGTAAAGGAGAAAAAGCATATAACTCAACGGCAATTATTTTTTCGGCAATAATTAAAGACCCTTAATTGAGAACGATTTAATATACCGATGTAATCCTTTTGTGCCCTTTGTTTAATTTGTGGACTTTGGGAAAAAGGTAAAAATACGTAGAAAGCCCCGATTGAACCTTTCCGTTTTATCGCTGTTGGATAATGACTACGGCAGATGAGAATTTAAATTTTTTCCCACTGAGCTAGGTTTTAAAATGCTTATAATTTGGTATCACGGTTCTAGCCGAATTAAGTTTTCTAGTCTAGATTTTAGTTTTAACGGAGATAATAATAGAAACGTGTAGGTTAGCGGACAATTGGATAGAACTTAAATTTGTACTGAGGGAACTTTTTAACATATTGTTTTAGAAAAAAAAAAACACCCGTGTTGTCATCATTATTGCTTATCCCGATATTTCCTAATGTTAAAGTTAGTTTCACTCATTACATCGACACAATTGCTTACGGATTTTGTCATGCTTTATTAAAATTGTTACGTTCCCGTTTTTTATCAATATTGCTGTTATCTGGTCTTTCTTAATATCTTAAAACTAATATTTCGTCCAACCTAAGCCAGTCTTTGAAGTACGCCATACAATAAGCAACCGTTTAGAGTTTGCTTCCAACTTTACAGGTTACATAGGCAAAATTGAGGTCCTATAAATGATAAATCGCCCAGAATTAACTGTTAAACGTTATCTAGAGACAAATTTTGGTACCAAGCATAGAAGTTGTATCAGCAGCTTGCTTTGTCTTTTCTTCAGAACATAATATTCTAGTTGATGGAATTGATTAGCAGGTTGGTAAAATACCCTTTCGCGATTTAGCACCATCGATACACTGGTCCGTGTTGAATGCGAGTGGCAAGAGATCAGTCGTCTTGGCGTTCTTTGAAGGAGGCAGCTATGTTCTGCAGTGGACGGATAAAGGTGATGATGATGATAATAGGCTATATTTTAGCTTAATATTATTAAAGCTGTTAAACTTTTTAGTTTTTGTTATTTTAATTCATAAAATTTAACTTTTTTGTGTATGTTGGGGAATTGTGAATTATTTTTTGTGTATCCGCTTATTTATGGTTTTCTTCTTAGCCCACAATTATTATCTTCATTTATTTTCTATCATTACGTGAATATTATTTTATACAACATAGAAATAAAATACCCTCTTTTTGGATTACCCTCGTATTCGGGTCTAAAGATAGTTTCTTCGTCATAAATATTGTTTTATGTGACGTGGAACACATCTGTCTGACCCTTAAAATCACTGTTAGGGTCTCTCAGCTTTTAGCGGCTTACCTGTTTTGAACTAAAATTCATTTGTATTATTTAAGTCAAGTTACTACGCGCCTTACGAAATTTTAAAGTTTGGATGTTTGTTGCATAATTTCATAGTAAAATAGATATAATAGAGAAACTTTGTAACATTTACATTTTACGCGAACAAAGTTAATATTATCTAAAAAATTGTATTAGGTAATTGTTTCAGCAAATTTCTAATAAGAGTTTGCAAAATTTTGCACTCATTATAACAAAATAACTTTTACGGATTTTATAGCAGATCGATCGTCGTTTCATTACAACAACCACTGTAAATAATCCGAATTTTTAGGAACATATTATTTCAGATGTGTATCCTATTTTTCTAGTGTAAAGCGAGCCTTATTTCTTTACTCTTGAAACTAACCTTCAGCAACGACTTGAATTATAAAACATGATCTTAAAGACTTATGAATATTTAAATAATGAAATTTGTCTCTTCAGACGTGTTTTAATTACAATTATTAGGGGCTCAGTAGCCTAGGGTGAGCCCAGCACCTTGGGCGAAGCGAATTGAGCCGAGAGGGCTCTTTATACCCCTCTTATAAGAAGAGGGGAGAAAAGAGCAGGGGGCAAGGGGCGAGGATGGGAACCTCGCCCCATTGTACCGTCCCAACGTTGGGAGGGGTTGTTCTGTGGTGGGGGCCATAGAGATGGCGTCGGTCCTTTGCGGGACTGACTAGGTGTCAAGGTGCCCTGTTTATTTATTAAATCCGGGGCACCTCACCAAAGGCGGCATTGGTGGCAATCGCCGGGTTTTAGTGGGTAGAACAGCGTCCACTTACCAGCTTTCGGGCGCAACGAGTCCCACATACCCGCGTGGGGAGACCCACTCGTCTGCGGGATGCCTCAGACAATTCCCGGAGTTAAAGAAGAAAAGAACAAGCTTAGGTTACAAGGTTGAGTTTGTGTCTTTTTTACTTCTTATCTATGAAACTCTGTCTAACTCTGAAATTATACAAATCCGGCGAAGACGCAATACAATAAACATTTAGGTTTTAAGGGCTCGTTCAGACAGAGAGCGGCCAAGCAGTGTGCGTTTCGCGTTCACGCGTTCTACGTTCCAGCGGTAAAGTTGTTCTCTAACTCCACGGTGGTTTAACGCTAGCTTTCATGCGTATACAAATAAAAATAGCAAATAACGTAAAACGCTTGAAGTGCCTTTTGTCTGTACCATACTTTAAAGGAAACGATACACATAAAAACGAAGTGATAATGAGACGCGAGTCTAAAATGCGCTATAAAGGATCATAATGAATGCTCTCTGGTAAGATTTGATTCAAAAGACCTGCTACTATGCCAATGGTGCTTAGCTTCTTGATTGCAATGTTTTGAAATCTTAAGAAAATTTTACCGTTGCAAAAATTTACATATTAAGCCGATGAATAAATAAGTTGATCATCACGGATGCTCGGCAGATGTGAAACATCTATGTTTTATGTCATTATTTGTCATAATCATGTCTTGTCATCATTTTTTACGTCATAATTTGTCATAATTAATAAAAGGAGGGAGGGAAAATAGGGAAAAGGAGGGCAATGTATCTACATGATCTCTGTTTGTGCGGCTGTATATGGGCGTCGACAGTCGCCAAATGTCTTCGACTGTTCGTTGGCTCTCCTATGTTATAAAATGATGAAATTACATTACATTTGAAAACCTTACGCTAAGCTACCACCATCTTGCTTGTTCCTCCCGTGAAACAGCTTTGCTGTGTTTCGGAGAGAAGGGCAAGACAGGCAGTGTAATTACTGGCACCGAGACTTAACATCTTATGTTTCAGCTATCCTGAAGCAACACATAAATAAGTTGCCTGGGCTCGTTCCAGGTAAACTAATTTATGTTCATGGGCGACGTCGACCACTTACCATCAGGTGGCACGTTTGCCAGTTTGCCTATCCAACTAACATAAAAAAAAAAAAGCTAATATGGCCCATAAAATGATTACCGGATAATATTTATCTCCAGGATTATAATCCCTAATTTTCCCCAAAACATTGTTTTACTAGTATTACAATAATAATCAGAAAACTTTAGTCACAAATGTTAATTTCTCCCGTTAATGAATTGAGCAATTCACGAATTTCTTCCCATTAAACCTTAATCTATCGTGGGATAGGGTGCTGAATGGTTAATGTATTCATTGTTCAACTCTTTTACTAGATTCACTTTTTGCTTTACGATTATATAAAAAAGTGAACTTAAATAATTCAATCCTCATGAGATAACAAAACGTGTGTATGTCTATTGTCTACTTATTGTTGAGGTAATCAAAAACGCTTAAAACAAGCTTCTGCTATGAGTCCTCTTGTTTTTGACGTGATAACGTTTAATAAATCAGACGGCGGCTGTACGCACGAAAAAATGTCACGGTCCGCTTGAGCGTGCAAGGGAGAGCGCGGAACAAGGCGAGGCAGGACCGGTGGAAGGGAAGCGCTGTGCCGCGCTCCCGGCTGCATGGGTACCACCATCTTGCTTATTTCTCCCGTGAAACAGCTTTACTGTGTTTCGGAGAGAAGGGCAAGACAGGCAGTGTAATTACTGGCACCGAGACTTAACATCTTATGTCTCAGGATAGGCAACACATAAATGAGTTGGCTGGGCTCGTTAGAGGTCTACTAGTTTATGTTCATGGGCGACGTCGACCACTTAACATCACGTGGTACGTTTGCCAGTTTGCCTATCCAACTAACATAAAAAAAAAGGCACAATCGGCCCAAGCGTTCGGCTTGTGACGCATTATGACGTTATCACGTAAAATTATCGTCCGTAAACCAACTTTAGTGACAACAGGTAGGTTTTTTAAATTATATTATTGTTGTGTTAGGAAAACATCACAAACAAGTTGGTAGTCGTTTCATCATCACCATCGTTATCAGCCTCTATCCGTCCACTGCTGAACATATCAAAGAACGCCAAGACGACCGATCCCTTGCTACTCACTATTTATTTTTGGAGTTTACTCCTTAAGAAACCATTTGAGTTATAAGGCCCGGTACGGAAATTTTATGAGGAGTAAAATCAAGTGTAACACAAAAGTTGAGGCGTTACGTAGAAAGAGACAAACATATAAATATGTATGATTGAACGTGTAAAAGAATGAGATGGAATACATTACACAGCGTATCTTAAAATAATGCCGCCAACGCCATCTAACACGATATTACAGCACTAAAAGTCAATCACACGACCATTATATATGCAATATTATAAGATATTTAAACAATTTTAGCTACTGATGAAAAAAAAATGGGTATAATACTTTATTCCGTTGCAATGATTTGCAAGACAAATAAGTATCCCCCATTTGGTCAGCATTAGCTAAAATTGACGTGACGTTATTATGTAGGATTTTAAATAAAACAATGTGTAGGTATTATTATTTTATTTTTTCGTCTATTATTAAAATATTGACTAGGTAAATTTTTACTGTATCACTATCACTGTGTCTTTTCTGCGTCCACTTAATATATTATTTAAATATCTTTGCACCACTAATGTATGTGAAAAAATTACTAACCAAATTGCATATGAAATCACAATTTTGATTTTTATGTAATTGGCATTGTATTAATTTCCGTATAGAAAACTGTCATCATGTAGTTTCTTACGTTATCATAGTCACAACTCACAATGGTTTTTTAAAACATGAGTGGAAATAAGAAAATAAAACAACTAGAGCACATTCAAGATTGAATAATCAAAAACACAAACTAGGGAATACTACGTAAAAACAAAAATGAATTCAAAATTGAGAAATGTTAGCACATACTAAAAAAAGTCGCGTTCCAATATTCGCGGCGATTTTAAAATTATTTTAAATTTCAGTTCAGAAAAGTCTAGTAATTTTATTATATATTTATTCTTTTCAAATATTCTTTTTCATATTTTCAAAATCATATTTATAATTTGCAATTTATTTCTAACAATAATACAATAAATTGAAACTTTTCAATTTGATAATTAACCAATCAGAAACTTTAAAATATTAATGTTGCCTCCCTAAATATATTATTTGGTGTGACCATTGAACACTTGGTTCAAGTTTAATTGTACAAACTTGCCAAGTAAGGAATTTAATTTCGATTAAGTATTAAATAGGTACCTATAATTGTTAAAAAATAAATCACGTATATTTTATATAACAATAACTAGTCTTTAACATAAAACATGTAAACATTTCATAGACATAAAAAAAAACAAAATAACGCAAATATAACGACTTTCCAATCTCATACAAAAAACCAAATGTACTAAGTGAAATGCCCCTGATCTTCCCTGATCTTATTCTCGGGGCCTCCTCTTTGTTATTATTATTATTATTTTGTAACATACTTTATGTAATACGCTTTATTGAAGCAATATAAATAATCCGAATAATTACAGATATATTATGTTTGTTTCTCTTATCATTTTAGCAGATGTGTTCATTTATCCTTTTTTTTCGACTCGATATATATCATAATAATTATCGTTCGTAAGGAGTTAACTCCAATCGTGCGTCGGAGCTGACTTACACACACTTTTTTATTTCCTTTACTCATGTTGTAACACCTACATTCCTATTTCCACCTAGAACTTAGGCCCAGGAATTTGAAAACCTTATTTATTTCCTTGCTTATACAGAATGCTAGTTGTTTGTAACTATTAACCTGTCACATGCCTAGAAATGAAAGACTTAAAATTACACATATTAAAAAAGTGAGTTTTGATTTCGGATGTTTTCGCAAATTTCACAATATTTACAATGAAAACTTTATACAGATTTTAAAGCAGTTTATTCAGATTTTTTGATATTCAATGTTTCAAATACTTAATAGTAACCATGGTCACGGGAAGACAAAGTCTTGGTTGTTATATGTGAATATATAAATCCCCACCATGGTTCAGGCCTTGTCGTGGCGGTGGGGCTCAGTAACCTAGGGTGAGCGGTGCAAAAAAAAAAAGGTGAATATATAAATACCTAGGCGCTTCATTATATTTTAACGATTATCGGAACAAACATACAACCGTATGGTGTTGGATCACTGACGATCACAGACAGCTGCTATATATAATTTGTTATACATTTTAGTGATAAGTCAACTGTTTTGAAGTTACCTTCGCCGGGAAATGCTCTGAGGCATCCCGTGGGCGAGTGGGTCTCCCCACGTGGGTATGTGGGACTCGCTGCGCCCGAAAGCTGGTAAGTGGACGCAGCTCTACAAACTAAAACCCGGCGAGTGTCACCACTGCCGCCTTTGGTGAGGTGCCCCGGATCTAATAAACAAACAGGGCGACTCGGCGACTAGTCAGTCCCCCAATGGACCGACACCACCTCTACAGAGGGGTTGCCCCGCACCACACAAACAACCGCTCCCAACGAAGGGACAGTACAATGGGCTGAGGTTCCCGTCCTCGCCCCTTGCCCCCTGCTCTTTTGTCCCCTCTTCTTATAAGAGGGGTACAAAGAGCCCTCTCGGCTCTATTAGCTTCGCCCAAGGTGCAGTGACTCACCCTAGGCTACTGAGCTCCACCGCCACGTCAAGGCCTGAACCATGGTGGGGTTTTTTGAAGTTACCTAAGATATTGTTGAACTAAAAATATACTTAGTAAATATACTTGCTAATAATATTTTGTAAATATACTTGGACATTGTTGACTTATAATTCATTGTATGTCGATACAATGAATTATAAGTCAGCCTTACCTTACCTTCGTCATGTTGTAGGTAAATATTGCTAAATGAATTTGCTTGTGACTTATAATTTATTTTCAGAAGTATATAAAACTAAATAGTGGATGAATTATTAATCGAATTTTATTAGTAAATTGCGTGTGAACATACTAAAGATATTTTGTTATACATTCGTAGACGACCTTATTTACATAAGAAATATATAACAAGCAATTTAATAATGTAGGTAGCTCGAACGTTTTGGATGCGAGTGGCAAGGGATCGGTTCTCTTGACGTTCATTGAAGGAGGCCTAGGTTCAGCAGTGGATAAATAAAGGCTGATGATGATGACGATATAGCAATTTAATGAAAATAAAGCCTATATCCAGCAGTAGTCGGAAATTGTTGATAATGGTGATGATGATGATGATGACGAACAGCTTTTATATAAAATGGAGATTTAGCAAAAACTAGGTTCAAATTTTAGACATATAATTTAAGTCCTGTAGATCCGTGAAACTTTTCTATGATGCATGAAAAACTCCGCTCGTACATTCAGAAATCGCAATAAAAATCCGCGTTGTGTTAAAGTTCAGTCACCTGACCTGAATTCCATGGACTTTTTCAATTAGTCTCGGAAAAAGGTTCTCAAATAATAAGATATTGTTTTAACGTGTCCTTTTGCTGGTGTATCTCATCATATATAACGAAAAATAGCCCAATATAAGGTTTCTTTTGGGATTCCATCTCCTAGATATACCAGCATAATATAATTCTGACGAAATACCACGAGTAGTCTGCAGTGTAACATTCTACACAGATATCTACCTATATTTTTATATTTTTTTATATGTAATATGATATTGGCATAGATAAATGAGTAGAGGAGTCATTTGATGGTTGATGGCTATGAAAATAAAATAAATACTTATGTACACGCATTAGAAGTTATAATAATACATAGTACAATTTCATTACACTGATAGACATACACACAAATGAGTAATTTATTTGATTAATTTAAAGTACTCAACTTATGGCAATCACTGAGATCTACACTGTATAATTCTTAATGACGTTTTCATAAATCTGCCGCTAGATGGCGTTGTGTCGTCAAAAAATTTATGTTTGTTCAATTAATGTACGTTGTGTAGTGCAGAGATGGCGTTGTGCAGTGAATTACATCACGCTATTGGTTAAGCAACAGTGCTTTCATACCCCCTCCATGGTGGCATTAAACGTTTAACGCAACCTTGTTTTGGAAGTCGCATTAGAAGTATAACTTCAATAGGTTTCAGTCAAGACTAGCCCAGGCACCTCATTCATGCGTTGCTTATCCTGAGAAGTGAAATGTTAAATCTCGGTGCAAAATTACACATAGGTACTGTCATGACCTTAATTCCAAATCAAAGTAAAATGGTTTTATGGTAGAAGTAATAGGACTATAATATGATAGCCATGCAGATAGGTGCAGAAGGTTGGCATCCACTCCCTGCGATGGCATAATAAATATATTCATTATCCTTTTTTTATCCTTTTTTTGCGCCGGGAAATGCTCTTAGGCATTCCGCGGGGAAGGCGGGACTCCCCAGGCAGATATGTAGGACTCGCTGCGCCCGAAAGATGGTAAGGCGGACGTAGCTCTACCCACTTAAACCATTTTGACGAGTGCTTCAATGCCGCCTTTGGTGATGTGTCCCGGATCTGTTGAGCAACAGGTCACCTCAACGACTAGTCAGTCACCAAAGGCACTGACGCTACCTCCATAGAGGGGTTGTTCCGTTCCCATCCTCGCCCCTTGTCCCGTGCTCTTGTATCCCCTCTTCTTATAAAAGGGGTACAAAGAGCAGTACCCTCGGTTCAATTGGCTCCGTCCAAGGAGATGGCTTCAAATTAGGCTACGGAGCCCTACCGCCACGACAAGGCTTGAACCATGGTGAGGATATAAGGTCATCCTAACGCCAAGTAAATATTTTTTTATGTCATAAGGAGGCAACCGAGCAGTGGCAAGCCTTATGGTGACTATCGACACCCATAGACATCGGCAAACTCAAAATGCGTGGTCCTCTTTTCCCTATCCCCCCTATGGGCCACCGGAAACTCATAAGCCGCGCGAAACGCAATAGCATAGCTGTCACTATACGCCAGTATTATATGAGCGAGAGGTTCCACCCCGATCATGTAGGCCCTATTCAGCTCCAAATCTTTCTTAAAAGGTAGCTGCTCTTCAGTTTTGTGACGCTCGTTGAGGATCCTTAGAATAAAATTCGATATAGAGCTACAAAGTCTTTAAATTTGTTTATTTTACTGATAGACGAATACACTTCCCTTTGAGTATTCATCTATATATGTAGCGTCAACCTACATTTTACCTTTCCTATTCCACGGAAAGACAGACAGAGACACGATTAATTCTGAGTCCGATAGTTTTAACTAATATTTAAACAAAAATCAAAACATTTCCTGGAAACGTACGCATTTGGACTGTTGTATAAGCGTAAGAATTTTCTAAAGCTTATATCAGATTTGATACCGGCATTATTATAATTGCTGGTTATAACACTAAAGGGTATCGCACGCATAACAAAGAGATCTAAGTCCTTAATTCCGCATAATCGTCCTCCCGCAGCCCTCCTTAAAGTCTCTCTTATCTCCACGTGCACAATACCGTCTTAAGTCTCCCGTTTCTCACATGCTACGCATTTCAAATATTAATACTGACCTTATTCTGAAGCCTCCAAGGATTTGTACAGTTTTAATCTCCTTTAAAAGTGTTAAAGTTTGTTATATTGGGTAAAGTAATAGCGAATTTTAAAGTTGGGATTTGTTATAGCAATTAATGAATGTAGCGATCGTAAGCAGATTCAAGAGACTTAGAGTTGGGCGGTTAACGCACTTAAGGCTTTAAACCGGTCAACTTTATATACTTTGGATCAACACTATACATATACATCTACTTTTACTAACATCTAGGCACAACTGAAATATTGACTTACGAATATATACTCGTATAGGAAATAATGTTTGTAAGTTTGTATGTAATATTCTTTACTACTGATACAATTAAAAAATATATTTCTTGTATAATAAAATGGAAATAACCATCATCGAATACGGTTGAACCTAAATTAACGAATTCTACATTGCAGGCGACAGCTAGTTAACAAATAGATAAGAAAAATCACAATTTACAAGTCGTTACACGTTTGTATATTTCACCCAGGACAGCAAGATACCACAGTGGAAAAAATAATAGTTTAGAGGAGAACGGGATCATCGCATAACATACTTTCCGTAGGTATACACATAATTCCTCTAGTTCGTCGTAATCAACTTTAATAGTTTCATGATTCGAAATATATAAAAAGAGGGTAGACTGGAACTAGCTGACGAGTTACCTCTTGACAAATAGTCACCGTCACCCATTTGCATAAACAAGTTTACGTACAACTAGTCCAGGCGCGTAATTTATGCGTAAAATGTCCTGAGGCGTAAGATGTCTTAGTGCGGTAATTACATTTTTTTACGGAATAGCAAAGCTGTTTCACAGAAGAAATAGTAGGCAGGAAGTAAGAACACCTCCTCCCACCTGTCAATACTGACAACCTCAATTTAAGTCCCTAACCTTACAACAAATTAAGTATGTGACAATGACAAATATGCGGTTGGGAACTGTTAGATTGTTAAGATAGACTAATTAAAGCACAGCCACCATTTTGTAGTTCGGTGCGTGTAAGTTTAAGTTAAGCTCGTATTTCCTTGTAATTGAATAGCTTCTAATCATATTATCTAGGCTTCTTCCAAATACGATTATTCGCAACCGTGGATTATGGATTAGTGACTCCTTAGATTAGAAAATAATTTTATCATTATCATTGTCACTGTTTTGATCATTACAATCATCGTATCGTTATGACTATCGTTATCTTTTCTTTTCTTTTCCGCCGGGAAATGTTATTAGTTATCCCGGGAGGTGGGACTCCCCGGGCGTGTATGTGGTACTGGCTGCGTGCGAAAGCTGGTAAGTGGACGCAGCTCTACCCACTAAAACCCGGCGAGGGCCAATGCCGCCTTTGGTGAGGTGCCCCGGATCTCATAAGCAAACAGGGCACCTCGATGGCTAGTCAGCCCCTCAGGGGACTGACGCCACCTCCACAGAGGGGTTGTCCCGCACCACAGAACAACCCCTCCTAACGTCGTGCCCCCTGCTCTTTTGTCCCCTCTTCTTATAAGAGGAATACAAAGAGCCCCCGGAGGTGCGGCTCAATTAGCTTCACCCAAGGTGCTGGGCACACCTTAGGCTACTGAGCCCCACCGCCAATTCAAGGTCTGAACCATGGTGAGGCCACTATCGTCATTCTGACAATTATCATAATTATTCCCTATCGATGCTTCGATGATTTTGAAAGATGACATTGCTACTTACGCTTTTGGTTATTAATACAATAATCCTTACTAATATTATAAATGTGAAAGGGTGGATGTTTGTTACGCTTTCACGCAAAAACTATAAAACCGATCATCATGAAACTTTGTACACCTATTTTTGGAGGTATTAGAAGTAACATAGAATACTTTTTATTAAAAAAAACTAAAATCTTATCCTGCGCAGACGAAGTCGCGGGCACCAGCTAATATTATATAAGATAATAAAACCGTAAATAACATGAATATCTTTCAGAATATTAATGAATTTCAATGAAGATTTGAAAAATTATTTTCATCAAATATTCAACAATGAAGTAATACTGAAGATCATAAGATAAATATATTTTGCTTACCCTTTTCAAAGTTTTAATTAACTCAAACGAAAATTTGAAATGTTTTATTGCTGAATAGTAATTATACTTGTAAGTTTTCTTTTTAATATAAAAAGAGCTCAGCTATAAAATAGTAAAATGAACTAATGTTGCTCAACTTATAATTAATAAAAATATTGTAATACCTGTAAAATAAGTACCTATAAATACGGATCATTATATTTTAACCTTCAATAATGATTATGGTGAGAAAATAGAACATCGTTTTAAATATAATGATGATAAAATATTTTTATTTGAATTAAATAAAACTATAAGAAATGTTATACATACTTCTGGAACTCAAGGGCACTTTGATTTGTATTTCTCTTTAAATAGTCCTTTCTGGTTATTGTTAGATCAATATATTATTATGATTATATAAATAATGTTTATAAATGAGGCTAAACGTATTTGTGAAGCTACATCAATCATCTCAGGGGAGAATTATCTCAACCATTATTTAAAGCTATTAGACTTTATTGAGGATACGTCTTGGGAATAGGGCGATTACCGCGTACATGAAAGGACGATGTTTTATATAAATTATATTTAATGGTTTGAAAAAGACAACATTTTCATTGTGATACTTTGGATTTCAAATGTATTTTGTTTCGCTGCTATATATAATAATAATATCAACCCTTACCTATATGTTCCACTGTTGGGCACGGGTCTCCTCCTCAAAATCAGGCGAGGAGGGTTTTGGGCCATAGTTCACCGATGATCTGGCCCAATGCGGGTTGGTGAACTTCACACACCTTTAAAGGCTTTTAATCTCATCGGCCATGCAGGTTTCCTCGCGATGGTCTCATGTTCAGATGCACGTAGAAATTTGGAAAAACCCATTTCTGGGCATCACAGGGGTCAGGATTGAACCCGGACCTCTCAGCTCTCACTCCAGAGCCCAAACCCGTACCGTATATATCTAGATAAATATAATTGAAGTATCCGGTAGTTCAAAATCAATGGAAAAAAGTAATAACGACTATAATATATACTGTTATTTTATATATTATGTTACTGTATATATTATGTTTTATATGGCTGTTTTCAAATTCTTCGTCGGTAGGAAAGTATGTGAATTTGTTATGAAAGTATTTTAATTTGCTAGGCAAGCATTTGAATTTACCGACAGGAAGAATGCGCTTGTGTCAAGCGTTTCGACGGTCCCTACGTACAAAAAGACATGTCAAAAATGCTTTTTTTTATTAATTGTTTATTAACTTAAGATTTTCCATATGCACATACCCATATAAGTTTTTTTTTTAAATATCATGTATTTAACTTAATTTACAAATCGTATATGAGAACATGTATTATAATAACAACAAATAACTGTCGTAGATGCGGATATCTGTACGTATCGTTTTGTACGGTGTTTTAAAATGCGCGCCAATTGGTGCGAACGCAGTCTTGTCTGACTTAGCGTCATTCACGGGGAATTATCCAATAAGACGTGTCGTGTGCTTGTTCGCATAGTGAAATAATATATAATAAATTATGTTTTGATACGGTTTAGTTTTAATGGTGTTTTTTAGTTAAATAAGTACCTATTTAATACATATTATATTATTCCAAATAATAACCTGCAATAATACTGTAAAAAATGAATAACAGTAGATCAAAGTTGTTGGTGGATATTGCACACTCCAGAAATAATGTTTTATACGTTTCCAAAGCAGAAGATTTAATTAATTATATCGATGAAGATAAAAAAGGTAGGAAGTAATTCAAATAAATTAATTAAACGCTTAATCTAATATACAAAATCTATACAAATATTTTTATTGTTTTTCTTACCTAGAACAGTAGGATATCAGTGTAAAAGCGGTCATATCAGACATAACCGCTTATACTATGATGTAGTCATTAAAATATAAATATTTCACAAATAATTATAATAAATTACATGCTTCTTTAAAATATGATTTCCTAAATCATTAGTACAAAGAAAAAAAGTTTTTATTGTCATCGAAGTATATGAAGTCATGTCCTACATATTTGTATATACTTGTAACTATTAAATTTATGTATGGATTTGTTCTCATTTACTTTTACTGCTGTTTAATAACATATGAATTTTTTTAGAGGCACGTGTATGTACCATAGAAGATATTTCAATGGGTCTTGAGGATCGGCTTCTCGAGGTTTTTACGGATGAAAAACAAGCTGCCGAAGCACATAATGATGGAGAACTAAATCGTACATCAGTTAATATACTATCGCAAAGTGATTTAAATTATATAATCGATACGGTAGGGGAAATTTCGAATGATGAAATTGAAAATTACTATCTTAATACGCCCATTTGTGAAAATTATGATAATGAAGAATCTTTGGTTTCAACACCAATGCCAAGTCCATGCATGACCTTTGGGGACACTGTAAATGAAAGAAACTATTTTAGCGAAAGTACTGTTATCCTATCTGATGCAACCTTAAGATCAAGCCCGTTAGGATCCAGCGAAATGTCTGAGCCATCAACACCACACCAACGAAAAAGAAAGCGTCAGTATGTGAAAAAAGCTATAACAAGGAACAGAATTACAAACAAATCTAACTGGCTAGATAAAAAAAGAAAGGTGCTTGTCAATTTAGGTGAAGCTCATACATCTCGATCCGGAAAACAGCAAACGGCAAAACAAATAAGGGGCCCATGTCAATCTAACTGCCGATTCAAATGTTTTGAAAAATTTGATGTGGTAGCTCGCCAAAATATATTCAGAACCTTTTGGAATCTAGGTGACCATTCTCAGCAGTGGTCTTTTATTGCGTCACATGTGAAAGAAATAAGAAAAAAACAATGGACACAGGATTCCAAAAGGTTAAATGTTTATAAGTTTTTTTTTGCCGCTTTTGTCTGATGTTGGCCACAAGGAGAAGATTATGGTATGCAAAACTATGTTTAAAAATACGTTTTCTATTAGTAACACTTTTATACAATCTGCCATCGACAAGCATGATAAAAATACGGGTATTTGTACTAAAGACATGAGGGGCTTTCATCCAAATCATCCAACTATTATAAACGCGGCAATGAAAGACAATGTAATTCAACATATAAAATGTTTTGCGCCAATAGAAAGTCATTATACGCGCAAAGACTCAAATAAACAGTATTTAGATTGTGAATTGACTTTTAAAAAAATGTACGACCTGTATACTGTATGGTGTAAAGAGCGGAATATAACTGAAAATATAGCAACTTCTGTAAGACAATACAAAGATATTGTTAACAAAGAACTAAATATAGCTTTTCACGTACCAAAAAAAGACCAATGCGACCAGTGTCACGCAATGAAAAACAACACCTCGCCAACCGAGGATGATAAACTGAAGCATAAGTTACACATGGATAACAAAAAACTTGCCAGGGTATTGAAAAACGTTGATAAAATTGAAGCTCAATCGAATCCTTCTGATATTTGTACAACTATGTTTGACTTCCAAAAAATAATGAATACTCCACATGGTGAAATTAGTGTGCTATATTACAAGAGGAAATTATCAGTATATAATTTTACAGTTTTCGATGCTGGGTTGAAGGAAGCCACGTGTTTCATGTGGGATGAAACAGTAGCTAAACGCGGCGCCAATGAAGTGGCTAGTTGTTTGTTTTCATTCATTAGCGAAAAGGTAAAAGCTGGCGTCAAAGACTTTAGATTCTGGTCAGACAATTGTGCTGGTCAGAATCGCAATCGCATTGTTTTTTTTTATGTACTTGTATGTAAGCAAAACATATAAGGTAGATGTGTGCCATCGATTCTTAGAAAAAGGCCATACGCAAAACGAGGCAGATAGCGTTCACGCTTTAATAGAGCGAACAGCTAAAAATAAACTGATTTACACACCAGATGAGTGGTACACACTGGTTCGCTGGGCGAAACAGAATAGTCCACCTTATACAGTCGTAGAAGTGAATCAATATTTAGTTTTGGATTTTAAAGCTTGGCTACATACTAAAAATTGGATAAAGGATACAAATTCAGAGAAAATTTCTTGGAATAAAATAAGAGAAGTAAAGGTGCAAGGGAATAATCCAGAAATAATTGAATTTAAGTACGATTTATTTGAAGAAAATTATAGAAAGCTGAACTGTAGCAATAATTTGAAATTGACTAGAGGGAGGAAAAAGAAAGAGCAAGTACTAATACTAGAGAAGGTGTACAATAATCCTATTCCGATCACTGAAGTTAAATATAGAGACTTGATTAATTTATGCGATACAATGATTATCCCAAAAAAGTATCATGACTTCTATAATAACCTTAAGCATAGCAAGGAAGAACAGGGTGATGATGAAGAAAATAGTTAAATTTATCTATACTTACTTTTTTTCTATAAATTTTATTTTGTTACTTAACTTAAGAAAACTTTGATAGTAATAAGATTAATCAGTCTGAATAAAGCTGTGATGATTATTAAATATTGCAAATTAAGTAGATAAATAACCGCATATGCTGAGCCAAATGCTTAAATAAAAATTGTTAATTATTAATCTTAAATAACTGTGATTTTAATGTTTAGTTCCTATTTCAATAAGACTACAAGTACCTACCTATTGTTTAGATGCTAAGACGTCTCACTTAACTATAAATAATTTTCAATTATTAACCTGGTTTAATTAATAAAACACAATCCTGATAATTTTATTTAAGTACATAATCATGTCTTTGTTTACATTATAAAAAATATAGTACACCTGAGTGAATGAAATGGCGTATAAAGCGATATGTCTTAATTGTTGAATTTTTATATCCATGGTCGGCGATTTTAGGATGTACAACGTAACCGTTTGAAAACAATAACATAATTCTATGTTTTCATGAAACAAATTATTTTAATTCTATTTCAAATACTGTTTTCTTCTTTCCTGCGTATAAAAAGGTATCATAGACTTGTCTGACATGTTTTTATTTTAATATCAGCGTAGAAACAGTTATCTATCAGTTTTTCCAAGGAAATATAAAAATAGAAATGTGTTTAAATACCATTAAAAAGGTCCTAAAGTAAACAAAACATTATAGAAAAAATATATTTATAATTGTTCATAGAATTATTTCTAGAGTGGTTTGAACATAAATTACGCTCTCCTGTAAACCTCGGTTTAAACATGTCTTTATGTACGTAGGGACCGTCGGTTTGTCTGCACGCTGCCCTGCGTTTGTCTTAGGTGGGTTAGCTATTCTGTGTTTCGGGAATAGGAACAGGCATTGTTATTACAGAAACTCACCGTATAACATACGAATGCGTCGCAATGCATAAATTGCCTGAATTCGTTTAGTTGATTTTTTTTTTCGCAGGGAAATGCTTTTTACGCATTTAGTAAGGATCTCGGGTAGATCCTGACCCTATGTGGGACTCGCACCTGGGAGTGCCCTACCCGTAAACTAAAACCACTGCGAGTGCCTTCAGCCGCTTTTATTTGAGGGTCCCGGATAGGCATTCAACAGGATCACCTCAGCGACAGGCTGGCCTTGGCGAAGGCCAGACTACTCCTCTTAAGGGGGTTTAGTAGTTACCATCTGGTAGATCGTCTGCTATTTTGCCTATAACCAATATAAAATGAGTTAAATAGGCTCTGAAATTTAATAAAAACTACGGAAATCGACTAAAATGGGTTATGGTGAAAGTGTGTGTATAAATGTTTCCAGCGATTTACCTCGACAATGCGCGATGTAGTCGCGTGACTCGCTTACAAAGGATAAACCTGATACGATTATTTCAACGGTAATTCGTCGGGCTTTATGTCGTGTAGGACACGTGAAAGATAAAGTTTGATAATAATCCATTAAAAAGTTTTGTTGTGTGCTATTAAAAAATACATTAGTGATATTAAAAACTACTTCGAAATGTTCACTAAGCGTTATTTACAAAGTGTATTAAAAAAGATGCAAATAAATTTTTCAAAATCAAACGAAATATGAAATATTAATTCAGAGTCGCGTCGGTCGAACTTGCTCAATACTCTAACATAAAAGCAAAATTTATTTTACTGTACTCGCACCAGAAGACTGAATGCCTTAATCGATTAGTACTCTATAGATTTTGAGTTAGTACAGAACGAAGTTTAAGAAGTGACGATGATTATAATGATAACGAATTAGTTAATAATAATTATTATTCTAATACTAATGATACCAATATAGAGAAAGCTGATAAGTAATAAAAAGGTCGGATCAAGCTTAGAACTTTTTTTTTCTTTAATGCCGGGAAATGCTCTGAGGCATCCCACGGGGGAGTGGGTCTCCCCACGCGGGTATGTGGGACTCGCTACGCCCGACAGCTGGTAAATGGACGCAGCTCTACCCACTAAAACCCGGCGAGTGCCACCAATGCCGCCTTTGGTGAGGTGCCCCGGATCTAGAAAACAAACAGGGCACCTCGACGGCTAGTCAGTTTCGCAAGGGACCAACGGCACCTCCACAGAGGGGTTGTCCCGCACCACAGAAAAATCCCTCCCAACGTCGGGACAGTACTATGGGGTGAGGTTCCCATCCTCACCCCTTTCCCCCTTCTCTTCTGTCCCCTCTTAAGCTTAGAACTTGACAGAACGCTGAAAGATGCTGAAGTCGATAAAAGTAATGAGTTGGATGATAGTTAATACAATGTCGATAATAATAACTTCACTGATTCTTATATCAATGATGCAAATCAGACGATGATGGTGATTTTTAATAAAAAGCTGCTTACTATACTACATATAAGCCGATGAACTATGAAACTTAAAACTTATCAGAACGCTGTAATATAGTCAGGTAGGTAATAGTAATTATAGTGTTGATGACTGTAGTAGTTGTACTCTTTATGTATATTATGCTTATTTGGCTCGCCAACGCACCACCACGTCCACTAGGGCCGACGGTCTGACATTGACTGTCCCCACTCTGCCCGCCTCGTGACGTATGTGCGCTCAAGACAAATATCATAACATTATTGTATTACATACACTACAACGACAATAACATTGATGATAGACCTTTTTACAGAAATGAAAACATGAATAATGATGATGGTGAGGATTAATTAAAGGCTATTACCTAATAACCAAGTCGGTGAGCGTTAGTTAATAGTTTTAAAGGTCAAACATTACCCATTCCGTGCACATATTACTTGCACGCGTGGGCTGTTTGAAATGTATAAAAACTTATAGTTGGCCGTAAATTATTACGTTCTATCATGAAAATGTTTATAAAACATACGATTTGTACAATTGAAAACAGCTGGGATATAAATATGGTAATACGTTCTGTGTTTTACTGGTGGAAGGGATGCTCTTATGCTGCGCACCCGTCTGCATGGTTCATGTGTATGACGTTGGCTTCTCACCATTAACTAGCAGGTCTGCCAGACTTGCCTATACTACTAGTGTAAATAAGACGTTTATGAATCAGTCAACCTCCTGTCCTTATTTAATTAGGCACTTTTTGTCATTATACTATTATATAATAAATAATTAATAATAATGTCAAACCTTATATTATGTCCCACTGTTGGGCACGAATCGAAAACAGGCGAGGAGGGTGTGGGGCCCATAGTTCACCGGTGCGCTGGCCCAATACTGGTTGGTGAACTTCACACACCTTCAAACACTTTTTATATCATCAGGCATGCGGGTTTCCTGAAGATCTTTCCTTCACCGGTGAGCAAGCGATGGTCTGGTTTTCAGGTACACGTAGAAATTTAGAAAAACCTATTTCAAGGCATCACTGGGGCAGGATCTAACCTGGACCCCTCACATGAGAGCCCGAGCCCATACCCACTGGACCACCGTCGCTCACGTCATTTACTTTACACAACCGACGCCAGGAGGCCGTGTGGTCGCAGACTGCACGGTAGGCGGGGGGCAACCCCCCAATCAAAAGTGAGCCGAATGGGCTCACACCAATCCGTTGAAGCATTAGGGCCTTCGGGCCATTAGCATAGATCCATCCGAAAAAAAAAAAAAAAAAAGTCATTTACTTTAATATACTTTTACATAATTGTTTTTGGCATACTATATACATGGTATAAATGTCATTTAAGCTAATGTTTTTTGTCGTAATTTTGATTAGCATAAAGTTATTAGGCAAAAAGATTATTTTTGGGCATAAGGATTAGGGCTCAAAGTAGGTAATGGTAAACCCGTAAGCCGCCATCGGCCAACATGCTTATTTTATTTATTATTATTTTACTTATTTTAGTTATACTCACGAAAAAACTATACACAAAAAAAATACAAAATTTACTAAACTTACTTTTTCTAAATATTATAATGCTTAAAAATCATTAAGCGTTATGCTCATGCTTAACAATTATTATGATTATAGTCATTAATGCATAAATAGTTATGCCACATTCTTATTGTGCGTGACTATTCATCATCATCATCATCATCATCAGCCTCTATCCGTCCACTGCTGAACATAGGCCTCCCTCAATGAACGCCAAGAGTATTATTAGGATAAATAAAAGTAAATAATAGGTCATAATTTTAAGCGACAAACAGGATACCTCAACTTTAGGCACGACGATCTCCGTGCGGTGGCCGCTAGTTGTATGCGAGTACAGAAACCGTTTTGACGTTCATTGAAAAAGTTATATGGGAGCAGTAAACGTAAAAAAGTTGTCATTAGATTTACGTGATTTTGATTATTTTTCGGCAGGACCTAAAGCTATTCCATATGGGACTGTTATTACATCGAATAATGTAGGTGAACCTAATAATATCTACTCAAGCCCGTTTTAAATGTTTTTTTTTTCGGATGAATCTATGCTAACGGCCCGAAGGCCCTAATGCTACATCGGATTAGTGTGAGCCCATTTGGCTCACTTTTGGTTTATAAAAGTGGGGGGTTGCCACCCGCCAACCGTGCAGTCTGCGACCACACGGCCTCCTGGCGTCGGTTGTGCGTCGTCTAAATGTTTTGAGAGTCCACATTGTATTGTCAACAGGGGTCAAACATAGTAAACATATTGTGCAAATAAACTATTTTATGATAGCGTGCTATGGACTATATTTTTCTAGCGCGCTATTTTATAGACAATAATATTATAAGGTGTAGTCGCAAGACTAGAATTACGTAACTCGCGTGAGCCGGCCGGGATAGCGCGAGACACATCTAGCGCTAGCGCGCGCTCTACGCTGACTGACTGTATTAAACTATATAAGTTATAACGTCTAGCGTCTACGGACTAAGATAGCGTAGTAGTACGTTAGCGTAGTTCGAATGTTAAAAAGTTATAACTACGGCTTACGCTAGCCGCTAGGTATGTAGCGTGGCGCTATTTTATAACGCCGAATAGGAATTTATATAGCGTACGCTATACGTTGACTATGAATAGTGCGCTACGTTATGGCGCTATGCGTTATATTAACCACCACTAGTCAAACATTTTTGCTACTTTTTATATTAGAACACAAACTTATAATACATCCATTTTATATTTTGGGTAATACTATAATAATTACTTGCACTGCTATATCATCACATATATTTCCAAGCCCGTAAATCCTTGAAAAAAAAATATTCCAAGTAATACATTTCCGTACAAATACGAATATCTCAACCGAACAAACCTCGGTGGAATTTTTAGCTCAAATAAACACAGGCGTACATTTTTATTGAATCAGGTGAGTTTAAATGCATGAAGTAACCAGCCGTTGGTATTCTGTTACGATCTTTTCCGTATTTAGTATTTACATTGTGCTGGGGTTAACAGGTGTAGAGAAAATGAGGATAGAAACTATATACCTATATACATACAACTATATAAGTATATAAATATATACCTATTGCACAATAAAAGCAATATTTAAACAAAATTTAATGTTTTTATAAGGAACTATGATTTATACTAATTATCTCTTGTAAGACGAGTTCTGGGCGGAGGCCACATCTCGGAAGACAAGTAGCACAACGTCCAATTCGATGACCTGCATACGGTGGCCGGACCTTGTTGTATGCGACAAGGATCGGCCGTATTGGCGTTTATTGTAAAAGGCCAATGTTCAGTATATTACGAAAAAGAGTCGATGATGATGATTATGATGAGGATGATGATGATGAGGATGACTATGATGACGATGATAATAATGATGGATGGATAAAGACATCTCAACATTAAAATTAAAAACGAAAAAGAGGCTTCATGTAAACTATTCCCGCAAACCTATCCAATTACACCGCAAACAAGGTACGAAAATTCCCTCAATTCCTGTCGATTTTTCTGAACCAATCTTTAAAAATATAGACGCTATTTTGGCTTATATGGTTGAAAATTTTCACAATATTTCGGGACCAGGTCAATCAGTTAGTGGAAAATTACAAAGATTACTCAAAATACGTGGATATATAATTGCAAAAAAATATAGAATGGGATTTTTAAAAGTATTATTTGTTTGAAACAAGTTAATACTTAAAGCGAATCAGTATTGTCTAGTAGAAAAAAGAGGGGCAGCAAAGTTTTGAACGTAGAGATCATAATATTTGTGTAGACGAAGTCCTAACCGTAGACTAGTTGGATCTTGTGCAATGCCATGAGTTGTTAAGCTGCATTAGTATTGATAACAAGATATTGAAAACAAAACCAAAGCATACTGAAAATAGCCCCTTTATTCTAGTTACAAATTTAAAATTATTATGGACATTGTATGTTGCTATGATTAACGGAAAATGAAATTTAAATAATCTAATTTTTTTTTCTTGCGAAAAGCTTTAGAATTCTATTAAAAATATTTTAAACCTTATAGTGCAGTGCTGTGGCTGGTCCGTGTGCGATTGGCAAGGTATCGGTCGTCTTGGCGTTCATTGAGGGAGGTCTATGTTCAGCAGTAGATGGATAGGGGCTGATGATGATGATGTAGAAACCTCATGGGTGGGCCGGGCCATTAGGTGTTTCGCACATAATGTCCACTCATACTTCAACGTGCCTAACGTGAATTTAGGACATAATTATTTAAAAATTACACTTCGACAATATTATAATGATTCACATACAACCATATTTTCTCTAAAACTCCTAATTATTCGTCCGGACATTAGTCGACAGTTAAAAACAAACTAGATTTAGTCACGTAGATGTGCTCCAAACATTACATTGGTGCTACGCCGATATTAATATTCATGATAGAGAATACGCGGCACGTTAATGTTCCAGCTTAAACGTTGCGATTGTGGTACACGGGACGAGTGGAAGCGATTTTATTCGAAATTCATATTATATCATTATTTGGCAGTCCATTGTAGAAGAGACCAAGAGCCATAAATGATTGTAGAGCCAAGGATAGTAAAGTAAGTAAGTATATCAATGACAGTATATTTTAAGTCTATGGAATATAATTACTATTGTCATCCATTTTTCGTGTGTCAAACCGGTCCCTTGACGGCTCACTTGCGGTATTCAATGAACGCCAAGACGTTCCTCTGCCACTCGCATCTAACTAGGACCAGCCGCTGTATCAAGATTGTCATCCTAAATATAAGCCGATAGCAACAATAATTAAATAATTAGTGATTATATTCTAATTTGAAATTAAAAGTGTTTCATCCGTTAGGCATAATAATATGGTTGCAAATAAAAGTGAGGAAGAAAGAGAACAGCTAGCAATTTATTATGATCAGAAGATTTAAATAATTTCAATGCGTTGATGCTAACAGTTTTTTTTTTTTTTTTGAGCTATATTTTTAATATTTTCATGATGTGATAGATTCTTACAATTACATTAATAATGATTAGCATAATATGAGCGTTGAATACAAATAATATAATATATATTTTTTTTTAATCCTTTGGCTTTATTTAAAAAAAAATCTCACTAAACTCTCTTTCTTTTAGTTTCTTTTAACAGCAAATGCAAAACCCTTTTTGAAGATAAGGCGCTTTTCCACTCACCGGCATGGCCACGGCAACGGTGACGGCACCGTGCCGTGGCTTCGTTTTTCCACTGTTCCGTCGAAGACGGTGGACGTTTTTCCACTTACCGTGCCGGTGACTGAAAAAACGCCCATTAAATGATTTTTTTCAAGATTTTTTTTTTTTAAAGTAAAGTAATTTTTGTTTCAGCCATTGCTTATAAATTGTCCCACACAGAAATAAGGGCGGAGTAATCTGTCGTGTATTTCAGTTGTATGGCACCGGCTGCTTTGTACTAGCGAACACAATCAGTAGTTACTAAATGTCTTAGACAAAAGCTCGTAATAGATCAAAATGAATTTATATCTGTTAATATAACTAATTCATAAAAATATCTAACATTTTCTGCATTATAATATATAGTCATTTTTTTTATTTATGTATATCTTACTATAGAAAGTATATATTAAATCACATTTTGGATTTTTCATTGAAATCAGGCAGGAAAAAATATATTTTCATGTAGATATAGTGTCATGGAGAATGCAGGCAAAGCTAATAGCAACAACTTATACAAAAAAAAATTAAAATGTACTTGTCAACCTAACGGTCACCTCTACTTTTCCAAATCATAGATAAATATCATAATAGTAAGCGAGTTGACATATTAACTTGAAGTATGACATATTATTGACTAATAATGACAGACATTACACGTAACATTTGAACATGACACATCATTTAGAATGAAAAAGTATCAATGACACAGCACAGTCTAGATGGATGACAGTGCGAAAACTGCAAAATCCGGTCCCTAAGGAGAGAAGTTAATAGATTTCATTAATTAACCCGTTCACTGGGCCGGGTGATTGCTGCACAGTTCCAAGATAAAAAGTGACAATTCGTTGCTCTGGGATTTCGGGTAACAACTTTTTACGTATGGGAGAGCAAGAGTAAGCCGCTTAGGATTCACCACTGTTTCGTATCTAAAATTGGAAACTAAAAATTAAGTTTGTTACATTTGTTGTGTATTTGTAAAAGCTAGTATGTGTTTAATATACTGTATATATTACACATCTTTATATATATATATATATATTTATTCTGTGCGTGTGTATGTCACTGAACTCCTCCGAAACGACTGGACCGATCTTGATGATTTTTTTTTGTATGTGTTCAAGTGGATTCGAGAATGGTTTAGATTCACAAAAAAAAATGTACAGGACAACGTCTGTCGGTGACACTAGTATACTGTAAATATACAGATAATATTACATATTATATTGTTAAACAGATAACATTGACACGTTACACAGAAAACCATAAAACAAATACTACATATTGTATTTGTTTTATGGTTTTATAAAAGCAATACATTATTTTCTGTCAAATACAATATTTTTCTAAACTAATTTTACGCTAAATGTGTCTCATTTTCTACTTTATATTAATCTATATAATTCTTCTGTACGTGTGTATGTCGCTGAACTCTTAAGCGGCTGGACCGATTTTGATGACTTTTTTTGTTTGTTCAAGTGGATTCAAGAACGTTTTCGATTCACGATTCCGTGTACTACAAAATATTTTGAACAGGATAACGTTCGTCTTTCCACCACCACAGTAATCTTTTAAAACACTTAACAAATATATAGCATCGTCCATACAAAATCACACTCTATCTTCAATACATATTAGAAACAATTCATTTTACTTCGCTCCAGTAGTAAATTTCAAATTTAATTTCAAACTTGCTCCGTACATAAACCCGACCCGCCACCTGAATTGATGCTTATTTTTTATATTGTAAGTCCAGCTAAGCGAAAGGCCGTAACCAGCGACCGCCAACTGAAAACCGTCAACCTATTCTCGGCTTTATTGCTTTATAGCAGAAGGGAAAATCCTGTGAATATTTTTAAGTTATTCTTACATATGTTTGGCTGCACGTTAAGTATAGCCCTTTACCTGAGGGAACTTTATACAGTTGGCCATCTGCGTGATTCAATTTGAATTTACAATGCATTTTTATAGCTAGCAATACAAATGTGACTGTTTGCGATTTTTTACTCGATTTCATCCGATGCTATTCGTTTTTCAATTTTATTTAAAGAACCTGGAACTGCTTATTTCTTTTGAGTGCCAACTCATGCTGGCTGGAATTTGGCTGACATTTGACTGGAAGAAATTAAGTTTTAATGTAAACTAGTATTTATAAAAATTGACTAAGCCAGATCACTTTTTACTCCCATTTAAGGAAGGTAAATGGTAGGTTGGATGACATACCTTCCATGCATCCTCTAATTTATCCATTATACATAATCCTACCTAGTAAACCTAGTACCTAGTAGTACCTAGTTAATGATGAATAAAAGTTTCAAAATTGAACGGTCCGTCATAAGGCTTAAAGTATATAAGTAAATGAACTGAGTACCCTACAAACTTACTTTATTAATGAATTGACAAACTTATTAAATAATATTTTTTTTAAATATAATATATGGACGCTTTTACACCACGTCAATCTGGTCCCGTGGTAAGTTCTCGAAGAACTTGTGTAACGGGTACCAGACAACGGAAATATATTTAATACTTTTATACTATACATAATATATTTAAGATTTTTATTATATCATACACACATTTAATACACATCCATGACCCAGGAACACAGAAAATAGTTTTGTTCCCTGGCGAGATTCGAACCCGCAACCTCCGGCTTGAGCGCCAATGCGCTTACCATTAAGCCACAGAGGTCATCTATTTTTTTTATTAAATTTCTTCAATATAAAATTCAATTAACTTTACAATTAAAATTCTCAGAAACATTGATTACCAAAAAAAAAGTAAAAAATAAAATTCATTTAATTTAAATACAAGTACAATTTAAATACAAAAAAAATATTACATTAAAATTTAAATAATAATACTAATATCAAATATCAAAAGAAATGTTAAAACAACTAAAATTTTAAATTAAAAAATAAAGACTAGCGTGCATTATATAATTACATAATAATTTATGAATACGTACCTACTTATAATTTCTTCCTCGGCTTTGGAAAAATGATGAATGCAAAAACAATGCACAATGCAATTACCGAGAATTTACACACTAAACACAGCAATTCAAACAAGAACACAATTTTCACAAAAATACATTCAAGAAATTTCAGTGCCACTTACGAAACACTAACAAAATATATCAACCTAATGTGCCTTTGTGTGAGCGTACAGATTATAAATTTCTCCAAGTTATTTTTCGGCTTGCAATCTCCTCCAAACTCGACAGTTTACATCACCCCTGTGACCAATTGTTTCAACTGAGTTATTACTCCTTTCCAACCATTTTAAAAAAATGGGATTTCTTATGACATCCAGTTGATTATTATTACATGAATATTAAAAGGGAACAACATTTTTTATTTTCACAATAGAAATAACTGCAAATCTAATATTTTAAATTAGTTTTACATTTCTATTAAAGAAAGTATCAGAGCACTTTAAAGAGTTACAATAGTAATAGCGATGACCCTTGGACCTAATATTTAAATGAGTTATATAAAACAGCCTTTAGGCAACTATTTTAACGACCAGTGTATTATATTATTTTATAATATAGAAATTGAGTGATAATGGTCCTGCTTGGAACAAATAATAGCTTCCTGCTATTTTGTTCCATGAAGGTTGATAATTATGATGATAAAATGCTAGCGGCGACGGTCTAACTCGGCCTCTTTAGTGAGAGGTCGGGGTTCGATCCCTGTGATGCGTTGAAATGGATTTTTCTCAATTTCTACGTGCACTTGAACATAAGACCTAGTAGTAGTATTACGTAGTTAGTAAAACTTTGAAGGTGCGTGAAGTTCACCAACCCGCATTGGGCTATAGTCAGTGAACTATGGCCCGACACCCTCCTCGGCTGATTTAGTGGAGAAGACCCGCACCTAGTAGTGGGAACTAATACATTATTTTAGAAAATATAGCACATAATACACGATTATTTAATACATTTCATAATGTAAAATTTTGATATCGCATGTCTAGGTGTCATTATTTTATTTTGTCTTCATGCATAATGTTAATAACGAAAATAATGAAAATGAAGATAACGATGTTAATAAGAATAATGATGAGAGTAATAAAAATGACGAAAATAAAGATGATTGTGATAATGAACAATTCACACGGGATCACATATCAAATATCAAGGAAATGGAAACAGTTTCCAATACGCACGTCATCGATCCTCAGACAATTCAAGCGTAACGTGCTCGGAGCTTCGCAAATTTTCCACGACTTTTCGTCACGTACCACAGGGTCGCAAGAAAAATACAGCCTGATCCTATCACACTTTATAAACAGTTCAGCCTCGATAGCAGAAATAACAAGGGAAGATGAACGGAATCAGTGGCAATTTTTTTCGTTTTGTACCATCTCCTTTTGTTACAGGAGAAACGTACCAATGACCTACTTTCAATGTTCGATAATTTGAATTTTTCTCGCTTCTTCGAATCGTAAAAATGATTTTGTTCTTGGTGGTTTACATTATAAAACACTTATTATAATGAAATCATCATAAAAATATTTAGTCTTAAAAATTGTTTATATTAAGAATAGTATGGCATAATTTTTCGACGGCCAGTCGGTGGAGCGGTTAATGAAGTTGACAATAATTATACAAGCAGTAAAAATAATAATAATATCTTTGGAATTGGTTGGGTTGGAATCCTTCTCTTTAAACCGATGATTAAAATGTAATTTATATTTCACAAATTTTTTTAATGGATTTCCCAGATTGTATGAGGATGAGTATAACAATTATTAAACCTTGAATTAAAAAAAATACAAATTTCATCATCATCATTATCAAAATTTTTGGGACTGCTGGACATTGACCTCTTTTAATGAACACCAAGCCGGTTAATTCCCCGTTACTTTCATCCAAGGTCACTTTCAAGTAGGGATGCATCCAATATCGATGCCGATATATCGGCGATACTTGAATTTTGCTGATATATCGGCATCGGCGATGTTTTTATGGCCGATTCAATGATACGTTTTATTTTAATTACTTAAGAATACTTACTTAGTTTTAAAACGAAATTATTAATCTCAACCTGTCTAGAGTTTTAAACGGTTTTATTTAGTTTGTCCTGTTATTTTTTATTTTTATATTAATTAAAAAAAAATAACCTGACTTCATTTTTGGATTCAATAAGCGTATCGGTCGGTATCGGTATCGTATCGGCAAAAAGATTTATCGACACATCCCTAATTTTACTTCACTTCAGTTACTTTACTGGTGATATTTTTTTACCACTCAATATTATTAAATTACTAGCTGTTGCCCGCAGCTTCGTCCGCTTTAACTTTTAAAATTTGAGGGGTTGACCACCCTTATCACTAAGGGGTATGAAAAATAGATAGTAGCCGATTCTCAGACCTACTGAATACGCATGTAAAATTTGGTAAAAATCGGTAAAGCCGTTTCGGAGGAGTACGGTAACTAACATTGTGACATGGAAATTTTATATATTAGAGAATATAGAGAATATTAATCATTAAAGTATTTTGTGATATTTTGACAAGCCTCTATTATAGTTTTTGATGTGAAACATTTTATTGACGAGTCTTTGATTCGATGCAGTGACGCTGCCATGTCGTGATGCCCCCATCACACCGCCGCTTGTAGCTCCTTTGTGTGTGCACGCATATACCTACTATATTTCTTTATGAGTTCTTGAGTTATGATTATATTAAGTTCTAATTATATCACAGATGTTTTAAATCTACTTGGCATTACGTGACGGCATTTGTTTATACAAATCTAAACAATTTAAATACTTCCTGAAAATTGTAGATATTTCAGATAAAAGTCTTAAGACTAAGGCGTCGAAGTCCGAGAAAAGTTGAGACATTTAAATCATTCCTTATCGTTAGGGAACTTAAGTAACCGATGTAAAGTTTGGGGATTTTGGGTCCGTGAAATGACGCAAATTCTTAAATATTTAAGTAAAATATACACTACGTAGGTTTCAACCAACCATATTGACTAAAACATCTCATGATGTATTATTTATTATATACATCCTCCAATTTGTCTACCCTTGATGGAGGGTATCAAGATAGTAACCAATTTCATGACCAAAATTTAGAAATTTTCATTAATTTTTAAGTGATTTTTTTTCTTTAACGCCGGGAAATGCTCTGAGGCATCCCACGGAGGAGTGGGTCTCCCCAAGCGGATATGTGGGACTCGCTGCACCCGAAAGCTGGTAAGTAGACGCAGCTTTACCCAATAAAACCCGAGTGCCAGCAATGCCGCCTTTGGTGAGGTGCCCCGGATCTAATGAGCAAACAGGGCAGCTCAACGGCTAGTCAGTCCCTCAAGGGACCGACGCCACCTCCACACAGCGGTTGTACCGCATCACAGAACAACCCCTCCCAACGTCGGGACAGTACAATGGGGTGATGTTCCCATCCTCACCCCTTGTCCCTCTACTCTTTTATCCCCTCTTCTTAAAAGAGGTGTACAAAGAGCCCCTTCGGCTCAATTCGCTTCGCCCAAGGTGCTGGGCCCAGCCTAGACTACTGAGCCCCACCGCCACGACAAGGCCTGAACCATGGCGGGGAATTTTTTCAGTGGAATCTTGTTTCGTCATAATTTATTTCGAATATGAATGCGAATTTCACTCATCATAATGAAACAACTCAAATAATCATGTCTCTTCATTGAGAATGTAAAAATAATAATAAACCGCGATAGCCGCGATAGCATACGTTAAAAGTCATTACAATACTTGTCACTATTTTTGCATTTCCTTGCCAAATATTATTGAACTTTATTATGTTGCCATCAACGGTGATACTAAAACAATCTGCCGTCACGTGCGGGAACAGTTGCTCCCGATGTTTGCTCGTAAAACTTATTCGTGTGCTAACGTTCGCTGCAAATAAACTTTGAGTTTGTGAAATAAAATTTAAAACCTTTATTAGCTCAACTTGGGCTATAAATGTATATTGAGTTTCTAGGTTCTTCTATAATGATGGAGATAATATGATGCGATTGCACGTTTTATGGGCATATGTAGGCATGGGTATAATGTTGAAAGAAAGATAAAGTGTGCTATCGTGCATGCATATGCACTTATAATAATAATATAATAATAATGTCAACCCTTTTATGTCCCACTGCTGGGCACGGGTCTCCTCCTCGAAATCAGGCGAGGAGGGTTTTGGGTCATTGTTCACCAACGCGAAGCGAAACACAAGTTTCATCATTAAATTGTTGTCTGTTGATCACATTATGACGGCAAATATAATAAAAAATACTCATTTGTCAAAACGATATTTACAAAAAGAATACACGGTTAATATCCAGTTTGATCGAAATATTACAAAATAACAGGGATTTGGCAAATGGATTTCGCCGTTAACAGGGGTGAAGTAGAGCGTTTGTATTATTTAAAACGTTTTAATCTGACTGAAATCGTTACGTTAGTTACAAAGCTTTTTAAATGTATTTGTTTTTTTAATCGTTGTTATTATAGTTCTCTGATTGATGGAAAAGTGATACCACTTTGTCACGACACTAATTACGACTTGTTACTTCATTTTAATTCTGTAAGTTAAATATGCTGATGACAGACTTAATGATGATCTCCTTCTGTGAGATAGTGATGTCGCAAAAGGAGGATGCGGAGTGGGAGAGGGAGTGCACTGACGCCTCTTCCCGCAGGAGAGTGCGGCATCGACGAGGGGTCGTACCGCCGAGGAATCCGCCACGCAAGCGTAAGGTCCTAGCTATAAGGCGCTCTTATGTGTTGAGGGTGCCTTAAGCGGAGTAGGAGGAGGGAATGTCACCTCCTGCATCTAGAGGAGAGTGCCTCTAGGCACACCGGCAGACGACTATAGATTCGGTGCGGAAAAAAAACTCAAACCAGGCGGGATTTTAGTTTTTTTTTAATGTCATAAGGAAGCAACCGAGCAGTCAGCACAAACCGCACGAAACGCGACAGAATAGTTGTCACTTGACGCCGGTGTTATGTGAGCGAGAGGTACCACTCCGGTCGTGCCGGGGCTTAGTGGGTAGAGCTGCGTCCACCTTACCATCTTTCGGGCGCAGCGAGTCACACATACTCGCTTGGGGAATTCCCCTCCCCCGTAAGATGCCTCAGAACTTTTTCCGGCAAAAAAAAAACCAACTGATGATGATTTTTGACGCCAAGAAATGCTCTGAGGCATCCCGCGCGGGAGTTAGTCTCCCCACGAAGGTATACAGCCCGATCGCTGGTAAGTGGTCGCAGCTCTACCCACTAAAACCCGGCGAGTGCCACCAATGCCACCTTTAGTGAGGTGTGCCCCGGATCTAATGAGCAAACAGGGCACCTTGACGGCTAGTCAGTCCCCGAAGGGACCGAAACCACCTCCACAGAGGGGTTGTACCGCACCACAGAATAACCCCTTCCAACGTCGGGACAGTACAATGGGGTGCGGTTCCCATCCTCGCCCCTTGCCCCTTTTTCCCCTCTTCTTATAAGAGTGGTACAAGAGCCCCCTCGGCTCAATTAGTTTCGCCCAAGGTTCTGGGCTCGGGAGCAAGCTGATAATGATAAGTCAGCATTATATAAGAAGGATCCAACAGCTGTGATATTATGATAACTATCATATTACGTTTGTTTCGTCTTTTTTATGTTCGATGGATAAGCAAACTGGCAGACGAGCTCAGGCTACTCCATCCTACGCTATCTGTTCTGCGGTGCGGTGTCATCTATGGTGATATCAGCGATCACTTACCATGTACAATAACTGTCCGTTTGCTCCCACATATATATACTAAACTTCTTCTGTTCCACTAACACAAGCGAGAAAATTCGATAGACCGCACTTCATATGCTGCGGCGGACGGAATGGCCTTTATGTCATCATTTTGAATTACACAGTTTAAAATGAACATACATTTCTACGCAACTGTTCGACTCAGGCGCGGAGTGAAAGTCACGGAAAGTTCGGCTTTTTTAAATCAATCATAAAATGGTTTGCTATATGATAAAGTTTTATATTATACAAATAAAAACTAGCAAAATTATAGCCAGTGAAACAAAATATTGATTAAATTATCATCTTCATTGTTAGTCCAATTACGTTTAATGGTAAATCCATTGTCCACATTAAAAGGTTACAATGAATTTCAAGAGTATAATATATATAATATATTTTAATTTAATATAGTATCTTATCATTTAACTTACATCACACGTTTAAAGGTGAAATTCACAAGACAATTTTATAAAAGGATTCTCAAAATATCATTTCCACATATTAATAATTATATAAGTATACATTAATATATACATAAATAATTAATATATATAGGTATATTTAAGCTATGATTAGGGTAGCCCTAATCATAGCTTAAATATACCATGTTTCAAAAATCATTTTAAAACATGTTATATTTTATATTCCAACTTGAAGATACACACTAAGTCAACTTAAGCCCGTCACTTAAGTTGTGTTACTGCTTGATCGATGTCCGTAAGTTAAAGTTAAAGTATTTCGACTGCCATTGTCAAAGGTCTTTTTTTTACACGTATCAGAAAAATTTTAATCATTATGACATGAAACCTCAATTGACGCGCCTTGGCATTAAAACCGACTCTGCCGTGACGGCAAGCGGCATGACGCTCTCATTTTATTTCATCTTTCGTTATAGATTTAAATTAGTTGTAAATTTTAATATTTTTAATATAAATAGAGGTGATTCTTGTAATAATTAATAATAATAATATCTATGGACGCTTATAATAAAACACCACGTCAATCTGGTCCCGTGGTAAGTTCTCGAAGAACTTGTGATACAGGTACCAGACAACGGAAATATATTTAATACTTTTATACCATACATATTATATTTAACATTTTTATTATATAATACACACATTTAATACAATATCCATGACCCAGGAACACCGAAAACTTTTCAATTCCCTGGCGGAACTCGAACCCGCTACCTCCGGCTTGAGCGCCAACACGCTAACCATTGCTCCACAGAGTTCGTCAATAATGATGAATATATATTATTATGATTCCTGTGTCTATAATTCATTCAGCTGCAAGGGATCGGTCGTCTTGGCGTTCATTGAAGGAGGCCTATGTTAAGCAGTGGACGGATAAAGGCTGATAATGATGATAATAAATGATTCACATCTGCCGAGTGTCCGCTGACGGCTTACTTTTTTCTATGAATATAGTACACACAAAGTAACGTTTTAAACGTTAATTGAATCAATTACATTTACAACAAAATAACAACAAAGATTATTTTTTGGATTGATGATTCTAAATGTACTTTTTACTCTTAGAAATATCTGATTTACGGAAACATAAATAGCTAAATGTACTTTATAGATATCACTGACTGTGTCACACGGTTTGATAAAATTTATATGAAGCATACGGGTACGAGGTAATAATATTAATGGGAAAGTTTTGGGGACGAAAAAGTAGAAGTCAGTTTTCAACTTAAAAAGTATTAAAAGTCATTAATCGCACTAAATTTTACTCATCAATAATTAATCTTTATCAAACATAATTTCATAATTCAAAACTGTTCAGGGCAGGATATTTATATTTTTTTTAATTCTATCGAATTATCAAGTTCCTTTTAAGCTTGATATTTGGGCCCTTTATACGAATACCTTCACGTCGTCTGTATATAATTTATAATCTTCAACATCTAAGAAACACAAAGTGTTCACACGCCTAATTATTTTATTTAATAGTTAAATGGAACTTTTTGTAGCCATTTAGTTTTTTAAGTTTACTTTTTGTAATTTTCAGTGTCAAAATATAACGCTACACACGAACATGTTCCTTTAATTTTCCACCCAAAATTATGCCAACTGGACCCATATACGCCCGAACACGAAGGTATTGAAATAACGAATTTTTTTATCAGCACAACCTTCCTGATTAATAAACAGGAAATTACTTCAAAGACTCGTCAGTGTTGGGAAAAATCCTTTGATATATTGGCTCGTTATTCGCGCCATCTCCTTCGTCGAGACTAGGATTGTTAATCGGGCCATTTGTCACGATCGCGCTTGGTATTCACTGCAAACGAACGATTCAAATTTCGCGAACAATTTCGCACGAGAACCGCCTCGGACGGTAAGAATAATAATCGAGTAATGCGACCTAATGCTCCGCAAATCCTATTGTCTGATCCAAAACATTGCACTGGTTGTTAAAATGTTTTCGAGCTTGGAATTGTTCTACCTATTCGCTTGATTCGTTATAAACTAGGAAATTCTGAAAGACTAATGTTTAAATATGTATGAAGATCCCCACCGTGGTTCAGGCTTTGACGTGGCGGTGGGGCTCAGTAGCCTAGGGTGAGCCGCTGCACCTTGGGCGAAGCTAATTGAGCCGAGGGTAAAAGAGCTAAAAGAGCAGAGGGCAAGGGTTAAGGACGGGAACCCCATTGTACTGTTCCGACGTTGGGAGGAGTTGTTCTGTGGTGCGGGACAACCCCTCGGTGGACTGACTAGCCGTCGAGGTGCCCTGTTTATTTATTAAATCAGGGGCACCTAACCAAAGGCGGCATTGGTGGCACTCGCCGGGTTTTAGTGGGTAGAGCTGCGTCCATTTACCATCTTTCGGGCGCAGCGACTCCCACATACCCACCTGGGGAGACCCACTCCCCCGCGGGATGCCTCAGAGCATTTCCCGGCGTTAAAAAAAAAAATGTATGAAGTTAGATCTTTAGGGAAACAAATTTGAAGTCAAAATTAAATTTTCGTTATATCGACGACCCAATGTGGGACTCGCACCTGGGAGTGCCCACCCTAATTAAAACCACTGCGAGCGCCTTCAGCCGCTTTTTGAGGGTCCCGGATATGCAGGAAACAGACAGGATCACCTCAGCGACAGGCCAGACTACTCCTCGTAAGGGCGGACTACCCGACCGCTACTAAGCAGTCCCCGCGACGTCGTATCATACTAGGCCCAGGTTCCCATCCTGAGCCCGACACGAACACAGAGGCGTTACTGGAGGCGCATTAGGTAGCGCCTCCTACGCACCACCGTTCGTCGCCTGTGGGGGGAGGCCTCGTCGGCGGCCTCCTCTCTCACCCGCTCGTCGGCCTTCTTCTGGGACATTACTGCCTCGCAGAAGGAGACCATCGCCGTCCAGGACTCGTCGTGACCGAGCATCGCGGTGATGACGCTCGGCAGAGACAAGTCCTCTCCGATGACTGATGTCAGACCGTGACGCAGCGCCGCCCATCTCGGGCTCACCTCGAGTGTGTGCTGGGCTGAGTCCATCGCCGTCCCACAATCGTGACACACTGTCAACGGCTCCCTGCGGGCCGTCCGGCACGGGTACTCACCAAAGCAACCATGTCCGGTGAGCACCTGTGTCTGACGAAAGGTGAGGGGTTTGCGCTTACGGCGCATCCACCGCTCAAGGACCGGACGTCAACCGTCAAGTTTTTGCCATACGGCTGCTGCGCCAGGTCCTCTGCTGTTTTACATCTACCACTTACTCCCTTTACCACTAAAATATGTGCTGTTTTGTTAAAGCAAAAAAAGTAATGAGAAAAAAAAAATTGCGTTGAGGTGAGCTACCTTTGGCTCCTTTATTTCCATTCTCAACTCTTTTTTTACATACCAAAAATGCTGCATATTTTGCTTAACATTTTTCAATACCATATAGATTACAGAAATGGGTGACAAATGAGTTTTATGATAAGCTGTAACTTGTAAGGTATAAGTAAACTCTAAAAAAAAATATAAAATCTAGATTATAAGTATGACACTTTCGTCACATCAAAAAGAACCTGCAAAATATGTAAAACATTCATGTTAAGGAAACATTAAGAAGAATTAATTATTATGTTACATAATATGATTTTTAATGAAAACTATATTCATAAACATAATCAACAGGTATCTCAAGGCTGATAGCATACGATCATAATTCACAAGTTATAATTAGGACATTTTTGGTACATTAGAAAGACGCTGGAAAATCTAAACAGTTTTGAACATAAAAAAAAATTGAAAATATTGTCCAATTTTGTATTATGAATTCATGAAAGAGATTTTCGCAAACACACGAGTACCATCAACAGGGTTAATAGTGTGGGTTATAAATACGATGCTTTTGGACATTATAAGGATTCTGGAACATCTCTAATCTTTTTTATGTCATCAGGGGGCAAACGAGCAGCCGGAGCCTCACGGCGCCGACGCCCATACACATCCGCACAACCAGAGGCCACGCAGATGCACCGCCCTCCTTTACCCTACCCCCCCACCCCAAATGGGCCACCGGAAACTCACAAATCGCACGAAAGGCGACAGCATAGCTGTCACTTGACACCGGTGTTATGTGAGCGAGAGGTACGACCCCGGTCGTGCCGGCCCAGTTCGGCTGCAATGCAGCATGGCACTTACTCTTATATAAATATGATTTATAATTGTATTTTTGATTCACAAACATTTTTTCAACAGGTCTCCGACCAGGGCCGATAGTGTGGGCCGAGTCGCTGGACGCGTCAAACCTTTCCGCGGTGTCGGGGGGCGACGCGACGCTGCCCTGTGACACGCGCTCACCGCAGCCACCCGACGCCTTATTGCTCGTCGTGTGGTACAAAGATGACGTGCCGATATATAGGTGAGTTGTGTACTTTTTCTTGGAAAGTTACAATTAAAGTGACATTTTAGGAACTGCACAAAATATTATCCGAAGGGGAGTTTTAAGCTATACACATGTATTTGGACTTTATTTTAGAAAGCAGTACTAGGAACTTTCTACCATGTTTGTTTCTTACCCTATATAGTAAAGCTCCAAAAAGAGGACAGCAACTGTAATTGCTGGCACCCATAACGGGCGTTTTTCAAGCTCGTAATGTTCTTGGGTAACGTTCAGAGTTTATCATAAAGTTGGATCGTTTGCTGTTTCACCAATGACAACATACATTAAAAGAACGTACCTAGTATAAAACAGAAGCTATGTAGATTATATATTATTTTATACTAACGTGATCACTATTCATGTTTACATTAATATTGTTACGGATGCTTACCGCGTTTATAGGTTTATTGAGGTCCCGATATTTCAGCAATGTTTCAATCGCCATGATCACGGGGAGACTGACGTACGGTGCTGGTAGATGGCGACAGATCAGAAAAATCTGTCTACCGTCTTTCTTCTTCGTTTCGGACGACTAGTTTCGGCACACGGACGCACTTGTTTACCACGACACTATACTGACAGTGTCTTTTTTGGTCTTTGAGCATCTATATCGTGACGGACCTACACACAAACTCAATAAATCTTTAAACGCGGTAAGCACCAATAAAAACATTAATATAAATATGTAGTTGTGGGATGACCCAGACAAATGTTTATATAATAAAATTCCTCAAATATTTTAGACTATCTAGAGGACAGTATGCCCATTTGTCTATCTCAGTTATTACAGTTGTTGCCCCTTTTATGTTACATACAATCAAAAATGTAAAGTAAACATCAGGGTATTAAAACTCAACACAACAACACAATTACCTAACGCATTTGATGGACACGAGCTTATAAGAAATATATTCATAATACCGTTATATTCTTTACAACCTAGGCGTAATACCCTTCCCTATATTATAGGCCTATTCATAAAAACGAGGTGTAACAATAAACCTGTTATTTAATAATGTTTCGAATTATTTGCTATGCAACATAAAAGTGAGCTCTTTCTCAATATCCCAAGGTTGATTTTAGCAGGCGAAATTTAGGCTGCCGTTGGGCTTACAACGAGATTACTAAAATAAGTAGGCCAATCGTCAAAGTTGTAGCCGTTCTTAAACCCGTCTTTATTAAAACCTCCAATGCTGGCTTCCTATTTTATTCTGTAAAATAGAATTCGCTCAATGTTTACGTAATTTCTGACGGTGGAGAATAGGTTTCGCGTTATAATTAATCTTATAGCGAGATTGAAGTAGCGAATATAAAAATCTTTTTTTTTATGTCACAAGGGGGCAACCGACCAGTCGGAGCCTTATGGAGACTACTAACGCCCATAGACATCCGCACAACCAAAAGTTATGCAGATGCGTTGCCCTCCTTTTCCTTATCCCCGCAATGGGCCACCGGAAACTCACAAACCACACGAACCGCGACAGCATAGCTGTTACTTGACGCCAGTGTTATGTGAGCGAGAGCTTTCACCCCGTGCCGGCCAAACTCGGCTGCAAAGCAGTATGGCACTATCTCTTACTGAATTATGCTATATATACCTATAATTGGCTACAATCATACGGTGTTTCAGTGTCAAGGTTATGTAAGAATGTCACTGAATTAATCGATAAAAAAATTGAATACATAATTTTAAACAGGGCGCACAATGTAACTATATAGAATTTGTCTTTATGATTTTTTTTATTATAAGTATTGTCTTGTATTGTTATTTTTAACTTAAAAGTTACAAGAAATTACAAAAAAAGAAAGTTACACAGTAGAGAAGACATTATCAGCTAACAGCGGTTAAACTTCTTTGTTTACTGTCAACGGTAGAAGAATAATAAGAAGCTGAAAATACAATACTGATGAAGAAAACATTAATTACGATAAAGAAGATACAAAAAATAATGACGTCTAAAAAAGTAATGAATAATATTAAGATCTTAATAATTATCAAGATCTTGATATGAATTGTCCGCCCTAGCCAGCCCTAAATAGCTGATATTAGTGAAATTATCATTACATAATTTCATTAATACTAGCCGTTTAGGGCGAACAGTCCATAAAGTTTACTCTAAAAAGATGAGATTAAGTTGAGAAAGGTCTTTTCCGGGGTAATAATAGTAAAAAGGACTTTTCTTCCTGGATTAGGCATGCAGTCATGTGGTCCCCACCATGGTTCAAGCCTTATCGTGGCGGTGGGACTCAGTAGCCTAGGGTGAGCCCAGCACCTTGGGCGAAGCTAATTGAGCCGAGATGCTCTTTTTTACCCCTCTTATAAGAAGAGGGGATAAAAGAGCAGGGGGCAAGGGGCAAGGATGGGAAACTCACCCCATTGTACTGTCCCGACGTTGGGAGGACTTGTTCTGTGGTGCGGGACAACCCCTCCGTGGAGGTGGCATCGGTCCCCTGTGGGCCTGACTATCCGTCGAGGTGCCCTGTTAGCTTAACAGATCCGGGGCACCTCACCAAAGGCGGCACTGGTGGCACTCGCCGGGTTTTAGTGAATAGAGCTGCGTCCACTTACCACCTTTCGGGTGCAGCGAGTCCCACATACCCGCCTGGGGAGACCCACTCCCCAGGCAGGATGCCTCAGAGCATTTCCCGGCGTTAAAGATAAAAGGCATGCAGTCATGTGCGGAAGTAGTCTTAAAAGTTCACCTCATGAAGAATAATAAGAAGAAAATATGGATCACTGTGGAGTAAATAGATACTGCTATAATGAGATCTAGAACAATGTTGACAAAAATGAAGATCTTGATATTATCATTTCTTTCCTTTCCGTAATAAGCATCAGTCGTGCGGCAAACAGCCCGTAAATTCCCCCCACTATGACTCCCTGTCGACACATCAAAAATGTAGCATCCACTTATATCTCAAACGTGACTTACAAAGTTTAATGGTACTACACACAAGTTGAATAATCTCAAACATATCCGTAGTGCTGAAGTTGATGGCTAAATTTCTTGGAGTACTTATAAAAGCATCTTGTAACTTTAGCTCTTATACAAATGCGAACGATTTAACGTTTTATAGTTTCAAAAGTTACGAAACTAAATGGTTTTTTAAGTCATCATCATCATCAGCCTCTATCCGTCCACTGCTGAACATAAGCCTCCCTCAATGAACGAGAGGGCCGATCCCTTGGCACTCGCATCCAATTCTATGGAGCTATGCTGGGTTTTACTTTGACAGATAGGATTCAAAACGAAGACATATCACTTAGAGAATAAGCTCGTTGAAGTGGCAGTGGGCTGGTCACACACTCAGGAGAACGGATGGCCGATGGGCCATAGTTCCAGAGTGGTGGCCACGTTTAGGTAGACGAAGTCCTATAATTACAAGGCGTTACATTAAATGTTGAGTCTTTTTTGCATCAAATGTTGAGTTGGGTTTGCGTCAAAAAGATTCATAATATGATTTTTAGCTTTTTCAGACTTTCTGGCTATCTGTATTTGAGTTTTATTTTGAGGCTGCCATTACCACTAGCTAGTAGCATTTCGAAAGATTTAGTTTCGTATTCGTCATTTCTTATTCTATATTATGCAGAATCTTAGACAAGTTGCTTGCTGGTATATTGAATATAGCTGCTATGAGGTTGCACACATTTACTTGAGGCTAATTCTGTACTGCCAGGTCTAAGAAATCCATCCATGGGTGTCTATCCTAAGACGCAAAATGGTTGGTACTAATAATTACATTATTTTTTTAGTCCTATTCCTAAAAACAGTTACTTATTTAAATTTAAATTCAAAGACAAGCAGTTCTTTGAGGATTAAATAAACAGTATATTATTACATTTAGACGCCGTACAAAGGACATCCCTCTTACCGGTTGTATAATAATAATATAAATATGTTAGGGCAACTCACACATGGTCATCTGATCCCAAACTAGGCAGAGCCTGTTCTAACCAGACAACTGATATATACGTATATATTTCTAAATACATACATATTATAGATAAATTAAACACAGACACAGAACAAATGATCATGCACATCAGACAAACATTTGTCCTGGGTGGGAATTGAACCCACGACCTTCTGGCTTAGCAGTCAGGGTCATTAACCACTGGACCAACAATCCAGTGGTTAGTGACCCTGATATAAATACCATATTTGACGTCAAAGCTTCTTGATTTTTCCAAAACGCATACCGTAACCGAAATATGTCTCCTTTATGTTACCATGTATATTTTTGTAAAAATAATCGCAGTTTCTAAACAAACCCACCCTCCGCATGGGGTGAGAAACTCATGTAAAGCATTAAGTACAGTCTATGTGCTCTCAATCGCCCTCAGAATATGGATGAAGGGGTCGACACTTTCTTTGTTTTTACTAATTTTCACTAGAGCACTTGAAGGTACTTAACATGAACGTATGACGACAACAGTGCTGTTTATTTAAGGCTTAATATTAATGAATACAAACAGAGGTATTAGTATAAATAATTGCTCAAGAAAACACACTTGAAATATTTCCAAATATAAGTTAAGTAATAGTGGTCTAGAAACAATGCAATTTTAACTTAAAAGTACATTGTAATAGCCATCTAAATCTTCGAACAATGTCCGATTTACCACCTCAGAAGTCCCAGAACTCGCTTTAGTTTGTAAAAAAATTATCAAGACGTTCGTCCGAATCCGATTCAACTTAAGTAAGTTTTATGCGGATAACCGCAATCACAAGTTTTCTGTACCTAATCCGCAAACTGACCGCAGAGAGCGTATGGCGGTGGCACAATGAGAAACCAGGATTAGTTTGGACATGTTAGAAGTTTTCGAATATTTTTCATGTAAATACATATTTTGAAAGGGTTTTTTGACAACAATTTACAATTTCACACTGTATTTTGGGATAAGGAGGAAATAATAAAGCGTTCGTATTTAAAATAGCAACGATAGATTTATTAACAATAGTTATAAAAGTGCCTTCCCAACTTTGAAACCAAATGGGATGGCACGACACATCATACTGGCGCAGATATTATGTTGTCGCGTTTCGTGTGGCTTGTGAGCTTCCAGTAGCCCATTGGGGAGCATAAGGAAAAGGAGGGACACCCATCTGCATAACTTTTAGTTGTTCGAATATCTATAATAATAATAATAAATAATAATAAACCTTTATTTCGGGCTGCATAGGCCCATAGATAAATACCTTAACCTAAACATACATAATTATAAAACAAGATTGTTAGTAAATAAGACTTAAAACTATGTTAGTTAACACTTCACTTTTGCTCACTTAAGTGCAAATGCAAATAATGCGCGTTCTGGTGGAACTTGTCCGCGGAAGCGGCGGAACACCACGCCCTGTGGCCAGAAGTCCTCCTGCATGACGAGGTGCAGAAAACATGTCAGAACTCGCACCACGAACGCCTTGAAGTTGACGTTGCGGCGCGACTCCATAAGCTGCACTCTCGCTGTGTATTTGGTCTTTTGGCGCACGTACTCCACGATGTCCTTCGCCTCAGTGGTGTAGTGTAGGCGAGAGATATACACCGGGGTGTTCGGTCCTGCAGCACGTATACCGTTGGGCTCTTTGGGAGCCGTGCCACAGCGGTTCTTGCTAGTCTTCTGACGGCGCTTCCTCCTTTGCACCGTCACAAAACCATCATCATCATCATCCCGCTTCGATGCCTTCTCTGGCAAGGGCTTCGTAGATTGAGTATCGCTCACGGCGGTCCTGCTGGCGACATTTTCATTAGTCGCAGACACAGGCAGCCGGTCAGATGGCCGGGAATTTTGTGCAGCGATACGAGGAGGAGCTGCAGGGGCGGAAGTGGGGTCGCGGGGCGTGCACAGTGCGCGCTCAGCAGACTCAATGTTCGGTGACAGCGAAGACAAAAGCGCTGACGCGAAGCTGACGCCCGATAAGTAGAGGCACGCTCCACGACGCGTGTTTACTTTCGATGCATAAAATGGTGACCCAGTTACTGCTACCGATTTACGCAACTCTGTGAGTTCATTGCGCAAATCAGCAACAATATTCTGGGATGCATCGAGTTTCTTCTGCATGTCCACAAGGCTAGCCTTCAGAAAGACAATGTCCTTCAGGAGGCTCGTGACGTCGACGTGGTCGAAGATGACAGGAGGTAGTTTTCCCAAGTCCTTTGCCACAAACGTCGGCACGTCGTCGGGGTCGGTCTCCTTAAGCAGCGTGATGATGTCCTGAACGCTCTTCTTTGTCACGTCACGGCGGCGGGACACCATCTGGTCACTCTTGTTTAGTGACCTGTACAGCAACAGCTTGGCAGCGGCGATGTCATCTTCGCTGAAGTTTGTTGAGCAGATCTGAACAGCGGACAGCTCGTCCATCACGTCCAGCTTCTGCTGCAGGAACGCCAGCAATTTGTTCGCCACGAGTTGTTGGCTCATGGCGAAATATAATCAATAATCACGAGCGACGGCTTGCGCCGCGCTACACGTTTACTTTATTTAAGTAATAGTCAGCAATACGTCCGCATCGAAACGCGGCTGAACGAGACTGAGCGTCGTATATATGGATGTCGGTAGTCACCATAAACTCAGTTGGTTCCGTATGACATAAAACAAAACATTTTACAAAAATTAAACATCCAGACACAAAGAAGCACTTTAACAAACACGTTCACATTAAACACGTTCAAAAGGATCAAATAAAGCATCTCATCTCCCCCAATATCTTTGTCTCAGATTCAAAAAGCGTTCCGACAAGGTTGAATTTCAATCTGACAATGTGTGCATATTTAACAAATCGCCCAAGCGTGCTACGTTATGCATGTACTCGTGCTGGTGTCAAATTAGTTTCCACGGCGTGATTAAATGGCCGTGTCGTACCCATCATTGTTTTGAAATCATGCATGTCCTTAGAATCTGAGTTGAAGCATGCATGGCTTTAGAATAGGCTCTTAAAGTTGAACACTGTTTTTTGTATCCTTATAGTGATTGTTTTTTTTTTTGGCCTGATGGACTTTAAGCTCAATCGGTACAGTAAGTGAGTAGATGGCTCACTTAAGAAATATTCAAAAGGGGGACGCCCCCCTCCGCACCCCGCAGGGGGCGCCTTTCATCGCGCGCGCTGATCGGGAGAGCAGGATTTGGACTAGTCAAATCCGATACGGTCGACGAATCTTTTACGGTTGAATTTAACCTATCATCATGAGGGCCAGCCCTCATCCCTCCCTCTGGAGAGGGAGGCGGGTCATGCGCAAGCAATCTAGCGGTAGCGTAGTGCTAGCGCTGTTTGCGCGGTTTAGGTTTGTGTCTACTCGTATCGGATTCGAACCTAAGCTTCCGCGATCGATCCGGATCGATGTGGTTTCCATGTGTAGGGTTCGACGTCGCTTACGACCCCGAGGCCCAAGCGGTGTGCAGGTGTACCTAGCACCGTGTGTGTATCTGTATATGCTGTGACGTTCGCGTCGCGCTTTTGCGTCGCGCATTAGTAGCTGAGAGATTTCGTCAGCTGGATCTGTTAAAACCTATGTCTAATTGGTACTGAGCTATCTGGGGCATAGTTTGCCGCGCTCACGATGAGCGGGTTTGGGTGGAGGAGTGCCTTTTCAAAGTGACGTTCTGACGTCATTTTGAAGTGGCCCCTAACGGACTCTAATCTGATAGTGATTGCGACTTATCCTTTGTATTTGTTACTAGCTGTTGCCCGCTGCTTTATATAGCCTAAGTTACTCCCTATAATATCAGCTATCTGTCAGTGAAAACCCCGTTCAAATTGGTCTAGCCGTTTCAGAGATTATCCTGAACAAACAGACATATAGATAGAAAGGCAGACAAACATAAAAAAACGCTTTTTTATGTACCTAAGTAACGTTTATACTTTCATTTGCATTTAGTATAAAAGCTAAATGCATTTATTATATAAACTTTACTTACTTTAATTTTAAATTACAAACAGACACTTAATGATATTTATCTGTATAACACTTTTTGGATTTACCATTAAGTTTTGATATTAAAACATCATAATGTCATTGAAATTATATTTAAAAAACTATGTAGTAGCTAAGCTAACTAAGTATTAACAATGATACCTTTATTTTTCTTTGACGCCGGGAAATGCTCTGAGGTATCCTGCGGGGGAGTGAGAAGAAAAGAGCAGCCTTCTCGGTTTAATTTGCTTCGCTCCAGGTGCTGGGTTCACCTTAAGCTACTGAGCCCCTCTGCCACGATAAGGCTTGAACCTCGGTGGGGGTCAACAATACTACCTTAGCTAATCTTCGTTCATGTAATTTAATACTGTCTCTCGCTTTTCATAAGAAAAAACTAAGCTTACCTACTGTTTATTGAATCTTAGTTTGATTAAAATTACCAAAGTACATATAAGTACAATCTTTAACCATATTAAAGGTAATTTTTAGTGTCCATAATGCTTATTTTATATTTATTTAAGCGTATATATAAATATAAAATAATAATAATAACCTAAACAAATTTCACTCGTTCTGTATTTGAAAATGAGTTGACAATCTAATATTTAAACTAAAATATGGCAATAATATGCATCCCAAACAATCCGCACGGAGCTATGTGGTTAAATTAATTTGAATATTACTCCCTTATAAGTCTCGTATGAGGTCCATCGCACACTATTGATGTTACTGGTGTTATTTACCGACCTTAAAAATAGTTGTTATTGTTATCTACACTATTACTAGAAGACTCGACAGACGTTGTTCTGTCTAAAATATTTTAAAGTGGAACGATTTTGAATCGAAACCATTCTCAAATCCACTTAAACACACACAAAAATTTCATTAAATCGGGCCAGATTTTTATAAGTTGAGTGTCATACGCACCAGTGAACGAAAAAAGCAATACACACGTACACAATGTAATATTTGTGAGTCTGAATGTAAGGTATCTTCAAAACTCATCCGACTAAATAAAATCTTTCATTAGTCATGCCAGGGCTGGCATCGCTTTCCCCACCATGGTTCAGGCCTTGACGTGGCGGTGGGGCTCTTGGGTGAGCCCAGCACCTTGGGCGAAGCTAATTGAGCCGAGGGGGTCTTTGTACCCCTCTTATAAGAAGAGGGGACAAAAGAGCAGGGGACAAGGGGCGAGGATGGGAACTTCACCCCATTGTACTGTCCCGACGTTGGGAGGGGTTGTTCTATGGTGCGGGACAACCCCTCTGTGGAGGTGGCGTCGGTCCTTTGCGGGACTGAGTAGCCGTCGAGGTGCCATGTTAGCTTAACAGATCCGGGGCACCTCACCAAGGCGGCACTGGTGGCACTCTCCGGGTTTTAGTGGGTAGAGCTGCGTCCACTTACCATCTTTCGGGCGCGGCGAGTCCCACATACCCGCCTGGGGAGACCCACTCCCCAAGCGGGATGCCTCAGAGCATTTACCGGCGTAAAATAAAAAAAAAATGCTGGCATCGCTTTAGAATTATAGTCATCATAAGTCTATCGCTGTAAATCTGACTTAATTAAAACCGTGGGCAACAGCTAGTACCTACTATAACGTATTAAATCAATACAGTGTATACGTAAAAAAAAAAATGATTTAGAGACAAAACAGCCGTTTTGGGGTCAGATTATGTGCCTTTGAACTTATTGACTTTAAAAAAAAATATTATGCCAATTATATTTAACGAGGGGATTTTGGTTTCGTCACTTCAATCGAATATAATAATTATTATCGACTTAATTTCATTGATGTCCAATAATGAGGTTTTGAATTGACGGAGGCATATTTTCGCAATATTAGTTTTTTTTTGGTTTTATTAGACTTTAACAATATTAAAAATACATAATGAGCGAATTCCTTACACAATCCATTTTTTTTTATTAAAAAGAAAACGAAGGGTCATCTCACCATATTATGTAGGTCACCTTACGGTACGTAAACTTCGTAATCCATGTTTTAACAAACAATACAGCGATAGCGTTGCGAGCTATATGTAGAAAAAAGCATTCTCTTTTACACAAGTGATCTGAAAAACCATATAATCAATGGGTTTTTAATTCAACTGTGACATAAAAATCTATCTTTCATTATCTCAGTGAAAATCATATCGATATCGCTTTTTTTTTTTTTTTTTACGCCGGGAAATACTTTGAGGCATCCCGCAAGGCAGTGGGTCTCCCCAGGTAGGTATGTGGGACTTGCTGCGCCTGAAAGCTGGTAAGTGGATCTACCCACTAAAACCCGGCGAGTGCCACCAATGCCGCCTTTGGTGAGGTGTCCTGGAACTATTGAGCAAACAGGGCACCTCGACGGCTAGTCAGTCCCCCAAGGGACGCCACCTCCACAGAGGAGTTGTCCCGCAACACAGAACAACCAATGTAGAGACAGTGCAATGGGGTGGGGTTCCCATCCTCGCTCTTTGTGCCCTTGGGCCCTTGTCCCCGTGCTCTTTTGTCCCCTCTAAAAGAGGAATACAAAGAGCACCTCCCTCTGCTCAATTTGTTGCACCTAAAGTGCTGGGCACACCCTAGGCTACTGAGCCCCACCGCCACGTCAAGGCCTGAACCATGGTAGGGATTCTCGTTACTCCTACGCTAGTCTCGTCTATCCTCGGTTGATGCGTCAGGCTTTCTTGAGGTCTCTCTCCATATTGGTTCTGGCAATGGCGGATGGCTTCTACATCAGCTCTGTGGTTATTATTATTATAGTGGAAAAAAAATATTTTTATCTGTTTGTTATAATTTAACTCAAAAACCATTAGAGAGATTTTAAAAATTCTTTCACGATTAGAACGCTACATAAACACCAAGTCATATAGAGTATAAAAATAATCACTATAAATAAGGATACGGTTGTAAATCTAAGTTAACGTGAATGAAGCTGCGGGCACCTGGTAGTAAAATAAATAATGTGCGATGAGCCATTGGCTTGATGTATTAGTTGTATCTAATTTAATTTGCTTAATGTACCGGGTCAGGTACGATAAAGGATATTATAGTTTCACTAAACAGACACTTCAATGCGGAGCGAACACAACTAATTCTCATTAGGAAATTGCTAAATTAATATTATTAATGCCGCGACAGTATTAGTCGGGACTTAGAGAAATACTTAGGTTATTAGGTTATAGTATTAGCTTTTACTTGCTAGAGCAATACGGTAAGCCGTGGAGATGAGACAGTATGAAACATGTCGGTTTTAGGGTTTTGGTCCTCAAAATCATACAACGTAACACTTATAGGATCCCTGCGTTGTCTGTTTGTCAAACTAAAACGTATAGGGTACTTCCCATTTACTTCCCATAGAATTTGGAATTGGATAGCGTCATAGTATGTTGACGTCATCGTAATCATAATCTTTTAACCGTCCATTGCTGATGATAGGCCTCATTCAATGAACACGACCGAACCCTTGCCACAACACGGAACGGCCACAGCACGGATAGCGTCTTCCCACCTGGATAGTGGCCGACCAACATTAGTCATTCTACCTAAACGCTGCTTCATAATATCCATTCTAATTTGGTGATGTTCTGATGAAGATTATTGGTGATATAACGGAATGACTTAATATATGGCAACAATTCCGCCGTGATTGCTTTCATTTACATGTATGTATTATATCATAATATTATTATGTATTGTTTACACAATTTTATTTTTTTTGTTACTAGTATATAGAACTCTACTGTAACTGACGATGTAATCGCAAAGTTTGTACATTAGTAAAAGAATAAGTTGTAAGCACAAGAATTAAAGAAACGCAATTATTTTTATTATTTTATAGTTTCTATCTAAGTCGTTTTTTTTTAATTTTTAATTGGACAGTAATAGTAGACCGATCTTCAAAAAAATTTTAAATTTGACCACTCCCATATTTATATATTTATGAGATAAGCTTTATTGTGTATAATAATCTTGAGATATTTGAAATAAAATCAAAATTTGTTACACATAATGTATGCAGAAACAAATTAAATGATTTTTATCAAAATAGTTTAAGTGACATCTATATTTATGGCTATTATAAAAAAAATATGTATTATGACAAAGGATTTTTTAGATACCAAGTTGTTAATCTGAATAATTATTAATTTTGACTTTTAATTTATTATGCGCTTATGAATTTCTGGTGATATTTTATTTATTATTTTTTATTTTACTTAGCACTGTGTAAAATAGCATTTCCTAGTATAATTGACTTAGTTAGTATGGACATGAATGAATGATTTTTTTTAAATAATATTTGTAACATTTTGTAAATACTAATTTGCACGCTGTAAGCAGGATACGCGATAATCCTGCTAATATTAAGACCTTGTATGTACCGTACTTTTATGCAAATAAATAATTTCAATTTGTAAGTGAAGGACTGTTAGACTAAAAACAGTATAATGCTTTTAACAGTATAGGTGCTCTTCTCTCTCAGTAATATTTTGATATTTAATTAGTTAATTAATTATCCCTAAAACTAATAGAGTCCGTTCCAAGAACATTTTATTTGCTCAGCACAAAACGTTTATTACTTGAATTAAAATGAAAACATAATTTTAAAGCATACGAACGATATTAGAACTGCTTAAGTCTCAAATCGCTAAGACGGCAGTGACGTTTTTATGAAACTGGCATTCAAAAACGCTTTAGATTTTGGAATGAAATAGAATCTTTTATGAATCTAGGCTACAATTTATTTCTGCAAAATGATTTCAAAATTAAGTTGACGTGAGTTTGAGATTATATAAGAAAGAAAGAAATAAAGAAAGAAAAAATTATTTGTGAAACTACTTAACTTAACTACATAAGACACAATTAATAATATAACATAATATAAACCTTGTAGTTACACAAAACGGCAAAACTATTATCAACAGCCTGAATTCGTTTTCTTCTGAAGTTCATATTTATTTTGTTCAGTGAATGCTAAAACAGCATAAGTTGTTTCCCCACCATGGTTCAAGCCATAACGTAGTGGTGTGGCTTAAACTACCTTGGGCGAAACCAATGGGACTGATGAAGCTGCTCTTTGTACCCCTCTTATAAGAAGATAGGACAAAAGAGCAGGGGCGACAACGGGCGAGGATGGTAATCTCACGCCATTGCACTTTCCCAACATTGGGAGAGGTTGTTCTATGGTGAAAGACAATTCCTCTGTGAAGATAGCGACGCGTCGGCGCTTGAGTAATCGTTGAGGTGCCCTGATGCTCAACAGATCCGGAGCACCTTACCAAACCACCTGTCATTGGTGGCATTCGCCGGATTTTAGTGGATAGAGCAGCGTCACCTTACCATCTATCGAGCTCAGCGAGTCCCACATACCTGCCTGGGGAGTCCCCCTTCCCCCGCAGTATGCCTAAGAGCATTTCCCGACGCAAAAGAAGAAAAAACAAAAAGTTTTTTAAGCTGGCATTCCACACAAGTGACTGCTGGGTATATTTTCCTATTTAATGTCCAATTAAAAACCAGGCAACTATTTTTTAAAGCCACTACATTGAAGTCAATGGCACTGTTATGATTTGAGCGGTCTATGTTCACTACGTATGTACCACGGTAGCGCTAAAACGAATCATCCATTTTTATGAGGTGTCAATCGATTTGTTATCATCTATACTAATATTTTTTAAGTTAAGTTATTTTTAAAGTTATACTAATATTATAAAGCTGAAGAGTTTGTTTGTTTGTTTGAACGCGCTAATCTCAGGAACTACTGGTCCAATTTGAAAAATTCTTTCAGTATTAGACAGCCCATTTATCGAGAAAGGCTATATATAACATCACGCTGTGACATATAGGAATTGAGTAACGCGGGCGAAGCTGCAGGCAACAACTAGTACATTATATTATAGTTTTGGTTACGTAGGGTACATTTTAGCCAACTTCAAAAAGAAGATATTCATTTTGTGGTCATGTTAAACTTTAAAGCTTTTTATTTTCCTCTAACAAGTAGGTAAGACCAAAAATTTGGTACGGGAGAAATTGTCGATCTTCAACCAGATCGGATGAAAGTATCCGTGCAGACGGACGGAATTGTTCACAAGACATTCGTAGGCAATTAAAATATATCAAGTGAAAAACCTTGCAAATTCCCCAGGTTAAACTAGCCAGTATAAATGTTAACATAAAAACCGGCCAAGCGGGAGTCGCACCCGCGCACTAAGGGTACCGTACCTAACAACATTAGACACTAAAATAACTGTCCTTTTCAATTCACTTTTATTGTTCCTAAGTCAAAACAAAATGGCGATTATATTTGAGTCCCGACATTAACAGGTGGCAGAAGTCATTATGACCGGAAGTCCTACAAAAAGAACAAAATTAGTATTCCCATTAAGTCCTGGAGCTATCACACTGATTTAAACTATTTTAGAATCCGCTTTGAAATTTCTGTTAGAACAAATGTTGTACATAATTAAGAAAGGATATATTTACACTAAGTGAGAATATCCATATTTTTGTTCTTTAAAAAGAAAATTCGGTCTCAGTATGTACCAAGCAATAAAAACAAGTGTTATAGAAAATATTTTTTTTTAATAATTAACTATAAGAATTCTCATCACGAAACAACTTCAATGCTATATCAATCTTCAAGAATCTCATAAAAATGTTATTTGTTGTAAAAAGCACTTTGGATGCAGGCATGGCACTTACCCCACCATGGTTTAAGCCTTGTCGTGGCAGTGGGGCTCAGTTGCCTAAGGTGAACTCAGCACCTTGGGCGAAGCCAATTGAACCGAGGGAGAAGTTCTTTGTAACCCCTTAAAAGAGGGGACAAAAAAGGAGGGACAGGGGGCGAGGATGTGAACCAATGTGCAATGGGGTAACCATTGCACTATCCCGACGTTGGGAGGAGTTATTCTGTGATGCGGGACAACCCTTCTGTGGAGGTGGCGTCAGGCTCTTGAGGAACTGACTAGCCGTCAAGGTGCCCTGTTGCTCAACAGATACGGGACACCTCACCAAATGTTGTGCCTGTGCTATCGGAAAGCAGCTGAGGAGATTGCTTTAACGGGTGATCTACCTTTTTTGTAGTCTTGCTTACTTCATACTACACGTCGGAAGACTCTACAGTCGCACGTTCAATATCATTTTCTGAAGGTGATATTGAATGTTTGCTGAGAATCCAAGATATTCTCAGCAATTGATTGCTTAAAAGCTAGTAGGTAGGTAGTTGAAATATTTTGTGAGAGCGTACTCCTTGCAGCTTTGCCGCTAGCAGCAATAGGTTGTAATAAAGCAGGGAATTATTTTCTGAAGCCTGATCTTGTCCATGAGATAGAATCTTGAAAACTTTACCTTCAAGCTCCAGCTCCAAAACGAGTACGTACACGAGTGCGCACTGCATTTCGACGTAATACTTCACCACGCGTACGTGCCAAGCTTTGTCTCCGCATTCCTTGAGAACTACTCTCTTGGAAGTTACTGATAACGGAATACTAATCTCATCTCCGGAGCTACTAGTCTTCATTCTCCGAAGCTGCTAAACGCTCTTCGATATTTTCATAAGCTCTGTCTATTTTAGGCTCTTGGTAAGTCAGATCTTCGTTATCCTCTGCATCTTCTATTTCAGATTCATTAAGAATATTATAAATTTCTTTGTATTGAAGTGCTAAAATGAAATAATATTTATAAATTGGTTTGTGTCGAGGTAGCTCTATATTTTTATCACCAAAACTTGACTAAAATAGACGGGTTATGAAATAATAATACACTTTAAAATTGTTAAAAAGAGACCGAAAGTGATTTTAAAGAACATTGTAAAGAACAAAAAACGGTATCGAATTTATTAAGTTATCACCGAAAATACTTTATAAAGAACAAATTTGATTGAAGATAGTTTTTTTATCATATGCTTTATGACATGCAAAAATAATGCAATATATACATAGCTTGCATAATTGAGGATAAAAAAAAAGTGGACATTTTCTCCAAATTCAAATACTTCTTTATGATATTAACTGATTTACTCACCTTGTTTACGACGTGCTGCCGTTGTCACCTGTTCGTAGCCACTGGACACTATTATAGCGTCTTGTTCGGGCTTCGGTAAACGCGTATGACAGAGACGAATATATAAACACTGTCATAACAGCATTTCTTTCTAATACATTACCATGAACTAAAATTCAAAATATCCTGCTCATAGAACGTTCAGTTATAACGACATCTATCATTTTGCAATTGTTGGGACTTAATAATAGTTGCCATTTTGTTCTACAGGAAGCTAGTTCGGTTTTTATGACAAATAAAATTTTAAAATGCCGGGTGTTAGGAGGATATAACATCACGCTGTGACATATAGGAATTGAGTAACGCGGGCGAAGCTGCAGGCAACAGCTAATACATTATATTATAGTTCTGGTTACGTAGGGTACATTTTAGCCGATTTCAAAAAGAAGGTATTCATTTTGTGGTCATGTTAAACTTTAAAGCTTTTTATTTTCCTCTAAAAAGTAGGTAAGACCAAAAATTTGGTACGGGAGAAATTGTCGATCTTCAACCAGATCGGATGAAAGTATCCGTGCAGACGGACGGAATTGTTCACAAGACATTAGTAGGCAATGCTTAAAATATATCAAGTGAAAAACATGGCAAATTCCCTGGTTTAACCTAGCCAGTATACATGTTATCATAAAAACCGGCCAAGCGGGAGTCGCACCCGCGCACTAAGGGTACCGTACCTAACAACATTAGACACTAAAATAACTTTTCAAATCACTTTTGTTGTTCCCTTAAATATTTATTTTTGACGTGACATTGTCTTATAATTAGATGGAGCCGGCTGCAAGAATGAAAAAACATGACGCATGCGGCGTCACCTCGCTCTGAGGCGTTCCATTTTCTTATGACGATCTCACGTTCAACTATCGTCAGTAAACCGACTTTACAGACAACCGATTTTTTTATTTTTTTTTAATTATATATCTTTAAAGTGAATATACAATTACTATATTATTATATTTTGTGAGTATTTCAAACGTCTACCTGTTGCCGTTATTAATAACTGCATAAAAGATCACGTTTATTATTATTTATTTCACCTGCTAAATATTTTATTGTTTTTAGTATTTGTTGTTACCGCGGCAGGCAGATAATTTTTGTTGTTACCCACACGCCACAGAGATACATCATGTGTGAAAATTTCAACTGTCTAGCTATTACGGTTCATGAGATATAACCTGGTAACAGACGGACAGACAGAGGAGGCCTGATAATAGGGTTCCGTTTGGCACCATTTGGGTAGGGAACCCTAAAAACGAATCACTTAAGTGACATTGAGCCAACGACGCAATTCAAATAACAAATAGTCAGTAGGTCAGACCCCCCCCCTATCATGTGATAGGGGCTGAAACAATGGGAGATGCGACCCTCTTGTCTGTCCGTCCATTATGGCAATCAATTACGTCGAACAAGCACATTCTCGAAAAGAATGTAGGTATAATACATTCAATTTGAATTGTATAGTTTTAATTGATATAGGTATATTATGTTTGCAAGCGTCGTGATGCCTACGGGTCTAGTACCCATAGGCTCGGCCTCTTGAGTGAGAGGTCCGGGTTCGATCCTGACCCCTCTGGTGCTTGTTAAACTTATAGGCCATATTGACCAGGTCATATAAAGAGATCCCACCCCACCATGGTTCAGGCCTTATCGTGGCGGTGGGGCTCAGTAACCTAAGGTGAGCGGTGCACCTAGGGCGAAGCTAATTGGGCCGAGGGGACTCTTTGTACCCCTCTTATAGGAAGAGGGGACAGAAGAGCAGGGGGCATGGGGTGAGGATGGGAACCTCACCCCATTTTTACTGTCCCGACGTTTAGAGGTGGCGTCGGTCCCATGCGGGACTGACTAGCCGTCGAGGTGCCCTGTTTGTTTTCTAGATCCGGGGCACCTCACCAAAGGCGGCATTGGTGGCACTCGCCGGGTTTTAGTAAAAAAAAAAAAAAAGAAAAAAAAAGGTCATATAAAGAGATACTTGATCATCATCAACCTTTTCCCGTCTCCTAATGAGTGCTAAGGAAAAAAGGCCTAATTCGAGCCAACGACCTGAAACCAAAGTCTACTAAAGCTGAACAACTAGATTATCGTCGCTGTTTTTACCTTTTTTTTCTTTAACGCTGGGAAATGCTCTGAGGCATCCCGCGGGAGAGTGGGTCTCCCCACACGGGTATGTGGGAATCGCTGCGCTTGAAAGCTGGTAAGTGGGCGCAGTTCTACCCACTAAAACCCGGCGAGTACCACCAATGCCGCCCCTGGTGAGATGCCCCGGATCTGTTGAGCAAACAGGGCACCTCGACGGCTAGTCCTGCACCACAGGACAACCCCTCCCAACCTCGGGACAGTAAAATGGGTCAAGGTTCCCGTCATCGCCCCTTGCCCCCTGCTATTTTGTCCCCTCTTCTTATAAGAGGGCTTAATTAGCTTCGCCCAAGGTGCTGGGTTCACCCGCTGTTTCTATTTCCCTGTTTTTACCCACAAAAATTTTGAGTAATGCTAAAATCAATTACATTATCCCAGTATTAAGACCGCTACTGTACGTCTCAGTTGGGGCATAGCATTGACGGATTATGACGTATTTATACCGAGTATAGCCTTCCATATTGATTGATGATGCTTTAGTAAACTAGTAACAGGTAGGGTTGCCACACATTTATTTAATACAGGTGAAAAATATTTTAATAATATTGATATAGTCATATTGTATAATGACCTCTGTGGCTCAATAGTTAGCGCGATGGCGCTCAGTGGAGGTAGAGGGTTCTAATCCCACCAGGGAACAAAAAAAATCTGTGTTCCTGGGTCATGGAAAAAGTATTAAATATATTTCCGTTGTCTGTTACACGTAACACAAGTTCTTCAAGAACTTACCACGGGACTTAAAAATATTCCAACATAACATGCCAGCTGTTTATCGTATTTGATAAAATTTAATTTAGTTCCGTAAGTCCCGTTTTAATCTTTGCCTAAGTATAAAAATGAGATTTTGAAGATATTATAATTTAAGATCTTTATTATATTTAAATGACATACCGCCCCCCTTACGAATTACTAGTTCCACCCAAAAATAAAAAATAAAATGTTGGAAGTACTTTACCAAAGGGCACTGTAGTCGTACCAAAACAATTTTTTTTTTGGTCAGATAATATTATTGTGATGTCTTTAAAATGATTGTTGGTTTTTTTTTCTTTCATCAGTCGCACATACTGAACTGCCTTTTTGACCTTGATCTTTTTTACATCATAATATCAGATATAATGTACCTGTGTTTTATGAGTTAAATAAAGCATATTCTTTCTTTATTTTTCTTCTTTCTTTTTTATCTTTACTAATATTATAAAGCTGAAGAGTTTGTTTGTTTGAACGCAATAATCTCAGGAACTACTGTTCCGATTTGAAAAAATATTTCAGTGTTAGACAGCCCATTTATCGAGGAAGGCTATAATATAACATCACGCTGTGACATATAGGAGTTGAGTAACGCGGGCGAAGCTGCAGGCAACAGCTAGTTAAGAAATAAAATAACTAGATACATATTTATTCTTATGTAGCTTATTAATTAAGGTGTTAAACATAAATTAATATAATATTATGTTACCTTCGATTGTGTATGAGTTACATGGTGTGATATAATATAATAATCAGGGTTTTAATTATGTTACTAAATTGTGATCCAAAAGTAATGATAATCATTATGAAATAAAGGAATTTTAGTAAAAAAAATGTTTCTTAGCACAATTTCCTAGCAAATTAAAACATTTAGTTCATCTTTTTTTGACCCACATATCCCCTTGGAAAAAATCTATACCTGACCCTCCTAAAACGCCTCTACAGAAATCATCACCTCGTTATAATCGTATTTTTTTTTACCTCAGAGATTCCATGAGCCGAAGAAAGAGATAAAACTCACTTCCAGCAAAACCAGCTCAGATTTTGCAAATAGGGTGGGTGTTCAAGCAATTTATATTCTCTTTCTTGAACGGCAGCCATTGCGACGGCGGCTATGTGAGCCGATGCGTTGTTTTTGCGAAAGTTATTAAGAGGTAGTGTCATGCTGCATCGCCGCCGAACTGGGCCGGCACGACCGGGGTGGTACCTCTCGCTAACATAACACCAGCTTCAAGTGACAGCTAAGCTGTTTCGTGCGGTTTTTGAGTTTCCGGTGGCCCATTGGGGGGATAGGGAAAAGGAAGGCAACGCATCTGCATAATCTTTGGTTGTGCGGTTATGCATGCACGTCGATAGTCGCCAAACTTTTTCGACTGCTTGGTCGCCACCTTCTGACATAAAAAAAGCAACACTCCAACTTGCGGTTTGCCTCGATGTTTTTCTTTAATGCCAATTTTTTTAATTGGTCTGCCTAGTAAGAGTCCCTAATAGTGGCTCCCTTTTGCAAGTATTCTTATTTAGTAAGCCGCAAAAAGTCCTTTAAATTCTCACTATAAGCATAGAATTAATTTAAAGACAAAATATTATATGAAAATAAAAATAAAACTTAAACATGTAACTTTATTCAGGTCAATTAGAAACGCCCACATACAATCCAACATTGTATACATAATTGAACCTTTGTACTTGTTATTATTGATTAAAGTAAGTTGAGTGAATAGAGTGGCAACCCTATTGGATATCTTTTACATATTTACGCTAAAGAGTTGTAGATCGATAAAACCTTGTAAACTGTACCTATGTTTACTATAAAAAACTTATTTCCCGTACCAAGTGGTATATTAAATGTAAACGTGGACGCAAAATTATTTAATTTAATAATTTATATAGGTATTTCCAAAAGTCATGAGGGAAGCTGAAAACAGGACAAGGTAGAAAGTAGAAAGAAATAGCACACACAACCAAGCAAGCTTTTCATTTCCACGACCTTCAGAAATGAAGCAAACGAAGCAGAGAAGAAGAATATTTGTTTTATAAGTGCGTGTCCAAAAACCCGAGCACGTGCATTTGTTTACAAAATGTTTGTTAGCACTCTTCTGTGTAAATGAGTGAGTGAGTGGACGTACATAAACCCCTCTCTCCTATTCCATACTACATATGCGTGCCTTTTTTTCTACAGATCAACCCCTCCCAATGTCGGGACAGTACAATGGGATGAGGTTCCCGTCCTCGTCCTCTCTTGTCCCCTTTTCTTATAAGAGAGATACAAAGAACCCCTCGGCTCAATTAGCTTCGCCCAAGGTACAACGGCTCACCCTAGGCTAGTGAGCCCCACCGCCACGTCAAGGCCTGAACTATGGTGGGGACTCCTATAGTAACTATAGTACACTACACTAAACCATTATCGTTGTTTAAAGTTACTAAACTTATAAATCTTATACATAATATATATAATAATATATATTACTAGCTGTTGCCTGCAGCTTCGCCCGCGTTAACTTTTAAAATTTGAGGGGTTGACAACCCTTATCACTTAGGGGTATGAAAAATAGATAGTAGCCGATTCTCAGACCTACTGAATACGCATATAAAATTTGGTAAAAATCGGTAAAGCCGTTTCGGAGGAGTACGGTAACTAACATTGTGACATGGAAATTTTATATATTAGATAAAATATATGAGAGAAAAACTTAAGATTTATGCCGAATAATTTCATTGTCGCTTACGATTGTGTTCAGAATCTCAAATATAAAATATACGGCGGAAGGAATGGGCTGTTCGCTTGCCGTGTTTTGGAGAGAAGGACAATTACTGGTATAAAGACTTAACATCTTATGTCTCAGGATAGGCAACACATAAATGAGTTGCCTGGGCTCGTTCCAGGTAAATGTTCATGGGCGACGTCGACCACTTACCATCAGGTGGTTCGTCTCTCAGTTTTCATATCCAACTACATTAAAAAAATCAAAGAAAGAAGTCTGGAATGAAAGAACGTATGTTTATTATCCAATTATTAAATAAAAACTATTTTCACAGCTAGATAGAGAAACACCTTTTTAAATTTTACTACTGAAATATTCAGAACGTTTTCTAGGATCTCATTGTGAAATCATATACACTTTGTAGGAGTTTCTAACTTTACAAATTCTAAATGCAGTTAAATTCCGTTTGTATTTACTTTTTGTATTCTCATAAAAATAAGTTTACTCGTAAATATCAACACTGTATCTGTTGATATTGTCATACAACATCAGTCAGCACAGAAAATATAAGAGGTAGTGAGCAGTGCTATGCATTTTTTTTTTTTGGTTTCGCTGGGGAATGCGTTTAGGCATACCACCGGGTCCGGGGGGACCCGGAGTTTATGTGGGACTCTCTGCGCCCGAGCAGATGGTAAGGTGGACGCAGACTCTACCCACTAAACCCCAGCGGTGTTCTTCTCATCGTTTGGGTGACCTGGCGCGAGAGCTGTGGACGTCCGTACCAGGCCACAACGGTGTGCCGTATGACACTCTTCTCTGGAGGCAGGGGGTGGCATCCCCTCCTCGTTCTCCGCTTAAGGCACGCTGAACACACAAGGGTGCCTTATAGCTCGGACCTTACGCGCGCGCAGCAAATCCCCCGATCGGCCGCGCACAGGTCCCTCACGGCGGTGCGACCGCCTGTCGCCGCCGTGCTCTTCTGCGGGAAGGGGCGCCAGTGCGCTCCCTCTCCCGCTCCGCCTCCTCCTTTTGCGACATCACGTCCTCGCAGAAGGAGAGGACCACCTGCCATGTGCTCTCACTGACAGTCATCGCTCGGATGACCGCAGGGAGCGACAGGTCCGCGCCAACCTCAACGATGAGGGGCGCTCTTGCCTCCGCCCACGCTGGGCACTCCGCCAGGGTGTGGTCTGCAGTGTCTTCACTGCTGTTGCAGTGATGACACCCTTGCGTGGAGCAGTGCTATGCTGCTCCGCCTCTATCGAGAAGAAAAATAGTATGTAACACACCGTGGGACGTAGATAAGTAAGCCTCGGCTCACATGTTTTTTTGCCTATTAAACCTTAAGAAAACGTAATACTTTCTTTTTCCATTTTTTTTTATAAAAAAATATATGAGGCTAAGCTAATTTGGTCCTAACAGGTTGCCGGTTTAAACTTGAAAGCAATAACTAGTTATGATTATAAGACCGGTCGAAAATTCCTAGACATAATCTTGGTACACAATCCACGCATACCCCACGCTTCTATGCGTGGAATTTATGCTCATAAATGCATATTTTCGCTTAACACTGAATACACCAAAATCCTAACATTATCAATATGAGAGTTGTTCAATCACGTCAAAACGGCTGAGCGGGTCGAATTTAAATTTGGTACACGCCAAGCCTGGAATAATTTTTATTAAAAAAAAGACATGTGCCAGCCAGCCTAACGCTAACGAAATTTGGAACTCGCACATAAAAGTCTGGATAGCATACATGCTACTTTTTATTTAAAAACCCAGACATGCAAAGCATGGTTCTGAAAACGTTCATTTATGTACTATAACAAAAAAGTAACGGTTTTAGGATTTCTTCATTTACTTACACGTGTGTTCTGAGACCCAGCTTTTCGTGATTCTAATTTAATGGGAAGTACCCTATAGGTTTAAATTCGACAGTCCGACAGGCGGACAACTGATAAGGATTCCGTTTTGATATTTTGAGAGACGGAACTCTAAAAATTCCAAGCCTTGTCATGATGGTGGGGCTTAGTAGTCTAAGGTGAACACAGCACCTTGAGCGAAACAAATTGAACCGAGGGAGCTGCTCTTTGTATCCCTCTTATAAGAGAGGACAAAAGGGCCCCTTGTCCCTGCCACAAGGTGGGAGGAGGAGGTGGGAGGTGAGGATGGAATCCACCTCTGGGTGTTGCAGTACAACCCCTCTGTGGAGGTAGCGTCGTTCCCTTGGAGGACTGACTAGCCGTCGAGGTGCCTTGTTGTTCAAAAGATCCTTATGGGGTCCTCTCCAAAGGCGGCATCGGTGGCGCTCGCTGGGTTTTAGTGGGTAGAGCTTGGTCCGCCTTACCATTTTTCGCGCTTACAAGTCCCCCGTCCCCTGCTGGATACCTAAGAGCATTTCCTGGCGTAAAAGAAAAACAAAAAAACGTGGGAAGACGATCTCTGTGCAGTGACCGGTCCTTGTTGGATGAGAGTGGTAAGGGAACGGTCGTCTTGGCGTTCATTGACTGATGATGATTGTGATGATTAAATATGTATTGTATGCTTGTTAGAATCCGCTTGTATAATTAAATTATTTGATATAAACAGTCCTGGTAGTCACTTTTTATTCCTCCAAATATTAAAAACGTATGCGTTATATCGTCTTCATTGGACGTAATAACATTATCATAATATACGGTGAAAGTTCTCATATTGTTTATAATATAAGCTTATTAAAATTATTCCAAACATCTTGTAAACTTCTTGAACTAAATTGCGGTATGAATGTTCAAGTTTACTGCCAGTATATGCTCGTATATAGATCCCACACGATCGTTTAGTAAAGTTATTCTATTGATAAAGAGTATGGATGGTCTCTAACCTACCCCACAATGGTTCAGCCCTTGTCGTAGCGGTGGGGCTCAGTAGCCTAGGGTGAGCCCAGCACCTTGGGCGAAGCTGATTGAGCCGAGGGGGCTCTTTGTACCCCTCTTATAAATACAGGGGACAAAAGAGCAGGGGGCAAGGGGCGAAGGTGGGAACCTCACCCCATTGTATACTGTCTCGACGTTAGTAGGGGTTGTTTTGTGGTGCGAGACAACCCTTCTGTGGAGGTGGCGTCGGTCCCTTGCAGGACTGACTAGCCGTCGAGGTGCCCTGTTAGCTTAACAGATCCGGGGCACTTCACCAAACGCGGCACTGGTGGCATTCGCCGGGTTTTAGTGGGTAGAGCTGCGTCCACTTACCATATTTCGGGCGCAACGAGTCCCACAACGAGACCCACTCCCCAGGTGGGATGCCTCAGAGTATTTCCCGGTGTAAAAGAAAAAAAAAGGCCCAGCTGCGGATGATGATAATTAAAAATTCGTCTGTACCAATAAAGGTAATATCTTAATGTGACAGTGGAATTACTGTACAAAGTACTTGGAGTTAGAAAGGCACCTTAAGCTCGCTTAGTTATGAAATATTTATGAGAAAACGTTTTCATTTCAAATAGAGCTGCCATGCGAATTTCAAAGGTTACTTTTGAAGGAAATAAATGGTTCGTAATTATGTTCGGGGCAACGTTGAGAGCGTTGTAAATGTTTTTGAATCATTACTTTTGTGTTAAATGAGCGAAACCCTTTAATAATTTATACACGTGTATTTGTATTTTTTTTTCTTCCGTGAAGCAACTTTGTGTTTCGAGAAAGTCAGGAGAAAGAAGTAGAGAAGAAGTTAGTCGACATCTTAGGATAGGCAACACGTGAATGAGTTAATGAGAGTACTTGTTTATGTTCATAGGCGACGCTAACCACTTATCGTCTCCCTTGTCCCCCTTGCTCTTGTCCCCTTTTCTTATAAGAGGGGTACAAAGAGCATCTCCCTCGGCTCAATTTGCTTCGCCCAAGTTTTGCTGGGTTTACCTTAAGCTACTGAGCCCCACCGCCACGACAAGGCCTGAACCTTAGTGGGCACTTATCCATCCGTCTGCCCGTTTATCCGACTAATATAGAAAATATTATATAATACTAGCTGTTGCCCGATGCTTCGCCCGCGTTAACTTTTAAAATTTGAGGGGTTGACCACCCTTATCACTAAGGGGTATGAAAAATAGATAGTAGCCGATTCTCAGACCTACTGAATACGCATATAAAATTTGGTAAAAATCGGTAAAGCCGTTTCGTAGGAGTACGGTAACTAACATTGTGACATGGAAATTTTATATATAAGATTTATCTTGCGTCGCTTATTTATCTAAGACATCTGTCTTACGTTTTTCTAAGACTAAAAAGGCTAACGATAAAACGATTATAACTGAGAAATGGCGTCCAAAATGAAACTTCAATAGCTTTGAAGTAAGAATATGCCATTGAATGGATATCCTTTGGATCAATTTTGTGTGACCCGCAATAGTTACTATTAGAAAATGTACATAAAAATATATTATACTATAAAAATTTTTGAAAAAGACGAACAAAATTACATTACAATTTTAACCACTTGCTTTAATTCTTACAAATTCAAAGAAATCAAATATTCATATTTTATACAAATCTAAAAGAGTTTTATTTAGGTGGTCCCAAAATAAATTGCATTCAAAAACCGTTCCCTTAAAAATAGTTTTTTTAAATGTAGTATAATAAAAACTAAGGGTGTTCAGATTTGTTACATTACTATAATTATTGTGAGACCTAACTACTTACAAATTTACTTTACAAAAATCTTAAATATATGTTTAGAATAAAAGTATTAAATATATTTCCGTTGTCTAGTACCCGTTACACAAGTTCTTCGAGAATTTACCACGGGACCAGATTGACGTGGTGTAAAAGCGTCCATAGATATTAAAAACAATGACGAACAACGGAGTAATCCTATAAGGGATACGTTTTGTTATTTTAAAGAACGAAATCCTAAAATAACGAAAGAAACGTCAAGCCGTTTTCCGTCACGGCATATGAGTTGATTTTACTGCCAAGGTGGGGCAATATATGCTTCATATCAAAACATTAGACACATAAGTATAAAGTGACCCGGGAAAAGCCGCCCAGCCAGTTATAATAATAATAATATGTTGGGACAACTCACACACGGCCATCTGATCCCAAACTAGGCAGAGCTTGTTCTAACCAGACAACTGATATACATATTATAGATAAATTAAACACAGACACTGAACAAATGATCATGCACATCAGACGAACATTTGTCCTGGGTGGGAATTGAACCCACGACCTTCTGGCTTAGCAGTCAGGGTCACTAACCACTAGACCAACAGGCAAGAACAAATTATGAACTTAATGTCTTGTAATAAACCAAAGTTTGTGCCATTTTGTTTTTCATTTTCGATATACCCACAACTTTAAGTCCAATTTACCTTAAACTTTGCTATTACTCAGCGTGAAACAAAAAAACTTAATTTAGGTGGATCGTAACGTAATAACCATAATGGAGTTTTTATGAGGTGGCAAAAAGGACAGCCTTGTATATTTTTATCTTGTTCCGTTAATTTTAATAACCTCTCTTATTACATTTTGTAATTTAAGCTTTGAGTACAATTACTGACTTAACGAAGTGAGATGTATTTTTTTTAGGTTTGAGTGACAATATGTTATTAAGTAACTAAGTAAAAGTAAGTTATGATTTAGTTACCATTTTTTTTTATTAATTTTGAAGAAAAATTGGCAATTAAATAGTAAGGCCAGAAAAATGGTATTTCATATAAAAAACGACAAAATTATCTAGTGTCACCTATGAGCAGTAACGCTTACCTTTCGTCACCGTCAGAATGACTCCTAAATGTTATGAGAAAAAAATGTTGGACTATTTATTAGCAAAAATACAATTGTTATAATGTTAATACAAAAATAAAATACAAAAGCAAAAAGAGAAGCAGTAAGAATATACTCAATAAAGGTGCTAAATGAAGTATTTATAAAACAGTTTCAAGTTTTACTTTAAAAATGCACAGCTATACAATATAACAGTATAAGACTCATTCAAAATAAAACAAGTACTGTTTAAATAAAACGCAATGCTTGGTTCCAAGCTCGTATTGTCCGTGGAGATTTCTAACAAGGCTTTCGTTTCAATTCGAATTTTCTAGAGAGTGTATTGAGTTCCATTCAAAGAAAATACAGGTTACTTCGCCTTTTGCTTTTATCTAACGTCAGCTGAGGCCATTGAATAAGATAATGTAAACTATATATTGGTAAAGTCATGTCATGTCTCCGTTGCAATATAACGTGTAAATATACTTAAACTCTTCACCTTGGCGTGTTAAAAGGTTTTATTCCTTGTTTGTGTATGTGAGCGTGATGCAACGGAAAATGATAGAACTTATTGCACACGTGCTCACACTTGTTTTTCGGTGATACTGGGTGGCATATCCTACACATTAAAATGAATAAATAAAAATATACACACTTGCAAAAGAGGTAGGGTGTACCCTAAGCCACCACCAAGGTTCAAGCCTTGTCGTGGCGTTGGGGCACAGTAGTTTACGGTGAACCCCGCTTGGTCGAAGCAAATAAACCTAGAGAGCTGCTCTTTGTACTCCTTTTATAAGGAAAGAGGACAAAAGAGTAGAGGAGACAAGGGGCGAGGGTGGGAACACTACCCCATTGCACAGGACCCGACCTTGGGAGGGGTTGTTCTGTGGTACGGGACGACCCCTCTGTGGTGGTTTTGTCGGTCGCTTGAGACACTGACAAGCCGTCGAGGTGCTCTGTTGGCTCAATAGATCCAGAGCACCTCACCAAAGGCGGCATTGGTAGCACTCACCGGGTTTTAGTGGGTAGAGCTGCGTCCACCTTACCACATTTCGGGCGCAGCGAGTTCCACATACCCGCCTGGGGAGTCCCCCCAAACCCAGCGGAATGCCTCAGAGCATTTCCCTACACAAAAAAGAAAAAAGAAAGGTTTCTCTAATCCCGAATCCAATCTTAGCGTATCCGTAAAATAGAGTGTGCTATATTTTGGTATGTAACAAGGATCACACCAGAGTCCTATCCCGATCCTATCACATTTCTTTTCTTCCTTTTTATTTCCCGTACGGAAAAGGTAGGGAACGTCTTCATCACCTTTAGTGTATGTGGGTGATAGTAACTCAACCATCCGAGAATCTCCCACTTGGGAGCCTTTGCGAGAACTCTACCTAGAGGTGTTTGAAAAGACTTCGAACTCAGGTCGGCCGGAGCAAAGACAACTGGGGATTCACAGATCCTTCAAAAGAAGAGCGCATATGCGGTGTCGTTCCAAACAATGGATCACCTCATGTCGTATCCTGCGTGCCCTCCCACCTGCGTGTTACAGGACTTAATGTACGCTACTGAGAACGAAGTAACGTAGAGTTCAGGCTTGACAAAATTTAGGCAGTCATTGACACCGTAAGAAGAAAAAGTAATCAATTAATTACCCTAGAGATTTTTTCTTACTTATATATCTCTACCGGTGGGAGAGAGTTACTGACACCGAAACGTAACATCTTACGTCTCAGGCAACATAATATGAACGAGTTGTGAGGGTTGGTCCAAGGCGAACGCGTGTATGCTCATGAGCAATGCTGACCACTTACTATAAGATAGCTTGTCTGTCGGTTAGCCTTTCCTTCCTTTCCTTCAAGAAAAAAGAATACTCATATTATTTGAAAGTCCGGCAAGGCATCTGCTAATATTCTGTAGTGGGTGTCTATGGATGTTGCTTATCACATACCATCAGGTGAACCGACTGTCTGTTAGCCCCCTCTTCTATAAAAAAAGTAAAACTATAAAAAGTAAAGTCGAGAGACTCATAGAATGTACGTAAATATTTGACTGCTAATATCCGATGATCATACACAACCAAAGCTATCTCAGTGCCGAGTTTCTTCATAACTTCTGAGGAAGAAATGGACGTATACAAAATGTAACCTACTTTCTATTGCGGTGTTTTGGTATAAAATATGTTAACGCAGAGGTTAACCTCATTCGAGAAGCTTAGTATTATAGCTAGTTAGCACAAAAATTGAATTAAAGTAAATAAACGTGTCGTTTTGCTTTGCTAGTTTAGAGCTCCAAAACAAATGAATATTATAAAATCAAACAAAAAACCCGACTCCAAAAAACATAACCCTCCTTCTGGTGCAGTGGGGTCAAAATAATTTTATAATAATCCTAAATCTCTTTTTCCACTTTTACCACTTTTATTTTTTAATCAAATTTAGATTAAATTACACGACCGGTTTCGAAAAAGTCATCGCCAGGTGACACATTATATAAAGTAAAAGAGGAATAAGTGAAAAAAGAGTGTAAGGATTATTATAAAACATGAATTTCCACCAAGACCATCAGTACAATCAATCTGTTATGTAAAAATAATTACTCCCGTAAAAGACAATAATTGATTCAATGTCGAATTCACATCAAGATAAAATTAACACTTCTATTGATTCAATGCCGTTATATTTACTATTTTAATATCGTGATATGTATATTTATAAGCATCTAGAATCAAAAAATTAAAAGGTATGCTTTAAGATTCTGTCATGTAGTTTATTAGCGTTCCTTATTATGATCAGTTATTAACTTCTCATACGTAAAGAATTATGAATTATATAAATAGCTATTTCCTCATATAACAATAAATTATTCCTGATAGTGACAGCCGCCAGGTGTAGTAAAAGATGCCACAGCCACAAGGAATACATTTTTATATCGATACGCAATAATATATCTTAATACATCAATTATTGCGATTTATAACATTGAGAGAAAAATAACATATGTTTTATTCTGAGAAATATAAATATTCATGATGATGATGAATATGAAACTGGATCCCAAATCAAGCTTTTAAATGGGTTGTAAAATCATGGGTTTGATAATGATTTATTATCATAGAATATTATATAGCTAGATGAAAAAAAGTTATGTATACCTCAAAGAGTCATTCAATTCAAGCATAAAAAATTGTAAACTTAAAGCTTACAATTTTTTATCATTTTAAACTTAAAAAGTAATTATTTATAGAGCGTCAAGTTTAGTTATTACCGATTTCAATTCGTCTTCTGATAAGGACCTAAGGTTCAAATTCAGTAAAAATAACCTACTACATTTCATCTAGAATCTCAATTTTAATAAATAATCGTTCCTTTTGTCCACCATTTTGAAACATAAAGAAGTTACTAAAATTATTTAAAACGGGCTTTACCATGTTTTTCACTTTTATTTCGTAGAGCTCAATATTTCAACATTATCTATGAATGTTTTGTTCACGAGACTTCGACACGAGAGTTCAGTCTCGTGAACAAGACATTCGTAGATAATGTCGAAAGATCGAGCTCCGCGAAATAAAAGTGGACATTTTTTTAATAGAGGAGGAGGCAAACGGATAATCGTTTTACCTGGGGGTAAATGATAAGCGACATCCATACACATCCACTACATCATTAACTGGTGCGTTGCTAGCCTTTCAAATATGAGTATGCTCTTTTGAAGGTCCCTAAGTTATATCGGTTCAGAAATACCGTACATTCCTCTCACTGTGAGTTTGTAGTATGATTGTATTTTAATAACAATAATCATTGTTTCAGCTACGACAGCCGCACCAAAGGGCCGTCAGCGCACTGGGCAGATGCATCACTGGCGGGGCGGGCGCGATGGCATGCATCACCGCACTCGGCCCTTCGCATCAGAGACGTGATGCCAACCGACCGAGCGCTCTACCGATGTAGAGTCGACTTCAAAGTATCGCCAACAAGAAACTACAAATTCGTCTTACACGTGATCGGTAAGTTCAGCTAAACTAAAACTACAAGAAAGTTAGTCAAAGAAGCCGAGCGGAGCACGTATTGAAGTTTTACTAAATGAATTAAGTGACTATCACGTTTGGTATGGGATATATTTTACAAAGTTGTGTAGTTCGATTAGGATAATATAGTGCTTCTAATTTGCTTGAATGATTACATATGTGATCACATGAATCCACCGGTTTTGATAAAATAGAGTTATTTGAACATTGGGTGAAGCTAATTAAGCTGGGGGGCTCTTTGTATCCCTCTTATAAGAAGAGGGGGGCAAGAGTCAAGGACGGGAACCTGACCACATTTTACTGTCCCGACGTTAAGAGGGGTTGTTCTGTGGTGCGGGACACCCCTATGTGGAGTTGGCGTCGGTCCCTTTGGGGCCTGACTAGCAATCGAGGTGCCCTGTTTGTTTATTAGATCCGGGGCACCTAACCAAAGGAGGCATTGGTGGCACTCGCCGGGTTTTAGTGAGTAGAGCTGCGTGCACTAACTTTACTTTCGGGCGCAGCGAGTCCCACATACCCGCGTGGGGAGACCCACTTCCCCGCGGGATGCCTTAGAGCATATCCCGGCGTTAAAGAAAAAAAAATGCTTTTAAGTTAATCATTATCAGCTCGTATGCGATGTCTATGCAAGTACAGTTATCTACTACAAATAAATAAAGTCAAAATGTCTGTTTGTAATTTAAAATTGACAGCTTTTCACTAAACGCATATGAAAATATTTAAGGTGTACTTACGTCAAAAGAACAAATTTTAGAATTATTGTCTGTCTTTCTTTCTGTGTCTTCATTTCGGTTAATCTCTGAAACGGCTGGGCTGATTTTGGCGATACTTTCACTGACAGATAGCTGATATTGTAAGGAGTTACTAAGAAATAAAAATAATCATTATCAATCTGGATACACCTGTAAATGTATGGTAACGCTTGCGAAGCTGCGGGCAACAGCTAGCTTCTTTTTCTATAAAATATTAAATACTAGCTGGTGTCCGCGAATTCGTCTGCGCAGGATAAGTTTTTAATTTTTTTTTATAAACAGTATCCTATGTTACTTCTAATATCTCGAAGAATATGTGTACAAAGTTTCAGGATGATAGGTTAAGTAGTATTCACTTAAGGTTTGGTTTGACTGTGTATAAATATAATTTTTAATACGAGCAGTCCCACTTATTTTAATCTAACCAATTTTATATGGTTTGTACTTTCTATGTTTTGTTATCTATTACGCTTAGCATGTTTTACTCATTATTATGAAACTATGTGTCAGTTTTTCGTGTATATAATAGAGAATGAATGATAATTTTACATATTGTTTTCTAATGTTTACGCGAATTTCACTCATTATAATAAAACAATTTTTTACGGATTTTATCGCGGTTTATTAAGATTTTTACAAGCCCGAAGTTTCGGATACTTTACAGCAACCATGGTCACGGGAGGACTGAGGTGTCATACGTCCTATCATTACAAAGTTATTCGAAACTACCCTATGATACATCAATATTTTGGTCAGTCCTATCTACGCAGAAAGTGCTAACTGTATCTTTAATCTGTGACATATTATGCTTGGATTTTGATTTGATAATTTTAATAATGGGATCCCAAGCAGGTGGTAGAAGCCAGCCATCTTCTCTATTGAAATTAGGATGTTTTTTAATTTCAATAGCCTCACGGATCATCCTTGGTTGGAATCTGTGTTCTTTTGCGAGGACTTGTGGTTTATCAAATCTGATATAATGGCGAGCTTTGTCAAGACTATGTTCACAGATGGCAGACTTAGTGTAGCGACGGTGTTTTAAATCAGCTATATGTTCTTTCACGCGAGTTTTAATAGATCTTTTAGTTTGGCCTATATAGGAGAGACCACAGTCACAATCAAGCTTGTATACTCCTGCATCTTGTAAGGGTATATGACACTTGACAGATGGTAAGAATTGACTTATCTTTTTTGGCGGCTTGAAATAAGTTTTTATAGAAGCTCGCTTTAGGATGAAGCCAATCTTGTCAGTGACGCCTTTAATAAACGGGAGAACTGCAGGTACTCGCTCGACGGTGGTTGGTTTCACACGTTCACTGTGATGGAGACGCGGTACCCGAAGCTTGTTGTCACGCAGTACTTGCTTGACATGTTGAAGTTCGGTCTCCAGGTGTTGCTCATCACAGATCCCTTGTGCTCTCTGAAACAAAGATTTACCCACGGTAGCTAACTGTGTTGGATGGTGGTGAGATTCGCCGTTTAGGTACTTATCCGTATGGGTATGCTTCCTATACACTGTGTGGCTTAAGGTATTGTTGGGATTACGGATAACTAATACATCTAAGAAGGCTAGAGAATTATTTTCTTCTAATTCCATTGTGAATTGAATTTTGGAATTAATGGAATTAAGATGGTCTAAGAATATGGTTACTTTATCAGATGGTAATATTGTGAAAGTATCATCTACGTACCGCTTGTAGAACCTGGGTGTTATGGGCGAAGTTTGCAGAGCAGTCTCCTCGAAGTCCTCCATAAATATGTCGGCAACAACAGGGGATACTGGTGAGCCCATGGCCACTCCATCTACTTGCTTGTAGAAATAATTATTCCACAACATATAGCCAGATGTAAGGCAATGTTCCAAAAGGTCAGCATATTCCATTGGCATGTCATTTTCTCTTAGCTTTCTTCTTACTATTGTTATGCAATCTTCCACAGGTAGGCAGGTAAAAAGAGATTGCACATCAAAACTAACCATTGTTTCATTGTCGCTGAGACGTAGGTGTTTGATCTCATTAACAAAGTGGTAAGAATCCCGTGTATGTGCTCTAGTTTGTCCACGCAGTGGTGACAGTACTTGGGCCACATGTTTAGCCAATCTATAAGTTGGTGAGTCGATCTGGCTTACAATTGGACGTAATGGAGCATTAGCCTTGTGTATTTTCGGCAACCCATACAGCTTGGGTGGTTTGGGACATGAAGGAATTAGATATTTGACGTCTAGATTCAATGTTTCGGAGTATTTTGCTATTATATTACTAGTAGTTTTCAAAACCTTGTTAGTTGGATCGGTTTTGACGTTTTTATAAGTACTTTCATCCGATAATAGGTGTAAAATTTTATCATTATAATCTGACGTATCCATAACTACCGTAGCATTGCCTTTATCCGCACGAAGGATTGTTAGTTCTCGTCTGTTACGTAGGTTTAATAACGCCTTATATTGTTCGCGAGGAAGATTTAGTTTGGGCACAGAACTTCGTCGCAAGGCTGACGATATATCTTGTCTGATGGCCTCCGAATCTTCCTTCTTTATATTATTTTTTGACAGACAATCTTCTACATTACAAATTATTTCCTCGAACGGGATTTTACTAGGAGTCACGGCAAAATTTAATCCTTTTTCTAAAACCTTTATTGTGTTATTGTCCAAATGACAGTTTGACAGATTGACAACTGCGCGTGAGTTGTCATTGTCTGTGGTCTTCGTTTCGTTATTTTTGACATTTGATTTGCTGTTTAATTTTTCGAATTTTAAAATTTGTTGTTTTTTGCATTTATTGTATTGTGATATTTCGCGCTTATTTAATGTTTTTATGCAATTAACATAATCAAAAGCAATCATAACTGTCTTTAATGCGGCGGTCGAATACTCAATTTCTTTTTCAAGAGCGGCTAGATCGGAACGATTTTGATGTATCATTGTCCGTAATAACTTTTTACTCGCCTGGTTTAAGATTCTTGCGCTCCCTCGGATGTCGTTTTTTGGTGAAATTTTGACACACGTAGGGATGAGATCTTGGTCTCTGCATCTCTTCAAGAAATTTAAAGATGTTGTAAATCTTGCGCGCTTTGTCATAAGATCTTCCAGGCGGCGAATTTTATTTGCGGTTTCCAGTCCGTACTGGTTCACATATTGTTTTCTAATGTTTACGCGAATTTCACTCATTATAATAAAACAATTTTTTACGGATTTTATCGCGGTTTATTAAGATTTTTACAAGCCCGACGTTTCGGATACTTTACAGCAACCATGGTCACGGGAGGACTGAGGTGTCATACGTCCTATCATTACAAAGTTATTCGAAACTACCCTATGATACATCAATATTTTGGTCAGTCCTATCTACGCAGAAAGTGCTAACTGTATCTTTAATCTGTGACATATTATGCTTGGATTTTGATTTGATAATTTTAATAATGGGATCCCAAGCAGGTGGTAGAAGCCAGCCATCTTCTCTATTGAAATTAGGATGTTTTTTAATTTCAATAGCCTCACGGATCATCCTTGGTTGGAATCTGTGTTCTTTTGCGAGGACTTGTGGTTTATCAAATCTGATATAATGATAGGACGTATGACACCTCAGTCCTCCCGTGACCATGGTTGCTGTAAAGTATCCGAAACGTCGGGCTTGTAAAAATCTTAATAAACCGCGATAAAATCCGTAAAAAATTGTTTTATTATAATGATAATTTTACATTGTAATATGTCAAAATATACAATAATAAATGACTGTATGGCCACGCTAAGTAATTACTACACCGCCATATGTATTTTATGAGTAATATCATCATCACCGTTCAGTGATCCAAACGCTTGCTAGTAACAAACATATGGTACATACACTGTTGAATAATAATAATAATACCTATGGACGCTTTCACACCACGACAATCTGGTCCCGTGGTAAGTTCTCGAAGAAGACAACGGAAATATATTTAATACTTTTATACTATACATATATTTAAGATTTTTATTATATAATACACAAATTGAATACACATCCATGACCCAGGGACTATAATATAATATAAACTATAACTAAAATATAATAGGGAGGGATATATATATATATATATATATATATAAATCTTATATATATATATATCTTAAATAAATATATATATATATATTTAAGATTTTTATTATATAATACACAAATTTAATACACATCCATGACCCAGGGACACAGAAAACTGTTTGTTCCCTGACGGGATTCGAACCCTCAACCTCCGGCTTGAGGTTACCTTGAGGTAACACGCTAAGCCACAGAGGTCGTCAAAGTCGTCGTTGAAGCCGGAGATTTGTTTTTTTTTTTAACTTGATGTTGTGATTCTTTCTGATTTGAAAATCTATAATTTATAATTCCCTTAACCTTTATAAATGACAACAGTAGCCAACAAAAGGATGAGCATGCTGAAGTGTCTGCCAGCTGGTCACATAATAGAGTAACCCACCATGGTTCAGGCCTTGACGTGGCGGTGTGGCTCAGTAGCCTAAGGTGTGTGTGTGTGTGTGTGTGTGTGTGTGTGTGTGTGTGTGTGTGTGTGTGTGTGCGTGTGCGTGTGCGTGTGCGTGTGCGTGTGCGTGTGCGTGTGCGTGTGCGTGTGCGTGTGCGTGTGCGTGTGCGTGTGCGTGTGCGTGTGCGTGTGCGTGTGCGTGTGCGTGTGCGTGTGCGTGTGCGTGTGCGTGTGCGTGTGCGTGTGCGTGTGCGTGTGCGTGTGCGTGTGCGTGTGCGTGTGCGTGTGCGTGTGCGTGTGCGTGCGTGCGTGCGTGCGTGCGTGTGTGCGTGTGTGCGTGCGTGCGTGCGTGCGTGCGTGTGTGTGTGTGTGTGTGTGTGTGTGTGTGTGTGTGTGTGTGTGTGTGTGTGTGTGTGTGTGAAGAGCAGGGGGCAAGGGGGTAGGACAGGAACCTCACCCCATTGTACTGTCCAGACGTTTTGAGAGATTGATCTGTGGTGCGGGATAACCCCTCTGTGGAGGTGGGCCGGGTTTCAGTGGGTAGAGCTGCGTCCACTTACCAGCTTTCGGGCGCAGCGATTCCCACATACCCGCGTCTTGGCATTCGTTGAAAGAGCGATATGATAATAATGATGGTAAAACCTTTATTGTATACTAGTTGTTGCCCGCAGCTTCGCCCGCGTTATTTTATGTTGACGGACGAATCTGTACCGATGATGATCATTTTTCTACTTTTTTTGTTATATCTCTAAAGGGAATAAGGCTGCGTTTTGAAAGTAAGCACCAAGCGGCTTAAATTTTTCCGACTTTTACTTTCTTGTGTGTTAATCTTAAAAGATAGACATAATAATATACTGTCACAGACTTTTTTTTAGATCATTTAAAGAGAAATAATTCTTTCATACATATTTTTTGTGTATCTTGAACCGTTTTCGCAGCGCACGCAACGGCAGCCCTCAAAGCTGAATAATTTTCCCCGTTTTTTCAAACAAACAAACAAACTCTTCAGCTTTATAATATTTGTATAGATATACATTATAAATACATCTGAACTTTAATACCTACATGGGTGGACATGATGACAAGCTCAGTATAATGAGAATATAAAATAAATTTTATTCTGGGAACAGATTCAGCTAAAACCCGTATCTCCTTTTGAGACCCGGGCTTATAACAATTAGAGTATTCTCATTTTATACTGAATGAAGAATCATATAAAAAATAAGAAAAAAGATAAGGATTCTATAAGAACGTTTGCACATTAAGAGCTATATATAGAATTTAATTAAATTGGAATGTTAAAAGTAGGAAAAAAGAAAATCTAAGTGCGATAACGTAGATGATATTTAAACTTCTTTCTTTCTTTTTTTCTCTCTCTGTATTGCTAAGAAGATTCTGAGAACAATAATTTGTCATTAACTTTCTAAATATTAAAGATGGTACCAGCCGTTCTTCTCATCCGTTTGCTTGCCTCGGCTGTAGAAGGAAATAAAGTCGTCATCTCACTCAATGCTGGTATATACGTAGCATAAGATTTTTTTGCCAGATATATATTTGGCCTTACTGTTAATATTACTTTAGATTATATATATACGAATTGTAACGCTGTTGGTTTTCCAATTTCCAATTCAATTTCCAAAAAAATCAAATTCCAAAAAAAAAAATTCCAAATAAATAGATATAAGAGGTAGTACTATGCTGCATTGCAGCCAAACTTGGCCGGCACGACCGGGGTAGTATATCTCGCTCACATAACACCGGCGTCAAGTGACAGCTATGCTGTAGCGTTTCATGCGGTTTGTGAGTTTCTGGTGGCCCATTGGGGGGATAGGGAAAAGGAGGGCAACGCATCTACGTGGCCTTGGTTGTGTGGATGTGTATGGGCGTCGGCACTGTGAAATTCCGACTGCTCGTTTGCCCCCTGATGACATAAAAAAAGCAGCAGAGTATTCATTTTAGAAGAATTATTAATCAATCGGAGTGAATAGGGTTTTGTTGTACTGGTACGGATCCCTATGAGAAATGGTACTAGCGTTACCAGATATTATGCTAACACGCTGTTTTAGCAGTAGAACTACATGGCTTGCTGGAATAAGATCACATGGCTTACTTTCTTCATTGTCTTCTAAAGATTCAATCTAAGAAATTTCATATACCTAAATAGGGCAGTAAAATGTATATTTATTAAGTCTCACAAAAATATATTATACCATGTTTAAACGCGTTTATGGATACGTTACACACAACACTAGCGAAATATACAATTGATAATATAATTCACTTTACAAAAGAAAGTTAGAAGTATCTCGCGATGGTTCAACTGGGGCAGTATCTTTTCATAGCCAGCGGGCATCATTAGGTACCAAGAACTATTTTTAGCTAACAGGCTACTTCTTGGATTTTTTTGTTTGAACACTACACACCTTTGTCTCCTTTCATTCTGGGTCGCTGGTTCACGCTTAAAAAATCGTGTTTTGTTCCATATGTTTGTGAATACTTTTTAGGTTAAAAACTCGAAAATTCTACGAGTTAAATGGAGTTTTATTTTATAATATATTTATATTCAAATATACAATATATTGAATATCACTTAAAAAGGCTAACAAATACGAGTCCGAGTTGTGCGCTGAGGAGTCTGTAAGAAGTATTTTTATATGATATAACAACCAATTATCAATTTTCTAAATTTTTTCTTCTATGATGCTGTTAGGCTAAAGTTCTTGCCAAATTTCATGATTTGATGTTAATAGGAAGTATCATACTCCAAGAACAGAGTGATCCCATAGGGATACCGGTGGGAGGGAAGCGCTGTGCCACGCTCCCACCACCATCTTGCTTGTTTCTCCCGTGAAACAGCTTTGCTGTGTTTCGGAGAGAAGGGCAAGACAGGCAGTGTATTATTACTGGCACCGAGACTTAACATCTTATGTCTCAGGATAGGCAACACATAGATGAGTTGCCTGGGCTCGTTCCAGGTAAACTAGTTTATGTTCATGGGCGACGTCGACCACTTACCATCAGGTGGCACGTTTGCCAGTTTGCTTATCCAAGTAACAGAAAAAAAAAAAAAAAAGGTGTGGTCATTTTGAGGAACGGACTAAAAATTGATAAATAGAGGTCTATAAACTCCGAAACCGTTTGACTGTTCAACATGTAAGTTGGTTTAATGTTTTTAATGCTATCTACGTTTTATATAGTTAGTCCAGTGACAAACTCGGGTGGAGTTGTGGGTCGTAGCTAGTATTCATATATGACTCGAATATGAGAAGCATCATTGAATGCCAACTATCAAAAAGTTCTCTGAGTGTGATTAAACAAATATGTTATCAGAGGAGTGAGGCTCATCCTTGACGGAGGGTGGACCTTCGGCCCACATTTCTTAATGTTCCGACCGGAGGTCGTGAATAAGGCCCAGCAGCTGGTCTTTGCGCAGTGGGTCATCGCGGTGTAAGGATGATTCGGGGGTACCGTACGGTTTCGTGGGCGGCAGCCACTGCCTTGGCTGGTGACTCCCTGTGGGAATTCGTGGTGGAGATTCTTTTATTAATTAAATAAAAAAAGGCCTTTGCGACGACATTTTAGCCAAAAGTAAGTTTGTATAAATAAATAAAAACATTTTACAATAAATTAAAACCGACTTCAAAAATACTAAACTAAAAAGTTATAAAATAACAGTTTCTTTAATTTTTGTGCTTACAACATATAATCAACTTAATCTTCTACTAATGTACAAACTTTGCGTTTACCACGTCATTATAGTTACTTTTGGAGTCGGTGTCAGCCAAGGTAGGTAGGTAATGTACAGCAACAAATACGACACCGACTCCAAAAGTAACTATAATGACGTGGTAAACGCAAAGTTTGTACATTAGTAGAAGATTAAGTTGATTATATGTTGTAAGCACAAAAATTAAAGAAACTGTTATTTTATAACTTTTTAGTTTAGTATTTTTGAAGTTGGTTTTAATTTTTTGTAAAATGTTTTTATTTCTTAATTTTTAGTGATTCCGAAATTCGTCGTCTTGGCGTTCATTGAAGGAGGCATGTTCAGCAGTGGATGGATAAATGATGATGATGATGATGATGGTGATGATGGTGATGATGATGATGATTACGATGACCGCGACATACTATGGTGTGCTACCAAAGCATCCTATACAATTGTTAGACTTTACATCGACACGTAATAAAATTATCATATCATCAAGATAAACAAAACCAACCAAATAGGCATTATTGGGTATTCCAAAAGCCGTTTTTTAGTTATTACTAAAAAACGGCTTGTCAGATCTTAATAAAATTAATATGGGACCAAATTGGAAACACCAGCTTTCAAACAAAAAAATAACCATCGAAATCCATTCACAAACGGCGGAGATATCGTGTCACATACATACAAAAAAAAAAAAAAAGAAAAAACATACAGACGAATTGAGAACCTCCTTTTTTTTTTGAAGTCGGTTAAAAATAGTACGAATTCATTTTAAAGAGTTATAATATACGTATAATATTACCAGTTGTAGCCAAGAGCTTCGTCCGTATTAACTTGGGTTTCCAGATGCAGGCGAACTATTGATGATTTTGAATAGCCTATGTTGCTCACAGCATAGCATTTACTTGTAAATGAAATTATTAATCGCTTACATTCAAACTCACAGCTGTTTCTGTTCTGTTTTTATTTATCTCAGTTTTTTCAGCTGATATGTTTCATGATCCCGCCCTAAAGCCTCTAAGGAAGAAGAGCTAGAAATATCCTAGTATCTACTTTATATATTGTCCCCCAAAACCTTTCAACCTATTATATCACTAAATATTAGTCATATTTAGAAATAAAACATATCACAGTGATTATGTTATAACTTAATCTTTAGCAGCTTATCATAATCCTCCCTCATGTTTGCTTAGTATTTTGTTTTCAAAACAAAATTAATCATTTCCAAGTTTTTCTAGCGAGCTTAATTTATATATCCACTTAAATGTAAGCAAGAACAAAGATCCAAGACGATGTTCCCGTGATAAATAACCTTTTAGTTAAAAACGAATCAATCACTCCTTAAAGAGCTGACGACGGAGAAAAAGTGGTTGTTCGTACCTCGGATCGAATCCATTAGCCTTTTTTCTGATAGCCACTGATATAATGAATCATTTAAGTGGGGCAGTTTTTTAAACAATTAGTTATGGTCATCACCACATCGTCTAATCATTTTAATGTTATTCTGTTTAAATTCTTTCTTCTTTTCAAATTTCTTTTCTTATATAAAATAGGGTAAAAGGACGGATGGCTTACTACGCTTCACCAGAGGATTATTTTATTCTAAATAGCTCATCAAAGTAGTGCTTATTGAACGTTAAATGAATCTACTAGCTGGTCCAAGACGAATCCATTGAGCCAAGGCAAATTAAAGTCAGTGGCGCTGACTTTTTTAATAATCTACAGTCTTTTTTTATTGCCAAGGTATATTTATCGTTAGCAAGCTGAAGTGTACGGAGATCTATACTGCAAGTGATGGCTTATGCCGCATGCTAGTCTGCATGGGTACCACCGTTCTACTTTTGTATTTTGGACTCATGTACAAGGAAGTCATAGCGATGAGTACCTATTTTTCATATACTGGCCTGTTGGTCTAGTGGTTAGTGACCCAGACTGTTAAAGCAGAAGGTTGTGGGTTCGATCCCCACCCAGGACAAATATTTGTGTGATGAACATGATCATTTGTTCTGTCTGGGTGTAATTTATCTATTATTTGTATGTATTTAAAAATATATATAAGTATTTATCAATTGTCTGGTTACCATAAGAACAGGCTTTGCCTAGTTTAGGATCAGATGACCGTGTGAGTTGTCCCAAAATATTATTATTATTATATAAAATTAATAATATTATTTTTTGGAAAAAAAAAATATTATAATGTACGTTATAAGTTTTTTTCACAATAAAATTACTTTAAACTGATATTAATTTACTTGAACTTTATATTGCTGTATGGTCCTCGAATGTAATGTTATATCATGTAATGTCATATAATGTAATGCTTTGTTCATAAGATTGCGAAATAAAAGATACGTTTTTTATAGCTTGAGTTAGATCTTTATGTTGTTTATGTATAAAGTGAGGATGAAGCCTTGTATCCCATCTGCCATGCCATCCCATGTAGCCATCTGCCAGATTAACCATACAAATAATAGTAATATCACAATATAATATTATCACCAACATATAATATTATATGGAATACAATATAATCCTTCCCAATACAATATAAATAATATAATAGGATAGCAATAGGAATATCTAAAAGTAGATTTTATATTAGTTTTTGTATATGGAATACACGTATCTAAGCTTTACACTATTAATAATAAAATGAGCGAAGCTTTGTCACAATCATCATCATTATCCTTTATCCGTCCACTGCTGAAGATAGGCCTTTTTTATTATACGCCGGGAAATGCGCTGGGGCATCCTTCTGGGGAGGGGGGGGACTCCCCATGCTCTTTTTGTTTCATTCACTTTTCGTTTGGGACTCACTGCGCCCGAAAGATAAGTTGGACGCAGCTCTACCCACTAAAACCTGACAAGCGCAACCAATGCCGCCTTTGGTGAGGTGACCCGGATCTATTGAGCCAACAAGCCACCTCAAGCTACTCAGTCCCTCAAGGAACCGACAAAAGCTCCACAGAGAGGTCGTCCCGCATCACAGAACAACCCCTTCCAACGTCAGGACAGTGCAATGGGGTGAGGTTCCCATCCTCGCCCCTTGTCTCCCCTACTCTTTTGTCCTCTCTTCTTATAAAAGGGGTACAAAGAGCAGCTCCTCCTAAGTCAACATTTAAATTTATTAGGTTCATTAAGATTTTATATTCCCGAATTTTCAGATACTTTACAGCAACCATGGTCAGAACAACAACGAGCATGTAAATTCGTAAAGGTGTTATAATGTTATTAAGAATGTTCTAAATCAAATTCTATAAATTTAAATAAGGAACAAACTAAAAAATGATCATATGCGGGATTTTTCAGATACTTTTCATTTTCCCGTGATTATGGTTGCTGTAATGCATGAAGCGCCTCCTTTTCCATACTGCATAATGCATATGCATACACTCGCATGTATCATCATTCATACAACCATGCTATATTAACTACCACAAAGTTTCTATTCATCGACCAAAATGAAACCATTTAAAATTTATTGGCGACTATTTCATGTTCCTATTTGAATACAAAGTTGCTCTGGCTCGTCCGAACTCATTCTAATATGCAACGAAATTTCTGAAGAAAAATCTGTTTAATATAAAGTTTTTGAGTCTGTTAGAAAAAGTATTAAAATTATCTTTTGTTTTATCAACTTTTTCTTCAGCCTATCAACTTATAAACATATAATATAATAATAATATAATAATATGTTGGGACAACTCACACTATGCACTGATCTCAAACTAGGCAGAGCCTGTTCTTATGGTAACCAGACACCTGATATCTTTATATATATAATTCTTCTGTGCGTGTGTATGTCACTGAACTCCTCCTAAGCGGCTGGACCGATTTTGATGATATTTTTTGTGTGAGTTCAAGGGGATTCGAGGATGGTTTAGATTTAAAAAAAAATTGCACAGGACAACGTCTGTAGGTGCCACTAATATACTTATATATTTCTAAATACATACAAATTATTGATAAATTACACCCAGACACAGAACAAATGATCATGCTCATCACACAAACATTAGTCCCGGGTGGGGATCAAACCTACGGTTTAGGAGTCAGGGTCACTAACCACTAGACCAACAGGCCAGTCATATAGGCTCTGCTATCTTAAAGAAAGGCAAGGCTGGTTTGAAACTCAAATTCGACTTAAATCTGTATTTGCTATTTTATGTGACTAGTACAACTGAGACTATCCGAGGCAGCTCTAAATATCACCTATCTGAAACATAAGGCTCGATCTCAGTAATTGCACAACTGTCCTGCCTTTCTTTCCGAAACACATAAAGAGCAGAATGTTGATATCATATAATTATCTTTATAGCATTCGTTCAGTAAAAATTGATACACTCAAGCTTACAGTTTTTAAAAACCAGCCGATACATTACAAAAGCGATATATTTAAGTTCAGGATTTCAGGTCGATTCTGGACCCGTTTCAGAATTATGAAGGATAGACTATAGATTGGGTTTCAGGATGAGTTAGAACTTAATTGCGATGCGCCGCCAGAATAATGTGCTCTTAGGTTTTTTAAGGTACAGTACTAATTCTATATTTCAGTTGATGGGATGGTACGTTTTATAATATATTTTACCATCCTGCTTGTTTCTCCCATGAAACAGCTTTGCTTCGAAGAAATTGGCAGGACAGGCAGTGAAATTACTGACACCGAGACTTAAGATTTAAAGTCAATAGGCAACACATGAATAAGATGCCGGGCCTAGTACTAGTTAAACTCGTTTAAACATAAACATGTTTTTTAGCGATGACCACTTACCATCAGGTGGCACGTCTGCCAGTTTGTCTATCCTACCAATATAAGAAAACACCACGCATTGGGTCGGCGTAGATAACGGGTAATTATCACTTAATGCTCTGAGGCATCCCGCAGGGGAGTGGGTCTCCCCACGCGGGTATGTGGGACTCGCTGCGCCCGACATCTGGTAAGTGGACGCAGCTCTACCCACTAAAACCCGGCGAGTGCCACCAATGCCGCCTTTGGTGAGGTGCCCCGGATCTAGTAAACAAACAGGGCACCTCGACGGCTAGTCAGTCCCGCAAGGGTCCGACGACACCTCCACAGAGGGGTTGTCCCGCACCACAGAACAACCCCTCCCAACGTCGGGACAGTACAATGGGGTGAGGTTCCCATCCTAGCCCCTTGCCCCCTGCTCTTTTTCCCCTCTTCTTATAAGAGGGATACAAAGAGCCCCCTCGGCCCAATTCACTTCACCCAAGGTGCAGCGGCTCACCCTAGGTTACTGAGCCCCACCGCCACGACAAGACTTGAACCTTGGTAGGGAATATGAGCGTTTTAGTTCTCTGACGGATAACTCTAATCTAGAAAATCTACAACGTTGCCATAATCCAGCGCACTACGATATTATGTGCGATTCTCGGGGTTTCTATCGGTTATTATAATTGCCTTTTTGGTCTACTACTGAATATAACTTTATGTTAATGAATACGCGATATCTATTTATACTACTACGCGATACTAATACGCGATATCTACATACAAAAAATGCAAAAATAACTCCATTTTTTAGTCTGATATGTACGCTTTTTTAAATTTTATAAAATTAAATTGGATCCCAAAGGAGCAGATACTTGAGTGAGAGCCTTGAGGTCCGGGTTCGATCCTGGCCCCCTTATGATGCCTAGAAATGGGGTTTTCTAAAATTTCTACGTGCACCTGAACATGAGACCAACGCTTGCTTACCGGTGAAGAAAACATAGCGCGGAAACCTGCATGCCCAATTAGATTAAAAGTCTTTGAAGGTTCACGAACCCACATTGAGCCAAGGCATCGGTGAACTATGGCCCAAAACCCTCCTTGCCTGATTTCAAGGAGGAGACCCGTGCCCAGCAGTGGGACATATTATAAGGGTTGATATTATTATATGCTATAAAAATTACTGTGATTTATTCGGAAAATATTAGCACAAAGCCGCGAATAGCTAGTTGGTAATGTTTGGTTATGTTCAGCACTGGACGGCTGATAATGATGATGATGATCATAATGAATTGGTATTTGTACACAATAAACAACACTATAATGCAGTTGTCGTTTGCATGTCGCATGTATTTTTGTACAAGCAATTCCGCAAACCGTGTCACCGTTTGTAGGCTTTGCTGAAAATTGCCGTTGTGTGATTTGAATGAAATTTGAATTAATGACACGGAGGAATACTGAATCTAAATTAAGTTTGATATAATGTGTATGGCCATGTTTTTGAATCTTAAACGCTTGTAGTCAATTATTCATATTTCGTCCTATTTACAAAATGAAGCTAACAATAAAAAATAGTAATCATCAACTAGGCCAAAGGGCAGGATTATGATTGTATGTATTATAGGCAACGCATGAATGAGCCTGAGGGCCTTGCTCTTTTAAACACTCGCACACGTAGGTAAGCGCCCTTTACACTTAATATGTATAATTTATGTTCCACTGCAAACCTCTTCACCAGGAAATCATTCGAGGAGCAGTATTAAGGCGACGTATTGTTAAACAATAATTCTACTACCGCACACGCGCCAGAGGGGACTGAGCGTCCTGAGCAGTGCGAGGCTCTTCATACGCGCGCGAGCTTATAACTAAAGGACAGCAGTGACAAAATGGATTTTGTTATTTTATTGCGTTAAAATCAATAATTAAAGATATTTATTCTACAATTTTAAAGAATATATTGTATAGACTCATCTACGAAGAAAGTTAGTCCCATAAGATGTGAATCTCATTTTAAAAAGAGGTATGTCTGATATTTTTTCTCTTTTTTATGTTAGTTGGATAGGCAAACTGGCAAACGTACCACCTGATGGTAAGTGGTCGACGTCGCCCATGGACATAAACTAGTATACCTGAAACGAGCCCAGGCAACTTATTTATGTGTTGCCTATTCTGAGACATAAGATGTTAAGTCTCGGTACCAGTAATTACACTGCCTGTCTTGCCCTTCTCTCCGAAACACAGCAAAGCTGTTTCACGGGAGAAATAAGCAAGATGGTGGTACCCATACAGTCGAAAGTCATAATAAATCATCGCTCTAGAATTTTCTCGAGTCAATTGCATTTTCTCAACGACTAAACAAGTTTGACCAGACCTTGTGACAAGACCGAGAATCCTTTTTTTATTAAATAAATGGTATGCGATTTTTAAAACCCTTGGTTTTAAAAAAATTCAATTAAAAAGATTTTAATATGACAGGAACAGTGGAAATATTCCATTCCCGATACTTTTAGTGCAGCCTATGTATATTTTCTTGTTTTTTGTTTGTTTCTTGTTGCAACGTGAAAAACAAACGAGAGACGTTTCCACGTTTTTATTCAATTTCTTTCTTTACCGTATTTTTATTAAAGCACTAAAATAAAAATGCGTGTAAAGTTAAATATTATGTTTTATACAACTCAATTTCAAATATCACGGTTTCTTGTCGTGAGGGCACTAATAAGTTTTATTCTAAAAAAAACAGAAGAGCTCGTATAGAAAGCTATTCATGTGTAAGGTGAAGCAATTTATGTTTTTGTAGGTTGGGGGAAATAAAAGCCTCTACGTAAATTTATATGAGTATTTATAAAATACTTCACGTGTTTTTGAATAGTTGATAGAATTTAGTAAAAATTTTTTTCGACTTGAAATACGTTTTCGGAAAAATCGTTTTGTGTTTCAATAGCTTCTGTGTTCCAGACTATAAATTTTACTATGAGTAAGCGCTGAAAAATGTGATTGTGCATTGAGAGAAATATAAGATATGATCTAGCTAGGGTTTATGAACTCTCCTACCACGGTTCAGCGTTCACCTTGTAGTGGCGGAGGGGTTCAGTTGAACCAAGGGGTACACCCTCTTGTAGGAGGTGGGGGCAAAGGAATAAGAGGAAACGAGCCGAGGATGGGAGCCTCTCCCCGTTGTATTGTCCGTCGTTGGGAGGGTTATTTTGTGGTACGGAATAACCCCTCTATGGAGGTGGCGACGGTCCCTTGAGTGACTTACTAGCCGTTGAGGTGCTCAACAAATCCGAGGCACCTCATCAAAGCGACATTGGTGACACTCGCCGGATTTTAGTGGGTAGAGCTGCGTCCACCTTACCACCTTTCGGCCACAGCGAGTCCCGTCTCCAAGATGAGAGCCTGGAGAGACCCACTCCCCCGCTAGGTGCCTCAGAGCATTTCCCGGCGTAAAAGGAAACCTAAAAACCAGTCTTTCTTAGACTTCCTATATAAAAAAAATAAAGTACATTATTCTTAAGAATGAATTTATTAACAATGAAATCGTGTGCACTGTTGACAAATTTCTGATATTTATATACATTATAAAACTGAAAAGTTTTGCCACAATATCTAATATTGCATTTATACAATTAGCAAACAATATACAAATCATAGGCTAACCGCGGCACGTTAGTATACGTATAATAAATATTTCAATTGCGTTTGTGGTTCTCCGCAATGTAAATAGATTTCTGTGGATTTTTATTATTATTTGATTCAATTAACTAAATTCACACAAAGAGGTGGTGCTATGCTGCTTTGCAGCCAAAGTGGGCCGGCACGACCGGGGTGTTACCTCTCGCTCACATAATTAATTATACCGGCCTTCAAGTGACAATTATGCGCATAAAACCACGTTTTATGCGGTTTGTAAGTTTCCAGTGGCCCATAGGGAAAAGGACGATAACGCATCTGCACACTTTTTAGATGTGCGGATGTCTATGGGCGTCGGTAGTCACCATAAGGCTGCGACTGCTCAGTAGCCTCCTTATGACATAAAAAATGTAGGAAGGTTTCGTTCGTTTTTCTTCACAATTTTAGTTCTTAAATCTACGCAGCCTTTTATGTACTAATTTTTATGTTTAAATTATATATCTGTTATAAAATATAGTAATAAATATACCATTCAACTATTTCCTAAACCGTAGTTATTTTCACTATTAAAACCATTTTTGTTCTTTATTTCATGGAGTTTAATACTTCGGCACTACGTATGCCTATGTAATTTATTTATTTATTTTCATTTGAATCACCAACAAAAGATACAACCCATGCATTACAATATTTGTATACTTAGCCTACTCATTACTGATTGTACTTTTAATTACAGATAATTACAGCTTTCTTTCACATAAATTATTTCTAATAATAACAATGTCAATTTAATCTAATATTATTAATGTCAATTCACAAGTATTTATAAAAAAGTCAAGAATAAAACAAAAGCAATCAAAACAAACACAATAATCATTATAACAGATTTTCGGAAACGATGCCTGTAATAATAAAACTATAATAAAACTAAAGATTTATATTACCATTTGCAATTAGGTAGTCAGTAACCTTCTTTTTAAAACAATTAAGACTATCATGCAGGATATCTAAGTCACTTATGCTTGACGATAGTTTGTTGTAAGACTTCGTCATTCTGTTCACTGGGGCATTGCTACCAAGATTGGTTTTTGATCTGGGAGCACGGAATAATGCACATTGTCACCTAGATATTCGGACAGGGATGTTTATGTCAATTAATGATAAGAGCTGATGATAATATTGATAGATGATACAAACTCATAAAGTAAAAACGGCCATAAAGCAACATGAATGCCCTGTATCATCTGCCCTAAGCACCTGGCCCAGACGTCCAGAATTTAGTATCAGGCGTATCGGAACGAAGCCAAATAGTAGCGGTTTGGTGAGCGCCTTGCCAATACCAGCTTGAAATAATGTACTCCATGAAATTTTTATGAGGTTGCAAATGGCCGTTGTTTAAGTTTGATTACGTCTTAGTTTTATGTTACTTCGTCAATTCGTTTGGAAATAATGTTTTGTTTTTTTTGAAGTGAAAACTTCCTCATCATTGTGATTTGAAAGTCGATGAAACGAAAAAGTGACAGTAATAAAAACATTTTATAAAAAATTAAAACCGACTTCAAAAATACTAAACTAAAAAGTAATAAAATAACATTTTCTTTAATATTTGTGCTTACAGCATATAATCAACTTAATCTTCTACTAATGTACAAACTTTGCGTTTACCACGTCATTATAGTTACTTTTGGAGTCGGTGTCAGCCAAGGTAGGTAGGTAGGTAATGTACAGCAACAAATACGAATTTTATTACTTTTTAGTTTAGTATTTTTGAAGTCGGTTTTAATTTTAAGTAAAATGTTTTTATTTCTTAATTTTTAGTGATTCCGAAATTCGTCGTCTTGGCGTTCATTGAAGGTGGCGTGTTCAGCAGTGGACGGATAAAGGATGATGATGATGATGGTGATGGTGATGATGATTATGATTACGATGACCGCGACATACTATGGTGTGCTACCAAAGCATCCTATACAATTGTTACTTCGACACGTGATAAAATGATCATATCATCAAGATAAACAAAACCAACCAAATAAGCATTATTGGGAATAACTAAAAAGCGGCTTGTCAGATCTTAATAAAATTAATATGGGACCAAATTGGAAACACCAGCTTTCAAACAAAAAAATAACCATCGAAATCCATTCCGGCGGAGATATCGTGTCACATACATACAAAAAAAAAAAAAAAACATACAGACGAATTGAGAACCTCCTTTTTTTTGAAGTCGGTTAAAAAGAGACAGACGCATAAAATAAGATTTAACTTAGGAGAAAATGAGATATGAAGCATTATGCGGTGTATCAGATGTTCGTCATTTTTGGCGTGTGAATTGCACACATGTTTTTATTCGGCTTCCTTTCTACAAAATCACAAAACGAAAATCTTATAGCATCACTAAGTCTGGGTAGGTCGAACCTATTGAGCACTTAATCTCATTGACATAGAATCATGGAATTCGGTAAAAGGCTAGGTGTCACTACATAAGTAAACGAAAAGTTTGTTGTGCTCGCGTGTGTACATAGTTGGATAGGCAATCTGGCAGACAAACCACCTGATGGCAAGTGGTCGACGTCACCCATAAACATAAATCAGGTCACCTGAAACTAGCCCAGGCAACTCATCTAGCTGTTGCCTATGCTAGTTCAAGTCCTGAGACAAGATGTTGAGTCTCGGTGGCAGCAATTACACTGTCTGTCTTGCTCTTCTCTCCGAAACACAGCAAAGCTGTTTTATACACTCAGCCGCCCGCGCGTCATAAAAAAATATAACGCACACGTCCACGCACGCACCCCTTAAAGAAATCGCGTCTAAGTTGTCAATGACTTTGCATTTATTAAGATTAAGTTTGCCAAAACGTCCAAAGACGCGGCATTTATTACAGAACCATCTAATATCGAATAAATATAACTTTTTCAAAAATTTAATTGATAAAAATTCGTTTGAACGGCGCAAGATGGACGGGTAGCCATAGTTACGATGGCGCGAAACTGGACCATTATTTAGGTTGATCTCCTCACCTGGGCGACTGAGTGGTTACAGGAGAAACAAGCAAGATGTGGTACCCGTGCAGCCAGTAGCGCGGCACTGCGCATCGCACCCACCTATCTAACTTTCTTCTAACTAAGACGGTTTTGTGACCAAAGCATTCATTTAAAACAGTAATATGTAATGAAAATGTTATTTTAAATATGGTGTAAACAGTATTTGATAAAGATATACCTCATACACACAAAAGGACGTGAACAATTAACACAAACAAGAGTGTTAATTATAATACGTAACCAAAATCGCCGGCCAGCAAAAATGGGAACCACCTCGATATAACCAAAAGTAATTACAAAGTTCGGGATTTAACGAAATTCATTTCGCCCTATAAAACAACGTGTATAAAATAAATGTGGTATTTAAATGTGTAGCATCATTTAATATGTTCTTGTGATGTGATGCTTTAATTTGTAATTTAATATGTGACTTTAATGATGTTTGTAATGAACGCGAGTATTATACATTCCTTTACTTTGAGGAATAGCTGGGACAATTGTGTCGTACAATTTAATGAAATTAACGCTTTACTTTTGCGGTTTACGCGTGTTTGATTTATAACTTTGTGTTTTGTATAGGTGTGTAGATAAATAACCTTGAAAGTCCCTTCTTTGTTCCATCGTTTTAATAAATACAATAATTTACTAGAAATTGAGAATCCGCGACTGATAAAAAAGGATATTATAGGTGTTTGTATAAAAAAATTCTCCTATTATAAATTAGATTGTTATTTGCCTGGAAAAAATGTTGTTTTGCTATCGATAAATTAGGATAGTACTGATCCCCACCATGGTTCAGGCCTTGTCGTGGCAGTGGGGCTCAGTAGCCTAAGGTGAGCCCAGCACCTTGGGCGAAGCTAATTGAGCCGAGGGGGCTCTTTGTACCCCTCTTACAAGAAGAGGGGACAAAAGAGCAGGGGGCAAGGGGTGAGGATGGGAACCTCACCCCATTGTACTGTCCCAACGTTGGTAGGGGTTGTTCTGTGGTGCGGGACAATCCCTCTGTGGAGGTAGCGTCGGTCCCTTGCGGGGCTCACTAGCCGTCGAGGTACCCCGTTAGCTTAACAGATCCGAGGCACCTCACCAAGGCGGCACTGGTGGCACTCGCCGGGATTTAGTGGGTAGAGCTGCGTCCATTTACCATATTTCGGGCGCAGCGAGTCCCACATGGGGAGACCCACTCCCCAGGCGGGATGCCTCAGAGCATTTCCCGGCGTAATAAAAAAAAACTATTTTAAATATCTATTATGGCTTACCGAGACAAATAGGTAGAGCTCGAAAGTCTATTAAGTACAACATAAAAAATATCATATTGTAATAAATGAAAAACATAATATTATTAAAAAAAAAAACCTAAAATGCCTCTATAAGCGTCTATTTGTATATTGTATACCAATAATAAGGTTGCTAGGTAAAATAATTACATTTTCTTTCACACGAATTCTGAGATTTTCAATCTTAAAAGCAATGACAATAGAATTAAAATGAAAAAGAAATTCACAATTGAAATGTATCTCTGTTCCATGGATACTGTATTGGTTTATTGATTGAATTACATAAATTCTGTTTGTCCAGAAAATATAGCTTAGGTTTTAATGGCTCACTCGATAGTGATAGGTGATTCAAAATTCATATTCAAATTGGGCTTGAAGGCTTTGACGACCTCCATGGCTCAGTGGTAAGCGCGTCGGCACTCAACCTGGAGGTTGCGGGTCTGAATCCTGCCAGGGAACAAAAAAAAGTTTCCTGTGTTCCTGGGTCATGGATTCAATATGCGTATTATATAATAAAAGTCTTAAATATATGTATAGTATAAAAGTATTAAATATATTTCCGTTGTCTGGTACCCGTAACACAAGTTCTTCGAGAATTTACCACGGGATCAGATTGACGTGGTGTAAAAGCGTCCATATATATTATCATTATTATTAAATCACACGAAGCAAACAATTTAAAAGGGCAACGCACGTGCTGAACCTCTGGTGTCTATGGATCCCCATAATTGTAAAGCTGTATCGGGGCGGCCGTGGGTCTCAGTAGTCGTAAGGTGAACCCAGCACATTGGGCTAAGCAAATAGATTCGAGGGAGCTGCTCTTTGTGAACTTCATCTCATTGCACGTCCCAACGTTGGGAGGGGTTATTCTATGGTGCGGAACAGCCCCTCTATGAAGGTGGCGTTGGTGTCTTGAGGGACTGACTAGCCATCGAGATGCCCTGTTGCTCAACAGATTGGGGGCAATCGCCGGGTTTTAGTGGGTAGAGCTGCATCCACCTTATCATCTTTCAAGCGCAGTGCATCCCTCATACTCACCTGGGGGGTCCCCCTTCCCCCGCGGGATGATTAAGAGCATTTCCTGGCGCAAAAGAAATTAAAAAAGGTGCCTATAGATGTCACTTATTACATACCACAAGATCAATCGACACCCTTTCTATAAAGGGAATATAATATTAAATGATAAATATCAGTTGAGTGAATGACAGATATCATTCTCCATTTACCTTTTTTCCGTTAAACTCTTACTATGTTGGCCAACTTTTTCAATAAAAATCTCACTTCATATATTAATCAAATCTAAAAACAAGCATAATACACATCATTTTCCTCAAACATTTTAACATATAATATCACTTCTGATTTTCCAAGTCCCCAGCCAACTCCAATAAATGTTTATCTCCACTGTATATCTAGGAAAAAGTACAAATGATAACTACTTTTAAGCATAAAAGAAAATGGCCTTCCTCATAATGTAGCGTCACTGAACCACATATTATATCCTGGCGCTCGGCCAATTTGGCCTTTATTATTGCTGCTTATATCAATCTTTTTGATATTTATTTGAGGCATTTATGTATGCGGGATTTTGTGCTAAAGATTTAAACACTGTTTAATGTTTTTGGGTATTTATTGTGTGATATTGTCATTATTGTTTACATTGTAGTCATCATCTTTACGTTCATTACGATTATTTTCCTCGTAGTCCATTTATAACGGATATGTATGAATATTATCAACGATATATTAGAAATTTTCACTTTTCCAAAGGTTAAAGTTAATTATAATTTATGAATAATAACTCTAGTTATTTAACTCGCCGGGCATGGTTGGTTTTACCGTGTAGGGAGTACCCGTGCCGGACGGCCCACATAGATCTGGTGACAGCGTGTCACGATTGTTACGCGGTGGTGGACTTGGCCCAGTATATCCTAACACTGGTGTGTGGGTGTGCTGGGCCAAGTCCACTGCCCGAAATGGGAGGCGCTGTGTCGTGTTGTGACCTGACATCGGCGGGGACTTGTCTCTGCCGAGCGTCATCACCGCGACGCTAACAATGCTAACGGCGAGTCCTGGACGGCGATGGTCTCCTTTTGCGAGGAAGTAATATCCCAAAAGGAGGCTGACTAGCGGGTGAGAGAAGAGGCCGTCGACGAAGCCTCCACTCGCGGGTGATAAACGGGGATACGTAGGAGGCGCTAATTAATGCACCTTCAGTAACGCCATTTGTGCTCGTGTCGGGTCAAGATGGGACTGCTTAATGGCGGCCAAGGCAGTCCCCCCTTACGAGGAGTAGTATGTCCTTTGCCGGGGCCAGCCTGTAGCTTAGACGATTCGAGACCCTCAAAAAGCGGCTGAAGGCGCTCGCAGGTAGGTGGTTTCTATCAATTCCCAAGTGCGAGTCCCCACATAGGTCTAGGAGTCTTACCCGAGGTGAACATGGTCCATGCGAAATTATTAACCTACACCATAAAAAAGTCTATTATTTATCCGATATCCGACGAAATTCTTCGGCTTTGCATTATTAGTGTCATTGGTTCGATTTTTTCAGTCTACCTTAAGGCACATATGTTTCAAAAATGGTATATTATGGCTTCTCGATAGGATGACGATCTTGGCGAAGTGGCCGGTACATGTTGTGGTGGGAGGCCACTCACATACAGCAAGGATCGACTTCACATTAGTAAGAGGTAGTGCCATGCTGCATGGCAGCCGAATTAGGTCGGCACGAATGGGGTGGTACCTCTCGCTCACATAGCACCGGCGTCAAGTGACAGCTATGCTGTTGCGCTTCGTGCGAAGTGTGAGTTTCCGATGGCCCGTTGGGGTATAGAGAAAAGGAGGGCAACACATTTGCATAATCTCTGGTTGTGCGGATGTGTATAAGCGTCGGTAGTCTAAAGCTTTGACTGTTCGTTTACTATTATGCTATAAAAAAAAGAAATTTTCATTGAAACTTCAAACCATATTAATATCATTATCATCTTTTTTCCATCCTCTGCTAGAAAACTTTCTATAAACACCAAGGCGGTTTCATAGATAATATTAAATACGCGATTTAAATGTGTATAATATATTTTACCCAAAATACAGCCTGACACTTGGTGTTATTGAATAACATATGACGCGGCGGATCTGCTCGGAGGTATTATGTCTGCGGGATGACATCTTGATATTTTGTAAGAAATTCGCGCTGAACACGGCGACTTTAGTAATACTCTTCCTTAAAGGTTTTTCGTTTTTGATAACAAAAGTATACGATAATATAGTCACGAGGTTTTAAGTCTTGATAGAATAAACCTAATATTATATTTAGGCCTCTACATAATGTATATACTAAAATAACTAGCCTGTTAGTCTAGTGGTTAGTGACCCTGACTGCTAAGCCGTGGGTTCGATTCCCACCCAGGAAAAATTATCGTATGATGAGTATAATCATTTGTTCTGTGTCTGGGTGTAATTCATCTATAATATTATGTATATTTAGAAATATATAAGTATGTATCAGTCGTCTGGTTGCCATAAAAACAGGCTCTGCCTAGTTTGGGATCCGATGGCCGTATGTGAGTTGTCCCAACATATTATTATTATTATACTATTTAATATGTTTTAAACGGGATATTTTTTGGTTCTAAGTAATTATTTGGGCAAGACCTGCCATCTTCCGGCTGAAAGTAAAAAGCTAATAGAACACCCAAATCTATTTTAGTCATAGATAGTTCGGTGATTTATCTTACAGTTCAATAATATTATTAAAAAAAAAGATCTTTAGCTACTGAACCCAAAATATAATAAATAATTGAACGATGAGCACAAACAACGCAAAGAATTTAATTACTTATTTTGATTGACACGATAACAAAGAGACGTTTCCTTATTCATTCATTCCTTCGCTAAAAACTCATAAAATGACACTTAACGGAAAATTTAAATATTTCGAAAAAAAGCATATTTTTTGTTTGAAATGAGAAATTACGAATTCGCTAGCCCATTTCTTCAGTAAGAATTTCGTTTCACGAACAGTTATTGTTCTGTACTTTTTCATTAACTTCCTTGCAGGCCTTTAGTTTTGCTATTTGTGCAAAATGGATGTTTTTCATTAGCGTTTCACTAAAATGTCCTTGCTGTGAACATTTTACAAATTTTATAGGTCACAATGTTTTTATTTAGGGCTTAAATGAACACCAAACCCCTTTTTTATCGCAGGGAAATCCTTATAGATGAAGCCAAGATGTTCGAGTAGATCCTGACCCAATGTGGGACTCGCACCTGGGAGTGCCCACCCTAACAAAAAGCGATTCCCGCGACGTCGTGTCACTCTGGGCCCAGGTTCTCATCCTGAACCCAAGAATACCTGGGTCCATAAAGAAGGCGAACTCGAGCGGACTTTCCTTTTTAACCGACTTCAAAAAAAAGAGGAAGTTCTCAATTCGTCTGTATGTTTTTTTTTTATGGCATGGGAATTACTAAAAAACGGCTTGTCAGATCTTAATAAAATTTAAAAATCCATGCACAAACGGCGGAGTAATCGTGTCACATATTTTTTTGAAGTCGGTTAAAAATTAATAAAATTACAGTTTCTTTAATTTTTGTGCTTACAACTTATAATCAACTTAATATTCTACTAATGTAGGTACAAACTTTATAGTATAGTTACTTTTGGAGTCGGTGTCGTATTTGTTGCTGTACGTTACCTACCTAGGTAGGTAACGTACAGGTAGGTACCTACCTTGGCTGACACCGACTCCAAAAGTAACAATAATGACGTGGTAAGCGCAAAGTTTGTACATTAGTGGAATATTAAGTTGATTATAAGTTGTAAGCACAAAAATTTTAGTAACACAGTTATTTTATTACTTTTTAGTTTAGTATTTTTGAAGTCGGTTTTAATTTTTTGTAAAATGTTTTTTGTTTATGCCTAAAACCCTATGCCTGTCTATCCATAAAACAGACATAGTAAATACGTTCCCCACCATGGTTCAGGCCTTGACGTGGTGGTGGGGCTCAGTAGCCTAGGGTGAGCCGCTGCACCTTGGGCGAAGCTAATTAAGCCGAGGTGGCTCATTGTACTCCTCTTATAAGAAGAGGGGACAAAAGAGCAGGGGGCAAGGGGCGAGGACGGGAGCCTCACCCCATTGTACTGTCTTGACGTTGAGAGGGGTTGTTCTGTGGTGACTGACTACCCTGTTTGCTCATTAGATCCAGGGCACGTCACTAAAGGCGGCATTCGTGGCAATCGCCTGGTTTTAGTGGGTAGAGCTGCGTCCACTTACCAGCTTTCGGGCGCAGCGAGTCCCACATACGCGCGTGGGGAGACCCACTCCCCCGCGGGATGCCTCAGAGCATTTCCCGGCATTAAAGAAAAATATATAGTGTATACGTAATACTACATAATACGTTGTCATATTATCCCCGATAAATCCATTCCATAGGTAACATAATTGAGTTGCGTTAAACTTCCCCGACCGTATGTGATAAAACCTCCCGTCACAAATTACTTTCGACCCAGAGCAATCTCATCATCGTTATTGTGATTTTTAAAGCGGACTTTTCAATGCGGATTTCATTTAGGAAAAGCCTATGCTTTGTACCTTTGGTTTTTATTTTTAGAAATACCTGAAAGAAAAACTTTAGAATTGAACTTCAAATTAATCAGTATCTTTTGATTTGATAATATGCTCCTGGGCCATATGTAAGGCGAAACTTGGGGAATGCACACATATTTAAAATTTACTCAATAGATTTTTTTATTATAATTCACGTGTATTCCTTGTTTCTTTAACATTTTTTCTAACGTATAAATGTAACTGAATTTGGAGTTAGTTTAGATAATCTAATTTATATTATAAGGATGAAAGTTTGTAAGTTTGGATGTTTGAATTTTGTTGCTCTTTCACGTCAAAAAAGCTGAAGCGAAGATGGGGCTCTTTGTATCCCTCTTATAGGAAGAGGGGACAAAAGAGCAGGGGGCAAGGGGCTAGGATGGGAACCTCACCCCATTGTACTGTCCCGACGTTGGGAGGGGTTGTTCTGTGGTGCGGGACAACCTCTCTGTTGAGATGGCCTCGGTCCCTTGCGGGACTGACTAGCCGTCGAGGTGCCCTGTTTGTTTACTAGATCCGGGGCACCTCACCAAAGGCAGCATTGGTGGCACTCGCCGGGTTTTAGTGGGTAGAGCTGCGTCCACTTACCAGCTGTCGGGCGCAGCGAGTCCCACATACCCGCATGGGGAGACCCACTCCCCCGCGGGATGCCTCAGATCATTTGCCGGCGTTAAAGAGAAAAAAGAAAATGGAACCTTAATCGAATTCCGCCATTATTACGTGTCAAAATAAATAAGTATATTTGCTGTCAATTTGAAATAATTGATAAATATGCGCATTAGTAAGAGATAGTGCCAGCATGGCACTGCTGCATTGCAGCTGAACTGGGCCGGCACGACCGGGGTGGTACCTCTTGCTCACTTGTGGTGTGGTGGCCCATTGGGGGGAATTGGGAAAAGGAGGGCGGCGCATCTGCGTGGCCTTGGTTGTGCGGACGTGTATGGGCATCGGCGAGGCTCCGAATGCTCGTTTGCCCCCTGATCACATAAAAAAATGATCTTTTTATGTCACTTGGACGGGCAAACTGACACACGTGCCATCTAAAAGAAAATGGTCAAGGTCGCTTATGAATATAGAAGAATTTATTTGGAATTAGCCCAGGCAACATATACATGTATTTAATTAATTCCTCAGATATAAAATGTTAAGTTTCTATGCCAGTAAGTCTTACTGTCACAGTTACCGGTGGGAGGGAAGCGCTGTGCCGCGCTCCCGGCTGCATGGGTACCACCATCTTGCTTGTTTCTCCCGTCAAACAGCTTGGCTGTGATTCGGAGAGAAGGGCAAGACAGGCAGTGTAATTACTGGCACCGAGACTTAACATCTTATGTCTCAGGATAGGCAATACATAAATGAGTTGCCTGGGCTCGTTCCAGGTAAACTAGTTTATGTTCATGGGCGACGTCGACCACTTACCATCAGTTGGCACGTTTGCCAGTTTGCCTATCCAACTAACATAAAAAAAAAAAAAAAAGTTCTCCCTGAGTTTGTTTCGCCGGTTCTTCTAGTTTTGGAACCGGTAGTAGAGTCAACTTAGTGAAAACAGGCAGTGGCCTGTCCTACCCTTCTTTCCGAACCAAAAGCTGTTTCACGGGAGGAATAATCAGGATGGTGGTTCTCAAGCAGACGAGAGCGTGGCGAGAGCATAGCACAGCGCATCCCTCGCAAATAAAGTCCTTTTTTAGTTTTGCCTTTTCGATGGATTATTTTAAGAGCTCGCCGATAAAAGCTTATTCGATTAAAATGGCCTCATCTGGCCGTACATACATTATAAACGTAATAAACTTTTATTGTAAGTACACTGTAGTGTAGCACTCACTTTGATGAAGTCACTTAAAACATTAAACCCTATAAGATAGGGTATCGTTCACATAGCGTATATTGACAGCTATTGCAGTGTATACTTTGATGTGTTCTGTTCTTTTTATGTGAAGGAAGTATTTTTTACATTGTTTTACTTTTAATTCCCATTTATTCCCAGCCAATATTACTAAGTAATTGGTTTATTTAATCAGATCGAAAATAACTCCTTATAACATCAGCTATCTGTCAGTGTAAGTCCCGTCAAAATCGGCCCAGCCGTTTCAGAGATAAGCCGGAACAAACAGACCGACAAAAATTTGGAAAAAATGCTATTTTGGTATATATACCGTGTAAAAATTCATATGCATTTAGTAAAAAGTGTTTTTTTAAATATTACAAACAGACACTTCAATTTTATTATCTGTATATATAGTGAGGACAGTCCTAAAATTCTTTAGATATATTTTTTTAAATAGTAATTATGATATACATTAACTGAGAATAGGATGTTAATCACCACACTGTACCCGGTTCTAGTAGAACGTAATGCGCTTAAACGGAAAAATAGTCTTTATGTTCGTTGAAATTTTGACATAGATAATTCAGTTGTGCAAACTTAAAATTCACAAAATTGACTATTTCCAGTTGGATGAGCTTAATCTTTAATCATGACTGAAATGGTATTTTGCGGTAATTCGTCAATAAGTCGTGTGTGAACTTCATTTATTCATACGCGGGCTGATACTGATGATAGCGATATCGTTTATACATGGTATATTTTAATAAGATTCGCATAGTTATTTTTAGGCAACAAAATTATATTTTGCGAGCAGTATTTGTTATATTTGCTTGCTTGCTTTGAATTTATTTGATTTGATTATATTTATTATTACCCGACTGTGCCAGAAGGAGGGTTATGTTTTTCAAGGGTATGTATGTATAATTGTTTGACATGCTCTGCAGCCTGAACGGCTCCATGGATTTTAGCTTGAGAGATGTCGTTAGATACGTATTTACTGTGAGAGAGACACTGGGTATATCAAAATATAAAAACAGCAAAATGGTGGATTTTAATTTATTTCCAATCGGGTTTCATGTTTTGTAATATACAAGGATGTACATTGAACATAATATTATATTATGTATTTACATAAAAGCCTTTAGCCTGTATAAAAAATTTTCAACTTTACATTTATTTCAACTTTCAATTTGGTAAGAGGTTTTTTTTTTTTTTTTTTTCGGAATGATCTATGCTAATGGCCCGAAGGCCCTAATGCTTCATTGGATTAGTGTGAGCCCATTCGACTCACTTTTGATTTATAAAGTGGGGGGTTGCCCCCCGCCTACCGTGCAGTCTGCGACCACACGGCCTCCTGGCGTCGGGTGTGTGGTAAGAGGTGCGATGTAGCTATAGGTGTGCACTTGGGCCTGCACGACCGGAGTGGTACCTCTCGCTCACATAACACTGGCGGCAAGTGACGCATTTCGTGCGGTTTCTGCATAATCTCTGGTTGTGCGGATGTGTATGGGCGTCGATTGTCGCTAAGGCTTCAACTGCTCGTTTGCCCTTCTATGTTATAAAAAAATACACAACATATTATTAGCAAGTATCTATATAAGAACACGTCGGCTACAAAACTATGTATTAACAAGGAGAAAAAAATCTGTGAGCTGATTACGAAAATACAGGGGGTATTTACACCCCACCATGGTTCAGGCCTTGATGTGGCGGTGGGGCTCAGGAGCACAGCACCTTGGGCGAAGCTAATTGAGCCGAGGGAGCTCTTTGTACAAAAGAGCAGGGGAAAGGGGCGAGGACGGGAACCTCACCCCATTGTACTGTCCCGAAGTTGGGAGGGGTTGTTCTGTGGTGCGGGACAACCCCTCTGTGGAGGTGGCGTCGGCCCGTTGGGGAGACTGACTAGCCGTCGAGGTGCCCTGTTTTTTTATTAGATCCGGGACACCTCACAAGGCAGCATTGGTGGCACTCGCCTGGTTCTAGTGGGTACAGCTGCGTCCACTTACCAGCTTTCGGGCGTAACGAGTCCCACATACCCGCGTGAGGAGACCCACTCCCCCGCGGGATGCCACAGAGCATTTCCCGGCGTTCAAGATAAAAAAAGAAAAAAAAAAAATATGTTATGAAATTGATTGCAATGTAATCTATGTCAACCGAACTAATATAATAATGAATCGATTGACACCTCATTCATCAAAATCGAATAAGTACTATAACCTAGAACATAATATTATGTACGTAAATAAATTATTTATTTCTTGGTATGCAGACTACAGCTAGGCTGTTAAAATTTCAACATTTTCGTAATCAGATATTAATGTTATAAAATCGATAAAAATATGATATAACCTAACCTAATATCTATCTGTATTGAGCTATGATTAATTTCATGATTATTTTTAGATTGCAGCAAAGTCTTCACATAATATTATTATGACACTGCAATGTAGTGCTTATAATAGTAAGATGTATGTGATGATATTAGATAAGATAATCTGATATAATTTTTTTTTACAGAGTTGCCAGAAAAGCCAAAAATATTTGATGAAAGTGACAAGGAGATTATTGGAGTGGCAGGACCATACATAGAAGATACAAGCATGAAGCTCACTTGTGTTGTTAGTGGAGGTAAATAATAATTTTACTGTAATTGATCGGCCGGCAACGCACCTGCTAATCTCCTGGTATAGCGGGTGTCTGTGGATTTCGCTATTCACTTACCATCAGGTGAACCGACTGTCCGTTTGCCCCCTCTTCTATAAAAATAAAAAAGTAATAAATTTTGGTACGAGTTTTACGTGGGAAATTGTTTCCATACACAGAAACAGTCAAATTTAATAATCTTTTGACTTTGACGAAGTTGGGTTTTTTTATGTTAGTTGGATAGGCAAACTGGCAAACGTGCCACTTAATGGTAAGTGGTCGACGTCGCCCATGAACATAAACTAGTTTACCTGGAGCGAGCCCAGGCAACTTATTTATGTGTTGCCTATCCTGAGACATAAGATGTTAAGTCTCGGTGCCAGTAATTACACTGCCTGTCTTGCCCTTCTCTCCGAAACACAGCAAAGCTGTTTGCCGGGAGAAACAAGCAAGATGGTGGTACCCATGCAGCCGGGAGCGCAGCACAGCACTTCCCTCCCACCGGTAATATATTCGTATATTATAAAAATTGTGAGTTTGGTTGTAAAAGATAATCTTCAAAACTAATTTTCTAATAAACAAATGAATGCGTACAAAGTACACCAGCTGTCAGAAGTGAAACTTATTTGGCAAACTAATTTTTAAATCTCATTTATATTTATACTAATCTAAAGCTTTAAATTTCCGATGCGATTTTAACGTTCCCTCTATCTCACTCTCTTTCTCGATCTTTCTCAATCGCTTGCTCCCTACTCTCACTGCTTGCCTATGTGCTTCATGCTACCTTCGCCCTTTCTCACTCTCTCTCAATAGATCTCAATCATTCTCTCCCTCTTTTTGGACAAGAACGTTGCACATTTTCGTGAGGTTTCATTCGTAAAATTACCCTCATGTGCGCAAGTGACAGTGGTCATAAAAAATATAATCATCATCACGGATACGGTTGTAAGTCCAAGTTAACGCAGGGGAAATAGGTGGTACAAGCTAGTCTATCATCAGCCCCTATCCGTTCACTGCTGAACAGCGGCCTCCCTCAAAGAACGCCAAGACGGCTTATAATAGCTAGAGCTAGTCTATACTATACTTGATTTTGGTTAATAATATAAGGAGACAATTTTACGGCTTTATCGCGGTTTACTAAGTTTTTTACAAGTTTTTGTTTCATTATAATGAGCAAAATTCGCGGGAACATTAGAAATAAATAATAATGAATTTTATGTTATACTAGCAGTTATTCGCAGCTTCGCCAACTTACCTATGTTGATTCATATAAGTCACAACGTGATAGTATAACGCCTATAGCCTTCCTCAATAAATGGGCCATCTTAAACTGAAAGAATTTTTCAAAACGGAAAAGATTAGGGCGTTCAAACAAAAAAAACTCTTTAGCTTTATATTATAAGTAAGTATAGATTAAGTACTCCCTTCAAGAAAACCAATATCCTGTTTATTTACTTCTTTGTCAAGTTGTACCGTGATCTTTTACCTCAAAGTACGCATGCAAAGTAAACTGGGTTTAGCAATTCCAAGGCAGAGTGTTTGTTGTTCCTGGTTTCATCTAATATATTATTAATTATTAGTTAACGAACCGGCGGGCCCCTCTCACCTTGTCGTTTTGTTCCACGCGCCTGGAGGGTACCAATATGTCTGTCTTCTTTTTTTGATTATTATAATAATATATTTTTTTAGTATAATTAAGAGCACTTGTTGCGTTTTAGAAGAATATTAGATTTTTAGGGTTCCGTAGCCAAATGGCAAAAACGGAACCCTTATAGATTCGTTATGTCTGTCTGTCTGTCTGTCCGTCCGTATGTCACAGCCACTTTTTTCCGAAACTATAAGATCTATACTGTTGAAACTTGGTAAGTAGATGTATTTTGTGAACCGCGTTAAGATTTTAACATAAAAGTAGAAAAAAAAATTGGGGGTCCCCCTACTTAGAGCTGAAACCCATTTTTTTCATCAAACCCATAGGTGTGGGGTATCTATGGATAGGTCTTCAACAATGATATTGAGGTTTCTTATACCATTTTTTTCTTAACTGAATAGTTTGCGCGAGAGACACTTCCAAAGTGGTAAAATGTGTGTCCTCCCCCCCCTTGTAACTTCTAAAATAAGAGAATGATAAAACTAAAAAATATACATTATGTACATTAACTATGTAAACTTTCACCGAAAATTAGTTTGAACGAGATCTAGTTGGTAGTTTTTTTTAATACGCCATAAATCGTAAACCGCAATTTACTTTTCATTCAATCAACTTAAATACATTATTTAAAAAAAAAAAACAAAATAACCATATTTTTTGTTAAAGTGTCTAATGTTGTAAATTAGGTAATGGTACGGAACCCTTCGTGCGAGAGTCCGACTTGCACTTGGCCGGTTTTTACTTTAGTTGTGAATGTATTTTTTCGAATGCTGTGACATATATATGTAGTGCAAGTATGTCACGCTTTCAGTAGTTTTATTTAAACTTTTTTTTTTTTGTCGCTGGGGAAATCCTAATGGATACCACCGGGCCCGGGGGGGCCTGGTGGTTATGTGGGACACTCACCCTAACTAAAACCCCAGCGGTGTTCTCCTCGTCGTGCTGATCCGGCACGGGAAATGTAAAGACTGCCGCGCCGGCCGCGATGTGCTCATCAGCACTCTCCGCATGTAAGGCACCCCAAACACTGAGGGCGCCTTACAGCTCAGACATTCTCACTCGCGCGGTGGATCCCCCGATCCGCCGCGCACAGGTCTCTTGTGACTGTGCGACAGTAAGTCGTCACCATGTCTCTCCGCCTTCAGGAGGTTCCCAGGACAACTATTCCTCCAACGCCATGGGAACTTCCTCAGCCAGGACCTCGAAGCGGTTGCCCGCGGTCGGACAGGCAGACTGACCATAGGCCGGAGAGCCATCGTCAGCACTGCTGTTTTTGGCGCCAGGACGCCGACCACGGCGTGGTGCGACGCACGCCCTGCCGCCCATTAAATGGGCGGCAGATCGACCCTCCGCGGAGCACACCGCGCACTTAGGGGCGGCTGCTGAGCACTCCCGAGCTTTGTGCCCCTCAGCTCCGCATCGGAAGCATAGGTGGCTGCGGTCCGTTGCCGAGGAACATTTTGTCGCCATGTGACCAAGCTCTTGGCAGCGGTAGCACCGGAGCGGGAAGTTTTATTTTAACTAAACTGATTAAATTAATAAATACAAAAGGCAGCTATAAGATGTATAACGCTAGAGTATCTCTAAAATAAAATAACTCTTTAGTTTTATTTTAACTAAACTGATTGTCCTTATGATTAAATTAATAAATACAAAAGGCAGCTATAAGATGTATAACGCTAGAGTATCTCTAAAATAAAATAACTCGTTAGTTTTATTTTAACTAAACTGATTGTCCTTATGATTAAATTAATAAATAAAAAAGGCAGCTATAAGATGTATAACGCTAGAGTATCTCTAAAATAAAATAACTCGTTAGTTTTATTTTAACTAAACTGATTGTCCTTATGATTAAATTAATAAATACAAAAGACAACTTTAAGATGTATAACGCTAGAGTATCTCTAAAATAAAATAACTCTTTAGTTTTATTTTAACTAAACTGATTGTCCTTATGATTAAATTAATAAATACAAAAGGCAGCTATAAGATGTATAACGCTAGAGTATCTCTAAAATAAAATAACTCGTTAGTTTTATTTTAACTAAACTGATTGTCCTTATGATTAAATTAATAAATACAAAAGGCAGCTATAAGATGTATAACGCTAGAGTATCTCTAAAATAAAATAACTCGTTAGTCTTATTTTAACTAAACTGATTGTCCTTATGATTAAATTAATAAATACAAAAGGCAGCTATAAGATGTATAACGCTAGAGTATCTCTAAAATAAAATAACTCGTTAGTTTTATTTTAACTAAACTGATTGTCCTTATGATTAAATTAATAAATACAAAAGGCAGCTATAAGATGTATAACGCTAGAGTATCTCTAAAATAAAATAACTCTTTAGTTTTATTTTAACTAAACTGATTGTCCTTATGATTAAATTAATAAATACAAAAGGCAGCTATAAGATGTATAACGTTAGAGTATCTCTAAAATAAAATAACTCGTTAGTTTTATTTTAACTAAACTGATTGTCCTTATGATTAAATTAATAAATACAAAAGGCAGCTATAAGATGTATAACGCTAGAGTATCTCTAAAATAAAATAACTCGTTAGTTTTATTTTAACTAAACTGATTGTCCTTATGATTAAATTAATAAATACAAAAGACAGCTATAAGATGTATAACACTAGAGTATCTCTAAAATAAAATTACTCGTTAGTTTTTTTTTAACTAAACTGATTGTCCTTATGATTAAATTAATAAATACAAAAGGCAGCTATAAGATGTATAACGCTAGAGTATCTCTAAAATAAAATAACTCGTTAGTCTTATTTTAACTAAACTGATTGTCCTTATGATTAAATTAATAAATACAAAAGGCAGCTATAAGATGTATAACGCTAGAGTATCTCTAAAATAAAATAACTCGTTAGTTTTATTTTAACTAAACTGATTGTCCTTATGATTAAATTAATAAATACAAAAGGCAGCTATAAGATGTATAACGCTAGAGTATCTCTAAAATAAAATAACTCTTTAGTTTTATTTTAACTAAACTGATTGTCCTTATGATTAAATTAATAAATACAAAAGGCAGCTATAAGATGTATAACGCTAGAGTATCTCTAAAATAAAATAACTCGTTAGTTTTATTTTAACTAAACTGATTGTCCTTATGATTAAATTAATAAATACAAAAGGCAGCTATAAGATGTATAACGCTAGAGTATCTCTAAAATAAAATAACTCGTTAGTTTTATTTTAACTAAACTGATTGTCCTTATGATTAAATTAATAAATACAAAAGGCAGCTATAAGATGTATAACGCTAGAGTATCTCTAAAATAAAATTACTCGTTAGTTTTTTTTTAACTAAACTGATTGTCCTTATGATTAAATTAATAAATACAAAAGGCAGCTATAAGATGTATAACGCTAGAGTATCTCTAAAATAAAATAACTCTTTAGTTTTATTTTAACTAAACTGATTGTCCTTATGATTAAATTAATAAATACAAAAGGCAGCTATAAGATGTATAACGCTAGAGTATCTCTAAAATAAAATAACTCTTTAGTTTTATTTTAACTAAACTGATTGTCCTTATGATTAAATTAATAAATACAAAAGGCAGCTATAAGATGTATAACGCTAGAGTATCTCTAAAATAAAATAACTCGTTAGTTTTATTTTAACTAAACTGATTGTCCTTATGATTAAATTAATAAATACAAAAGACAACTTTAAGATGTATAACGCTAGAGTATCTCTAAAATAAAATAACTCTTTAGTTTTATTTTAACTAAACTGATTGTCCTTATGATTAAATTAATAAATACAAAAGGCAGCTATAAGATGTATAACGCTAGAGTATCTCTAAAATAAAATAACTCGTTAGTTTTATTTTAACGAAACTGATTGTCCTTATGATTAAATTAATAAATACAAAAGGCAGCTATAAGATGTATAACGCTAGAGTATCTCTAAAATAAAATAACTCTTTAGTTTTATTTTAACTAAACTGATTGTCCTTATGATTAAATTAATAAATACAAAAGGCAGCTATAAGATGTATAACGCTAGAGTATCTCTAAAATAAAATAACTCGTTAGTTTTATTTTAACTAAACTGATTGTCCTTATGATTAAATTAATAAATACAAAAGGCAGCTATAAGATGTATAACGCTAGAATATCTCTAAAATAAAATAACTCGTTAGTTTTATTTTAACTAAACTGATTGTCCTTATGATTAAATTAATAAATACAAAAGGCAGCTATAAGATGTACAACGCTAGAGTATCTCTAAAATAAAATAAATACGAAGACAAGTGCTCCGTCAGTGGAAGGAGAGGCTAGAGGAGCCTAGTGCGGGACACCGCACCTTGCTGGCCGTCGGTCCAATCCTGGAGTAGTGGATTGACCGGCGGCACGGCATCATCACCTTTCACCTTGCGCAGATCCTGACGGGGCACGGATGCTTCGGAAGGTACCTGTGGAAGGTGGCAGGGGCAGAGGACTCGCCAGGGTGTCATCACTGCAACAGCAGTGAAGACACTGCAGACCACACCCTGGCGGAGTGCCCAGCTTGGGCGGAGGCAAGGGCGCCCCTCATCGTTGAGGTTGGCGCGGACCTGTCGCTCCCTGCGGTCATCCGAGCGATGACTGTCAGTGAGAGCACATGGCAGGTGGTCCTCTCCTTCTGCGAGGACGTGATGTCGCAGAAGGAGGAGGCGGAGCGGGAGAGGGAGCGCACTGGCGCCCCTTCCCGCAGAAGAGCACGGCGGCGACAGGCGGTCGCACCGCCGTGAGGGACCTGTGCGCGGCCAATCGGGGGATTTGCTGCGCGCACGTAAGGTCCGAGCTATAAGACACCCTTGTGTGTTCAGTGTGTCTTAAGCGGAGAACGAGGAGGGGATGCCACCCCCCGCCTCTAGGGAAGAGTGCCATACGGCACACCGTTGTGTCCTGGTACGGACGACTACAGCAGAGTACATAACCTCCGGGTCCCCCCGGACCCGGTGGTATGCCTAAACGCATTCCCCAGCGAAACCAAAAAAAAAAAAAAAAAAAAAAAGAGTATCTCTAAAATAAAATAACTCTTTAGTTTTATTTTAACTAAACTGATTGTCCTTATGATTAAATTAATAAATACAAAAGGCAGCTATAAGATGTATAACGCTAGAGTATCTCTAAAATAAAATAACTCGTTAGTTATTCCAACAACATATTTTTTTTTTCTAATTAACGAAAACTAAACGATGTAATGAAAAAATATTCAGTACGAACACCGTGTACAGCGGGAAATGTTGAAATGACCGTTAACCTATGTATGATAAATACGTGGCCTGATTCTATTCTGTAGTGTTTTGTAAATTGGGGTTAATTGTAAATTAATGGAACCAAGGCAACTTCATGCATAATGTTAGAGTGCATATTATTTTATATGACATTATGTACGTTATTGATGATCTCTGTGGCTCAGTTGTTAGCGCGTTGGCGCTCAAGGCGGAGGTAGCGTGTTAGAATCCCGCCAGGGAGCAACAATTTTTACTAGGTCTTTAAACTAGGTCATGGATGTGTATCAAATAAGTATATTATATTATAAAAATCTTAAAATATATTTAAGATTTTTATAATATAATACACTTATTTGATAGTATAAAATTATTAAATATATTTTCCGTTGTCTGGTACCCGTAACACAAGTTCTTCGAGAACTTACCACGGGACCAGATTGACGTGGTGTAAAAGTGTCCATATATATTATTATTATTATATTTGGAATGCTATTACCTTTTTGTGTGAAATATCTTTATATATATAATTCTTCTGTGCGTGTGTATGTCACTGAACTCCTCCTAAGCGGCTGGACCGATCTTGATGATTTTTTTGTGTGTGTTCAAGTAGATCCGAGAATGGTTTAGATTAACAAAAAAAATATTTTGTACAGGACAACGTCTGTCGTCTGCAATAACATAATATATTAATGACATGGAAACTGCTCAACCAATTTTGATAAAATATGTCTTACCAATGCTAGAAAACCTACCTTAAAAGGAAAATTCGCATCAAAATTGGTTCTCCCGTGTACACCGGTAGCATACATAGCGCTCAATCTTTTAACACCCGTCTCTTTGTGTCTGAGGTAAAAAAATCAAACAATTACCTTTTAATTATACTAGCTAGTATAATCTATAATTTGCACAGAGCTTTCAGCTGAACAACCAAACAAAAAATATTTTAACAGTCATACAGATAATATAACGCAGCGTTATTGGTGGAATATTTTTATTTAAATTGTGTTACCAATACAATTTGTCCCCTTGTTTTTTTTTTTGGAACGAAAGTTCCTTATGGGGCGTTGCGGAGGGGTATCCTAGCCGGCATAAAACGTCCGTAACTTTTAAATAAAAGCATAAGATTGTTGACGTCATCCCACTCACAAACAAATGAAATTGAACTATTGAAATATAAATTGTTGACTGACACATCACTGCGTCGGTAGCTATGTGTTACACTATTGGGACTGCTTTGCAAAAAAACTGAAGTTGGAATCCCACCAATCTCAGGTGACTATTTGTTTGTTTGTTTTTTTACGCCGGGAAATGATCTGATTTTGATCGATAAAAAAATCATAATAAAAATGTATAGGTACCTGAATAATTATTTTCTTTATGCCTGGAATAAGAACTACGTTCCTTTCTGGTGACCCACGACACCACACGGTTTTTTTTTATTACTTCCTATGTCAAAAACTCACAAACATTATTTAGCTTGCTTGCTTGCTTGGCAAACTGACAAGCGAGCCATTAGTGGTCAACGATATCCGAGAACATATTATGTAAGGACATATTATGCTGAAGAGCGTTGAAAGCCCTTATTGTGCCAGGATTGAATGTGGTCTCGGTGCCATTATATTACACTGGCTGTCCTTTCTCGTTAGCTCTTTTACTGAAAAAATAATTAGTATGCTTAAGATATGGATTTTACTGTCGTAAAATACTCCTTAACTGGATAGCATGTTATAGTGTTCCGATTTTGCTTTTTTTGCAAGCAATTAAAATCTTTAAATTTCGCAATTTTGCAATGTAACGTAGTTGGAATAAGGTCTGAAAGCAATATATACTTCAAAATATGTGAAACTTGGCATTTTTATTATGTAGGTACTTAGTAAAAGGCTCGTTTTTGAAACAAAACGAAAGAATGAGTATGAAATCACATTTCTAAATATTTGCTTGAAGATGTAGTGTTACAGGTTCATAATCATTTATCATCAAATTCAGTCTGTATTTAAAAACTGCTGGGCATACGATTGTTTCCATGAACGCCGAGATGGCAGATCGCGTCTCTCGCATCCTACTCGAACCAGACATAATGGAACAAATTTTACGGATTTTATCGCGGTTTATTAAGATTTTTACAAGCCCGACGTTTCGGATACTTTACAGCAACCATGGTCATGGACTCGGACACGGAAATTCGCATAAACATTAGAAAACAATATTTGATCCAGCCACTTAACAAAGGTCATTTAAGGCTGTTTTAACTTTTTTATGTTAGTTGGATGGTAAGTGATTATCATCACCCACTAAGATAAACATGTTAAGCAAAGCCATGCGACTCATTTACGTGTTGCCTGACGTGAGACATAAGATGTTAAGTCTCTGTGCCAGTAATTACACTGCCTGTCTTGCCCTTCTCTCCGAAACACAGCAAAGCTGTTTCACGGGAGAAACAAGCGAGATGGTGGTACCCAAGCAAACGGGAAAGCGGCACAACGCAACTCTTCCACCGGTAAAATTGTGTTCTGTGCAGAATATATTCATTACAAAAAATTTTTTAGACAGAGAATTTACAGCGACATTGTTGTTTAAAGAACTTGCTCATAATTGCCAGGATTAATACTTAATTCAATCAACAGGAAAACCAATGCCAAGATTACGATGGTGGAAGGATGATAAGGTGATCGCGAAGCTAGAACCAGTGGAAGATGGGTCAAGTCTGAGCCTGCTAGAGTTGAAAATACCGAAGCTACGGAGGGAGTACTTCGAAGCGGTATACACGTGTACTGCTGACAACACTGCTCTTGTTCCACCTTTGAGAGTCAATGTACAGATACAGTTATATTGTAAGTATTTTTTTCTATGTAGTATTTCCATTTGTAAGAGGTAGTACCATGCTGCATTGCAGCCGAACTGGGCCAGCACAACCGGGGTGGTACCTCTCGCTCACATAACACCGGCGACAAGTGACAGCTATGCTGTCGCGTTTCGTGCGGTCTGTGATGGGGACAGCGTAGCTGTCTCTTGATTCCGGTGTTATGTGAGCGAGAGGTACCACCCCGGTCGTGTCAGCCCAATTCGGTTGCAAGGCCGTGTCATTGAGTGAACATAGGCCGTTCAGCAGTGGACGGATGGAGGCTGATGATGATGATGATTTCAGATTAGAAGTATTCACTTTCCTTCAACGTTCTAGTTAATATAATATAAATTTTCACCTTGAAATATGTCTTGAGAAGTTGTTTCATTTCGAAACAATAATTCACATTCCTCTTGTGTTATTTCGGGTCGAATGCTTTAGGTCACTTACCTTAACCTTGCTTATGCTAATATAATATTCTGTATTTCATAAGTAATAATATGTTAATTAAGTTACACTATAAGTCTGTATCCAAATTACAATATTGCGAGCTATTAATAATATTTTTTACTATTAGCATTATTTGCTAATATTCGATGACTGTAGTTTTCAATCGACTTGCTATTTCATAAATCGCAGGTGCAAGTGATTTCAAACTAACACAATAATATCTTTATAATATGTACCGTGGTTATCCATATATTCTATTGCTCTTTTATGCAGTAGCGTTATGACAAATCACGAGCTTCCCTTTAAATTAATTTTACATCGCATTATCATATAGAATTATAATAATTCTTCTGTACTGTGTATGTATGTCACTGAACTCCTAAGCAGCTGGACCGATCTTGATCAATTTTTTGTGTGTGTTCAAGTGGATTCGAGAATGGTTTAGATTAACAAAAAATAAAAAAAATGTACAGGACAACGTCTGTCAGCCACTAGTTTATTAATAAAAATGAAAACAAATTTTCGTTAAACAAACTAATAATAATAACAACCTTAAAATGAGAGGTTTAATTCGTCACGATCTTTCTTCTTAATACTAGTATCTCTAGCGGATAGACTTGTCAATGGATATGAGCAATTCATCATTCCTTTTATAAGAAAAAGGCCGAACAAGGAAAATCTTATTCCGTGTAATTCATACGGGACACCTCCAATCAACTGAAGCGTTATCATTGCTAGCTCGCACGTACGTATGACACAGTGGGCTGTCACCCTCCATAATATCCCGGTAGTTAGACAAATGTATAAACATAATTCAAGAAACAAAGTGAAGCCTTTCTTTCCGAATTGCTTTATTATTAACTTTTTGGATCAGAAATGATATTGTATTACAAGGAAATTATAAATGTTGGCTGGTATAGTAGTTAGAGGAGGGTAGCCACTAGATCCCTACCATGGTTCAAGCCTTCTCGTGGCGGTGGGTAGCCTAAGATGAACCCAGCACCTTGGGCAAAGCCAATTGAACCGAGAGAGCTGCACTTTGTGGGGTACAAAGATCTTATATTATGAGGAGACAAAATACTAGGAGGGACAAATGGCGAAGATGGGAACATTACCCCGTTGCACTGTCCCGACGTAGGAAGGGGTTGTTCTTTAGTGCGGTACAAACCCTCAACAACCCTTGTGGAGGCGTCGTCGGAGTTACTGACTAGCCGTCAAGGTGCCCTGTTCCTCAACAGATCCGGGGCAACTCACCTACAGGAGACGTTGGTAGCACTCGCCGGGTTTAAGTGGGTAGAGCTGTGTCCACCTTACCATCTTTCGGGCGCAGCGGGACCCGCATACCCGCCTGGGGAGTCCACCTGCCCCCACGGGATGCCTAAAAGCTTTTCCCGGCGGAAAAAAAAATGGTAAACCTACAGGTGCTTCCTGCTTATTTTTTCCGTGAAGGTTGATAATTATGACGATAAAATATATCTATATCTCGGCCTCTTGAGTGAGAGGTCCGGGTTCGATCCCGACCCCTGTGATGCTTTGAAAACGTTGTGAGTAAACCTGCATGCCTGATAATATTAAAAGTCTGTTAAGATGTGTGATGTTCACCAACCCATTGGGCCAGCACATCGGTCAACTATGGCCTAACACCCTCCTCGTTTGATTTCGAGGAGATCCATGTCCAGCAGTGGAAACTATTATAAGGGTTATTGGAACGTAGTCCCTTATCGCGCGTTGCGAAAGGGGGCTAGATGGAAAAAAAATAAGACGAAAAGTTGTAACGACACTTTTTGCTATTGTAAGCCGTGTGGCGTGCGCGTGTTTCTCTGTCTGTTTCTCTCTCACAATAACGTACAAACACATAAGTGTGTGTGTATGTAAATGTACAATTCCTTCACTAATTAATCGAAAGGAACTTCGCTCCATCCGGGTGTCCATTGACACCTCTCTTTATTTTTATTATTATATTATTACTATAGTGTAAAACAAATTGTGTATTGTATTCCTAACAGAGCATAAAGTACAATATCAAGCACTTTTGAGACTATTATCTTGTTGGCTGCTCATATTGTAATGTTGCTTGAGACGGTGCTCAGATCGCGTCTGCTCCTGAATACGTTGCACCTAATTATGTTTTATAGAACGTGTTTCTAGACTGTACTAGTGTACGCGTAGACTACAAACGGAAAATTTTACTTGTGCATTTATGAATATAATCAAAAGATGATAGTTTGATTTTTTATGTTAAACTGTTGTTACGTTAAGATAGTAAAATCGAGTCAAATGCCATCACGATAAATAGCATGACGCTATCATAATAAGCGCTGTATTATTATGAATGTTAATACGAGTAGATACGTGTTTCGCAAGTAAAAGTGTCGTGATGGTAGACCTTTATATTATGAAAATAAAAAATATAGATTGTATCTTCGAAATTACGAGTTTTTTAAAATGTTTTAGTAATTTTATTGCAATAGAATGAGATTTTCATATTCCCGGCTTATTATTGCTTAGCAACATCTCGAGAGCCCCACCATGGTTCAGGCCTTGACGTGGCGGCGGGGCTCAGTAGCCTAGGGCGAAGCTAATTGAGCCGAGGGGGCTCTTTGTACCTCTCTTATAAGAAGAGGAGACAAAAGAGCAGAGGGAAAGGGGTTAGGATGAGAACCTCACCCCATTGTACTGTGCCGATGTAGGGAGGGGTTGTTCTGTGGTGCGGGACAACCCCTCTGTGGAGGTGGCGTCGGTCCCTTGCGGGACTGACTAAACGTCGAGGTGCCCTGTTTGTTTACTAGATCCGGGGCACCTCGCCGGGTTTTAGTGGGTAGAGCTGTGTCCACTTACCAGCTGTCGGGCGCAGCGAGTCCCACATACCCGCGTGGGGAGACCCACTCCCCCGCGGGATGTCTCAGAGCATTTCCCGGCGTTAAAGAGAAAAAAAAGCATCTTGAGAGGACTAACATTACATAATATAAAATAAAAAATAGTTAAAATGTAAATTATCTAATATATAAAATTCTCGTATCACGGTGTTTGTAATTAAACTTCTCCGAAACGGCTCGACCAATTCTCATGAAATTTTGTGTGCATATCGAGTAGGTTTCAGAATCGGTCAACATCTATTTTTCATCTCTCTAAATGTTACGGGTTGTCCACCCTTTTTTTTTTTGACAAAACTTAACGCGGGCGAAGCTGCGAGTAACGCAGCTTCGTCCGCGTCGCGTCGCCATAACCGACGCCAGGAGGCCGTGTAGTCGCAGACTGCACGGTAGGCGGGGGGCAACCCCCCCACTTTATAAATCAAAAGTGAGCCGAATGGGCTCACACTAATCCGATGAACCATTAGGGCCTTCGGGCCATTAACATAGATCCCTGCGAAAAAAAAAAGCAGCTTCGTTAAGTTTCCATCTATCTATTATATCTATCTAGTATTAATATAATATTGTTTACTATAAAGTGAAGTTATTATTACCATACAATTATTGATGACGTTAAAAAATTTGAACAATGTTCTGTGTAAATGTACAATTAAATAAGTTAAAGACATGTAAAAGGTTGGAGGAACTGAAATATTTATTCTTTATGAAAATTTTCTTTATAGCGTGTATTTTTAATACCTTTCGCCGAGTAGGCGGATGTATGATTGGAGCCCACGCGTTCGATAATATAGCCCTCTTACATTCCTCCTTATATATAAAATACGCGTATTTTCATTCAAGGGTCATGTGTAATTTTATACTAGAATCAAATAAGACGTATACATTTATAATTATCAACAGCAGACTTATGTAGTCTGATACCGAGATACATCTCGCATCGGATGTTTGAATATTACTGGTGGGTTGCGCTGTGCCACGCTCCCTTTTTCTTGGGTACCACCATCCTGCTTGTTTCTCCCGTGGAACAGCATTGCTGTTTTGCAGGAAAGGTCAGGTCAGACAGTGTAATTACTAGCACCGAGATAAAACATATTTTTGCAATAATAATAATAATAATTTATTTCCTTAAGCATGGGTAATTGTACAGATTAGCAGCATAGCTAAAACATTAATAAGTTTCCCTTAAGAACCCTTAATGGGGGGGGGGGCTCCTCAGGCGGGTATGCGGGACTCGCTGAGCCCGAAAGATGGTAAGGTGGACGCAGCTCTTTCCACTAAAGCCCAGCGAGTGCCACCAATGCCGTCTTTGGTAAGGTGCCACGGATCTGTTGGACAACAGGGCACCTCAACTTTACCTAGCGGCTAGTTCCAGGTATTTGTTTTTTATGTTCATGGGTGACTAACTACTTACTATCCGGTGTAACGCCTGCCAGTTTGTCTATTGAATTTACATTTAAATAAACTAACGTAGCCGAAAAAAGCGAGTACTACAGTAGCGATGACTGGTGGCGCAAAAGTGTAAAAGAATACAAAACAAAATTAACTTTCAATAAACAGCCACATGGTTTCATATAAATTATTATCACAATAGAGACCGAAATGAGTTGACCTAGACTAGCAAAATAGGTCGCCCCACCATGGTTCAGGCCTTGACGTGGCGGTGGGGCTTAGTAGCCTAGGGTGAGCCTCCACACCTTGGGCGAAGCTAATTGAGGGTGCTCTTTGTACTTCTCTTATAAAAAGAGGGGACAAAAGAGCAGGGGCAAGGGGCGGGGATGGGAACCTCACCAAATTGTACTGTCCCGACGTTGGGAGGTGTTGTTCTGTGGTGCGGGACAACCCCTCTGTGGAGGTGGCGTCGGTCTCTTGCGGGACTGACTAGCCGTCGAGTTTGTTTACTAGATCCGGGGCAGCTCAACAAAGGTGGCATTGGTGGCACTCGCCGGGATTTAGTGGGTAGAACTGCGTCCACTTACCAGTTTTAGGGCGCAGCGAGTCCCACATACCCGCATGGGGAGACCCACATCCCAGCGGGATGCCTCAGAGCATTTCCCGGCGTTAAAAAAATAGGTTGGAGCATGTCAACGTACGGTGCACCCATCTGGGCGGATCACCTTACCGCGAGGAATAAGGCCCAGTTGCACTCAGCGCAGCGAGAAATCGCAGTAAGGGTGATTCGGGGGTACCGTACGGTATCGTGGGCTCTCGGTGAGCACCTCACGTTGGACGAGATCCTACGGGTTCGCCCACGAGGGCAGGCTCGGCAGCCATATGGCGAAAACCTAACGTCTGCTCTGCGTCCGGTCCTCGAGCGGTGAATGCACCGTAAGCGCAAACCCCTCACCTTCCGTCAGACACAGGTTCTTACCGGGCATGGTTGGTTTGGTGAGTACCTGTGCCAGACGGTCCACAGGGGGCCGTTGACAGAGGACGTAGGACTCGGCCTAGCACATCCTCGAGTTGTGCCCGAGATGGGCGGTCTGACATCAGTCTCAGAGACAAGAAGAAGCAAAACTTCTTATTACTCCTTGCTTCTCAAACTTTCTTTCCTCATCTTCATTATTTTACTCAACTAACAGAAAATTTATCCCTTCACAAAAAAATATTACTCCAACATTATTTCAACATTAAATATAAAGCCTTATTAAAATCAAACAAGGAATGATCCTCGAAATTCATAACCAAGACAAAACCGTTTTCATTTACCCGGTATCTTTTATTACGGTATAAAATCCAAGAAAATCCGTGCGATTAACCTAGATGAAATCCTCGCCCTCGGATTACCTTAGCTATGATGACAGTTTACAGATTCCTATTGTCCCTTCCGCGCGGTGGACCATTAGTTTTTATTTAGCTTCTTTGTTCCACAACAATATACTATATGAAATTAATCTCTATTATCGTTACAGGCTGTATTTTGAATTCAATTTCATGTTCAATTGTTATTGGAAATTAGGATTTTTCGTTTTTGACATATCTATAGATTAAAGTACCATGGTGAAGTAGCATCATCGCATTATAGATCTATATTAGTGGAAATACATTTATGGGCCAGAAATGGTTAGTATTGTTATGTGAATAAGGTATATGGGAGTGGCAAGAGATCTTTTGTCTTGGCGTTCATTAAAGGAGGCCTATGTTCAGTAGTGGATAGATAGAGGCTGGTGATGATGATGAAGGTCTAAGAATAATTCCAATGCATACGATGCAGGTTATTATTAACTAGAATATAGACATTCAGATTCTAGTGTCAGGACTTTATGTAGAGTGAGTTCAAATCTATCAAGGATAATACAATATGTATGTATTATATTATTAAATAAGAATATCTATAATGTTTTAAGGAGACAACTGAGCAGTAGGCCCTGAAACCCTTATAGTGACTACCTACGCCGATAGATATCTGCACGATCAAAAGTTATGCAGATGCGTTGCCCTCCCTTTTCATATCCCCCCAGTGGGCCACCGAATATTTAGCTAATATTCATAATATTATCCTTTATGTAAGTTTAAATATATGTAAGTTTGTTAAGAGGTAGTGCCATGCTGCTTAGCAGCCGAATTGGGCCGGCACGACCGGGGTGGTACCTCTCGCTCACATAACACCGGCGTCAAGTGAGTGAGTTTCCGGTGGCCCATTGGGGGGGGGGGGGCTTAGGTTGGCATAATCTTTGGTTGTGCAGATGTGTTTGGGCGTCGGTAGTCGCCAAACGGCTTCGACTGCTCATTGCCCTACTATGCCATAAAAAAAATAAAAAAAAAATATCTAGAAATCTTTAAAACTACTTAGGTACTGTATATTTCTTACAGTATTAATGTGAAATGCAGAAATGAAAACTGGATGTGTATTTATAGATTTATACAAAGCTTTCAGAGTTGAAGGTTTGACCTAAAAGAGGATTTGATAACCTATTTATTTAGCCAGCTAAATCGAGTCAGTACGTATACGAGATTGGCGTGACCCTAAAAAAAACTCATAAGAGTTGCTGACAAATTAGATAAAAGTAATTTAACGTTCTTAGTAGCTTCTTGACCAATGATTACTATAAATTTTAATAAGATTAGGCCTTATTTTGCGAAAATCCATGATACGAGATTTCCAATATATTAGTTAGCATAACTATTGTGGTTCGCAAAATAATTGCTAATTTGGTTATAAATTTTATATTATATATATAATATTTAAATTATAATATATATAAATTATATATATAATATTTAAATAATATATTCTCTCGAAAGTCGATCCTTAACATTATGTAAAGACTAAAACACGTTTTAAATGCAAACTAGCGGACTAGCGATCAGAGGGTGTTTTAACGAAGTGTAGGATGCACTGTGCTGCGTTCTCGTCTGCATGGGTATCACCGTCTTGCTTGTTTCTCCCGTGAAACAGCTTTTCTGTGTTTTGGAGAGAAGGGCAACATAGCTAGTGTAATTACTGGCACCGAGACTTAACATCTTATGTCTCAGGATAGGCAACACATAAATGAGTTGCTTGGGCTACTTTCAGGTAATCCAGTTTATGTTCATTGACGACGTTAAGCACTTACCATCAGGTGTACGTCTGCCATTTTGCCTATCCTATCCTAAACTTGCTTGTCCAGTCCAGGTTGAGCACGAACTAATATTACTGACCTATTCTAAGACGCAAGCTACATAGACGTACATAAAACATACGAGGGGTACCAAAATACAAGACATTGCCTTTCTTCTCTTACTACAGATATTCCTACAGCACAGCTTCTTTACATAAGCAGGAAGGTGGTGCCCCAGAATATGTTCACCATACTCCTCGTAAACGTTTTATCACATTCTTTTTTTGTTGCAGTGCGACCATTGCTAGTGGAGATACTAGCGCGAGAACAGCCGTTGTCAGTGGGACAACCGGCGGAGCTGGCGTGCCGGGTGGTTGGAGCCAGACCCCCAGCCATCATCACCTGGTGGCTGGATGATAAGCAGTTGACAGTCGCAGATCCACAAACTGTAAGTATACATGAACAAAAAAGCTATGAAACTATAAACCTTGATAAGACCTTCATAGCGAGTGATACACGCTGAAGTGGCAGTCAGCTGGCCACATACGCCGAAGAACTGATAATAATAATAATAGCAACCCTTATTTGTACCCGAAATCTTGAAATCAGACGAGGAGAATTTTGGGGCATAGTTCACCCATGCACTTTTTTTTTTTTTCTTTATCGCCGGGAAATGCTCTGAGGCATCCCGCGGGGTAGTGGGTCTCCCCACGCGGGTATGTGGGACTCTCTGCGCCCAAAAGATGGTAAGTGGATGCAGCTCTACCCACTAAAACCCGGCGAGTGCCACCAATGCCGCCTTTGGTGAGCTGCTCTAATAAACAAACAGGGCACCTCGATGTCTAGTCAGTCCCACAAGGGACCGACACCACTTCCACCGAGGGGTTGTCTCGCACCACAGAACAACCCCTCCCAACGTCGGGACAGTACAATGGGATGAGGTTCCCGTCCTCGCCCTTGCCCCCAGCTCCTTTGGCCCCTCTTCTTATAAGAGGGGTACAGCGGGGTATAGGGGAGGTGCATCGGCTCACCCTAGGCTACTGAGCCCCACCGCCACGTCAAGGCCTGAACCATGGTGGGCATGCAGGTTTCCTCATGATGTTTCCTTCACCAGTGCAAGCGATGGTCTCTTGTTCAGATGCACGTACAAATTTAGAAAACCCCATTTCTAGGCATCACGGGATAGGATCGAACCCCTCAATAGGCCAAGACCATGCGTAGTATTATAAGTGTCACAAATATAATAAAAATTTGTATATTATTTATTTATTGAACAAACATTCATACTCTTCGTCAATTTCCATAATTATGCAGAACTCGGAGGACCGTAACGAAACGACATCATACCTGAGATGGACGCCGCGTATGGAGCACGACGGTCACACCCTCACTTGTAAGGCAACGCACGAAAAACTGGAACATTCCAAACTAGAAACTTCCATGTCATTGAATTTACATTGTAAGTGGTAATATTGATGTTTTCCGCTGTTCTCACCCCAAAAATGTTTTTTTCCTCCAAAATTATTCTTCTTTTCCCAATCGCTGGACTATTAAAATGTGAAAACAATTACTTAAAGATACACATCTTACATATGTAGTAAATTTACATTCCAAGTATAAATAATTAACAGCAATTTGGAAGAATATCTTTCCATGAACATAAATATAACTCGTAAATTATTGGACTATCAGTTACAAAAATATTTTTTCAAACCTGATTATTAGTACATACAAATAATCTATTCACTCTTAATGTGTATACTAATAAATATTGAGGAATGATCATTAATCGAAAATAACGAAAACTTAGCAACGGAAATTTTCTCGGAAAAAGTCAACTTATAAAAAATATGTAAAGATGCCCAGAATATTGTCAATATTTTAATAATGAATTTAGATTTATTCATCGTAATTTTAGGAAACAAAATCCGTAATTTAATATCGAATTTTTTAATAACGTTCCAACAGAACAATTTATTAAGCTAATTATTAAAGTAATAACGTTTATTGAAACATTATTACTTTATTAATTTATTCTGACCGTAGCATACAGTTGTCTACACCTACACGTGTAGGAGTTGATTGCACTACTACCACATGAGTAAGTAAACGTACAGAGACAAAGCTTCCATAATACGCGTAAAACTGTTACCTATTGTGGTAGGGTTGTCACAAGTGGATAAAATTAAATGAACAAAACGATTTTTTTTATCGAGTAGTAATCTATGTAAATATTCTATCTTTATTACCTACAAAATATTTTTTCTAAATATTTTGTGTTTATATTTTTTATTTGCAATAATATGTTGTACCTTTTAATAGAGTGGTAAATTCTTATGGAAAGCACTCTCATTGCAAATCAGTTTTTATCATAACTATTATAATATTTTTTATTCCGAACAGGAATCGTCTGCTAATTACGTATTCTGTACCTATACTTTTGTATTTTTATTGTAAAGTTTAGCTAAGATTTAAGATTTAATGTCGGGTTAAATGTTTCCCTAACTAGAGTTTAGGCACATCCATAAAAACTTAGTGAACAAAAGTTATAATAATTAGTAGAAATAAAATAATAAGATACAACTTACCTATTAAAATCTTTGGGATAGCTAAAATATGATTTGTTTTATTTGCTCTATTATTGTTCACACAGATACATACACACAGTACAGTATACAATATAGACACTTTTTACTTTTAATTATCAACAATAATTTAAGAACAATGTTGTAAAAAAATATGATTCATTTTTATTTGCTCTATTATTGTTCATACACACACTATAATAAACAATATTGACACTTTTTACTTTTAATTAACAAAAATTTAAGAACGGTGATAATAATTCGAAATACCCGCCAAGCGAAAAAATATACAACGTAACTTAACACGTGCACTCACATCCCCGCGTTCGAACACTCGTCGAACCGGTTTCGACCGGTTTCTACTCCTACGTAACGAGCCACGAGTGCTTACGCACACATGCGTTACGACGCTTGTAGTAGTGCAATCGATTTGCGCAGTTGTATGAAGCTTTGCCTCTGTCCGTTTATTTACTCATAACATTAACCTATAACATTATGACGTCACAAACAAGGCGGACAACTGTTGACTGTTTGAGTCGAATGTTTTTTTTAATGTACTCGAATTCTAATTTTGTTTATAGTAAATTGAAAACAATTTATATATAGTTAGGTTTTAAAATATCATATTTTTTTATTTAAATGTAATTGTAATATCATGTGTAATTATCATTATCATTATTGGGGTAATGATAATGATAATTACATTCCAATGAAACTCGTCTGTTTGTCAGTTTTTCATGATGTCCCTTACATGTAATCATGCAGATATACCGATAGTGGAGCTGCAACTGGGTTCCAAGCTAAATCCGAACGACATAGAGGAAGGCGACGATGTGTACTTCGAGTGCGTGGTGCGAGCAAATCCGCCCGCTTACAAAGTTGTTTGGGAGCATAATGTGAGTACAATTGCGAAATTCGTTTTGTTAGGGTTGTCGACGGGAGATATAAGATATTATTTCGGTAAAGTACATTGTAGTGTGGTGACACCTTCCACCCATATAAAGTATAGCCCACATTAGTTTAAGCTATATTGTATCATATTATGTATGTGCGCCCCCAAGTGTTATGTATGTGTGCCCCCCAATATGTCGTATACGACAATCTACAGTGAAGACGTGTTTAAATACCATCCAACGAATTGACATCCATACAACATACCTTATACTATGAATTATGTTCTTTGGTTAGTTTTTTTTAATTTATTTTTCATAATAGTCGGATAGTCAAACAGTCAGACGAGCTACTTGGTGGTAAGTGGTAAGCGTCACCCATAAACATAAATAAGTTTATCTGAGTCTAGCAATTCATTTATAAATTGCCTGTATCTTAAGATGAAAGATAGAAGAAAGAAAGAGAAGGTAAGTCTTGGTGCTAATACCTAATTAAATAATTACCCTGCCTAATCTGCCGTCTATCTGAAACACAGCAAAGCTGTTTGATGAATTAAATGAAAAGAAAGCAAGATGGTGGTACCTATGATCACCATGACACAGGCGCGTGATACTGAGCATCCCTCCTCCTCCTCCACCTGGTAGTTTAAATTGATCAAAAATAATTAAATAATGGCCGTCTTGGCGTTCATTGATTGGCCCATGTTCAGCAGTTCCCGGATAGAGGCTGATGATGATTATGAAATCAAATCCCACAAAGTGCAAATACATAATATTTTGTAGTATAATTTGTATGATGAATTTTATACGCGTCTGCACATTTAAGTTATATAAATTTCTTAATATTTTTCTGCTCTAGTAACAAAAGTTTAAACTAGAATAACGTATTGTTCGTTAATATATTTCTACAAAGTATGAATGGCAACCCTAACTTTTAAGCACTCATCTAGTTCATGACTGTAATAGTTTCAGTATAGTATCACGAAAGTCTTTTAGCACTGGAATATTTCCACCAAATGTGGTATACTAAATAAAATGAATAATAAACTTCTGAATTATGACCCATTGTTTTCGTACATATTTACTTTATATTATGTAGCTTACCGGATCGAGTGACAACTGAGCGGTGGATATTTATGTTAATGTTTTTTGGGTTCCGTACCCAAAGGGTAAAACGGGAACCCTATTACTAAGACTCCACTATCCGTCCGTCCGTTTGTCATTAGGGTGTATATCAAGAACCGTGATAGTTAGACAGTGGTAGATTCAATTGACGTTCAAAAAGATACTGTATTGGTACTATTTTGAATAAAAAAAAAATGATTTTAATTTTGATTGACAGTTGAAATTTACACAGATGATGTATTTCTATTGCCATTATAACGAACAATACTAAAACAGAATTAAATACAGCTTGGCAAAAATGAGTATGGAAAAAATGAGGGCGCCACTTTCACTTAGGTCTCATCATAATATGGAAAATCAGTAAGATAATTTAATAAAATTGTTAAAAATAAATGTTAAACACTAAGCTTTACTCAAAATCTATTATTTGTCGACCAAGTATTGTCAACATCATAGGTTTTCATTTAGTAAATTTTTTAGTTCCACCTGTCACCACGTCATACTCTTTTTTGCCAAGCTGTAAATATTTAAAAGGGACTCCCGTATGATACAACAGACGTGTTTTTTTTGTTAAAGTGTCTAAAGTTGTATATATAATGGTAGGGAACCCTTCGTGGGCCGTCAGACTCGCGCTTGCCCGGATTTTTTATATATATTTGATTACTTGTCTTATAGTTACTAATTGCAAGTGACGAGGTCAGTGAGCACGGCTATGAAGTGAGCTTATATTATGCTTATGATATGGCTTCGAGCCTCCATTACATCCAAAAAATGAGTTTCTCTAAATTTCCACGTGCACTTGATTCGTACATTATGCTGTCAAGTCTTTCGATCTTGACAAAAATAATTATTTCGGATACGTATTTTTAGCTCATAACTAGTACTAAAATAAAAGTAAAATTACCTGAATGCATTTGTCTCTTTTTATAATTCTATAGCTTCTCAGTTTAAATGTGTAGTTAAAAAAAGAATTGCGATTCAAAACATCACAAAAACGTTTTCAAGCGAACATCTCAGTTCCCTCAGCCGTAATTGATTTTGTAATTATGACGTAACAAAAGACTCGCAACAGGTGCAGAGACATTAACAATAATCTTGCTTAGGGTAATGACGTAGTCAGAGGAATCATGGCGGCCTTGCAATTAGCATTGCAAGAGTAGACTAAAATGGAAAGATTGCCGTCACGGGACTGTAATATGTTAATTTCAGAATTCAGAATGAATAAGAACATAAAAGGAAAGATGTAAAAATAAAGAAATATGGTATACGCGCACGTAATGACAGCGTCATTCCGTTTACTGTCACGACATTTGAGTCGTTTTACTATCCAAATACACCAATTTTGTTTCACATATTTTTTCACACACCTCACTTCATTATTCACACAATAATGGAGTGAGGTGGGAGAAATGTACTGCGGCCGTCTACATACATAGAGACCACCATCTTTCTTTTTTTGTCAGCCATCTTTGTTGGGTTCCGGATAGATGGACTGGACAGGATTTGTAATTAATTAAAAATTATTGACCTTGCCATAACTATCTTCACCATATTCTATTCTTCTTAATTTTTATCGAGAAGCTAAATATTTCGATATTATGTACTGATATTAGTATCGTCTCGTGAACAAGACATTTAAAGGTAATAACGAAGGATCGAGTTCTGCGAAATAGTTATAAATACGTAATGAATTAGCATCGAGCATATAGCCAGATAGAGTAGTTATGTGTCACTAACGTAATAGATATTCAACCAACCAGTTATCCGTGTGTACGTCCAGTGGCCAATCATCCATTACTGGCTATTAGTCAGCCAATCAGAGCGCAGGACCGGCGCAACGTCGCAGCACAAATTTGGCGGAATTCGTTTTCATACAAAACACATAACATTACCGCTCTATTCCGATTATATTCTCGATGTGAATTTGATGGTATAGTGCCAGATGACCTCATTTATGAGCTTTTATGAATTTTATTATAATCACCATATTGCTCAGCAGGGTCAAGTGATGACGCACAACCAGCGGGCCGGCGTGATAGCGGGCTCCGCTCACCTGGCGCTGCAAGGCGTCTCCAGGGAGCAGGCTGGGAAGTATGTCTGCATCGCCTCTAACGTGGAGGGAGACGGAAGATCAGCACCAGTCAGCTTGCAAGTCATATGTAAGTGTTTCAACTAAACAACCATGTTTTTCTCAATTGGATATATTGGATACTCAAAGGATCGGTTGACTTCCAAAAAAATGAGACAACAATCTCTAAGCAGTGGCTGGTTGGTTGCGTTGGACATGGACGGTGGTCTTGGCGTTTATTATAAGGGACCTTTGTCCAGCAATATTCAGAAAAAGGTAAGATCATGATGATGACACCTAAAATAAATTATAATACTTTTCGTACGTACTTACGTTAAAATCACACATCCATTTCGCAAACCCCAAATGTCCCAACGATTAAAAACTTATAAAGATATTTCGAGTCGAAATTCCAAAACGCAAATGTTAGCTGGTGAAAATTAAAATGGAATTTTTTATTAAGCCGCACTAATGAATGAGGAAGTTCAAATATAGGCCACATGCCATTATAATTTGGGCTCCCTTATAATTACGGCGAAGGGAGGTTAGACAGGTGACACTGAGTAAATCAAATATCAGGGATAGATGATAGCTTAAGCACCACTACTATGTATCAAGCACACCAGTTCTTTCACTGCTATGTTGTACTAGCTAAAGTAGCTTCGCATACTACGCTCGCTATATAGGTAGGCTTTTACCGTGATACTGTATGGTGGTAGGCTTTAATTAGGTACCCATTTTATAGCAGAGACCATGATTCTTGAATTCTCCATGAATAAACAAACGATCGATTATATTGATATATAATAGATCGTTTGTTTTGTTTGTTTAATATCGAAGCAAGTATAGTTTTAGCAGGCGTGCCGTGATAGTAATTGGTGGACGTCGCCCATGAACACCAACTAGTTTACTTACCTTGAACTAGCCCAGTAAAATCATTTATGTGTTGCCGATCCTGAGCAATGAGATGTTAAGTCTCAGTGCTAGTAATTACACTAGCTCTCTTGCTCTTCTCTCAAAAACACAGCAAAGCTGTTTGGCGGGAGAAACAAGCAAGATGGTGGTACCCATGCGGTTGGGAGCGCGGCACAGCGCATTCCTCCTAACGGTAAATAATATTAGGTCTTTACACATGAAATTGCCGTTTTGTATGAAAAAATTTAAACGATTTTTTTCATGTATTTTTTTTTGTATTAATCGAAGTAATCACCCATGCAATCAATGCATCTTTGCCAACGCAGTGGCAATTTATTGATGCCCTTCTCAAAGAAATCATCTGGACGGGAGGCAAGAAATTCTTCAAAGGCATTTTGTACTGCCTCTCCGGTATTGATTTTTTTTTAAACTAGGTGCCACTAGTATAATATAATAAAATAATAATATCACCTCGCTCGCTCTGTTATCATTTATTTTTTTATTTAGTGTGACGTATCCAAATACATTCACAACTGTGACATCAGGCTACTCTCAAATATTGGAAATTAAAATCTATACTAATATTATAAAGCTGAAGAGTTTGTTTGTTTGTTTGAACGCCCTAATCTCAGGAACTACTAGTCCGATTTAAAATAATATTTCAGTGTTAGACAGCCCATTTATCGAGGAAGGCTATAGGCTATATAACATCACGCTGTGACTTATAGCAGTTGAGTAACGCGGGCGAAGCTGCAGGCAACAGCTAGTCTTTAATAAAAACCCGCAACAACGATCGTAAATATTGAAAAAGAACCACTTTTATATGTTCATTTGGAACATGTAAATGAAATTTTTATTCATTTCTAGTAAAAAATGTACAAAAAGCGCGGCTGCGGTTATTTCATCAGCTGTATCTGGGCCATCGCTGTCTTGATTATATTCAAACTGTTTCTATTTTTTTATTTTCATCCATTTTTCCGTGAGCGAAGATGGCCTAGTGGGTACGGGCTCCGCCTTAGTCCTCTTGAGTGAGAGCCGAGAGGTCCGGATCCAGACCCCCCCTGTGATGCCTAGAAATGGATTTTTCTTAATTTCTATGTGCACCTGAACATGAGACCATCGCTAGCTCAGCAAGGAAACATCGTGAGGAAACCTGCGCGCATGCCTGATTAGATTAAAAGTCTTTAAAGGTGTGTGAAGTTCACCAACCCGTATTGGGCCAGCGCATCGGTGACCTATGGCCCAAAACCCTCCTCGGTTGATTTGAGGAGACCCGTGCCTAGCAGTGGGATATAATATAAGGCTTGATGTTATTATATTATTATATCCATTTTTTTTATCCTGACGTAAAAGGAGTAGTAAATTAAATCGCTTTGTGTCTGTTTGTAGCACTTATTGTGTGAGCCGATGTGGCTTTTCATTTGAAAACATGTTTTCTGCCTTGGCCTTTTGAGAAATGTCATCAAAATCGGTTAGCCATTTTGTTTATTTAAAATGTTCCTTATTCTTCGCGGGGAGTAGGTGGCATCCATATTATGTTACTTATATGTACCGTCCTTATTTCTTAAATCCAGCAGAGGCAGGCTAAAATTACTGTCCCCAAGATTTTCCGTCTCTGGGTAGAGACCTTTATACAAGACAATAAAAATTTGTCGCGGGCCTAAAATCAGCGCGTCAGTAATGAGCGCCGTTTTTAATTCTATAATATTCTTAGAGTTTCTATCATTTGTGCTTAGTTGTCTATACCTTTTCCTCCTTATAGGTTTATTTAAAAAGTGTGTGTGAGAGAGAGAGAGATTCATACACAGCAAAAGGGAAACCTTGGAATGGAAGCCTTTTTTCAACGCCTTTAAGCGCGGCCGCTAGAAATAGAAACCAATGAAATATAATTTTGTTCTTTTAGACAGATAAGTTTTATTTAAAAAAAAAATTTAAACAAAAATTATAACCGACTTCAAAAAATAAAATAACTAAAAAGTAATAAAATAATCGCGTTTCTTTAATTTTTGTGTCTACAACTAATAATCATCTTGTACTTTCTATTAATGTACAATTTTTGCGTTTACCACGTCATTATTGTTACTTTTGGAGTCGGTGTCAGCCAAGGTAGTTAGGTACCTACAGCAGCAAATACGACACTGGTGGCGGACGTATTTGTTGCTGTACCTGGTCTACTACCTATTTAACTTAGCTGACACCGATTCCAAAAGTAACAATAATAACGTGGTAAACGCAAAAATTGTACATTAATAGAAAGTACAAGATGATTATTATTTGTAGACACAAAAATTAAAGAAACGCGATTATTTTATTACTTTTTAGTTATTTTATTTTTTGAAGTCGGTTATAACTTTTGTTTAAAATTTCTTATTTCTTAATTTTTAGTGATTCATTAAAGAAAGACATACAAAGATAGACATTTTGGCATATTTAACCGTATGATGTTAGCCCAACCAAAGCTGTAAATCGCCGAGGAGTTCCCTCGACTGTCTATGGTCTCCATCATCAGACCTGTAATGGCACTTATCGCCCATATGGGTGCAAAGTTATCATCAGCATAAATTAATTAAGCCCAATCACAAGGTAGCTACTGTAAACTATTTAGGAGTTCCCTTAACTGAGCTTCGTCTTCATCATTAGACCCCCAATCACAGTCATAACCCATCTAGGTGTAAAGCTCCCATCAATACAAATTAATCAAGTCCAAACACAAGGTTACGGAAGTAAATCGTCGAGGAGTTCCCTCGACTGTCCTCCAGCTCCAGCATCAGATCGACTCTAGACCTTCATTAAATTATAGTGCTTTAAAATGCTTATAAAAAAAAAATAAGTGCACTAGTCGCTCCTACGAATTTCGAAAGTTCCCCTCGATTTCTCTGGGATGCTATCATCAGATCCTGGTTTCCTTATCATGGGACCATTTGGCAAGTATACCCTTTCGAACAAAAAAAGAATTTTGAAAATCGGTTCACAATTGACGGAGAAATCGGTGTACATACATTTAAAAAAAACCGGCCGAGTTGAGAACCTCCTCCTTTTTGTTGAAGTCGGTAAAAAAAAAAAAAGATTCCGACGAATTGAGAACCTGCTTCTTTTTGAAGTCGGTTAAAAATCACTTATAAAACTCTACTGCCGTCTACCAGTCTTCTTTCAAGATATTAAGGTCATATCATACAGTCCAGGACGACGAAAAATATTATAGAAATATATACTATATACTTTCATTTAACTATCTCATTCCCTCGCAGGCTAAATCATATTTATGATATGACTAGCTGTTGCCCGTGGCTTCGCCCGCGTTAACTTAGATTACAGATTTATCCGGAGTGATAATGATTATTTTTGATTAAGTTACTCCTTACTATAACTTACACACAGTGAAAGTCCCGTAAAAATCGGTCCAGCCGTTTCAAAGACTAGCCAGAATAAACCGACAGACAGACAGATAAAAAAATATTTTTTGATGTAAGTATCGTATATTATAATATATGACCTGGATGATATATATATATATTTTTTTTAATAAAATGAAATTTTCTAAAAATGATTCCTAGCTAGATCGATTTATCGCCCCCGAAACCCCCAATATACTAAATTTCATGAAAATCGTTGGAGCCGATTCCGAGATTCCAATTATATATATATATATATATATATATATTTTCCTAAATCTTTAAATGAGCAATTCTTGTATTCTTGTATATATATATATATATATATATATATATATATATATATATATATATATACAAGAATACAAGAATTGCTCATTTAAAGATATAAGATAAGATGTACGTTCATATGCATTTAATGAAATGCTTTTAATTTGCGATTACAAACAGACACTTAAAGGAGACGGGCGAAAGTTCATAGAAAGTTGGGCCCGACGTTACAGTAACAATTACTTCATGATTTTATTTATATGTTCATACTTGTTCGAAAAAACTAAAATTTTCATGACTGTTCCATGGGAGACAAAAGTTGTAGGGTGTTTTTGATTGAACAAAAAATGATAGTCTAGCTTGTTTATAAATTATTCTTAGTCCATATTCTACAGTTACTTTAGGAAAATAATTATAAGACCTCGTTGTAGATTAGATTTACCAAACAATATACCAGATATTATTGTAGCCCCACCCTGGATCGGAGCCTTGTCGCGGCGGTGGGGCTTAAGCCTGAGGTGCAATCCAGTACTTTAGGCAACCAATTCGATCCTGGGCGGCAGCTGGTTCCGGTCACTGCCGGCCAAACCGCTCCCCGGTACACAGTGCCGGGGGTGGTGGTCGCCATCTCACGTCGAGATGAGGACCGCGAGGAAGAAAACCTCACTAAAAAATTACCCCAATCCCAACATAAGCTCAGGTGCGCGGCGAGGGGATGAATGGCTGGAGGGTCTCCAGTCCCTAGCGCACCATTGTTTTGAGACGTGTACGGGTTCCGCTCGACCCTAATGAGCATTCATTCTTAAAATGAATAGACAAAGCAAAATGGAAAACAGTCCCCGGGCGGGTCCCCGAAAGGGGGAATCCCGCACCACGCCAGAATTGGCGGAGGTCTGCCCCACGTATTACGGGGGGGGGCACAATTTGCTTCGGGGGTTCGGTTCGTCCGGACTCACGTGACCTGGCTACCCTAACGGAACAAGATAATGCATGCGATATGGAAAAGACGGTTGTAGAGGTGAATGTAGAGGGGATAGAGGAGACGAGTCAAAGCGATGCGGAAAGTGTAAGGTCGTCTTGCTCATCAGTTAAAGGGAAGAGGAAACCCCGGGTCGATCGGGCTGGAAAAGGAGGAATCGAGGTAATGGAAAGTAGTATATCGGGGAGGGGCAGTGTTAGGGGCAGAGGAACTGTTCTATCTAAGGGGAAGGCGGGCAGGGGTCGCCCAAAGGTAAGAAAGGAGGCGGATTCAGATGGAGTTCTGGATGGAATGTCTGTGACATCGTTGTCGGAGTCGGAGCTCGGTCAGAAGCGTTTGTTTTCTGAGGTGTCGGGGGGTTCCGGCTCGGACACCGAGACAGGGGGGGATGCCGCAAGGAAATCGCAACCGGCGCCGAAGAGAGGAAAGGCGGTTTCGCTGTCTCGTGCGCGGGCGGCTCTTAGGGATAGGACTGAAAAGGAGGAAGAAGATAGCCTTGAGCTAGCCCTTGAGAGGCGGGTTTTTAAAAAGCCAAAAGAGGTTACTGGGGAGGTGGAGGAGATCCCAGGGAACCTCGAGGTGGAAAAGATGGGAGCGGAAGAGCTTAGGCTGGCGGCCGAGACTTGTTTAAATACGATTCTTGGCCTGACCGGCAAATCAGTCAACCTTAGGGGGGGGTACGCGGCTAAGATCCGTAAGGCCGCCGGATCCATCAAGGAAGTCCTGGAGTCCCTGGCGATTCGCACCGAGACGGAAGAGGCGCGTAAGCTGAGGGCCGACAATAATCGGCTCCAGCGTGAGCTGGACCTTGTGCGGGAGGAGGTTCGCGCCTATAGGCGCGAATTTGAAGATAGCCGCAAAAAGGCGGCCGAACCAAGACAAGCCGCAGTACCGGCCAACTTCATGGAGTTGGTCGGCAATGTCGTAGACGATCGCCTGGCGGCCCTGAACCTTCTTGCTGCTCCTCCTTGTCGTCCCCCACTGGCGGGGGACAAAAAGGAGTTGGCGAGGAACACGAGGGCTGCCATTGCGGCGTCAAGAGAGCAGGCGACGGCTGCCAACGTTGCTGAGAAAGCGGTGGGACCGGATCTGATAGAGTTCCCTGCCTTGCCCAAAGCCTCAAAAAGCAAGGGCAAGGGCAAGGGAAAGGGCAAGGCCCAACAGGAGTGGACTGCATTTGGTCCCACCACTTCGAAAGGAGCTCCTTCCCAGGGGAGGGAGGAGGGGGCCAAGGCCCCGCAGGAGCCGGTGGAGACCTGGACGGAGGTCGTCCGCCGGAAATCAGCAGGAAAGAAACCGGCGGCCTCTATGCAGCCGGCCAAAAATCTAGCAGCAAAAAAGCCGGTGGCATCTAGGCCGTCGGCCAAGAAGGAGGCTTCCAAGCCAAAATTGTCGCTCCCCCGCTCCACGGCCGTAATTATAAAGTTACGGCCGGAGGCAGCGGCTAAGGGAGCGTCGTATGGCTCGGCCTTGCTTAAGGCCGAGCAAAAGATAGACCTGGCTGAGCTGGGCATCTGCCCGCTCCGGTTTCGCCAGTCGGCGACCGGGGCGCGCCTCATTGAGGTGCCTGGCTCTGCGAGCGGTGACAAGGCAGATGCCCTCGCCGCTCGCTTGAAGGAAGCCCTTGCCGAGGAGGTGGAGGTACTCAGGCCCGAGAAGAAAGCCGAACTGAGAATCTCGGGCCTGAGTGATGCGGTCACTGCGGAGCGCCTTGCTACCGTGGTGGCAAAGGAGGGCGGCTGCAACCCCGGGCAGGTCCACGTACGGAATATCCGCACGGGGCAAATGGGCTCGGGGACAGCCCACATTGAGCTCCCGGTTGCAGCGGCAAAGAAACTGCTGCAACTTGGGAGCATTGCGGTAGGATGGAGCCGCGCTCAACTCCACCTCTTGCAGGCGCGCCCCAGGCACTGCTTCCGGTGCCTGGGAATAGGGCACGTTGCTGGCGCGTGCCAATGTGTGACTGACCGCAGCCATCTTTGTTATCGCTGCGGTCAGCCCGGCCACAAGGCCGCTGGATGTTCGGCCACCGCACACTGCGCGGTGTGCGCGGACGCCGGAAAGCCGGCAGGCCATGTGATGGGGGGCATGGCATGCAAACCCCCATCAACCCGCGGGAAGTTCCCCTCCCAACAAGATAAGGAGGGGAACCGAGTGGAGTCGGCAGACGCTGAGATGGCCAAATAATGTCTAGGCATCTCAGCGTCCTCCAGGCGAACGTCAACCACTGCGCCGGGGCTCAGGATCTTTTCTTGCAGTCCATGGCGGAGTGGAGCGTTGACGTCGCGATCGTCGCCGAGCCATACGCCGTGCCTACCAGCCCACACTGGGCAGGGGACACCGATGGCTCGGTAGCGATCGTGGTGAGGCCTGGAGCCGGCCCCCCCCTCGCAGTCAAAGCGAGGGGCCGCGGGTACGTGGCGGCGGTTCGGGGAGAGGTGGCTTTCGTCGGAGTTTACTTCTCACCGAACCGCGATTTGGCGGCCCTGGAACGGTTTCTCGACGTTCTGGGGCCGCTGGTGGGGCAGCTAGCTCCCCTAGAGGTGTTCGTGGCCGGGGACCTCAATGCCAAGTCCACGGCATGGGGCAACCCAGTCACGACTCCAAAAGGGAAGGAAGTGGAGGAGTGGGCGCTAGCTGCCGGGCTGTCCCTGCTCAACATAGGGACAGTCCAGACGTGCGTGCGTTGGTCGGGAGGTTCCGTGGTGGACGTTACTTTCGCCACGCCGGCCATCGCACGCAGAGTGGAGGGGTGGAGGGTGGAGACGGAGGTGGAGACCCTCTCGGACCATCGATACATAAGGTTCGAGGTGTTTCCAGCCCCCGTCCGTCCGGCGTCATCGTCGTCGTCCAGGGGGAGAAGCCAGTTTCCGCGTTGGGCACTTTCAAAGCTCGACCGGGAACTGGCAGAAGAGGCCGCTATAGTCAGCCGGTGGAGTCTCCCACCGCTGTCAGAGCTAAGGGTGGATGAGGCGGCTAACCGGCTCTGCGACGCATTCACCGCGGTCTGCAGAGCGGCCATGCCGCCCGCGAGACGTCCACCCCCGCGGCGGGCGCTCTACTGGTGGTCAGATGAGATAGCTGGTCTCCGGGCCGCCTGCAATCGGGCCAGACGGCTTTATACCCGGAGCAGGCGGCGGCGCCCCCAGGACAGGGACGACAGGCTGCGCAGGATCTACGCAGAAAAGCGAAATATCCTGCAGCAAGCCATTTGCCGAGCCAAGGAGGAGGCCTGGCTGGAGATGGTTGAGGGTCTCAACAGAGACCCCTGGGGTCGACCATACATATGGGCGCGGAACAAGCTCCGCGCTCAGTCGGCCCCAATCAACGAGACGCTCCAGCGGGGCCAACTGGGGAGGATCGTCGGGGAACTCTTCCCCGACACGCCCGTGGGCTATACGCCCCCCAGGATGGCTCGGCAGACGCCGGACGAGGAGGGTGTTCCGCCACCCGTCACGGAGGCTGAAATGGAGGTGGTTCTGTCCCGCCTCCAGAGTAAGAAAAGGGCGCCGGGTCCAGACGGGGTGCATGGGAGGGTCCTCGCGATCTCTCTCGCGTACCTCGGCGATAGCCTTCGGGAGCTGTTCGACCGCTGCCTGCGGTCCGGACAGTTCCCGAGGGCCTGGAAGGAGGGTCGGCTCTGCCTGATACCAAAGGCAGGGCGGACCCCGGACTCGGCTTCGGCGGTGCGACCGGTGGTGTTGCTGAGCGAAGCTGGGAAGGCCTTGGAGAAAATTGTGGCCTCCCGGCTCGTTCAGCACCTGGAGGAGGGCCCGGGACCGGGACTCTCAGAGTCCCAATTTGGGTTCCGGGCACGCCGGTCGACCGTCGACGCCCTCAAACGCCTTCGGGCGGTGACGGTTGAGGCGGAACACAGAGGGGAGGTGGTGGTCGCGGTGTCTTTGGACATCGCGAACGCCTTCAACAGCCTCCCTCACAGTGTGATACGGGAGGCACTGAATTTCTTCGGAGTGCCCCCGTATCTAAGGAGGCTGTTGGAGGCGTACCTCTCCGAGAGGAGGGTAGCCTGCGAGAACCGGTGTGGGTCCGTAGAGTGGTGGCGAGTCGGGTGCGGTGTTCCACAGGGGTCGGTTCTTGGTCCGATCCTGTGGGACATCGGCTACGACTGGGTTCTGCGAGGCCGCCTCCTCCCCGGGATGGGTGTCATATGCTACGCGGATGACACCCTCGTGTATGCCCGGGGACGAGGCTATAAGGAGGCGGCGCGGCTGGCCGAGGTCGGGATTGACCTCGTGATCAGCCGCATAGAGAGGTTAGGGCTTCGGGTCAGACCTGAGAAGACCGAAGCCCTTCTCTTCCGCGGGACCGGGCGGAAAGGACCCCCACCGGGGGCTGCCCTCCAGGTCGGAGGGGTGAGGGTCAGGATGAGCCCCCATATCAAATATCTGGGGCTCATCCTTGACGGAGGGTGGACCTTCGGCCCACATTTCTCCATGTTGGGACCGAAGGTTGCGAAGGCGGCAAGTGCACTGGGCAGACTCCTCCCGAACCTCGGAGGACCCAGCACCGCCTGCAGGCAGCTATACTCCGGAGTCTGCCGTAGTATGGCGACGTACGGTGCACCCATCTGGGCGGATCACCTTACTGGGAGGAATAAGGCCCGGCTGCGGTCGGCGCAGCGGGTCATCGCGGTAAGAGTGATCCGGGGGTACCGTACGGTTTCGTGGGCAGCAGCCACTGCCCTAGCCGGTGACCCCCCGTGGGAGCTTGTGGCGGAGGTTCTTGCCGAGATGCACTCCTATGTCTCGGATAGGAGGTCTCTTGGCGAGAGCCTTACGCTAGACGGGATTCTTCGGGTTCGCCGACTAGGGCAAGAGGCGTTAATGCGGAGGTGGGGGGAGGACCTGGCGCAGCAGCCGTATGGCAAAAACCTGACGGTTGCTCTGCGTCCGGTCCTTGAGCGGTGGATGCGCCGTAAGCGCAAACCCCTCACCTTTCGTCTGACACAGGTGCTCACCGGGCATGGTTGCTTTGGTGAGTACCTGTGCCGGACGGCCCGCAGGGAGCCGTTGACAGTGTGTCATGATTGTGGCGCGGCGGTGGACTCAGCCCAGCACACACTCGAGGTGTGCCCGAGATGGGCGGCGCTGCGTCACGGTCTGACATCAGTCATCGGAGGGGACTTGTCTCTGCCGAGCGTCATCACCGCGATGCTCGGTGACGACGAGTCCTGGACGGCGATGGTCTCCTTCTGCGAGGCAGTAATGTCCCAGAAGGAGGTCGACGAGCGGATGAGAGAGGAGGCCGCCGACGAGGCCTCCTCCCGCGGGCGACGAACGGGGGTGCGTAGGAGGCGCTATTTAATGCGCCTCCAGTAACGCCCCTGTGTTCGTGTCGGGCCCAGGATGGGAACCTGGGTCTGTATGGCACGACGTCGTGGGGACTGCTTAGTAGCGGCCGGGCAGTCCCCCCCTACGAGGAGTAGTCTGGCCTTCGCCGGGGCCAGCCTGTCGCTGAGGTGATCCTGTCTGTTGCCTGCATATCCGGGACCCTCAAAAAGCGGCTGAAGGCGCTCGCAGTGGTTTTAGTTAGGGTGGGCACTCCCAGGTGCGAGTCCCACATTGGGTCAGGATCTACCCGAAGATCCTGGCTGCATCCATAAGGATTTCCCTGCGAAAAAAAAAAAAAAAAAAAAAAAAAAAAGATATTATTGTAGGGTAACAATCCAACTAGATCTAAGATGTTTCATACGGTTATTATTCAAGAAGACGAGTTTGAATTAAAAACATTTTATTTTTTATTGATTTATTATCAACTTCATCGTAAACAATTAAAATATCATCTAAATACTGTGCAGGTGGTATCAAATTCTCTTGATGTCTTACCCAGCTTAGGTACCATATTATTGATATTACATGACAGTCATCAACCCACTGTTCTCTTCCCTACTAGACAATTACAATAATATTGTTTTATGTCCCCTATACTATCAAGAGAACAGTCAATTAAAATAGGTTTTTGTCTTTTGAGCTTACATGCCACGGTTGCTGTTTGTGTTAAACGTTTGACAGTTCACAGTTATTGCCTGTATAAAAAATACTATTGATTGTGAAATCGATTTTATCATCAATTTCAGATACATTATACGATATATCTAAAATTGTATTTATAAATTAATATATTTATGATCAATATACAATTTTTTTAGGAATATTTTAAGTTTGTATTTTGGGAGGTAAATATTACATAAAAGAAGTTTTGTCAAAAACTTGTCTTTAGAATAAACATCACAATAGTGTTCAAAGTAGGCACGGCACGTAGGTAATACTACTTTTTGAAGAAACTTAAAGAAAAGAAATATTTACGACTCGAAATACATACTTAAAATATTTCTAAAAAAAATGTTGTATCGATAAAGTGTATTGATATGAATTTGATAAATCAATTACCTTTTTCTTACTCTGGCAACATAGAATATCACCAAAATAAACATGAAGGAAATCAGTCATCTTATGAATATTTTTTTAATTTGTTATCCCATGATAAAACTGCTTCATATTTCACTGTTTAATTAAAAAAAAAAAAGATAAAAAATATTGATTTATTTTTTATTTGTGTAACGTTTAGGCCCAGAATAGCCCGTCTCCTTTTGTTTATTTGTATAGATATTATAGTTTTTTGGGTTCATCAATTTTTTTTATCAAATAAGGTACTAAAGAAGTTTCACTTCAACTCGGTATTATGGCCGATTTGTAACAAATTAAAGCTAATTCAAACAATAACTTAAATCAGACATTAAGGAATGTTAAACTATTCGCCTAATATCAGAAGATATAAATTGTTGGGAACAAGCTGTATTGTCGTTGAACCTTAAGTTGGGCATTGTTCGAAGTAACAATGTTCGAGTTATCGTATTGGCAGGAAGTTTGCCTTAACAACCGTGAATGAATATTCAGATGTATAGGAATCATTTGGATGATTCCGCAGATGCCGCAATTCTGCCATTTGTTGCTACATTATGATGTGGTCTTGTTAAAAAGTATTTTACATATCACACAAGAGTCATATTTGAGATGATATATAGACAGGTATAGGTATGTATCGATAGATGTAAACTCAATTGTATAAAACACAATAGCAAAAAAAAGTTAGAGATAGGGGACATCCATAAATTACGTGAGGTAAATTTGACAATTTTTCGACTCCCCCCCCCCTCCCCATAGGTGAGATTTGGTTCGACCCCCTCCCCCCCGTTCTAATCTCACGTGAGATATTTCTAAACGTGTATTTTAATGTAAATGTCGTGGCCCTATTTTACAAAAGACATTTTATTTAATGAAGTTAATAAAGACGTACGAGTCTTAAGTTCGCTGACTGTAATCTAAAATCATAGTGATGTTGAACAATATAATACTATCAAAATTATTACAGAACACTTATTCTAAATCAGTGCACTATCCGTGGAGAGAATTAAACAAGAAATATGTTTTACCATAATTTGACCCTATTTTCTTGTAATTACATACTGTTTCTTGCGAAAAAAAAAAAAACTTGATATTTGTTAAAACCCCCCCTCTCCCCCACGTGAGTTTGGGTGAGCTTCTGCTCGACCCCCTCCCCCCCTAAAAAACCTCACGTAATTAATGGACGCCCCCTAGTGCCATGCTGCATTCCAGTCGAATTGGGCCGGCACGACCGGGGTGGTACCTCTCGCTCACATAACACCGGCGTCAAGTGACAGCTATGCTGCGTTTCGTGTGTTATATGTTTTCAGGTGATCCATTGGGGGATAGGAAAAAGGAGGACAACGCATTTGAATAACTTTTAGATGTGCGGATGTCTAGGAGAGACGGTAGTCAACATAAGGCTCCTAATGCTCGGTTGCCTCCTTGAGACAAAAAAAAAGAAAATTGTTAATTACTTTTAAACGGTTGAACCGGTTCTGATAAACGCATGTCTAAGAACCACCGCTACAAATAAAAAAAACTGCATCTAAAATTATTATTATTACTAACAGACCCGGCCACGCGTTGCAGTGGCTAAGGTGTATAAAGTGTGTAAGGCATTCGGGTTTCGAACCCGCAACCTCCGGCTTGAGCGTCAACGCGCTTACCATTGAGCTACATAGGTCGTCAATTAATAATGAAGGTCTAATACGTCATCTCTCTGTCTAAATGAGTTTTCGATTTGACATCATCTTGAGAATTTTACATCTGCATACAGTAACAAAATATAAACATTTAATTAGCAACAACCAATATTGAGATCAATAATGGAGATAAAAACTACACTATCTCATAATTAGAACCAAATTGTAATTTGGCTGTTGTAAAATGCTTATAAAATTTGATAAAATTGGTTCAGTAGTAGTGGAGTGACACGAAATGTTTATATATAAAGATTTTTATAAAACGGTTCACCATGTAAGAAATGCCGGACCACATACATTTAGCGGTAAAATATATACATCCATTATTATGATAAATGATCACAATTACATTGTAATAGTAATTTATTAAATTATCCTAACAGTCCAGTGATGGATAAATTTTGAAGAACAATTTACAAGTCGTAACTTTCTGTTGTTTCATGCTACTCCCATCAACTCAATTATTCACTCGACCTTCGTTATGATCGACGTTTGAGGTATCTCTATACAATTTATTAAGTATAGCTATTCCCTGCGGTGTAACCCGCCCAAAATATAAACTTTCCTTTATGGGCTTCAAAGAAAATGTATATTCTCAGATCTGACTAATAGATTCGGAGATTAGTACATTGTAATCATCTCCCGGCACTTTTCTTCCGTGTGAAAACAAATACCGCCAAATTTGTGCTGCGACGCTGTGTCAGTTCTTCATTCTGATTGGTCGACTGATGGATGGAATGTACATACTGATCACTGGTTGGTTGAATTGATTTTACGTCAGTGACCAGTTTCGGAATTTTATGGCCCACATAAATGCTTATTATATTGTGCCCGATGATTCTAACCCAAAGTTCCATAGCTGTCCTTTTTTTTAAAATACAGCAAAGCTGCATGTCGGATAATAAGCAAGATGATGGTACCCATGCAGAAGGGAGCGCGGCGCAGGGCATTTCTTCCACATTTGAAGACTATGTTAATTATAGAATACTAGCTGTTGCCTGCATCTTCGCCCGCGTTACTCAACTCCTATAAGTCATAGCGTGATGTTATATAGCCTATAGCCTTCCTCGATAAATGGGCTATCTAACACTGAAATAATTTTTCAAATCGGACCAGTAGTTCCTGAGATTAGCGCGTTCAAACAAACAAACAAACTCTTCAGCTTTATAATATTAGTATAGATTAATCTAGACAGATAACTTACAGCGTAATTGGTGTTCAAAGAACTTGCTCATAATTGCCGGGATAAGCAAAAAATATAATGAAATGAACATAAGGGATGTATTATATTTACTTAATAACAACTGTGTTATACCAATTACCTTGTACGTCATGAAATTTGAGGCGCAAACACAAATTTGATTTTCTAGCGCCGAAGTGCTATGGCGCAAGATGCGAATTCAATTTGTGAATGTGATGAGGTAGTGTGGTATTGATTTTATCGATATGTGTATTTCACTACTGATAAAGCTTGGAAATAAAAGAAGTTTATTGAATACGACATACCACAGTGCACTTAGAGCTTTCATTACGTCTGAATGTATATTAGTTTACTTTATAAACTTGTAAGTTTTTCAAATAAACACAATATGAATGATAAATTAAACTTTACACGACGAAAGAAATGATTATAAGATCCAGGCTCTTATAGGAGACAATACACGCTATTTACTTTGCATATCTATACTAATATTATAAAGCTTGAAGAGTTTGTTTGTTTGTTTGAACGCGCTAATCTCAGGAACTACTGTTCCAGTAGAAAAATTATTTCAGTGTTAGATAGCCCATTTATCGAGGAAGGCTATAGGCCATATAACATCACGCTATAACTAATAGGAGCTAAGTTAATTAAGTTAACGCGGGTGAAGCTGCGCCCAACAGCTAGTCTTTGATAAAATATGTTCATAATTTTACTTCAATTCTTGTTACTGAAATTCCAAAGATTTTGTTGATTTGTACTTTTTGGCGATTTTTTTTGTTACATGTTTTATACCCTAATTTTGTATTATTTTAGATTATCATGTATGAATAATTAAATAAATATGAAAAAAGTATATAGGCAATAAATTATTAAAAAAAAAAAAAAAATTGTTCCTCTAATTTTGCCGGCGTGGTTGTTTCGTTTTGGTTTAACAAGAATTCTAATGACCGGATGTTTCGGATACTTTATAGCAAATATGAAGTAAATATAAGCTTATTAAATTTTACATCTTTAGGAATATATTTACACTAAACGCACCCGAATGTACACTTCCGACTGTACTAGGTTGGGGTCTGTATGCAGTAGGCGGATGAAAATTGAATTTATGCATCCAACCTCCTCAAGTGTAGAGTCAATTTGATCAAACCTAAAATAAAATGTTACTACTAATACTTTCATAAACGTAGCATTCAAGTAGATGTCATCATTGTAAATCTTCTAAGAGAAAAAAAAATAGAATAGCACGAAATCGATGAAGATTCGAACCCACGATCGCTTAGTGGAGTGTCCAGTAGTAAGTTAAAGTAGAAACAACATAAAACTTTGTAAAAAACTACATCGAAAACGGTCGTGTAGCTTATTATATCAGACCATGTAATGTTACAAAGCGAATTGTGTAACAAGAGTTGCACAAATTTAACATCTATTCACCTAGACGTTAAGACGATTATCAATGTAAAATGTTTTGTGCTTTAAGACATAATGGATGCATTGTGTTTTTTCGTGTCTTATCACAATAAATTACAGCGTGGTGAAAGGATAAGTACAATTGTGTGGAAAAGTGTAAAAAGTTCAAAAAACAAAGATGCATGTTTTCTATTTGATCACAAAATGTTTAACAATGTTACTTGATATTTAGATTCCTATGATATAACTGATTAGTAGCTTGTAGTGGTACAAATATTATACGATTTTGATCCCAAGAATTTGAATCTGTCATTGAATCCATTTATGTTTTAACGAACTGTTGCCCGCAGCATCACCCGCATTAACTTACTCAACTTAACTGCTGTTTATTATTATATTTATAATTTACTATAAATTTTAGAGTGAGCTCAATAATAAGAGCAGACGAAAAAAACCAAAAGTTTGCAGACAACTATGATTGTTTTAAATAGTAAGTGAATGTATATAATATAATAAACGAGCGATTTTTTTTGCGGCGACAGTATCAAAAAAAAAATCCATAATGCATGCTGACTGTACTAATTTTCCTTTCACTTTTGTTGGTCTCGTAAAAATGTGTAAAAATAATAAAAACATGACCCAGTTCTAAATAAAGGTCCAAATCCATAATATATCGTCACCTCACTGGTAGTATTTTCGACCACCGTTCGACGCCTCATTGAATGCGATCCGAAAACTTCACAAAACAAAACTGAAAAGGTGAAAACTTCCAAAGTCCTCGCTCTGTTGGTAATTTAACTTTAGATATCTGAACTAAATTTTTGCCTTAGTTGTTTGGAATCGGGGAATTTAAAGTTCACAATTGATAACTTCTGACGTTCCATTCGTACGAGAGTTTTAAAGAATAGAAAAACTTTATTTAAATAAAATAATGGATGTTCGACGTTCGTATTGTCCGATTTGGTTGGTACCGTTGGGATCGGAAGTACATGAGGGAAGCAAGTCGCGCAACCAAATATTATGTAACTTACTAAATTTATAATAGTGATTCTTGTAGAATTTGAAATGAAAAAACTAGCCAGAGCTAACGTTACTGACTGATGAGCAAATAATTTTTAAGAGTGGAGGCCACTTTTAGGCAGATGAAGCATTGGTCGACCATTAATCAGGTGCAAAACACGATCGCCATCATGGTTCAAGCGTTGTCGTGGCGGTGGAGCTCAGTAGCCTAAAGCTAAGCCAGCACCTTGGGAAAAGCAAATTGAGCCGAGGGAGCTGCTCTTTGTATCCCTCTTATAAGAAGAGAGGACAAGGGGCGAGGATGGGAACCTCATCCCATTGTACCGTTAGGTGGAAAAACTAAAAGTTGGAAACAAGATCTCCATGCAGTGTCCGGTCCGTGTTGAATGCGAGTGGAAAGAGTTCGGCCGTCTTGGCGTTCATTGAGGGAGACCTATGTTCAGCAGTGGACGGATAGATAGGCTGATGATATTGATGATTCTGGTAGGAGTTCTTTGTAGCAGATTGCATGTTGGAATCAGTATGTTATATTGAACCTTGTTTATTCGTTTTTATTTTATTTTTGTATGTTAGTTGGATAGGCAAACTGGCAAACGTGCCACGTGATGGTAAGTGGTTGACGTCGCCCATGAACATAAACTAGTTTACCTGGAACTAGCCCAGGCAACTCATCTATATGTTGCCTATCCTGAGACATAAGATGTTAAGTCTCGGTGCCAGTAATTACACTGCCTGTCTTGCCCTTCTCTCCGAAACACAGCAAAGCTGTTTCACGGGAGAAACAAGCAAGCAAGATGGTGGTACCCATGCAGCCGGGGCGTGACACAGCGCTTCTCTCCCACCGGTCCTTCCCTCCAAACTTCTGTATTTTACAATAATTTCTTTGTAAATAATGAGACACATATTTAAACATATTTTGTTTTGAGTAAAAAGGAATTTATACTGTGATATAAAGTTACTCTTTTTATGTATTTAATTATATAAAATTCCTAATAGCATTTTTGTCCAGCTTTCGCCACTCAAGGATAGTAAAATTATAGCAAAAAAATTCTAAGATAGTGAAAATTCGTTAAAATGAAAACGTTTAAAAGATTTTCACAAATCGCTTGACATTCATCAACTGTGTGCTACGAATCACATACTAATGTGATTCGTAGCATTTTGCTACATTATTCGTAGAGCGTTACAAACATTTCGTAGCACATGATTTGTGGGCCCACAAATAATAAGGGTAAATAATGACGATGAACAAAATATATTGACAAACACCTTTGGTTACAGATAAGCCTGTATGCAAGAACGCAATGACGGCGATAGTAGGTGCGGCAATCAGCGAAGCAGCGCGGGTCACGTGTGAGGTGGACGCCTTCCCCCCGCCCAAGAACTACCAGTGGACCCTGAACAACACTTTGGGCACGGTGGAGCTGGAGTCGGTAAGTCAATGATCTCAGAAGTCTTGAAAAATGACCATACGAAATATATAAAGTGTCTAAGAACCACCCCTAGAAAACTTGCTTTCAATAAAACCGTATCGAAATCGCATTTGAGTACTAACTGACTCCGCCTCACGTGTTTTTTTGCATTGGGAAATTAAATAAGAAATAGATGATGTTAAAAACACGAAACAAATTATTATGGAACATATTGAACTGATAATATTATACTTATGTTCAATCATTTTAGTTCTATTCTTCAATAATACATATGACATGGTAATAGTGAAATCTAATAGATCATGGAAATGATTGGAGCATATTTACATATTACTTCAAATAATAAGTATGTGTGTGTACTGTGTATGTATGATATATTTGCATCTAATATGTATCTACAGGCATATAATATAATAAATATTAAAATATTAAATAATAAAAATAAACTATTAAATAAAGTCTTCTCATCTAAAAATAAATATACATATTTTGATAAAACTTCACATAAAATCACAGTAATATTCTTCACATTAAATAAAACGAGGTAACGTTTCATTTTCTAGCTTATAAATCTAGTAAATACAATTTTAATAAATAAAAATATAAATTATATTAATATTGCTACCACTTCTAGGAACGGCAGATCTGTGTAAAGTTATAGTTTCTTTGTTCACGAGTCGACCGATGCAATGCTTGTTTGTTTTGATAAAAAATATTTTAAGATTACCCACTATTTAATAGTTGTAATTGTTAGTTATTGCTAGTATAATATTTGTGTATTGTTAAGGTGTAAGTAGCATGTTTGCATATATGTTATTATGTTAGGATTAAATGCTATGTAAATTTCTCATTTTAAGTGAATTTTGTAATTCTTTATGAGAATAAATTCCTTTAAACCGAATAATGATAAAAATACGACTATATAAAAGAAAGAAAGAAAGAAAGAAAAATATTTTACCGTCCACAACAAAGATATGTTATTATAAAACATAATCATAGACAACGTTATACATATACTTCTATGACATTATTTGTTATAAATGAAAAATCATCTGAAAATAATATTCTATACGTTCTCCCGAAAATACTTTCTTTCGATGTAAGGAATTGCAAGAAAGTCATCCGGAATTTTTTAGTTTCAGCCATTTTTAGTTTCATAGTTTTTTCAAGTTATACAAGTAGCTTTATCGTCATCATCGTGATCATATTCATCATCATCATCATCATCATTTTAATGAACACCAAGACGCCTGACGCCACTCGCGTCCAGTACCAATAATATTTGTTTCTCATTTACAAAACTAATATCACATTCCTATTTGAATTGGAAATGAGCTTGATAAAAACGATTGCATATCTGTTATTATAATATTGTCGAGTATTCGCTTATCTTACGCAAACAGCTGGCTGGAGGTGTGAGGAATATTGATTCAAACGTTAATATCCAAGGGGCCGACTCATCGGTATTATAATTGGTATCTCACCTAAATATTGTCTTTACTAATATCAATATAATTTGTTCATTGTTAATATTAGATCATCAATACTGGGATTATTTTAGCAAGCATTATAAAAATATATAAATGCTAAGGGAATTCGGATGTACAAATCATTTTGTAGGGGATGAAATTGTGACTGTAAACCATTCTCGAATGCACTTGAACACACACAAAAATTTCATCAAAATCGGTCTAGACGATTAGAAGAAATTTAGTGTCACATACAAAAGCATAGAAAAATTATATGCTTACAAGGTATGACGACCTCTGTGGCTCAATGGTTAGCGAGTTGGAGTTCAAGCCGGAGGTAGCCAGTTCGAATCCCACCGGGGAATAAAATATTTCCGTGGTCCTGGGTCATGGATTTGTATTAAATTTGTGTATTATAATATAATAAAAATCTTATAATAAATATAGGTATAGTATAAAAGTATTAAATATATTTCCGTTGTCTGGTTCCCGTAACAAAAGTTCTTCGAGAACTTACCACGGGACCAGATTGACGTGGTGTAAAAGCGTCCGTAGAGAGTATTATAGGTTATTCTTATAAATAATATTACTTTAGTTAAAAGAGCGAGGCACTTTGCGGAAATCCATAAATAACGATGTGATCTATGTTTGTTAGCAATATTGTCGGAACCACATTGACAATTATATAGTTATGTAATATGAACACGCATATTATGCTCTCACTGAAGCATCCTCAAGGTCTTGTTTCTATGAGTGCGTTCATTAAACATTAGTTCATTATATTGGTGCATGCAAATGAGTACATGCGAGTGAATGCATATGCAATGTTAGAAAAAAGAAGGTGGTTTATGTATGCATATACACATAAACTATTATATACGTTTGCGGAATAGTGCTTATAATCAATATATATAAATATATAATTGTTATATAATATATTATATTATTTGAAAATATTAGTTCCACTGAGTTTGTTTCGCCGGTTCTTCTCAGTGGGCTTACCTTGGAACCGGTGGTGGATTCAATTGACGTTCAAAAAGATACTGTATTAGTACTATTTTGAATAAAAAAAATTGATTTTGATTTTGAATATGATTAGAAAATAATTTAAATAAAATTACCTTATTTAAATTATTTTCTAATCATATTCAAAATCAAAATCAATTTTTTTATGTCATAAGGAACAGAAAGCAAACGAGTGGTCGGAACCTTATGGTGACTACCGACACCCATAGACATCCGCACAACTAGATGTTATGCAGATACGTTGCTCTACGGTGGCCCATCGGGGGGATGCCCTATCCCCCCAATGGGCAACCGCACAGTGGGCTGTGCCGCGCTCCCGGCTACATGGGTACCACCATCTTGCTTGTTTCTCCCGTGAAAAAAAAACCAGAACCTCACAATCCGCACGAAACTCGACAGCATAGCTGTCACTGTATGCCGGTATTATGTGAGCGAGAGGTACTGTTACGGAGTGGGTTTTGAAGGATTTTTATGAATCAAAAACATAGATCAACTCCATTTTATTGATCATATCCCTTTTATTGGTAGAAATTAAATATACAGAACTTCTGTTTTAAAACATTGTGCCCACAACGAAGCCCAATCCCAATCAGTCGAATCATTGCATCATCTTCTTCAAGATGACTCTGTTATGTGTGCAAAAAGGAATAACTCACGTATTAGAAACGAGGACGGCTACTCAGCGATATTATTTAGGATTGTGTAATTAGATGAGAAAACAATAAGTGCTGCTTCGCGACTTTATTTAGGTCTACGTAACTAGCCAGGGCCGTATTGTGGCAGTACTAACCAGGGCTGTATTATAACACCCCGTTCGTGCCTGCCCAATTCGGCTGCAATCCATGGCACTACCCCTCACAAAACCTAACCCGGAATATATTTTCCAGGGCAAGTATACAATCGACAGTGGTCGTTCAATATTGACGTATACGCCGACAGCGGACACGGATTATGGCTCGCTCGCGTGTCGCGCCACCAACCTGGCGGGGCAGCAGATAGAGCCCTGCAGATATACTTTATTGCCGGCTGTTAAACCGGACCCGCCGACCAATTGCTCCACGCTCAATTTAACAGACGATGCTGCGGAACTCCGGTGTATTGCTGGTATGTTTTATATTATTTGATAAAGATTAAATAAACTACGTGTGTCTTTGTATGTTTATTGAATTCATTATAAATAAGTTTTCTTGTGTTGCTAGTTTCAATTGACATTCAAAAAATTATTTTTTGGTACTACATTTTTATGTATATATCTGACGACCTCTGTGGCTCAGTGGTTAGCACGTTGGCGCTGGAGGTTGCGGGTTCGAATCCCGCCAGGGAACAAAAATATTTTCTGTGTTCCTGGGTCATGGATGTGTATTAAATATGTGTATTATATAATAAAAATCTTAAATATATGTATAGTATAAAAGTATTAAATATATTTCCGTTGTCTGGTACCCGTAACACAAGTCCTTCGAGAACTATCCACGGGACCAGATTGATGTGGTGTGAAAGCGTCCATTGATATAATTATGATTATTATGATTATTATTATTATATCTTGTCGTGGTGGTAGGGCTCAGTAGCCTAGGGTGAGCCGCTGCACCTTGGGCGAAGCGAATTTAACCGCGGGGGCTCTTTGTTCCCCTCTTTTAAGAAGAGGGGACAAAGGAGGGGGAGCAGGGGGCAAAGGGCGAGAACGGGGACCTCACCCCATTGTACTGTCCCGACGTTGGGAGGGGTTGTTCTGTGGTGCGGGACAACCTCTCTGTGGAGTTGGTATCGGTCCCCTGAGGGACTGACTAGCCGTCGTGCTGCCCTGTTTTCTCAACAGATCCAGGGCACCTCACCAAAGGCGGCATTGGTGGCACTTGCCGGGTTTTAGTGGGTAGAGCTGCGTCCACCTTTCGGGCACAACAAGTCCCACATATCCGCCTGGGGAGACCGACTGTCCCGCGGGATGCCTCAGAGCATTTCCCGGAGTTAAAGAAAAAAAAGGTAACCACAGCGCGCAAGCCCCACTCGCATTTCTACTAAAAAATTTCATTCTAGTCTCGTGAAATAAATTATAGATTATTGACCCGCATATTTATGTGCTTTATATTTATTAGCCTCACCATTAAATCAATTACATGTAACGAGTACTATAATGGAGTGGTATTGAAAGTTATGTAAATTGGTTTTAATATATTATCAAATTGTTATTTATTTACCCATTCAAATTATTAATGGTTATGAAATCTATAATAGTTTATTAATTAATATTTAATTTGGGTTATCATCATCGCGTAATTAGTTTGAGGATGTTAAAGTAAGCGGAATGATTACACGAATTAACTTTTAAGTCCTGCTTATTCCTTCCGTAAAACAGCTTTGCTGTGTTTCAAAATGGAGAGAAGGACAGAATAATCTGCGACCTACCATTTTTAGCGCCTTTATTTTTTTTCTTTAACGCCGGGAAATGCTCTGAGGCATCCCGCGGGGGAGTGGGTCTCCCCACGCGGGTATGTGGGACTCGCTGCGCCCGACAGCTGGTAAATGGACGCAGCTCTACCCACTAAAACCTGACGAGTGCCACCAATGCCGCCTTTGGTGAGGTGCCCCAGATCTAGAAAACAAACAGAGCACCTTGACGGCTAGTCAGTCCCGCAAGGGACCGACGCCACCTCCACAGAGGGGTTGTCCCGCACCACAGAACAACCCCTCGCAACATCGTAACAGTACAATGGGGTGAGGTTCCCATCCCCACCCCTTGCCTCCTGCTCTTCTGTCCCCTCTTCTTATAAGAGGGGTACAAAGAGCCCCCTCGGCCCAATTAGCTTCACCCAAGGTGCACCGCTCACCCTAGGTTACTGAGCCCCATCGCCACGACAAGGCCTGAACCATGGTGGGGACCATTTTTAGCGCCTGGACTAATCGAGGATAAATTCTCAGTCATGTGTTACCTATTCCGCGACTTAAATTGATATGGGTATAGAGTCATCGTGGCCCACGACTATGATTCGGTTCACCCACGTTGTCTGTTAGTTGACGTAATAGTTAGAATCAGCAATCGGTCCTCTGGTATGGCTCTTTTTCCGAAAAACAGTAAAGCTGTATCATTGTAGAAATGGGCAAAATATTGGTAGAAGGTGGAGAGATACAATGCATGGTAAATTTTCTGCCAATTGTAAATTTTCCCACTGGTAAATTTTCTTCCGATTGATTTACTATTACTGGCCCCATTATAAAATTTAATAGACTCTTCATATAAATTATATTATGTTGCGTATTTCTTAAGTGATAATATATATTCCTTATTTTTCATTGGTCTGATTCATGAAACATTTATTATATACCGTTTTAATGAAGAACATTTTCACATTTTCAAAAGCTTTATTTATAATATTCTCTTTGTTTCTGAGAATATTTTATGATATAATATTTACATAACCTGAATGGTGAATGAAAAGGAATATTTCAAGAATCAGAATATAAAAATTGGTAAAATTCCGTTAATAAAAATCTGCATTATTTCAATACCATGAATTAATAGAAGTTTAGTCTTAATTTATTAGCAATGTCCGCGACTTCGTCTGCGCAGGATAATATTTTAGTTTTTAAAGTTTCACGATGATCGGTTAAGCTGTTTTCGCGTGAGATCCTATAACAAACAAACTTCCATTCATATTTATAATATTAGTAGAATAACGTTACGATGAAGAAGCATTGGCGTATATTATGGAGACATATTAAAATAACTATTAGAGCTCAATTGCTTCTTAAAAAAAGAGCAAACACATATTTGAAAGGTTAGCAAAACACCAGCTGCCCTGAAGTGTAGGTCATTATGGAAGAACTTAACTTCATTCAAAGAACACCAAGACGTCCTAAGCTGAAGTATGTATACGCGAATAGTTCAGTTCAAAGTTGTTACATTCTAACATTATAGTAATATGTCTACTAAACTTAGAGTATACATATTAGCTATATATCGTACGAGTGTCACGTCGCTTCATTGTGTCGATCGTAAGCAGATGCGTTATATAGATATTTATCCATAGTAAAGCGATATGAGAGTGACCTTCCATGCGTAATATATCGATATTTGAAACTAGCTGTTGCCTGCAGCTTCGCCCGCGTTACTCAACCTATTTGTCACCGCGTGATGTTATATAGCCTATAGCCTTCTTCAATAAATGGGCTGTCTAACACTGAAAGAATTTTTGAAATCGGACCAGTAGTTCCTGAGATTAGCGCGTTCAAACAAAAAAAAAACTGTTCCGCTTTATAATATTAGTATAGATTAAGACATTCATCATCATTGTCAGCGTCTATCCATTGAACATTGCCTATGTTCAGCAGAGGATGGATATCTCTTGAATGCCAAAACAGAAATGTTATTACTTCTTTTATTTTGCTTCCGAAACCATTCTTACAAATTAGTACTTCACATTTCACCATTTTAACATAAAAAAAATCGGTTGTCTGTAAAGTCGGTGTGCTGACGATAGTTGAACGTGACAACGTCATAAGAAAATGGAACGCCTCAGAGCGAGGTAATGCCGCATACGTCATATTAATTCGTTCCTGCAGGCGGCTCCATCGAATTATAAGACGTCACGTCAATAAAAGCATTTTACAAAGAATTAAAACCGACTTCAAAAATACTAAACTAAAAAGTAATAAAATAACTGTTTCTTTAATGTTTGTGCTTACAACATATAATCAACTTAATCTTCTACTAATGTACAAGCTTTGTGTTTACCACGTCATTATAGTTACTTTTGGAGTCGGTGTCAGCCAAGGTAGGTAGGTAGGTAATGTACAGCAACAAATACGACACCGACTCCAAAAGTAACTATAATGACGTGGTAAACGCAAAGTTTGTACATTTGTAGAAGATTAAGTTGATTATATGTTGTAAGCACAAACATTAAAGAAACTGTTATTTTATTACTTTTTAGTTTCGTATTTTTGAAGTCGGTTTTAATTTTTTGTAAAATGCTTTTATTTCTTAATTTTTAATGATTCCGAAATTCGTCGTCTTGGCGTACATTGAAGGAGGCATGTTCAGCAGTGGATGGATAAAGGATGATGATGATGATGATGATGATGGTGGTGGTGATGATGATGATGATGATAACGATGACCGCGACATACTATGGTATGCTACCAAAGCATCCTATACAATTGTTACATCGACACGTAATAAAATGATCATATTATCATCAAGGTAAACAAAACCAACCAAATAGGCATTATTGGGAATAACTAAAAAACGGCTTCTCAGATCTTCATAAAATTAATATGGGACCAAATTGGAAACACCAACTTTCAAACAAGAAAATAACCATCGAAATCCATTCACAAACGGCAGAGATATCGTGTCACATACATACAAAAAAAAAAAAAAAAACATACAGACGAATTGAGAATATCCTTTTTTTTTAAATTTTTCATTCACAGACCTACTCGTAATGTGACGCGTATTGTTTTGATACTGATTGAACGTTTTTACGACAATGGTCATGTTCGTACCTGTGCTTACAGTTCATACTTAGTAACGCGCGCTCTATATATTATATATACTCTAAGCTACCAACTGTCCACTGGAATATCGCTTATTTTCTTACTTATTTATTTTATACCTAATGTTTTTTATACCTAATGTGTTTTATACCTAATGTTTTTTATACCTAATGTTTTTTATACCTAATGTATATTCCAAAAGGTTACGACGGAGGTCTGCAAACGACGTACTTCGTGGAAGCATGGGAGCTGGACACTCTTGTGGCGAACGTGTCTAAGATAACACCGATCTGGAAGTTGCAAGGGCTTGGTTCTGGGAAGGCGCTGAAGTTGCTGTTTTATGCCATGAACGCGAGGGGAAGATCAGATGTTACTACACTTCGGGTGCACACTCTGTCGAGATTGGCCTTACACACAGGTAATCTATACTTATAATAAAACTGCAGAAGTTTAAATTCTGTATTAATCACTACATATTATAAAATAAAGTCCTATAATAAATGTCCCATAGATAAATGATCAGCAGCAGTCCGTATACGGCTGTATATCGAAGTGAACGCGAGTGAAGCTGCGGGCAACAGCTAGTTTATATAATATTAGCTATATCTTGCAGTTTCAAACTTAATTTTAAGGAGCTATAGGCTTATCTGATAATAATGTGTAACTGTCGAGCATATAACTGAATAGAGTAGTAATGTGACCATAAAATTCCGAAACTAGTCAGTAGTTTGTCACTGACGTAATAGCAATTCAACCAACCAGTGATCTGTATGTATGTCTCATCGGCCAATCATCCATTAATGGTTATCAGTCGGCCAATCAGAGTGCAGAACCGGCGCAGCGTCGCAGCACAAATTGGGAGGAATTTGTTTTCATACAAAAAACATAATATAACATTACCGCCACAGACCGGTCCTTATCCGTCTTGGACCAGTCACTCCATTAGTTCCACCAACAAAGACAATAATAGACTGGAAGACTCTACACGAGAAACTACAGGCTACTCAGTCACAAAAGTTGGACCAAATCCCCGATCAAATAGACAGTGCTGAGGTGGCTCACGCCGCCACCTCCTTACTAACAGAACACATAAACGACTCTATAAAAAGCGCCTCTCGTGAGATACCTACAACACACGAGAGGCGCTGGGAGCTTCCCGAGCAGCTCAGAGACCTGCTTAGACGAAAAAATGCGGCCGGTCGCGCATACCACAGATATCCCACAGAAGACAATCGGCGTACATACAGCGATTTACAAAAGCAAGTAAAGCGCGATATTGCCGAACACAAAAACGAACGATGGGACCGATTCCTCAGTGAGCTTACGCCCTCTCATACGGCCTACTGGTCGCTGGAGAGGGCGCTCAAGAACGAAACGAGCGCTAATATGCCCCCGTTGAACCGTCCGAATCAGCCTCCTGCACTGGATGATCTCGATAAGGCCGAATGCCTCGCTGACACCATGGAGAGCCAATGCTCCCCAAACGTAGAATCTGTAGATCCCGCGCACAACGTCCTTGTGGAAAACGAGCTAGCCTTGCGCGCCGCATTACCTCCAGAGGGCGATCCGGTCCCCCCTACCGACGTAGAGGAAGTAACAGACATCATTAAAAATCTTCACGCGAAAAAGTCGCCCGGTCCGGACAGGATTACCAATAGGGTCCTCAAATATTTACCGCCCCCTATAATCTATCTTCTAGTGAGCATCTTCAATGGTGGACATTGAACTGACAGGATGCGCCTTTCCAGATTCATGGAAAGAAGCGGTAGTTGTAGGTATCCACAAACCGGGTAAACCTCGAAATGAACCGACTAGTTATCGGCCTATTAGCTTACTCTCAGCGATAGGTAAGTTATACGAAAGGATACTCCTATCCAGACTCAAAAAAGTAGTAGATGAGCTCGGACTGCTCCCCAACGAACAGTTCGGGTTCAGAAACTCTCACTCCTGCGTACACCAGGTGCACCGCCTAACGGAGCACATCCTCACAGGCCTGAATAGACCCAACAGTAGGGCTAGAGTGACAGGGGCTGTGTTCTTCGACATAGCTAAAGCGTTTGATAAAGTCTGGCATAACGGCTTGATTTACAAGCTCTACCAACTACGTGTGCCGGACAAACTCGTGCTCATCATACGAGAATATCTAACAAATCGTACCTTTAGATATCGATCGGAGGGCACAATGTCCTCATTACGGCAGATAAGGGCCCCCGTACCCCAGGGCTCAGTCTTGGCACCCCTGCTATTTACCCTGTACACTAGCGACATCCCCAGAATGCCTAACATCCATATAGGTCTATTTGCCGACGATACCGTCCTCTATACGACTCATCGCAACCAAAGATTAATAACGGTCCGACTACAGAAAGCCGTCGACGCACTAGGCGTCTGGTTTAGGAAATGGCAGATTTCTGCCAACCCCGAAAAAAGCGCCGTGATTCGCTTTCAGAGAGGTAACAGTACCTCACACAGGCCTTGTAGGAATTTAGGTCAAATCTTCCTCTACGGAAACGAGGTGCCCCGAGTCAATCAGATAAAATACCTCGGCGTTACCCTCGATAGTAGGATGACATTTCATGCTCATATAAAAAGAATTAAAAAGAAGGCACTGTACGTACTACATCGCCTCTACCCAATGATTTGCAAACGGAGTAAACTGCCGCTTAGACATAAGCGGACACTTTACAAAGTTTGCATACTGCTTACGCGAGTGAAGTCTTTGCGCACATAGCACCTTCACACATAGAGACGTTACAAAAAATACAGAACCGTTTTCTAAGAACAGCAACTGGATGTCCATGGTACTATCGTAACGTGGACCTTCATAGAGAACTCGAGCTGCCTTCTGTAGCTCAACATTTTAAAGACAAATTAGAAAGGTTCTTTGAAAGAGCCAATAATCACGCAAATCCGCTAGTCGTACAGGCCGCTAGTTATGTACCCGATCCAGACTCACATCGTCTGCGTAGGAGACCGAGAAACGTCCTCCTCGATCCTCCAGATCCTATCACGGTTGCCAATAATCGTTTTCCTCTCCAACCTAGGGCATCCCGCCTTAATACACAGTACACACACAACAGTACACTCATTACACGCACTCAACACCGCCTCCGCCGTAGGTGGTGACGACCTCGTTTCCGACCGTTGGTCCCGTGATCGACAGGAAGGAAATTAGAAGCCCCGCGTTCACATCGATGCCCCGTCTCTTAGATGACGGGACGGGGGCCCCATAAGGGCCTCCAAACACACTAAAACTTAGAAAGGTTTGTGCCTCGTTGCCTCACCTATTAGACAGATGAAGTTAGAACAGACCTCAGTCTACTAGCTTAGATCATTTCAAAAAAAAAAAAAAAAAACATTACCGCGTCACAACCGACACCAGGAGGCCGTGTGGTCGCAGACTGCACGGTAGGCGGGGGGGCAACCCCCCACTTTATAAATCAAAAGTGAGCCGAATGGACTCACACTAATCCGATGAAGCATTAGGGCCTTCGGGCCATTAGCATAGATCCCTCCGAAAAAAAAAAAACATTACCGCTTTATTCTTGTGTGTAAACCGATACCTTTTCTCAATAGAAAATCAATCAATAGTTAACGTGAAAAAGTAACTGACAGACAGAGCTACTAACCTATTTATAAAATAAGTATGGAAGTTTTTTTTTTATCCTAACTATATGAGAAAATATTGATATCGTTCTCAAATTAATCATCTAGCATTGTTAATACCAATTTTTTTACTAACGCGTAATGTAACGTATTATATTTTTTATGTTAGTTGGATTGGCAAACTGGCATACATGCCACCTGATGGTAAGTGATCGACCTCACCCATGAATATAAACTAGTTTACCTGGAACTAGCCCAGGCAACTCATTAATGTGTTGCTTATCCTGAGACATAAGATGTTAAGTTTCGGTACCAGTAATTACACCGCCTATCTTGCCCTTTCTCTCCGAAAGACAGCATGCAGCTGGTAGCGCGGCGCATTTTTTTTATTTTAGTTAGATAGGCAAACTGGCAAACGTACCACCTGATGTTAAGTGGTCGACGTCGCCCATGAACATAAACTAGTATACCTGGAACGAGCCCAGGCAACTCATTTATGTGTTGCCTATATAAGATAAGAAGATAAGATAAGATGTGAAGTCTCGGTGCCACTAATTACACTACCTGTCTTGCCCTTCTCTCCGAAATACAGCAAAGCATCATGGGAGAAATAAGCAAGATGGTGGTACCCATGCGGCCCGGAGCGCGGCACAGCGCTTTCCTCCCACTGGTCAATTATAAAGTATATTATAAAACTACTTATTCTTACGGGTTTGACGCGATTATAAACAATATTTTTTTATTTAAATATATTGTGACAAATTAAATAACACCCCACCATGGTTCAGGCCTTGTTGTAGCGGTGGGGCTCAGTAGCCTAGGGTGAGCCCAGCACGTTGGGTGAAGCGAATTGAGCCGAGGAGGCTCTTTGTACCCCTCTTATAAGAAGAGGGAAAGAAAGAGCAGGGGGCAAGGGGTGAGGACGGGAACCTCACCCCATGGTACTTTCTCGACGTTGGGAGGGGTTGTTCTGTTGTGCGGGGCAACCCCTCTGGAGGTGATATCGGTCCCCTGAGGGACTGACTAGCCGTCGAGGGGTTTGCTCAACAGATCCGATGCACCTCACCAGGGGCGGCATTGGTGGCACTCGCCGGGTTTTAGTGGGTAGAGCTTCTACGCCTGGGGAGACCCACTCCCCTGCGGGATGCCTCAGAGCATTTACCGGCGTTAAAGAAAAAAAAATCGAATAACACGTATTAAAGTCCCGACTTCACTTTTTATCCCAAAGTGCTAAATTTTCAAGTTTTTCCATTTTCGTGTCCAAAACTAGCAGAAATATCCCATAAAAGAATATTTTTGGCGAAGCTTTTACAAATTTTTCTTTTAACAAAAGTAGCCAAAAAATCGTAGAAAGGCTTACATCGTGTATCGTGCTATGAATGTGCTCTACATTATTTTCTAGCTGACTCCTCTCTCTTCAACTGATATTACACCCGTCGATAAAATCTTTAGGCTTTTAAAAGTTTTTGGGTCGTCCAGATATCGTTTTCTTTTTAAATGCTGGTAACATTTGACGTGGGTTAGGTAATAGTTTGTATACTTCAGACGAGATTTAGAAATGTTTAGATAAATAAATATGTATTATATTATATTCTCTCTTTAATATGTTTCACTTTGTATAATTTCATATTTAGCGTCTTATAATATGCTTAGCACTTACCTATGATTTCATTTTTTTTATTTCTTATTTATATTATATAATTTCGGAATCCACCCTTCCTTATATATTTGACTTTCATGAAGAAGTGAAAATTATTTCGTTTTTTAATAGTAAAATATTTCATCCAACTTAAATAATTTTTTTATCAAAATGGACTAACCTATTACAGTTCAGCTTATAATTTCAAATTAATTAACTTAGTGTATCTTGATTTAAGCGCTTTACATGATTATCAAATTTTATATTAATTATACTAGCTGTTGCCCGCAGCTTCGCCCGCGTTTACTGAGATTTACAACCGTTCAGATTGATGATATTTTTTTTATGGCCAAAGTTACGCCTTATAACATCAGCTATCTGCCAGTGAAAGCCGCGTCAAAATTGGCTTAGCCGTTTCAGAGATCAACCAGAACAAATAGACAGACAATTTTTTTTTTAAATGTAAGTACCGTATATTATTTCATAGCTTCTACCCGCGACATCGGCCCCATGTAAGAAGTATTGTTTTAAATCTTATTTTTCAAATAATATGGTTCCAATTTACAATTCTTTTATGGGTCAATGTATACGTTTCTACAATAGGATCCCAGAAAACGTTCAAAACCTATCGATAAATAAATTTAAAGAAACTGTTAAAGAACGTTTGTGTGGTAAAGGATACTACAAAATAAAAGAATTTATTGAAGATACCACACCTTGGGAATAAGGCGTTTCCTACATGGCTTCTATGTATAATTATATCATATTATGTACCTATATTGTGTAATATTGAAAAGATTAGTTTCACTGAGTTTTTTTCGCCGGTTCTTCTCAGTGGACTAGTTTTGGAACCGATAGTAGTCATTTGACGTTCAATAAGCTACTTTGACGTACAACATTGAATAATTTTTTTTTTTTTTTTCAAACTATTATATTTTAAAGAATACTATTAACTTCCACTGTAAGGCCCGATAGTACGTTTTTATTAAATATATTTATTTAATTAAGTAGTACATTTTTATTATATTAAAATAACTTTTACGGATTTAATATCCGTTTATAAAGATTTTTACATGCCCGACGTTTCGGATACTTTACAGCAACCATGGTCACGGGAGGACTGAGGTGACAGATGTCCTAACGTTACAAAGTTATTCGAAACTACCCTATGATAAATCAATATTTTAATTTAAATTAGTACCTACGACCAGCAAAAAAAAAAACTACGAAAAAGAAATGTTATATTTTTTATTCCTATATTTTATTATTAAGTATAACTTATAAGCATTTCTTTTTCAAATTATTTTGGATAATTTACTAATATATGGAATTCGTTAAAAACGCGTGCAATACAAAGGTGCGATCCTCATAAGGATTCGCATCTTGTAATAGATAGCGTGATCTGCATTTTGTGTTAACGCCATCTATTGATACCTCTAAAAAACTTCTTGTTACACTTATACATCCTATGGGTCTTATTATGGGTCTCAAACTATCTCCAAATCAAATTTCCATTAAAATCGGTTCAGTGGTTTAACTGTGGTTTAACTAATACACAGTCCCGGCGTTTTAGCTGCACCACTCCCGTTACCGTGGGATTTTCAGGATAACAACTATTTTAAGTGCTACGTTAAGTACCAAAGTATCTTCATATCAAATTTCATCCAAATCTGTTCCGTGCTTTTGAAGATAGACAGTCCTTGGAATTTACCCGCATAGGTCCCGTTCCCGTGGGATTTTCGGGATAAAAACTATTTTAAGTCCTACGTTATGTTCCAATGTATCTTCATATCAAATTTCACCCAAATCTGTTCCGTGGTTTAGAAGATAGACAGTGCCGGGGTTTTACCCGCATAGTTCCCGTGGGATTTTCAGGATAAGAACTATTTTAAGACCTACGTTAAATTTCAAAGTGTCTTCATATCAAATTTCACCCAAATCTGTTCCGTGGTTTAAAAGATAGTCAGTCCCGGTGTATTACCCGCATAGGTCCCGTTCCCGTGGGATTTTCAGGATAAAAATTATCTTAAGTCGTATGTTGAGTTTCAAAGTATCTTCATATCAAATTTTACCCAAATCTGTTGCGAGGTTCAGAAGATAGACAGTCCCGGGGTTTTACCCGCATACATCCCGTTCCCGTGGGATATCCGGGATAAAAACTATCCTATGTCCTTTCTCGGGTTTCAAACTATCTTTGTGCCAAATTTCATCCAAATCTGTTCAGTGGTTTAGGCGTGAAGAAGAGACAGACAGACAGACAGACAGACAGACAGAGTTACTTTCACATTTATAATATTAGTAAGGATTTTTTTCCAGGTACATAATGAAGTGAATGAAAAAAGAATGAGTTTACCACATGTATTTGTATAAATCAAAATTATCAACGAAATTTATCTTCACCTATCTTCGCATATCATAATATATACCTACATATAGTATGGGTAACAAATGAACAAACATACAATACAATTGTTTATGACCTTGCCGGTTGTATAATAGAACTATTGTGAGAATTTTTGTGATACCGAAACCCTAGTCTAAGTAAAGCAATAACGGGCTTATAGCCCTTCGCACGCAAGGTTTGTCAACCTTTGAATCTGGTCTGACCATCAACTGACCTTGGGATTGAAAGTTATTAAATTGTCCTTTATAATAATAATATCTATGGACGCTTTCACACCACGTCAATCTGGTCCCGTGGTAAGTTCTCGATGAACTTGTGTTACGGGTACCAGACAACGGAAATATATTTAATACTTTTATACTATACATATATTTAAGATTTTTATTATATAATACACATATTTAATACACATCCATGACACAGGAACTAAGATAATATTTTTGTTCCCTGGCGGGATTCGAACCCGCAACCTCCGGCATTTCCAGTTTTCTTTTTTTAAATATTACTATCATGTTTTTGAAGTGAAAACTTCTTCAGACGCATTGAGCACTTTTTGGTATAGGAAAATATTAGGTACATAGGTTCTTATCACCGACATTATATGACATTATGAAATTGGCATTATGAATGAATCTACATTTATAAAAAATTATCCTTTTTTAAATAAAAATACAACTCCCATACAGCAAACAACATATTATAGCAGCATATAGTAAAGTTAGATATATTTTAGAAAGTTAATTAATGTCCTCCAGCTTAGTTTTAGCTAGTTCATAATGGATTTATGTAAATATTAAAACTACCACAGCAGTTGAATTTAGGGTCAGGAAGAACCGCACCAAGCTATTCCAACATTTTACTATTCACTCAAGGTATCTAGCCTTAGTACTTAGCATTATGCAAATGGACAAGGAATGGAAGTGGAACGCAAATGTTGAGTTATATAACAAGGTGTAATAAATAACACTTAATTCGCTTTTAGCTACTGTTTGGGTTTATAAACTGTCTGCATATCTAATGTGATATTCCTTTATTATCTACTTTTTTGTTCCACTGGTGCACATGGGCTTCAATAAATACATTATTTTTTCATAACCAATTACGATGGGCCCCTGCACGGATATGTCGTCTCACCTAATTGGAGGTCGATCTACTCTTCAGCTTCCCGATCATGATCTCCATTCCGATTTTCATCATCATCATCATTATCATTATTAACATCAGCCTCTTCCAGAATATTTTATATAAATTATTTTAAAGTAAAAAAGACATACAAGAGAAAATACATAACAATACTTCTTATAGTACATAAGCTGTGCTGAAACGTGGCGTTCGCGTTGTTCTGACATCGTTCATACACACTATTTTAAAACAATAGACGAGATTTTTGGTTTGTATTTATTGTTATTTTTCTAACATGGTTACCACGTCGGTAGCCAGTTTTAGAAAAAAAAGACTATTCACATAACTAGATGATGTATTTTTTTTCTAATGCCATCTAGTTATGTGAATTGTTTTTTTATGCAGCGCGCGATGACTTACAATCGTTATCAAAGGATATGGTCTTCATCTGATTGATGGTCCAACGACCCTTTATAGTGCCGAATTTGGTCCTCACTCCATAACTATTTTTCCTCATCCACCTTGGTTGTTATGGCGTATGTGACCTACTCCCCACCATGGTTCAGGCCTTGTCGTGGCGGTGGGGCTCAGTAACCTAGGGTGAGCGGTGCACCTTGGGCGAAGCTAATTGGGTCGAGGGGGCTCTTTGTACCCCTCTTATAAGAAGAGGGGAGAGAAGAGCAGGGGGTGAGGATGTGAACCTCACCCCATTGTACTGTCCCGACGTTGGGAAGGGTTCTTCTGTGGTGCGGGACAACCCCTCTGTGGAGGTGGCGTCGGTCCCTTGCGGGACTGACTAGCCGTCGAGGTGCCCTGGTTATTTTCTAGACCCGGGGCACCTCACCAAAGGCGGCATTGGTGGCACTCGCCGGGTTTTAGTGGGTAGAGCTGCGTCCATTTACCAGCTGTCGGGCGCAGCGAGTCCCACATACCCACGTGGGGAGACAGACCCACTCCCCCGCGGGATACCTCAGAGCATTTCCCGGTATAAAAGACAAAAAAAAAAAGAAAAAAAGTCTAGTCAGTAGCTAAGTAATATTTAATATAAAAGTATTCAGTATAACAAGCATTAAAGTGTCGTACGGTAGCTTATTGAATGTGAGTCATGTGGTTTTGATATAAAAGTTTTATAGTCGAAGTTGGTACATCATATATTACGTTTTATCACTTTGTATCTTCATATTTTTACTTTTATACTTACAGAATGTTACATGTACTTTTTTAATACAAAAATAACTGGTAATGATAGTAAGGAAAAAACAGGTTTTATGCGGTATAGGCCATCCTGCATATTTTTTCACAAATAACATCGTTCTAAAAGAAAAAGAAAGGCAATATCACTTTAAAATTATTCTTTTTTTTACCACTTATATTTCCAGGCAACTTGAGGTCAAGTAACAATAACTTGTTTATGATTATGATCGACATTGATTAGGGATAGATATGGATCGATAGATCCGCCGTTACAAGTAAACATCGAGCATGTTACCGAAATAGATCGGTAATGTTGTGTTTTTTATAAAAACAAATTCCGCCAAATTTGTGCAGCGACGTCGCGCCGGTTCTGCGCTCTAATTGGCCGACTAATGGCCATTGACACACACATTACTAATGGCCATTGACACACACATTACTAATGGCCATTGACACACATATTACTAATGGCCATTGACACACACATTACTGATGGCCATTGACACACACATTACTAATGGCCATTGACACACACATTACTAATGGCCATTGACACACACATTACTAATGGCCATTGACACACACATTACTAATGGCCATTGACACACACATTAATAATGGCCATTGACACACACATTACTAATGGCCATTGACACACACATTACTAATGGCCATTGACACACACATTAATACTCTATCCGGCTATAAGCTCGATGCAAGTAAACAAGGCATAACCCAGAGCAGAGCTATGCCGTCGCTTTTCGTATGGTGTGTGATTTTCCGGTGGCCCATTGGGGGGGGGGGGGAGGATAGGAAAAAGAAGAGCAACTCAGGTACATAGTTTTAGGATGTGTGGATTTCAATGGGCTTCGGTAGTCACTATAAGGCTCCGGCTCGGGTGCCTCCTTATGACATAAACAAAAAAAATGCCGCAACTCCCATTTCCAATGTATATTTTTCTCTCCTCACTTCTACTTTTAGATTCAGCTCGATGTTGCCTATTACATAGCTATCATAGCATCATGGCGACTTAGATTCACAGACGCATTGGGCTGAAAATGATTATTTAAATAGCCTACGTCCTTAGTGACAACATTTTTCAACCGGTACAACTGCTAAAGAGCGAATACGCGGTAGAAAAATAAATTTCGCATTGATATGATTATGACTTTTAAAGCAGATTATTAAAAAGACGATTAGCAGCAATTCTCTTAAATGATGGAATATTGAAATATTTTTTATTGCAGAGGCGAAGACAATCAACAGTATAGACGCGAGTTGGGCGCTCGGAATTGTAGCGGGGACAATAGGCACGCTCGCGATGGTCGCTATAATTGCGATGCTGGCTCGGAAACGACATCACCAACCTTTACAATACGAAGGTAAGTTATTATTAGTAATAGTCTTAGTATGCCATAAAGAGAGTAAGAGATTCGTTGCTTTATTTTTTATACATAGAAGAGGGGGCAAACGGACAGTCGGTTCGCCTGATGGTAAGCGAAAGCGACATCCACAGACGCATCAATAAAAACTATAGGTATAGCGGGTATCCATGAATATCACTATAATAATAGTATCTAATAACGCTTTTACACCACATCAATCTGGTCCCGTGGTAAGTTCTCGAAGAACTTGTGTTACGAGTACCAGACAACGGAAATATATAATATAACACTTTTATACTATGCATACATTTAAGATTTTTTTTAAATAATATATAATTTACATACTTAATACACATCCATGACCCAGGAATACAGAAAACTTTTTGTTACCTGGCGGGATTTGAACCTGCTGCCTTCGGCTTGAGCGTCTACGCGCTAACTATTGATCTAAAGAGGTTGTCAAATAAGCATGTCACTATCACTTAAGGATCTGTTCTTATTTCCGGGAGAAATAAGAAAAAAAATAAGAAATCTCTAAAAATGTCCTTTCGTTAATGCATGTAATATATTTACTACGGTCAATTGTTCATAGTAGAAAAACAAATTAACACAATATACTTGCTACTCAATAAATACATATTATTCATTCACGAATAATTATGATAAATTACGAGAAAAAATATAGGACCATTTTTAACAAAATACTAAGCCAAGTTTTAAAGTGAAATTGCGATTAAATATGATAATACTGCAGACAAAGCGTGAAATAAAAAATGGTGTCGTGGAAAGAATGAAATTCATTTAAAGATTAAATCCTCTGCAGAGAAAATAAGAAACAAACTAAATTCTCATTTATTTTATATTGGCTTTTGCCTCAGGTTTATTTGAAATGAGGTATTTGAAGCGAATAATTTAAGAAATTCTAACATAATAATATACTTAATAAGATTTGCTTACTTGAGGTACTGTTTGTGGCCTTATTCTTCGAAGTCACTACTTTGTGATGTTCAATTATGCTAAATTAGTTAGATGGGCAAATATTTTCCAAATTTTACCTTATGGTTATAATATAAAAATAACAAAATATTGTTTATTTTATGGTGCCCTGTACAATGAAACATCACTATATATTGAAGAAATGCCGATTTGGTTATTTCTCTTGCAAATATTCTTTGCTATGATCCAAAAAGAAGAGTAGGGCGTTTTGCGAGTGTCAGTACGAGGTGACACATACCTACTTAGCATCTGGCGTCCCAGGGTAGGTATTTTAGGTCATGCTAACAATTTCCCATCAACAACAGAATTAACAGTCAATCAATATCAAAACCAATCTAAAAATGGTGCGGACCAATGGTCTGCAGAGTATTAAAAAAAAATACAATGGGCTGAGGTTCCCGTCTTCGCCCCTTGCTCTTTTGTCCCCTTTTCTTATAAGAGGGGTACAAAGAGCCCCCTCGGCTCAATTAGCTTCGCCCAAGGTGCAGCGGCTCACCCTAGGCTACTGACCCCCATTACCACGTGAAGGCCTGAACCATGGTGGGGCCCAAGTACTTTACCTGCCTTGATGCAGAGGTTAGACATATTATATTTAGTCAAAAGTTTGCGGCAAATACTTTAATTTTGAATCAGGAGACACGTTAGTGTCTAGCGCCAAGAACACATCCAAATAGTTTGGCGTGAGGCACTGTGTATATATTCTCGAGACATATGTAAACATAACCTCCTCATATTTTTGGGCCTTTATTTTGTTATTATTGCCAAAACACTAAGACTTCACACTATTTTTAATAAGTTTCTTTTTACGAATTTTACACATATTACAAAAAAATATTGGGTCTCAGCAATTATTTAATACATTTCAAACATGAAAATTATTGCTTGCACCGTTTTGCGATTAAAAAGGTTTAGAGAAAATATTTTATATGACGTTACAGTGAGAATTTTGAGTTTTGACATCCAAGTTGGTTGCTTATTTTTTAGTTTTATCCTATCGGAACAGGCAAAGGCTAGAGGCCATGCTGCCTATCGTTATCAATATACGGTGTTGTATTAAAAATTAAGTATTTCGTTTTTTTTTCTTGTATTCTCTATAGCTTATTTTTATTTATTTTTTCTGTCATATTTTATATTTGATAAACGTCTTTCGTATAATATATTTTTCTGTCGTATTTTTTATTTGATAAACGTCTTTTGTTTCATATATTCGTTTCTGTTAAGAGCTCAATCTTCTTCGTTTCTTCCCAGTTTCCCGTTAATTAATTGTTATTTTGTGTTTTGTACATTCTGAGTGATTTACTAGTGTTTGTTTTAAAAACTGTATATATTGTGATTTATGGCTAAATTGGCGAATTTTGTGGAGAACTGTTCTGGAGTGGTTTTCTATTGTAGGACTGTTCTGATGGTTTTCTATAGTGTTTGTTTTTAAAACTTAATCTGTGTAGTATATAAATGTGATTCGTTGGCGAATATTATGGTGAACTGTTCTGGGTGAATAGAATGGGAAGTGATAGTTGATTGATGGGTGCTAGAGGGGCAGAGCCGCGCTTTTTGGCATTTTCCGCCGTTTCTCCAAAGCACAGACAAGATATTTTTGTTAACACAACAGATATGGCAGCATGGCCTCAGGTCTTAGCCGGTTCCAACAGAAAATGCCAATTGGAAAGAGAAATGATAATACAGTCTAATTATTTTTCGAGAATTAACAAAATTATTTAACAAAGTGAGATGTACTATCTCTATCTATGTTATTGTGGTTTTATTCAACCGATTTTATTCGGTCAAAACCAACCCTTGATTTACATTAGTCAACTTATCAAGAATGGAAACAATGTGGAGTTAAAGGAGAAATGCTGTTATGTTTACAATAGAAAAAACAGTTTGGTGGCTGTAGCAAACCAAGAAGATGGTGTTTATAAGTTGGTCATGGAACATAAACAATGTTTTTTTACTCCTACTTCAACAGTAATTAGTGAAGAGTGTCATAGGAGATTGGCCATTTGAATATAAATGACCAGAATAAAATCAAAGATGGAGCAGTTACGAGAATATCATACACAGACAGCAATCTGAAGAAGAAAATGAGGAACCAGTACCATTTACTTTTAGTAAAGGGGGACCCAAATTAAGTTAATAAAAAAGCTGCCAGAGCGTTATAGATTTCCAAATCTATGTACAACGTTGAGTCCTGATGTTACTAATGATACAGTCTGTGTCTATGAAGCTCTGGAGAGCCCAGGAAGAGACAAGTGGATCGAGGCAATAGAGAAAAAGCTGCATGCAAGCTTTTGAAGAAAATGATGCATGGGTTCCTGTGAGTGAATTACCTTTTGATTAAACTTTAGTACAGTGCAAGTGGGTATATAAAAGGAAATTAAATAGTGATAATAGTGTATGTTACAGAGCATGTTTAGTGGCTAAGGGCACAAGGTTACATAGAGGCCTGGTATTGATTATGAATAAGACTTTCTCACCAGATGTCAGACATTCTACTTTGAAATTATTGTTCGCACTATCTGTTCAGTTAAATTTAGATGTCACTCATTTAGATGTTAAAGCAGCATTCTTAAATGGTTTTCTTAAAGAGGACAATTATAAGGTTCAACTAGTTATTAATTGTGATTCAAATAAGAATAAGATTGTTAAACAAAGTAATTTATAATAAAAAAAAATTAATAAAATGTTTAATTTAAAAACTTACATATTAAGTACAATAAAATCTATAATTACAATGCAATGTTTCTTAGGTATTTACAATATATGTACTGATTACCTGAACTAGGAAATCCTGTGTTTCAGGCTAAAAGGGCTAGTGTACTCGCTTCACGAATCATATTTTATCATTTATATTAAACTATATATAACTTATAAGATAAAAGTATAAATAGGTAAAGTCTAATCTAACCTAAATAACGAATTATCTGTCTCTTCGTACGACCTACTTTGTAGCGACAACTGGATTTTTTATATATTTTTATATAGAGAATCATATTGTATCATTTATATTAAACTACATATAACTTATAATATAAATGTATAAATAGTTAAAGTCTACTCTATCCTAATTAACAAATTCTCTGTCTCTTCGTACGACATACTTTGTAGCGACAACTGGAGATTTTTTTTACATTTATGGTAAGTTAGTCGATAAATATCTAACAAAGCATTTAATCTGTTGTAGAGATAAGGGCCTAGGTATATATAAAATTTAGTTATAAAGGTATGTTTTTTTTATTGCAATTTTTTTGGGAGCAAACTATATCTTTTCTTCGTTTTTTAGTAAGTTCAGTACAGTAGGCAAGAGCTGCGTGCTTTTTTAGTACTATGTTTAGTATAAAAAGTTGTCTGATGTTAGGACTTTACATGTTTTATAAAGAAGGTTAGTAGGGAATAGGAAAGGGCGAAATGTAGCCACCTTGAGAATTGCTCTCTGCGCTCTCTCGACGGATATCAGTAGCGTTTTCGCTGCACCACCCCATGTGCTGATACTTGATGATTTATGGTTTAAAGCAGTCATCTAGATCATGGTATTAGAGAGTGGAGCAATGTTTATGTGAGTTAGGTTTCAAAAGGAGTCGTATAGAGCCATGTGTTTTTACAAAAATGAATAATAATGTAAAAATTGTTATAGCATTATATGTTGATAACTTATATTTGTTCCAATAATCAAATAGAGACAGACAAGTTAATTTCAGTATTGATTATGATATTATGTAAGTAATTTTACTTCAAATTTCTGACTTGTCATACTTTTATTATTGTCAATACAATTTGTTTTCCCATTGTTACAGACCGTGCAATAAAAAAAACTTTAAGCGGAAAAGAGCTGGTTGTAAACAAAATTGCGAGACATTATGTGTGTAGTATTTCTTAATTTTAATTATTTTCATTTGAAGTTATTTCCTTACTGTTTACATTTTTTTAGCTTCTGGAAAGGAGAATATTTAAAGGCCTTAAAGGACAATAAACATAATAATAAGTACATTGGTATCAAGTAAATTTATGACTTTCTTCGTATGGAGTTGGTTTTGAATTATTCTTAAGAAAACAATAAAGAAAGTAATACATCTAAAGTTTTGATTTTTTTTTATTCTGTAGGCATGGTAGTGTGCAACTATAACTTAATAAATTTAGGGTCAATAATAATGAATCATATACTGGACAAGAACAAAAAATATTAAATTTTTTAATTACATATTTGAGCTTATTATTACATGATTTACTAATAAGCAAATATAATATTTTACTTTAATTTAATTATTGATTTGAACTGCCGGTCAAGTTGCATGTTACGCCATCTGGTATCTAACTTTCCCTTTTACACCCTAAATATTTAAACAGGAGGAATAACAGGAGCGCATGCTCTATGTTAATTTTGAAAATCAAAATAACATTTTAAAAAAATATGACGATGTTGCATTGGTCACTGGTCAGTCACAAGCGTCATTTAAAGTAAAAGTATTGTAATAGTACTAACCTCTTTTATTATTAAATTATTTGAGAAAATTTATGAATAAAAATTTTGATGAATTACTCAAGAAGTTTAAGTTTAAAATTTTAAAGTATTTGAAATGAATTACTCAAGAAGTATAAATATTTAAAATATTTGAAATGTAATTATGTTCGCGTCATTTTCGATGTATTGTAAATGGCTTCACAATATCACTAAGATAAATTATTAATGTCAACTATCAGTTCGAGAAGTTTGTGTTCCTCAAGCATTCATTAATGTTATAATTTTCAAAAACAATTTAATAAACATTATCTAAGGTACATTGAGTACTTGGTTTTTTTATTTCATATTTTTTGTAAAGATTAGTTTATTTTTTTATTTTTGCTATACGTGTATATAGTTAGACGTGTACTTGGCGCGACATTTTACAGTGAAACTGTTTTTTGTGGGATATAAGTTACCGTATAATTAAAACGAATTATGCAAGGTTTTTTTAAATCGTCCTCGAGAAGGGATAACAGTAATTTTTTTTTCAAATTTTGGGGGACTAAAAAAAATTGAAATAAAACAATTGTAGAGCATCAAATTTTATACAGAAATTATATCTGTGTTTTTCGCTTAAATTATTTTTTTCTGAAATAGGGCGTAGTAGGGGGTCCGAAGTAGGGGGTCAGCAGCTAAGATAATTGTAACTTTAAAAAATCATAAGAACTATTTTCTTTGACTTTAAACGCGAAAAGTTGCACTGATTGATGACGAACTGATGACAGAATATGATGGTTAAAAATAAAAAAGCATAAAATTCCATTATACAAATTGCTGTGTTTAATAGTTTTATCAATTTCAAAACTAAAAGACATTTTAACATCCATTATGCATTAACGTTTATTGTTTGTGTTAGTCCCGGTGTATCGCGTGTCCGACTACCATAGGTTGACTTGCAAATGGCCAAAGTTTAAATTTTTATGATACCATTATCGTCACCTCCAGTGGCTAAACTGTTTATAATGGTATAGTGTGAATTTGCGACCATGTTTTAGAGCTGCGAATAGCATTGATTGAAAAAGCAAATATAGGCATGGAATGACTAGGTTTGTTTTTACTGTTATTTTGTGGAACAACGTTTAAAGGTTGTTTTACTGTGGAATAACTACTCTAAAGCGTAATGTAGCCTGGTAAAATTATAGTAGAATTTATTATCCCAGCAAAAATTAAAATTGCCTACATTGAATGTGTCTTTCTAATGTTTTAGTTTAGGTTAGTAATAACCAAGTGCTGCCGAGTCCCTGCTTATATTTATCATCATATTAGTCTTACATTAAATACATACAGGCATCTTTAAATGAACCCCAAGACAAGCGATCTCCCGCCGTTTACCAACTAGGATCGGGCGCTCTCCATAGATCGTCTCAACGTGAGCTAAATGACTCGTTTATATTTTGGACTTTACCGACCAAAATTCCGAATGTAGTTTCACTATTTTAGCACATTTTGTCGTTCGTTTCTTAAACATATTGAATATAGTTATCTTTTCAATGAATCTTGTTTGTTTTAAAATAATAAATTCTTTTAGATCAGAAACTTCTAGATAGTACATCGATCCCCATGCTGATCCTAGTTGAATCGGCCATCTTCGCGTTAGTTAAACGCCATTTTGAAAAAATCTATAATGATGTTGATAAAATCAGAAGATCTTTTGTTTGTTAGCATTGATTTTAGGTCATTTGCATATGCCGCTGAGCAAACTAATTGATAATCTCATAGCTAAGTGCATTGACGACGATGCTCAAACGTCTTATGTTCTGGAAATTAACTAATTATGTTTAGACCACTACAGATTCTAATGCGTAAATGGTTGGATGAGCTAATGTAGGCGTGTTCGATGATACAGATTGACATCGTGTGCTTAGAATAATATACTTGTATGGTATTAGCCTATGACTATCGTAGGATATTATGCTTATAAATCTATTGGGATTTAAACAATAAGCATTGTTTTTTATTTAGTCGATTAGAAAGATATTTATTGTGGTAAAATATTATATAATTCTTTATTAAAAAAACCTTTAATAGTTCAGGAGCAGGTACATTTTCGGTCAATTATTTCTTCTCGAGCGAAACTTCGTAAAATGCATAAGGGATTTATACTATGAATACTCACGACCGTCAGCTGCGACGCGAACGCGCTAGCCATTGAGCCACAGAGGTCGTCATTAACGATTATATTATGAGCGTAATTTATGGCCCAGGAGCCAGTGACAGATTTTCATGACCAAGTCCCTCCCAATCGAAACTTCGTAAAATGCATAAGGGATTTATACTATGAATACTCACGACCGTCAGCTGCGACTCCGTGGGTGGGGTGGGCAGTGGCAACCTTCCACGCATGGAGAAAAAAAAGATCAGAGTATATTTTATGTAGTATTTTGAAAGAAAATATAGTCAGCTGACCATAACACGGTGGACTATACGTCAGCTGGCTCCTTGAACATGAAAAAAAATTATATTTTCAATAATTTCCTCTCAACAAAATTTTTTCCTGGTGATCGTTTATATGCTACTATGAATGAAAATTAATGTCAGCTTGCTGTATCTCAGTGGATAGTTTGTCAGTCTATGAAATACTATTATTTAACGTTCAATAAGCTACTTTGACGTACAACATTGAATAAAAATATTTTTATTTATTTATTTATACTGAAACTTATCAGCTGACAACTTTTCCCTTGACTTACAGCTAGCTGATTTTTTTTATTATTTACTAGAGTATTTTAACAATTCTCTGATAAATTTTCATCCGGGAGGAAATAACGTTTCTTAAGTTATTTGGCAGTATGTTTGATTTGAGAGTTTTGATAACAAATATGAAGTTTAATATTGGATGAAATGTTGGTATGAGTAAATTTATTATTGAATAATTTATTGTAGCACATTTTTTCAATTAATAAACTTTTATTTAAATTTATTGATTAAAAAAACAATAAAAAAAAATCATTTTCATTCTCGCTTTGGCATGAGTTGCTTTCATCTCTCTCTGATTCACTGTCAGAGTCGCTGTCAGAGTTATATGCGATCATGTCTTCATCATCATCATCTGTGAAAAAATGAAAAGAAAAATGATTAGTCCGCATGTATAGTAAAACATGATCATATGAAAAAATAAAAATATAAAAAAAGAATTGATACCTTTTTCAGGCTGAATGCTTATCTCCTCAATCGACGTTGGTAACTGAGCCCCAAATTATTATTCTCATATATATTTAACATCGGTTGTCAATTTCTACCCAACCATAGTCTGTGGGTTCTTCAGTTGTTGGAATTTTAAGGTTAGCGTAAGACCAAATTTGCGCAATGTAACACGCCCTTAAAAATTGCTTGTTCAGTTCTGATTCGCATGGTGGTAGAGAAGAAGCGTCTGTAATAAAATGAAAATCCTTTTCACAAAGTACTTACTTTATTTTACATATTTTATATAGTACAAATTATTATTCTCATATATATTTAACATATTCCTTGTCTTTATATCCTTTCTTTGTACTTGCTTAATATTATTACATCGTACTGCCTGAGGCAGAGCTATCCTCACCGACGATCGTCACTCAAGAGAGCCCCACCATTTACGTTATTTCCTCCCGGATGAAAATTTATCAGAGAATTGTTAAAATATTTTAGTAAATAATAAAAATAACAGCTAGCTGTAAGTCAAGGGAAAAGTCGTCACCCCACTATGGTTCAGGCCTTGACGTGGCGGTGGGGCTCAGTAGCCTAAGGTGTGCCCAGTACCTTGGGCGAAGCTAATTGGGCCGAGGGGGCTCTTTGTACCCCTCTTATAAGAAGAGGGGACAGAAGAGCAGGGGGCAAGGGGTGAGGATGGGAACCTCACCCCATTGTACTGTCCCGACGTTGGGAGGGGTTATTCTGTGGTGCGGGACAACCCCTCTGTGGAGGTGGCGTCGGTCCCTTGCGGGACTGACTAGCCGTCGAGGTGCCCTGTTTGTTTTCTAGATCCGGGGCACCTCACCAAAGGCGGCATTGGTGGCACTCGCCGGGTTTTAGTGGGTAGAGCTGCGTCCATTTACCAGCTGTCGGGCGCAGCGAGTCCCACATACCCGCGTGGGGAGACCCACTCCCCCGCGGGATGCCTCAGAGCATTTCCCGGCGTTAAAGAAAAAAAAAAAAAGGGAAAAGTCGTCAGCTGATAAGTTTCAGTATTTCATAGATGCTGCCGCGTTACACCTTTCAAGGTACCAGCAACTTTCCACTGAGATACAGCAAGCTGACATTAATTTTCATTCATAGTAGCATATAAACGATCACCAGGAAAATTTTTAGTTGAGAGGAACTCATTGAAAATATAATTTTTTTTTCATGTTCAAGGAGCCAGCTGACGTATAATCCACCGTGTTATGGTCAGCTGACTATATTTTTCTTTCAAAATACTACATAAACTATACTCTGATAAATTTTCAAATGAGAGGAAATGACTGAAAAAACTTTTTTTTTCTCCATGCGTGGGAGGTTGCCACTGCCCACCCCACCCACGGAGTCGCAGCTGACAGTCGTGAGTATTCATAGTATAAATCCCTTATGCATTTTACGAAGTTTCGATTGGGAGAGACTTTGTCATGAAAATCTGTCACCTGTTCCTGGGCCATAAATTACGCTCATAATATAATCGTTAATGACGACCTCTGTGGCTCAATGGCTAGCGCGTTTTCCCTCAAGCCGGAGGTTGCGGGTTCGAATCCCACCAGGGATCGAAAAAAAACGTTTTCTGTGTTTCTGGGTCATGGATGTGTATTTAATATGTGTATTACCCGTTAGACACGGGTACAAGGGACAAGATTGGCGTAGTGTAAAAGCGTCCATAGTTATAGTATTATTCATAACATTACCGCCGGTGGGAGGGAAGCGCTGTGCTGCGCTCCCGGCTGCATGGGTACCACCATCTTGCTTGTTTCTCCCGTGAAACAGCTTTGCTATATTACGGAGAGAAGGGCTAGACAGGCAGTGTAATTACGGGCACCGAGACTTAACATCTTATGTCTCAGGATAGGCAACACATAAATGTGTTGCCTGGGGTCATTCCAGGTATACTAGTTTATGTTCATGGGCGACGTCGACCACTTACCATCAGGTGGTACGTTTGCCAGTTTGCCTAGCCAACTTACATAAAAAAAACCGCTCTATTCCGATTATATGCTCGATTGATAAAACTGAACTCCAGAATCAAATGATTATTCTTCCCTTATGTACATTACATTTCTAGTAGTAAACGCATCACACTTAGATTGTAGGAATTAGATTAATTAACTCGGATCAGCGTTTTAGATGTGAAAATATTTATAAAATAATTTTTCGTGGGTATTCCACCAGTCATAATATATTTTGGCCTCTTGTCTTCTAAGTGCTTGTAACTACGTGTTTTATGAATATTATAGTGAGGTGAACATATTTCATCACGTCACAATGTGAAAAACATCAAATATGACCAAGTTCTATATTCATAATTTAGTTATAAATCATTTTAAGTAAAACATTACATTAAAATTAGTAAAATATTAAACAGACATGCATTAATTTTCTAAGTTTATCATATTGAAGAAAGTTTTGGATTCATATTCGATTCAAAATTTTTAAGCAATTTTAAGTCAATCTTTGAAATGGTGATTGCAGCAAATTTAAACGTAATACAAAAAGTTACTTCAATAAGTCTCAGTAATGCATTTTAGCTGCATTGCAGTCTTCTGAACGACAACTATACTGGCCGACGAGTACATACTAGAGTTTAGTATAACATTATATTACTAATATTAATAGATACTATAAAATATGAAATAACTACTGTGTAGTAATTAAAAAAGGCAGTAACTGTAGCCGACTTATTATTTATTATTGATTATTTATTTTTTCCAAAATATGTCACATACTTTTAATCCCTGATGTAAAAAGAGAGGTGTTATAAGATTGACCGCTGTGTCTGTCTGTGGCATACAATAACTCCGGGGAAGAGTCATCAACGTCTTTAAATTATTTTTAATAACTTCTGTAAAATACAATAAAATTATTTTCTAATGTTTGCGCGAATTTCACTCATTATAATGAAACAATTTTTTACGGATTTTATCGCGGTTTATTAAGATTTTTACAAGCCCGACGTTTCGGATACTTTACAGCAACCATTGAGGCTATTGAAATTAAAAAAGATCAAAATTTCAATAGAGAAGATGGCTGGCTCTTACCACCTGCTTGGGATCCCATTATTAAAATAATTAAATCAAAAACCAAGCATAATATGCCACAGATTAAAGATGCAGTTAGCACTTTCTGCGTAGAGAGGACTTATTAAAATAATGATGTATCATAGGGTAGTTTCGAATAACTTTGTAACATTAGGACATCTGTCACCTCAGTCCTCCCGTGACCATGGTTGCTGTAAAGTATCCGAAACGTCGGGCTTGTAAAAATCTTAATAAACCGCGATAAAATCCGTAAAAAATTGTTTCATTATAACAATAAAATTAATAATAATATATTAATTATATTAATTAAATACGTAGTATATAATAAATAATAATATCTACCAAATTTATACGATCAAAAAAATAAATATTATAAATGTCAGAATCGCATACAAGGTGTCCATATTACCTTTCTTGATTAAAACAAGAGTAATAATTAGAAATACCGACCATTATGATATGTGGCTGATGATGGTGATGATATGATGTTCACGAATTAATACATTAATACAGCAGTTTTTTTTTGTTGACCCTACCATCTGTCAGTGCAAGTACACAGACGCCATTTTAGATTCGTTTATTTGATGAAACGGGTTATATCTTACAATATCTTTTTCTTTTTTCCTTTAACGCCGGGAAATGCTCTGAGGCATCCCGCGGGGAGTGGGTCTCCCCACGCGGGTATGTGGGACTCGCTGCGCCCGACAGCTGGTAAATGGACGCAGCTCTACCCAGTAAAACCCGGCGAGTGCCATCAATGCCGCCTTTGGTGAGGTGCCCCGGATCTAGAAAACAAACAGGGCACCTCGACGGCTAGTCAGTCCCGCAAGGGACCGACGCCACCTCCACAGAGGGGTTGTCCCGCACCACAGAACAACCCCTCCCAACGTCGGGACAAATACAATGGGGTGAAGTTACCATTCTCACCCCTTGCCCCCTTGGATACAAAGAGCCCCCTCGGCCCAATTAGCTTCGCCCAAGGTGCTGGGCTCACCCTAGGTTACTGAGCCCCACCGCCACGACAAGGCCTGAAGGCATGGTGGGGATCTTATCTTACAATATCTGGTGAGTCTCATATTATTGTGGGAATTGTAAAAAAAAACTTTTTTGAAATTTCACAGTGATAAAATGTGTGTTCCACTATCCTGTACTCTATAATATGCTTTTACGTCTTTAAGTCGGCTTACGTACGTCCATTGTAATGGTAAACCAAAGCTGAGCTCATATTTACATTTTGAGTCGGATTACTTTCATAATCCTGTATCTTCTATATAACATACACGACCGGTGGGAGAGGTACGCTTTGCCCAGTCTGCATGGGTACCACCATTATAAGAAGTAGTGCCATGCTAATTTACAGCCGAATTGGGACGGCACGACCACACAATATCGGCGTAAAGTAACAGCTATGCTGTCGCATTTTGTGCGGTTTATGAGTTTCCGGTTGCCCATTGGAGGGAAAAGGAGGGCAACGCATCTGCATAATCTCTATTTGAAGAGAAAACTTATTTAGGCGCAGTAGGCATATTTTAAGATGAGATAAAGCCTCTGGATTTGTGACACCGCATACGAAACGCTGGAGACACAGTTTGACGTTTGATTTATTTATTTAAGATTATGCAATATTTGTTTTGCAAATTGTGTTGCTTCTAAATTATGTCATGCGGCCATTTTGTGCGCCGTTTAAATTGTATTGGTTGTCATCTGTCATCATCTATTACAGCCTTTTTTTTTTTTTTTGTTCTGCAGCGGAAATTTGCATACCAAACCATAACTAGGACCGGGGTGAGTTTTAAACCTAGCCGTGTGTGGGGTTCGCACTTGGAGATGCGTTACCCACTAAAACCGCTGCAAGTGCCCTCAGCCGCCTTTTATGAGAGTCCCGGATCATGCAGGCAACGCAGGACCCTCGGTGACAGGCGGGCCCCGGCGAAAAGGCCAGACTCCTCCTCTAAAGGGGGACTGCTCGGCTGTTCGTTTGATTCGATACTTTTAGCAGTCCCCGACGACGTCGTGTCTAGCTGGACCCAGGTTAAAACCCCATCCTGGGCCCGACACGAGCACAGGGGCGTTACTGGAGGCGCATTAGGTAGCGCCTCCTACGCACCCCCGTTCCTCGCCCGCGGTGGGAGGCCTCGTCGGCGGCCTCCTCTCTCACCCGCTCATCGGCCTCCTTCTGGGACATTACTGCCTCGCAGAAGGAGACCATCGCCGTCCAGGACTCGTCGTCGCCGAGCATCGCTGGGATGACACTCGGCAGAGACAAGTCCCCTCCGATGACCGATGTCAGATCATGACGCAGCGCCGCCCATCTCGGGCACACCTCGAGGGTGTGCTGGGCCGAGTCCACCGCCGCGCCACAATCGTGACACATAGTTACCGGCTCCCTTTGGGCCGTCTTGCACAGATACTCACCGAAGCACCCATGCCCGGTGAGCACCTGTGTTAGACGGAAGGTGAGGGGTTTGCGTTTACGACGCATCCACCGCTCAAGGACCGGGCGCAGGGCAACCGTTAAGCCTTTGCCATACGGCTGCCGCGCCAAGTCCTCCCCCCACCTTCGCATTAATGCCTCCTGCCCTAGTCGGCGGACCCGTAGGATCCCGTCCGGCGTCACGTCCTATCCGAGGGACCTCCTATCCGAGACATAGAAGTATACCTCGGCGAGAACTTCCGCCACGAGTTCCCACGGGAGGTCGCCGGCTAAGGCAGTAGCTGCAGCCCATGATATCGTACGATACCCCCGGACCACTCTTACCGCGATCACCCGCTGCGCCGAGCGCAGCTGGGCCCTACTCCGCGCGTTAAGGCGATCCGTCCAAATCGGAGCACCGTACGTCGGCATACTCCGGCAGACACCGGAGTATAGCTGCCTGCAGGCGGCGCTGGGTCCTCCGAGGTTCGGGAGGAGTCTGCCCAGCGCACTCGCCGCCTTCACGACCTTCGGACCCAATTGTTCGAAATGTGGGCCGAAGGTCCATCCACCGTCGAGGATGAGCCCCAGATATTTGATGTGAGGGCTCATCCTGATAATCTATTACAGCCTGTATTATAGGCATTTGAATTTAATTCTTTTGTTTTTACTTCTATCGGCAGTCCCTATGACTGGTTGGGTTAGTTTTTTTTTTTCTAAAGGGCTAGACATCTCGGCCTTGATGGCCTTTAAGCTCAATCGGAACAGATCATAATCTCTGGTTGTGCGGATGCATGGGCGTCGATAGTCACCAAAAGGCTTCGACTGCTCGTTTGCCATCCTATGCAATAAAAATCCTCTTTATTTTTTCCGTAAAATACTTTTGCTTTGTTGAGGAAAGAAATATATTATATACTCTTACACATCATGCTCGTTGTAATTAGAACATTCCAATCATGTCATGTTCATGGGTTTTGCTCATTAAATCATTATCATCATCAGCCTTAATCCGTCCACTATTGAACATAGGCCTCTATCAAACGGATCACACGGACAGGCACGGAGTTTATCTTCCCACCTGGATAATGATCGACCAACACTTCGTCCACCTAGACGTAGCTCACTTACACTGCCGTCTTAATTAAAAAGGGCATAACTAACATTTTGTAAATATTGAGAAAATAGAGATTAAAATATTTTTTTGTTTTTGTTGAAAAAAACATCCCTAAACAATGTTTTACGAAATTCTGCGAATGGCAATACTTGCATTTATATAGTACATATACGACCATAGCAATTTTTTATATTTAATCCATATTATTGATAATTAGCTTAATTTTTTTCATCCTAACATAAAGAAATAAGTAAAAAACAATAATGTTACGTATAAAAGGCACATGCAAAGAAATGTGCCTTTTGAATGTAAAAATTTGAAGAAAAATTTATAATGTTACAATGAAAGAGCAATTTTATTCAATTGTGCCTTTTCAATGTATTATTATTAGTATATATTTACACAGTAAAATATTAGAAGTTACTTCTCTGTGAATAAAATAACGTAATTACGAGAAAATCAAACGTTTATTTCAAAAAGTTTACAGAAATAAAATCATATCTTTAAAGAAAGGAACCATCAATTATGAATAGCAACAATAATGTACCAAATAATTAACATTTTAACGAAAATCACAAATTTAAATTGAATTTTTATTATTAAAAATGCTTTTAGCACAAAATCTCTTCAAATAAAAATCAGGTAACAAAACTAGTAAGAAATATAAACAATATTTATCAAAATAAAGAAAATATAGTTTCCACTTAGAATAATTACTTAATAGAAGGTCAGTCTTCATACAAGCGCTCTGTCAAAAATGAAGCACTTCGATTATATGGTGAAGTTTTCCCGAATTTTATAACAACTTTACATAACTATGTATACTCAAGCTATATTATTATTTATTATGTATAATTGTTGTATTACAAGAATGTTTATTTATATGAAACGAAGAAAATATAACGGTAATCAGTAAAATATACATTTTTATATTTATTTTTTATTGGCTTGAAACAGTAGTAATGTAAAGTTGTTACGAGGGCGGCACTGAAAATTTTGGGAATTAAGGAAGTGACACAACATTACTATTTAAAAATGTATTTATTGCTTTTCGAAGTATTCTCCGCGAAATTTGACACATTTTTCCATACGATGGAACTAATTATTGAAGCAACCATTCCATTCGGAAGTTGGGGTCTCCAAAATGTAGACGTCCACAGCTTCTTCAGGCGATGAAAATCTCTGACCACGCAATTTATTTTTTATTTTAGGGAAAGTATAGAAATCATTAGGGCTTAGGTCAGGGCTGTACGGCGGATGGTCTAATAATTCTATGTTTTTTGCTCTAAAAACTCTTTTGTTCTATGCGCGGTGTGAGAACTCGCATTGTCGTGATGGAGGATGATGCGGCGGTTGCAGTTCTCTTTACGGAGTTCAGAAACGACCTGTGGCAAACAAATGCTAGCATACCTTTCTGCATTAACCGTTCTTTATCCCTCAAAAGGAATAGTCGCAACATGGCCGGTTTTGGAGACAAACGTGGCCACCATTTTTTTTGCAACACTCCGTGAACGAACAATTTTTGTTGGCTTTAACACATTTTCGAACACCCAAACTCGTGACTGGTTTTTTGTTTCGGGTTCGTACACATATATCCAGGATTCGTCACCTGATACGATGTTGTATACAGCATTTGAGGATCCTGCGTGGAATCTTTCGAGAGTTCTGACGCACCAAGTAACGCGAGCCGCTTTTTGCTCTTCACAGAGCAAATGCGGTATCCATCGGGAAAACAACTTTTTTACACCTTTTTTCATGCAAGATTATTTATATTTGACTCATGCCAATGTCTAACGTTGCTTGAATTTTGCGGTATGTCACATGTCGATCTTCCTCAATCAACTTACGCACAGCATCAACGTTTTCTTGGGTGACTGCAGTTTTTGGACGACCTTGACGGGGATCATCACTGAGCTTGACACGTCCACGTTGAAATTCAGCAAACCAGCGATAAATTGTGGTTTTGGATGGGGCTTCATCACCAAATGCAGAAATCATCCGGTCAACACACTGTTTTTGTGTTAAACCTCTTCGAAATTCATAATAAATCATCGCTCTAGAATTTTCTCGAGTCAATACCATTTTCTCAACGACTAAACAAGTTTGACAAGACCGAGAATCTTTTTTTAAATACATAAATGGTATTCGATTTTTAAAACCAAGAAGTTTTCAATTAAAAAGATTTTAATATGACAGGAACAGTGGAAATATTCCATTCCCGATACTTTTAGAGCAGCCTATGTATATACATATTACTATTTAAACTTGTAACTTGTTGTAATATAAACGCGAAAGTTTGTATGTATGGACGTATCAATGTTTGTTACTGTTTCACTGTTTGTATTTGATATCGTTAAATCACACAAACACATTAATTCAAGAACGTGTCACGTACCTACGTAAATATCAGTAGCAACTGTTTTAAATTTAATCAGTGGTCGAAAATAATCAGTAAAAATATTTTCACAATCGGGCAACACAGAATATTGAAAAAAATTTTTTTTTTATTTAAACCTAATTAATTACAAGATACTACGAAATATTGAAAGATTTCCTGTGAAAAGTGATGTTATTACATTTATTTTGTTATTCAGATGTATTGTGATATAACCAATCAAAAATGTCGGGCACAAGTGAAGTAATCGCACGCATACCTAGCCCCCCGAACTTCATCTTTCTTCATAGATGTTAAGTAATAAAGGCATAACCGCCAGTGTGCCTATTTTTATATAAAAAATTAAGGCGTAGGGTAAATAGTAAAGACACAATCGCCAGTTGTGTCTTTTCTTCTTCGTTTCTTGCTAAGGTGTTAGTATAAAAACTTAGCACAATTGCCACATAAGCCCTTTTTATTTGATTTGCGCCAATTATGCCTTTTAATTGTAAATATTTTTAAACAAAAACGTGAAATAGAAGACATATATCACAATGTGACCTTTTTCTTTAGAAAAACTTAAAAAATGGTGCAGTTGTGCCCTTTAAGCTTGTGCTAACTCTGTTTATTTTGTTGCTAAAAATACACAAAAAATTAGGCAGATAGGCCTTTTTTCCTGATTCCGAATATATTGTATATAACTCAATTTCGAGAAAATTTTTAGTTGTGCCCTTTTTAATTAACACGGCAGTACACCAAACTAACACAAAAATATAAAAGAAATTTACTATCCTCCCAACCAATGGTATTCTCAATAAAAAGCATTAAAAAAGTCAGTAAAATAAACTCGAGCACTTTAAAGAATGACTACACGTCCAAAGGAGCTTTGTATTACGTTTAGACCGCAAAATAAATTGAAATTGCTTGGAGAATGAAGTCTAGCAAAGAATAGAAGCAGATTCCCTCGCGTGTGTCGAATTTTCAAACGCCTTCCTGCGGCCACCGCTTCCACTGCATTTGCAATGTGATTTATGTCCTTCTATATTTCTACAGAAATTGCAGATGTTTCGTCACTCGGATACCGACATTTTTATTAAGTTTCCACTACTGCCTCGGGACCGCAAAGAGGGTAACCGTGTTCAGAATTCAAATGTACAAGATGTTCAAATTGAATTTTTGAGGCTAATGTTAATAAAATTAGGACTTTTGCCTGTTTTCAAACAGCCGAGATTTACTTTGGGAGTAGCGCACGCTCTCGAATAGTTATTTATTTTGGAATGGGTCACTGGTCACTATTGGAAACTTATTGTTTATAAGTGTATTTGACCATTTACCATCCATACCATCGGCTTTAACATTTAACAGCTCACAAGTGTCTCGTGGACATTTTGAGCTTATCTTTATATATATATATATTTCTTGTGTGCGTGTGTATGTCACTGAACTGAACCTCCTAGACGGCTGGACCGATTTTGATGAAATTATTTGTGTGAGTTCAAGAGGATTCGAGGATGGTTTAGATTCACAAAAAAAAAAAAATTTGTACAGGACAACGTCTGTCGGGGCCACTAGTGTTTTCATAAAAACCAAAGTATTTATTTTCATGAATCGGCCTTTTTTTCTAATTTATCGCCAATGTTTTGTGAATCGAAATGTGCAATGAGTTTTTTTTTTTTTATGTTAGTTGGATAGGCAAACGTACCACCTGATGGTAAGTGGTCGACGTCGCCCATGAACATAAACTAGTATGCCTGGAACAAGCCCAGGCAACTCATTTATTCTATGTTGTTTTTGTTGTTTGTGTTGCCTATCCTGAGACATAAGATGTTAAGTCTCGGTGCCAGTAATTACACTGCCTGTTTTGCCCTTCTCTCCGAAACACAGCAAAGCTGTTTCACGGGAGAAACAAGCAAGATGGTGGTACCCATGCAGCCAGGAGGACGGCACAGCGCTTCCCTCCCACCGGTAAATATAAGTAATATGAATAATTTGTTAATTTTTAATAAACGAAGTTTGCCTCAAATCTGAAATTACATTATACAATTGTAGCAGTATTCTAAAATCTATACGATGTAAGTAGTCGCAAAACTACCTCTATAGACAAAAGTCATTTGCAGTATTCGGTATTTTTATTCCAGTCTGTACCAGGCCTGTGCCAGTATCTGTAATAGAATTTCAGGCGCAAACTATAGCATGGCGTGCATTATTATCATATTGTTGGTCGTAAAACATTACGGCCGATATTTCGATTTTCACTTTTGATATTGGCATATTTGATATTCTTGTAATAAGGCATTAAGAGACGTGCCACACGCGGCTTCGTAAATTGTTAGGATCAAATGAGTATATGAGAACATAATATTTTAGCATGTAACCTTTGACAATTCCATTAATTTAAATATTATGACTTTTTCTTTTGACTTTTATGAGCAAACGAATAAGTGGCGCCGTAACTTACATACTTACTTTACTTTTTACTTTACTAAAATTTTACTTAACTTTACATTACATACTTAATTAACATCATATTAAGTCCTTAGCTTTGTGACATTCAATCATGTCTGAATTAATGTAATTAGGATTGAATATTCTTGCCTCAATGCCTATTTCCGACTTGAATCCAGACATTCTCATATTAGAGGTCGAGCTCAAAGGCTATATACACTACTTTCTAATAAAATAAAAATAAAGTTTTTTACGTAGGTTTAAAATTTAAAATTTTATTTCGTAATAATAATTCTTTCGACATTACATTAATTCTATTGGTATTTGATTTTAGTATTTAAGATATTATTATTTTTAATATCATTTAAATTTTAATATTTATACCTACCTACTAATATGGGTGTGTAACCTGATATAAAATATGTATTTTATATATACAAAATTTATATGTACGCAAATAACCAATGAAATCTCATGCGTGCATTATTCTTTCTGTTTTTCATTAAGACAATCCTATATTATCGGAATCCTATAACACTAACGATAGATTATCATGAAACAATTTATTACGGATTTTATCGAAGCTTATTATGATTAACCTTTTCGACATTTCGCACCTGCCTCCCCGTGACCACAGTTTCTGTAAAGTATCCGAAGCGCCGGGAATGTAAAAATCTTAATAAGCTTCGTATCAGTCATCAGTTGTTTTATTATGATGAGAGAAACATAGTTCAATGGCACTAACCCTTTATTTTGTTGATTTATTTTGATTTGCTATTTCTGTGTCGAAAATATTCGCACATAGCTCATTTGCTAATTATTTTTCAGTTGATATGCTATTCGTTATGTTGTGTTCGATTACTGTTGCCATGAATCAAACGTTCGCTAAGCCCCTTCCAGTTAAGCTCCAGCTACTGAACGTGTATTGCTTGTATACGTAAAGCGACTTAAGATAATTTTACGACCATTATTGTTAAATCCCTCGACAAATGGGTGAATATTTTGCTTAGATTTATCTACTGTCCTTCGTACATTGATGAAGTAGGGTTATATATTAAAAAATACGTAAGGAGACATAGTTTTGATATAGGATTATATTAGAGCATCTTGGCATTAAAATTGACTCAAATACCGCGACGGCAAACGCATGAGGCCAGATTTTTTTTTCTATATTCTAGCTTTTGTGATAGATTTTTTTGTTATGAATTCTAATACTAACGTAATATGCACATGTTTCACTTTTTTTGAATAGTTAATTTTGTCTGACCCACTTCAAGCGGTTGAAATTAGATTTTTATGAAACGAAATCTTTTTTTTTAATGATAGATCTATTGCGAATAGTTGTTTTGGTAAAAATATACTCTACTAAATATAAAGTCTAAGTAAAAATAAAAGTTTTATTCGTTTTGGTGATCATACTGAAATTGTCCAAGCTTTTACTAAACATCGTTTATTTTCAGCACCGATGCAGACGGTGAAAGCTTACAAAGGCGCGATACAGAGCTCAAACCATTCGCCCCTGCAGCCGGACGACAAAAACCCAGACGTGGTGCCGCTTGGCAAAGGTAATTTAATTTTTTACTACCTTTGAACTACGGTTATAAATTGTTTATAGCCTTTGAAGTACAGCTTGGTTAGACAACTGTCAAATATTTTAACAAACGACATTCCTTCGATCAACTATAGAAATGACAACTTTGATATTTCTCATTCTTATCGATCTGTTATAGAAATTACAACTTTGGCATCTGTCATACTTATTGATCTAGTATAGAAATGACAAATTTGATATCTCTCATTCTTATCGATCTAATATAGAAATTACAACTTTAATATCTGTCATTCTTATCGGTCTACTATAGAAATGACAACTTTGATGTCTCTCATTCTTATCGATCTAATATAGAAATTACAACTTTAATATCTGTCATTCTTATCGGTCTACTATAGAAATGACAACTTTGATGTCTCTCATTCTTATCGATCTAATATAGAAATTACAACTTTAATATCTGTCATTCTTATGGGTCTACTATAGAAATGACAACTTTGATGTCTCTCATTCTTATCGATCTAATATAGAAATTACAACTTTAATATCTGTCATTCTTATCGGTCTACTATAGAAATGACAACTTTGATTTCTCTCATTCTTATCGATCTAATATAGAAATTACGACTTTAACATCTGTCATTCCTATCGATCTACTATAGAAATGTCAACTTTTATATTTCTCATTCTTATCAATCTGTTATAGAAATTACAACTTTAGCATCTGTCATTGTTAAATATAGGGCCGGGGTCGCCCGCTTTACTCACCGCTGTCCTCGGCAACGTGGTCTGCTCCGGAGACTCTGTAGGTGACGCGAACTGTTCCAACCCTCGTATCCAACACCACCATAGGGACACACTGATTCGGATCTCCAGCGTAGGATGAATGATGTTAATCCTCGATCGAGTTAAACGGGTTACGGGAGGCCTCCCGGTTTGTATGCGCGCGCGGCAGTGGTTGAGTTTGTACTGGCTATAAGCGCACACTAGAGGGCGCATTCACGATCGCATTCGGATGGCGGTATATCGCAAAGCGACCCCTCAGTTCAAAGGAAAAAAAAAAAAATGTACTTAAACGATATTGTCCAATTTATGCTACCTTGCAGATGTACGAAAATACGAAATAACTCATATATCTATTTTAGTTTAAGCAAATTATTTGTTCAGGTACGGAACATGCCGCCCACCTTAAAAGCACGTAGTGTCTTTTAAAGAAGAATAAAACTTATAAAGAAAATCATATATTAATTAAAACTAAACTTAACTATTAATATTGGTTGTATACAATCTGACTATTGTAGTGGAAGGGGACAAATTTTGACAACAGGGCGTTTGAAAAACGTATTGCCCCTTTTTAATGTTACGACTCGCACAACCTGGTCGGAGCCGGGATGAAGCGCGTGAATGCGTGCGAGCTTCCATTGAAGGGGTGGTAGGTTCTCATCACGCACCATAACAACAGTGCCCTCACGAAGAGTGGAGCCGCGGTCTTGAAACCATTTATTAGTTTGTTGGAGTTCGTGAAGATACTCCTTACTCCATCGTTTCCAAAAATGTTGAACCGACTGTTGAATCCAGTTCCAACGAGTAAGTCGACTAGGATTTTCGTCTACCAAGGCGACGTCTGGCACCGCAGTTAGGGGTTCCCCTATTAGGAAGTGAGCCGGAGTCAAGGGAAGAGGATCCGAAGCATCCGAACTCAATACGCAAAGAGGTCGCGAATTCAAAACGGCTTCTATCTGACACGTAAGAGTGTGCATCTCGTCGTACGTCTGAATTCGCGTACCTACCACGCGGTGAAGATGATGTTTAAAGCTCTTTACGGAGGCTTCAAACAATCCGCCGAAATGGCTAGCATAAGGAGGTTGGAAAAGCCACGTAAGGCCCTGCCTTAAAGTTTCTTTGTTTAAAATATTTAGAACTGAATCGCTACGTAAAAACGCGTATAAATCCTTTAAGTAATTATTACAACCAACAAAATTCCTTCCACAATCTGAATAGATATCCGTACAATAGCCACGCCGGGACGTGAAACGTCGCAAGGCGGCTAGAAAAGCTTCTGTAGATAACTCGGATACGAGTTCGAGATGTACGGCCTTAACTGACATACATACAAAAACTGCAACATAACACTTCACTACCTTAGCATTCCGAACCTTGTTAGCGCGAACATAAAAAGGACCCGCAAAATCCACCGATGTCTTTTTAAAGGCACGAGTTGGACGTAGCCTGGATTCAGGGAGCTGTCCCATGCGCGGTTGCATACACGCAGGGCGCGCCCGGAAGCAACGTACGCATCGATGTATTCGCTGACGCACGATATCACGACTCGATAAGATCCAATATCGCTGTAGAAGCGAGTAGCGTACTAACTGAGGTCCCGCGTGTAAGTGGGTCAGGTGAGCGTCGTCGATTATAAGATCCGTCAAGGGGTGTCGTTTAGGCAAAATCAATTAATGTTTAGAATTAAACGGTAAAAGAGACTTGTGAAGTCGTCCTCCCACGCGTAAATATCCGTCACTATCCAGAAATGGCGTAAGACGGCGCAAGCTTAACGAAACTAATTTATTGTTAGAAATATTTTTTATATCCTCATTAAAAACTGAATGTTGCGTCAAAAGTATAAGGCGATTAAGTGAAAAGTTATATTCAGGAACCGTGATGTAATTTGGAAGTGACTGTTTAATATGTTTATTTTTACATTTGTTGTAAAAACGAAAAATGAAAGCGGTCACACACACAAGTTTATTTAACGACGAATATCGTGTGATAAAACTATCCGTATCGCCAAGGGGATACGTCACAGCTGTGTGGGAATACTTAGCAAGCCGTTCCTTTGTGTTACGCTTTTCTTCGCTGGTATTTAAAATCGGTTTTTGTATAGGCCAAGAGTCGGGATCTTGTTGGAGCCATGCGGGACCATGGTACCACAAGCCACTCCTAACCAATGCGGCCGGCAATAGGCCACGAGACGCTGCGTCTGCGGGGTTATCAGCAGACGGGACGTGGCGCCAACAGCTTGCGGGCACACGGGTCAAGATCTCACTGACGCGGTTAGACACAAAGGTCTTCCATTCATGTGGAGAAGAACGAAGCCAAGCCAATACGACCGAAGAGTCGGACCAAGCCTGAATTTGACCGGGACGGATCCTGTCTCCGTATATGTGGTTCACCCTCTCAATTAATTTAGATACCAAGAGTGCTGCCATCAGTTCAAGGCGAGGAATAGTAAGACACACACGCAACGGTGCAACACGAGTTTTTGCCATTATTAAATGTGTCTCACAATTACCACTCCTGCCTATGTGTCGTATATAAACGCATGCGGCGTAACCGATTTGAGACGCATCCGCAAAACCATGTATTTGAATAGATTCTATGTCGTCAGTATTAAAAATATAACGAGGAAAATCGATGATAAGAGCGGTAGCTCCTTACTAAAATGCATCCATGAATTTAATATATCAATAGGCGGCTGCTCGTCCCAACCAATGTTCTCCAACCACATCAACTGAATTAAATGCTTAGCGAATAATGTTACTGGCGACAATAACCCGAGAGGGTCGTATATTTTTGCTATACCGGATAATATAGCACGCTTGGTACAATCGCGCGAAGTAACGTGAACCCTGAAGTTGAATGAGTCCGCTCGGGGGTCCCACTGTAATCCGAGAACATTGACACCCCTATCGCCCTCCATCTCTGCGAAAAGGACATTCTCACACCGCCCACCATGAAACTCTGATGGCTGGACTGCAGCGAGAATCGCGGGCGAGTTGCTATGCCACTTGCGCAGCTCGAACCCCGCTGTCGCGCAAATAGCAATCAACTCCCGCTGAAGAAGAAGAGCCTGGGCTTCGTCGTCGGCGCCCGTAATGACGTCATCGACGAAGACATTATTTAATAAAACGGCCGCGGCCAGTTTGAAACGCTCGGCCTCATCGTTAGCCAGTTGTCGGATGGTACGAAGTGCGAGATAGGGAGAGCAGTTGACGCCGAATGTGACTGTACATAGCCTGTAGTCACGTAAAGGTTCCTCTGGTGATCGACGCCAGAGAATACGGTGAAAATCTCTATCACTTTCACGCAATAATATATTACGAAACATCTGTTTTATGTCTGAACAGAAAGCAACACGATGCACACGAAATTTTAAAAGAACATCAACGATATCTAGGTGAAGTTTAGGTCCTGAGAACAGCACGTCATTCAATGAGTACCCGCTGGTCGTACGACAGCCGGCATCAAAAACAACTCGGGTGCGTGTTGTCTGGCTTGAAGGCTTAATCACACAATGGTGTGGGATATAGTAGTTGGCACCAACTGAAGACTCATCATCAACAAGCTCCATGTGATTGAGGTCAATGTACTCCTGAAGGCAAGCGTGATAGTCGAACTTCAGCTGGGGGTTACGTTCCAACCTATATTCCAGCTTATGAAAACGAGCAACTGCAATTTGTCTCGAGTCGCCGAGGGGCGGGGCGTTGACCTTGAAAGGCAAAGCGACCACGTATCGCCCTGTGATATCTCGATTATGCGTTCTTCGAAAAAAGGATTCGCATAATTCGTCATCGGGAGTGTAACTCCGCTTCTCTGGTACTGACTCCAGCTCCCAAAATCTTTGAAGGTTGTCGTTGTCAAACGAGCTATAACAAACTTGGAGTGGAGTCGAAATGCTTCCATTAAATGTAAGCTTACCTAACAGTAAACAACCGAAGACACTACTCATCGCAATCGGTGTACCGGGTGGACCCATAATAGTGTTATTTAATAAAATGTGGGATAGTATATCCGCTCCTAATAACATCTCAACCGGTTGAGGTGTGTGAAAATGAGGATCGGCCAAGGTAAGGCCCTTCAAATGCGGCCACTCAGAGTAAGACACACTAGGCATTTTTGACATTAACTTAGGCAAGATTAATGCGTCAACCGGAATAACGGGATGATGTTTATCCTTTGGCGTAATCGAGTATGTGACCATACCCTTAGGTACCAATGGTTCCGTATCACCTATGCCAAGTACCGGTACTCGAACGCCAGTGCGCGGCAAACCCAGACGCTGTACGCACGTCTCGCTTATGAACGAGGCCTGACTTCCGCTATCAACCATACACCGAACGGATGAAATTTTATTATCTCCCATATATAAATCTATTACAGCGGTAGATAATAACACCGTAGAATGCGACGAATGCATTTTTGTCGCGTAATTATTATGTATGCGAGCGTCCTGTCTATCCTCCGTAGGAGGGAACGAGACAGCGCTAGCAGTAGTACTGTTTACAATCGTTAAAGACTGCGGTGAAATTAAATGAATAAGGCTATGATGTCTTTTTTGACATGTACGACATACAAAATTCGATTTACAGTTTCTTACATCGTGTCCGACGTTTAAACAATTGTAACAAATATTTTTGGTTTGAATAAAGTTGTACCTATCCTGCGGAGAGAGATTTAAAAACTCGGTACATTTAGAAATTAAATGCTGACCGGCGCATTTCAAGCAAGAACGATTCCTATCACGTGTATTATAAGGTCCAGTTTGCTCTGTGACTGACGCGACGCGTGCGGTGAATGAATTACGATGTACATTTAATTTCTCGCTACTTTTCTTATGATGCTTATTATTAATATTTTCTGGATATTTTTTATGGACTGTGTATATGAAGCCATAGCGACTTCGTCGGCTGAGATTCGTTCTAAAAATTCAATTAAAGTATTAACATCCGGTATATCGGACGGTCTTGACAATGAACGTTCATAATTCCCTCTCAAACCTGTGGGTACCCTACGCAGTAATAAGTTAAGTAATATAAAACTCCACTGATCAATAGGAAAATCCATAACCTCAAGCGCCCCAATGTTTTCCTGGTAGACATTTAATAAATTTCGTACACTTTGATAAGATCGCTCGGAACATGTTTCAAGGTCGAGTATACGATTCATATGTTTAGATGCGACGATACGCCTATTTTCATATCTATATTTTAAAATATTTAACGCGATAGTATAATTATCACCTGTTATAGGGAGTGATTTGATCAAGTTATATGGTTCATTTTTAACCGAAAGTAGAAGGTATCTTAATTTTTCCGTCTCCGTGTAGGCTCTGTTGTGATGGACTAATGAACTAAATAAATCAAAAAACGATTGCCAATCGGTAGGATCACCGCTAAAATCGGGTAACGGCAAGACGGGTAGATTTCTTTTATGACAAATGTCGTCCTGATAAAGTGACCGACGCCGATTCAGGTCGTCATTCTTATGTACTATTTATGTACGAAACAATGGCATAATATACGTCGTTAAAATCATTGCGTATTTTAATATGCTCGTCTTTATCAAAAACCTTGTGCTTTATGAGCGTTTTTTCAATTTTAGATTGAATTTTATTGAATTTTCTTTGATGTGAACTTAAATCACTAGCTCGCGAACGAAATTGTTGATCATTTGTGGTTGCAAGCTGTAAAATACGTTTAAGCTCGTCGAGGATCAAATCTCTTTCGAAAATATCTTGTTCACACAATATTTCTAATTGTAATTCGTCCGGCATTTTGCGTAGCAAAGATGGCGGCGAGATAAAATGCGAAAAGAAATACGTTTATTGAAAAATGAGTACGTAGTACTGCTATTAAACAAGATAGCACAAGCTGGACAATGATCCTGGTTCGAAGGAACAAAAATTTATGTTAAATATAGGGCCGGGGTCGCCCGCTTTACTCACCGCTGTCCTCGGCAACGTGGTCTGTTCCGGAGACTCTGTAGGTGACGCGAACTGTTCCAACCCTCGTATCCAACACCACCATAGGGACACACTGATTCGGATCTCCAGCGTAGGATGAATGATGTTAATTCTCGATCGAGTTAAACGGGTTACGGGAGGCCTCCCGGTTTGTATGCGCGCGCGGCAGTGGTTGAGTTTGTACTGGCTATAAGCGCACACTAGAGGGCGCATTCACGATCGCATTCGGATGGCGGTATATCGCAAAGCGACCCCTCAGTTCAAAGGAAAAAAAATAATAATATGTACTTAAACGATATTGTCCAATTTATGCTACCTTGCAGATGTACGAAAATACGAAATAACTCATATATCTATTTTAGTTTAAGCAAATTATTTGTTCAGGTACGGAACAGTCATTCTTATCGATCTACTATAGAAATGACAACTTTGATGTCTCTCATTCTTATCGATCTAATATATAAATTACGACTTTAACATCTGTCATTCCTATCGATCTACTATAGAAATGTCAACTCTTATATTTCTCATTCTTATCAATCTTTTATAAAAATTACAACTTTGGCATCTGTCATTCTTATCCATCTACTATAGAAATGACAAATTTGATATCTCTCATTCTTATCGATCTAATATAGAAATTACAACTTTAATATCTGTCATTCTTATCGGTCTACTATAGAAATGACAAATTTGATATCTCTCATTCTTATCGATCTAATATAGAAATTACAACTTTAATATCTGTCATTCTTATCGGTCTACTATAGAAATGACAACTTTGATGTCTCTCATTCTTATCGATCTAATATAGAAATTACAACTTTAATATCTGTCATTCTTATCGGTCTACTATAGAAATGACAACTTTGATGTCTCTCATTCTTATCGATCTAATATAGAAATTACAACTTTAATATCTGTCATTCTTATCGGTCTACTATAGAAATGACAACTTTGATGTCTCTCATTCTTATCGATCTAATATAGAAATTACGACTTTAACATCTGTCATTCCTATCGATCTACTATAGAAATGTCAACTTTTATATTTCTCATTCTTATCAATCTGTTATAGAAATTACAACTTTAGCATCTGTCATTCTTATCGATCTACTATAGAAATGACAACTTTGATGTCTCTCATTCTTATCGATCTAATATATAAATTACAACTTTAACATCTGTCATTCCTATCGATCTACTATAGAAATGTCAACTCTTATATTTCTCATTCTTATCAATCTTTTATAGAAATTACAACTTTGGCATCTGTCATTCTTATCCATCTACTATAGAAATGACAACTTTGATATCTCTCATTCTTATCGATCTAATATAGAAATTACAACTTTAACATCTGTAATTCTTATTGATATATCATAGAAATTACAACTTTGGTATCTATCATTCTAATCGATCTACTATCGAAATAACAACTTTAACATCTGTAATTCTTATTGATCTACTATAGAAATGACAACTTTGACTTTTGTCATTCTTATTAATCTAAAAGTATGACAATGTCAAAATATTGGATAAGTGTATATTGCATCTTCTCTTTCAATGACTACTCAGATAATAATATTGATAAGTGTCATTTTATCTAGGCCAGGATGGAATGATAAATGATAAATATCGTACCGATAGTACATAATCCAAACGAGAGTTAATATTAAGATACTTACGTTTGTAAGAATTCAACACCAAACTAATTATGATTTTATGTTCAAATGCATATAAAATATATTTCATAATAATAATAATAATAATAATTTATTTGCATCAAACATGGTTGTAAGTTGTTACAATACATAATAATATGTACCTTAACTAAAACATTATAAACATAAGTATAATTAATATTATATTCAAAATAATTAGCTAGAATTAATATTAAGATAAGGAAAGGGTTCCTTTCATTTTCACAGTGGAGATTATCTATTTCTATTATAATATTGGTCAATTTATTGGAGCCAATTGTAGTCTTACGTTTGAATTGTCTTACAGTTGTCCAAATATTGTTACAAGTAGTTAGTTCCTTTAGTCTTTGAAGCTTTGGTGTTGTTTACCAAACACCAAACGATAGTACGGATAAGACGGAATTCGCTTATCTCGAGAATATGCCTCTCGATATCCTTAGTGGACTGTCACAATTACCTTCGAAAATGCAATACTCTGCTAGTCTTGCAGTTGCAAGGAGCTGATTGTATGCACCAAAATATAGGTAATCCTTTAGAGATGGATTTAGAGTGTTGGTATATTGTTTTCTAATAATATTTTGGTAACATTACGACGTATGACACCTCAGTCCTCCCGTGACCATGGTTGCTGTAAAGTATCCGAAACGTCGGGCTTGTAAAAATCTTAATAAACCGCGATAAAATCCGTAAAAGTTGTTTTATTAATATAATTAGAGTAGAAAAACAAAGATTTCGACTAACGACTGAGTCTGGATGACAAACTTCAGTTTGAATCGTCACAAATTTGGGAAAAGTAAATGCACATGCATATTGTTAACGTGTCAATGATGGACAAATTTCTTGAGCAAAATCATATTATAATAGAGCTACTTTTACGAATTTTATCGCGGTTTATTAAGTTTTTTACATGCTTCACTTTTCGGATACTTTACAGCAACCATGGCCATGGGAGGACTCCATAAAAGTTTAATCCTTGTGGCGGTAGGGCTCAGTAGGCTAAGGTAATCCCAGCGCCTTGGACGAAGAAAATTGAGCCGAGGGAGCTGCTCTTTGTACCCCTCTTATAAGAAGAGGGGAAAAAAGAGCAGGAGGATAAGGGGCGAGGATTGGAACCTCACCCCATTGTACTGTCCCGACGTTGGGAGTTGTTGTTCTATGGTGCTGGACAACCCCTCTGTGGAGGTGGCATCGTTCCCTTGAGGGACTGACAAGCCGTCGAAACTCACAGAACCGGGGCCTCACCAAAGGCGACATTGGTGGCACTCGCCGGGTATTAGTGGGTAGAGCTGCGTCCACCTTACTACCTTTCGGACGCAATGAGTCCCACATACCTGCCTGGGAAAATCCGCTCCCTAGCGGGATGCCTCAGAGCATTTCCCGGCGTAAAGAAAAAAAACTCTATTAAAGTTGTCATTACAATGATGGAATTCGTGTAAATATTAGAAAGCGAAATTATATTATATCATATATTTTTTGGTATGTAAAATTATTTTCTGTAATACGCGGCGAAAATTTCTTTTTACAATTAAAATCCATTTGTAACTTATTATTATTATTATTATCATTACTGAAATTCTGCAACTACGACACCAACGATAACCCAAGCCCCGTCCGCAGACTTCAATTGTACCAGAGACGCAGAGCGACCCCCCGAGCCCCCACCCTACGTTCCTGTAGTGTCGCCCCCCGTTGGCGCCTCCAGGAGCGTGCACAGTCTGCACGAGAGGTCCAACACACACACACCGAACACGCCGGCCTCCGATGCGCAGGTTTGTTGACCACGTACATAAATGAGATTTGGCTATAATTCGGAATTGACCCTGTATAATTGACCCTGTATAATTGAGAACTTCTGTTCATGGAATGATTCTCGATTACGACTTAAAAGGACTACGCGCCAACGTGTAGTAAAAAAGTGACGGCAAACGGCATGACACTGTTTCACTTCTATGTTCGTTTTAGACTATAGTATACTTGACATAGGCCTCGATCAGTGAACTCTAAGACACCCTATTCCTCGCCACTCACATCTAACCCAGACCGGCGACGGTCTTCTACGGTGGCGACGATCGGCCGTCTTGGCGTTCCTTGTAGGAGGCCGTGTTCAGTAGTGGACGGATAAAGGCTGATGATGATGATACTTGATATTTATTTATTTATTTATTTGTTTATTTATTTATTTATTTATTTATTTATTTATTTATTTATTTATTTATTTATTTATTTATTTATTTATTTATTTATTTATTTATTTATTTATTTATTTATTTATTTATTTAACTATTTATTTATTTATTTAGTTGCACCAACAAGATAAACACCAATACAAACAAAGAAATAGCTTAAATATAAAATGTTAATTGTTGAGTGTTACCTCATTTATAGGTGCAAACCACAATGCGAATTAAATGTATAATAATAATGTATACCGTTCTTAATTTAATTCTATCTTTCGTTATAAATATCTATTAATTATGAATTTTATCATTCACATCGATGATTCACATCTTCTGGGCCTCCCGTGACGAAAATTATTTACTTACGACTAAAATATTATATGGTTTGTCATTAATGAAATAGTCATGTCAAATAATATAATTTAGAAATACTATTAATAATAATATTAATTATTAAAAATAGACACGTCGAGTATTTTTTTCCTCAAACATAGTTTTTCTGTCTGTGCTACTTCACGGTACTATTTCCAACTTTCTGAATACGCCTAGCTTTTTTAGAACTCCAAGTAAAAGTTGCAAGTTATTTTCCTTTGAAAGAATAAAATTATTATTCTTTTGCGTTGAACATACTTATTTCGTTTGAAAGACATTTTTAATTAAATAAATATAACGTTCCATAATATTATGTAAGGGAGTGTTCTACATGATGTTATTAATTAAAAACTGCCTTATTATATACAATTTTGGATTGTTTGTCTTACAGCAAACTTATTTCTTTCCTACAAGTTTTCTTCTGTTCTGTTTTGTTCTCTTTTCTTCTGTTCTCTTCGATTAGCTTCTCTCTTCTCGTTGCGTTGGCTTTTATCGAAAGTTGTAATTATTCAACCACGACCTTTAATTTCAGGACAATCATTTTTGCTTTTTGTTTGACATTATATATTGCAACTTTTATCTTACAATTATTGTATTTAGAAGTTATATTTCACTAGATAAACGGGCTATATTTTAAATAACTATGTAACGAATTTCCTATTCCGAGTCTTGGCAGTCAAGAGATCTAGTCTATACTGGCTTATAAATATATAAAATATAACGTGATTATTGATTCTAGAGTATCGGAACAATAGCGGATGATCGTCGGAGTGTCACCAGCGGAACACTATCTAGACGGAGAGAAGTTGTTACAACGAGGACGCCGCTCTTAGCTAATGCACGAGAAAGTTGTGTGTAGGAAATCCATCTCATATTTTTAAACTCATAATATCTAACCATCACTTAAAGAAATATCCTTTCTGGTTTTTTGTGTTAATTTTATTTAATTTGACTGAAAAAAAATTATTAAATATTTTTAATTATGTTTCCTGGGACAACTTTTTCTTGAAACAAAAAAATGCGGTAACGCACCTGTAGGTCCTCTAGTATATCGGGTATCTACGAGTAGTTTGTGATCACTTACCACCTTTGTGAACCGTCTTCTCGTTCCCTTAACGCTTAACCCTTCTTCTAGATAAAAGAAACAGGTCACTTGACGGAATATGATATACAAATTGTCTTCATGATCCAACATTGTAATTGGTGACGAAATGCGACAAGTATATCAATATGCATATACTTATATAATTATCTTAAATTCCACATGAAGTATTTTTTTCTAAATATGCTGCATAATGCTTTAAAGTTTAAACACCATATTGATAAAGTTCTACGAACATTTAATTTAATTGATTAACTGCAATGAATACATCGGATATGAGGATTTTTCAGATATTTAAAAATGATTTTGACGTGACAACGTCTTATAATTCGATGGAGCCGGCTGCACGAACGAAAAAAGATAACGCATGCGGCGTTACCTCGCTCTGAGGCGTTCCATTTTCTTATGACGTTGTCACGTTCAACTATCGCCAGTAAACCGACTTTACAGACAACCGATTTTTGTTAAAAATATCATTCTTATAGCAGTTGAGATTTTTAAAATAACTATGAAAATATTTAAAAGTTGAAAAGTAGTTTTCCCAGGAACAAAATTTACACAAATCACGATACTTATTTTAGTTATTATTTAATATAATGTGAAATTAAGATTTTAATATAACGATATTTCAGTATAATAATATGCGTTTCGATACAAAATACACTCATTATAATATTATTTTGTTATAAAAATAGTATTTTTTTTTATTTATACTCACACATAATGGTGTACATATCAAACTCCTACTAGGCGTTTAAACAATCTATGTAAAAATATATTTTTAACAAATTACTAGCATATATTGTAAATAACTAGATAATAAATAATTATAATAACAAATTTGTACATAATCAAAATATTTGTAAATTTATTTTGTCTTAGGATAATTCAAACAAAAAACTGTCTTCATACCATGTTGTATATTTATTGTATCGACTTCTACCTACTTTGTCTCAAAGTAATTAAATATAGGCTGATAATGATGAACCATATTATTATAAACCAAGAATAAAAAATCCAAAAGCTGTTAGTCACAAAAAACGTAACTTCGATTATTGCATTTTTAGCACACTTAATAAACACTTTTCCAAACAAAAAAAAACACGTATAAATTTCAATTGCAAAGTCAAAGCACCAAAAATGTTGATTCAAAATTTTTATTTAATACTAGCGTCAGAAAGTTTTTTAACCTACTTTAGACGGATAGCTGGAAATTGTAAAACAGTTGCTCAAAGCGCCTCTAATTCTTTGAGCAATAAAGAAAAGGCTCACTCACAAAGCGCACCGCCATTTTGCATTCAACAAATAAAAATGTACTACGTTCCAATCTGAGTTTTGCAAATATTTCTATAAAATAGCAAAAGAATATGAATTATGAATTAAACATGAAGATGATTTGTTATTGAAATTACGAGCGATATAGGTACGTGTAGCGAGGTAAGCTGAAAAGGGCCTAGTTACTGAGATAGATAGAATTGCTAAGAGGATATTAAAGAGTATAAACATAGCAGCTTAATTATTGTTCTCGTGGAATGCATTTTTCTGCATGGGTACATTGTAATTGTTTCTTCCGCAGCTTTGTGCCATTTAGAAGAGCAGAGAAGGCAGTAATATTATATCCATCGTTAAAATCTTTTTAATTATTTATGTTTATTTTCTTTGAGAATAATAAAATTAATACCTATATAGAAAATATACCTACCCGTAACTTGTATGTTTCCAGACCAAGCCTTATGAGTAGCATTGTACGTTCATAAACAATGATCGTTGGTTATTCACACCATCTTAGCTCATTCCAGGAATCAAGGTACTGGGTATTCATTTCTAAGCGCATGTTTCATTGTTTCGGGATTGTGTAGGAGATTTGGAAGCTTACGCTTCTGTAATGTAATTATCAGCATTTGTCTTTCCTATTATTTTATATTTTATTATCAGAGCTCTCATTTTTATGGCAAAAGGTATTTGAAGTATACAAGTGACATTTTTACTAGGCTCAATACTGCAGCGAAGCGTAAATATGTGGTGCAATATTACTCGCACTTTAAGAATGCTGCTAAAAATACGAAATATCTTATAACTTTCTCCTTAACTTGTGGCTTAGCAGTTCATATGAATGGAGAGCCTCTTTGGGACTCAACTTTTTGAAAGTTTTTTTTATCTTTATTTATTTATAAACTTTTGTAATATTTCAAGACATATCCGTCGTTATCTAATAAAGAATAATTTAGTGGCAGGTAATATCAGTTTTTAATAATATATTTTAAAACTACGAGCCTAAATTTATGTCACCTGCCAGCTTTTTTTAAAATATCTATGGATGATTTTTGCCAGCATTTTAAAATAAATGAATTTACTGAGATTAATCTCTAGCTGAATTAGAAGGATCATAGCTAGTAAATTACACAATTTCAGAAGTCATAAATACAATTTTACAAACCTGTAAGAATATCTCTTGTTTTATAACAATAATATTATAGCGAATATAAAAATAAAAAACTTCGATCGTAAAAATCGGTGCCAATGTAGCATCTTTTTCTGATTTCTCTTCCAAGGGGTTAATTTTATTTCTTTTCGATTTCTGCCTTTGACTTTATGAATTTTATGTTGAAAATATTTCCAGGAAATCAAATAAAAATATCAAATATTTCAGGTTTGGATAAAAAGGGCTTGCGGAAATCCGAAGGTAAATATTAACTGGCGTTTACTTAACAGTCTTCGGTTTAAAAAGTTACCACTTCTGTTTTTTGATTTCTGTTTACTTTACTTACAGTATCTCCGTCTGCTTCGGAAAAGTTTGATTAGAGTTTTGTATTGTGGGTACTCATTTTATTAGCTCAACGTAAAGTTTGAAAGATTTATTTGATAAAAGCAATATTAATATATTTTAGCTAATAATTCTCCCTACTCAATGATAATGATTTATTATTTCCTACCCTTGCACTCTAATTATTTTTGACGTGACGTCTTATAAATCGATGGAGCTGGCTGCACCCACGAAAAAACTCACGCGGCGTTACCTCGCTCTGAGGCGTTCCATTTCCTTATGACGTTGTCACGTTTAACTATCGTCAGTAAACCGACTTTACAGACAACCGATTTTTTGACTTGCCAAATTGAAATAAAAAATAAAGGAAAAAAATACTAAATAATAAAAAGAAGCTTGAAATAACTCGCATAATTTTTTGCCGCAAGTGGACAGCAAAAGTCAAAAACGTTCTAAAGTTTTCATCTCTCAAGTGTAGTAAAGGCCTGACAAAAAAAAAGAACTAACCCAACCAGTCGCAGCTATTACCGATAGAAGTGAAAAAAAAACGATTAAATTCCTATAATACAGGCTGTATAAGATTATGACAACCTATACAATTTAAATGTTGCACAAAATGACCGCATGACATTGACATTTCAGTGTGTTTGACGATTGGTTATGTACATAACCAGTCGTGGAATATTGCATAATCTTATATAAATAAATCAAACGTCATATAAACGTAACGTCTCGTAACGGTGGTAGCGGTGTCGCGAATCCAGAGATTTTACCTTATCTAAAATATTATGCGTACCGCGCGTTTTAACTTCAAAAACAGTTAAGCCTCTAAACTTGTATCAAATATTCGCGTATTAGTATAAGCATATATTTGCGTATTATAATAAGCATACATACGCGTATTAATATAGATACGCATTAAAATATTCACCGACCTCAGAATTCAGTTGTAAAGTGTCAAGAGCACTAGATAACGCGGCGGACAGCTCGCATCAGGCGTTGCAAGCTGAATAATACATGACCTAGGTGTAACGCTGTCGGGTCGAGACTATGGCGTGTATGAAAACACATTATGTTTGTAGGCAGAAAATTGTATAACTAAGATAATGAAACAAGTTTTTACGGACTTTATAGTGGATATGATTACTGAATTTCCAATCTTGGTTAGGAGAGGATTATGGTGGCTGCAAAGAGATGGAATGTAAACATCTTAATAAACCACGATCGTACAAAATTGTTTCATTGTTATGAGTTAAATTCGGGTAAATATTAGAAAACAATATCTACACTAATATTATAAAGGGGAAAGATTTGTATTTTTGTATGTAACGAAAATACTCAAAAAGTAATGACCGAATTAAAAAAATACCAATTAATTGGATAGGACCATGATAGGTGGAGCAAAGCAGGCCTTTACCTAGCTATAGGCTATAAAAAAAAGGAATAGGAAAACTGGCAAACGTGCCACCTGATGGTAAGTGGTCAGAAATAGCCCAGGCAGCTTGTTTATATGTTGCCTATCCTGAGACATAAGATGTTAAGTCTCGGTGCCAGTAATAATTACACTGCCTGTCTTGCCCTTCTCTCTGAAACAGCAAAGCTGTTTCACGGGAGAAACAAGCATCAATCCTTCTCATCGGTAAATAGGTATACTATTATGGAGACATGGGTCTGGCAGAATAGCCTGAAATATGTATTTGTTTATTGTACTATGTTCATGTGTGACATTGATCATTTGCAATTTTTTGGTCATCAAAATAGCAGAAATAAAAAAATATATTTTAACTAAATAATATATTTATTGTTTTTCGCTGCAAGCATTTTTACTTTGTAATTTTAGCATGATAAATGGCATTATCAAAATATTTTGTGAATTAATTTAATGTGAAATTATATTGGAGTGCTTTAATTCTTTACAAAGTCTGATAGATTTTAACAATAAAAAAAAATTGGCCGCGTGAGATTAAACAACATTCTTTTCAACCGACTTCTAAAAAAGAGAAGGTTCTCAATTCATATGTTTTATATGTTTGTTCGACAATAACTCCGTCCTCAACGTTTTAGAATTTTTCAAATCGGTTGGATTTGAAAAAATCTTTTTGTCTGAAAGAATACACTTCACAAATGGTCCCATGTTAAGGAAATCAGGATCTGAAGATGACATCCCAGAGAAATAGAGTGCAACTTTCGAAAATCGTAGCAGCGACTAGAGTGTTTGTTAATTCGTGCATTATAAATTTGAAACTAAAAAGACATAATATATCGTAATTTTTTTTATAGAAGAGGGGGCAAACGGTTAGTCAGTTCACCTGATGGTAAGTGAAGAGCGACATCCACAGACACCCGCTACACCAGTGGATTAGCAGGTGCGTTGCCGGCCTTTCAGATATGAGTATGCTCTTTTCTTGAAGGCCCCTAAGTCGTATCGGTTCGGAAACACCGTAGGAGGCAGCTGATTCCATATATTAGTCGTACGAGGCAGGAAATGCCGTAAAAATCGAGATGTTGTGGATTTCTGGACATCGAGATGATGTGGGTGAAATTTGGAGTTTTTCCGCGATGTCCGGTGATGGAATTCTGCTGCAGGTATTAGACCGAACAATTCCTCAGACCACTCCCCGTGGTAGATGCGGTAGAAGATGCAGAGCGATCCGACATCTCTACGCAGCGCCAAAGAATCAAGCCGATTGAAGATAACATTGTCGTCGATGATTCAAGCCACCCGGCGTTGAATGCGGTCAAATGGAAGGAGCTGATATTATGGCGCTCCAGCCCAGAGGTGAGAGCAGTATTCCATGTGAGGCCGGATCTGCGCCTTGTATAATTGAAGGCGGTGTGAAGGCATGAAATACTGCTTCGCCCTATTGAGCACGCCGAGTTTCTTCGAGGCTAGTTTAGCCTTTCCTTCCAAATGACCACGAAACTGCACATCTCTCGATATATCGACACCAAGTATCCCAATGCTGGCTGAGGCGGTTAGGTAAGTGCCTTCGAATTGTAGAGGAACGACGAAGGGTGATTTTTTTGCGGTAAACGCGCAAACTTGTGTCTTGTTGGGGTTAAATTGGACTAGGTTAAGTCGCCCCCATTCCGAGACTCTGGCCAGCAGAGACTCGATTTCAAACACAAGTTTGTTCCGACACTCATCGACTTGTTCCCGGGAAATATTAGGGCAGCCAGTGTATAAAGCATTTCCAGTGCTGTCATCCGCATAGCAATGAATGCCGCTGGTTTTCAGCATATCATTGATATGCAGAAGAAACAGGGTTGGAGATAGTACACAGCCTTGAATAAGTATCTACTAGTATTTTAGTGCATCCATACCAATTTTGTGTAGCTTACACCCGATTATATTATGCTGATATGGAAGTCTATTTCCGTTTTCATAGCAAATTAGTGACGAATTATAGAGTGACCGACATATTCTGGTGTTATTAGAGACTTATACCCACGTGATGCGTATATTATGGACTCGTAAATGTTAGATTAGGTTTAAGCGACAAAAATATAAAATATAAGGATGAAATGCAAATTAAATTAAAAAATAAAAACAAAAGAGAAATAGTGGAGTTAAAATAATAACTTGAGTTATCAAATTCGACTTCGTAAATGGATGACTTATTATGTACATGGATGGTACAATTTACAAAGAGTTTTCTTGTATAATTGCGCTATAATGTTTCGGTGGGGTAGGGGTTTATTAAAAAATTCAAACTTAGTTTTATTTTTTTATTTTGTGTGTAAATACTAACCAGAATACCATTTTTAAATCTCCAATTTCATATTTATAGGACTGCGGAAAGCTTCCTAGTTTATTATACTGATCTGCACCCCTGTAAGAAAGTTGGGGGGGAGGATAAACGTTCTTATTTTTTTTTGTCATTTGTGTGCAAATCCTAGCCAAACTAATTCGTTTCAAATTTTAGGTCACACGTATTTTTGCAAGTAAAGTAATTAGTAAATTCCCATTATGCGTCTTAAGATTTCTAGCGCAGCGAACAAAAGAGCTGATCACTTTAAAACGGCTTAAACAATTTTTATGAAAAATAAACTTTCTTTCGAATAAAAAATTAGTTGTCTGTAAAGTTGGTTTACGGACGATAGTTTAACGTAACAACGTCATAACAAAACACAAGCGTACAATGAGCGTAACGGGACAATGAGCGTTACGTGACATTTTTGTGCATGCAGGCAGCGTTTATCGATTTAATAGATGTTGTCACGTCAAAAAAACGCCTTCCAAATTTGCTCAGAGCTACGCTGTCATTGACATACACACACACATAGCGGTCAAACTTACAACACCCCTTATTTTGCGTCGATGATTGAAAATCAAAATGTACATTCGCAATAAAATGATGACCTTCCTCCAGTATATTTTGCTTTAGATTATCCTTCAAAACGAATTGTGATAATATTTTTGTCAAAACTGACTGATAGTAAAAAAATACGAGGTCAAACAAGCCCATTTCTTAATTGACTTAATATATAAAAAAAATGACATTTTATATAAAATGTCAAATAATATATAGGCAATACAATTTTGGGAATAAATCTCAAGAATAAATTATTTTTGTTTCAGTGAAATTTTATTCATAATTTTTATCAAAATCAAACAATGTTCAATGTCAATATTTATGCAAACGTGCGGGCCAGTGATGTTCCGTTGTGATAAGTTCGATAAAAATACATTTTAATATAAATGAATGTACAAAATTATCTGATTTGTATAAATTTATTCGCGTAATAAATAAATATAAAAGATACGTTACGAATACTATCGAAACGAAGCTGATTATAATAGCTTAAGCGTTTTATATTGGTAAAAATAAAAACACCTGGTGTTAGCCTAACGTTAATGGTCCCTCTTTTATACCAAAGGTACTATTTTCTACACATCGCCTATAACTACAACTAGTTAAACTACATTCAGTTTTGTAATTACGCAAATTGGCATGAATAGTGTATTAACTCAAACAAGTTACCAGCCCAATCTTTCTATGCAGACTATTATTAATTACTGACATACTAATTCAAGAAAAAACGCAGTAAATGCACAAAGTTTACGCACTAGAAAATTTTATTTAGTATCCAGTACATGGCAACTACTACAGAAAAGAAAATAAAAAAATAAATAAATTCAATATTACATTGGATTATCTTATTCTACTTTCTTTATTGAACGAAATAATTTGACGTTCAGTAATAAATAATAATAATAATATGTTGAGTTGTCGCAACATATTATTATTATTATTTTTTATTGAACGTCAAATTATCTCTTATACCCTAGTCAACATATAGACAGAAAATATGACTCGCTATCAAACTCTTTACCTACCGTTAGACATAAGGAGTCGCGGTGCCCTTAATTACTCTACCTGTCCTGCCCCTTTATCTGGCACACAGCAAAGCTATTTGGCGATAAAAATTAACAGAATGGTGGTGCAAAGTGCATTCTGTGCTACCGATAATGAATGATAAATGGCTGGATATGCAATTTCTTTTGCTCCATGGCAGAGATAAATATACTAAAGAAACAGCCTTTATTCTGTATATTATTAAATTGGTTGAAAGTTTTTTAAAGTCAAGTCTTAATATTATCGCATACTTTAAAAAATACATGCCCTATAATGAGATGTAAAATGGAAAATGAGAGCAAAATCTCTTTCATACCAGTTGAATTAAAGGAGAGATTGACTTGAAGAAGACGTGTCCAAGAGGAGATGAAAAGACACAAAGTTTTATTTTATAAGTAAAATCTTCCTAAATACTGGCGTGTGATTTTCAAACGTGTATATTGTATATTGTGCAAAATTTCATGTTTGCGTTGTAAATCGAAAATGTCATAAAAAATTATACATTTTATTTAGTCAAATTTGTATATAAGAGTTAATTAAAAAATTATATACAGTAACGAAATTGTATTAGATTATGTAAATATATACAATAGTAAATGTGTATCACCTTATGATATATTTGTTGCACTTAATATCAAAATAATATTATAATACTCATTCTAATATATTTAGATTAGCAATTTGTTTGAATATATTTTTGTTTAATTAAATTACAATTTTGCCATTATTATAAAAAACTGAGAACGTTTAGATTGCTAATATTTCAAAAGAGACAAGCATACAAACATTTTAATAATACCTTGACCATGAGATCTTTTCCATTCGATTAATAAAAAAATATTCTATCATTATAATGAAACAATTATTTACGGATTTTATAGCGGTTTATTAAGATTTATACATACGATGTTTCATATTATATTTTACAGCAAAATGGTCACGGGAGGACTCCGGTAAATTCGTCTCCTTATAATGAGTGAAATTTGCGTAAATAATTTTAATCAGATTTGTATCATTTTGCATATTAAATAATTTTTGTAAATGTAAATATTTTTGTCAATGATAATTTGTTTAATTATTCGAATGAGAATGACAATAATTATTATGTATAATTAAAAATATATACTTTCATGTTCATTTAGATCATTCAAATAAATCTTAGGATGAAAAATAAGAATCTCTTGTAAACTATGTGAACACTTATTTCGTGTGCCCTTAAATTTTGTAAGTGTAAAAATAAGTATTTAAGTGTAATTATGATTATTAATGAATTCACTGTGATGCTCTTAAATTTATTATATGTAATGTTAAATATATTATTTACACTTGTATATAATCTAACAAATGTTATTCATAAGATTATATTACCAATAAATCTTGGATTACACGATATGTAAAAAGGTTAAATCCGAAATTAAAATATTTTAAATATTATTAAAAATGTTACGAATAAGGAATTTAGTGATTTTTTTGTTTACATTACTTCCACTGTAAATAATTTTAAAGATATTTTAACATTGTATTTGGATATACGTTTAGTTTTGGTGATTTCAAAGACTTCTTGACATATCGTAAATACTTAGAAAATATGTGTAAAACTTCTTGATTAATAAAGCTTAATAGAAAATCTTATATTGTGTTTATTTTGATATCACAATAAAAATCTTAATGAATTATTATAGATATTTAAATATAAGCATTTAATATTATGTTTTAAATTATATTCAGGGCATTATAATATTATGATGGCCAAATTATTTGGGTGACAGTAATTACTTGAGTAGGTACCAATTATTTATGAGTCCACTAAATGTGGACCAGTGAAGTAAAAAGAATAGATACGCAGTCGACGGGTGATTAATTTCCTCTATAGTACGTGATGGGTATGTATATTATAGTAACAGGTATCGGATAGTAATAACTTAAACAACTGTGACGACCTCTGTGGCTCAGTTCGTTGGTGCTCAAGCCGGAGGTTGCGGGTTCGAATCCTGCCAGGGAACAAAAATATTTTCTGTGTTCCTGGGTCATGGATGTGTATTAATTATATAGTATAAAAATATTATATATATTTTTGTTGTCTGGTAACCGTAACACAAGTTCTTCGAGAACTTACCACGCGACCAGATTGACGTGGTGTTAAAGCGTCCATCTAGATATTATAGATATAATTATATTAAGAACTGTAAAATTCTCCTTTATAGCATATTAAGTCACTAACTAGCAATAAATTAAATTAATCTCATCTTATAATACCTGAAGCCGAAACATGTTCGGATTAGAAGATAAAACGACCGGAATACTAATTTACATTCCTACTTGCAATAAGCGTTTAAGCCAAATTCGGTATGCGTATCCAAGGTTTGTAAAAACACTGAAAATTCGAATATTCGGAGATCTGGTAATAACCGGTTCAGTCCGCTTGCGCCGGTAATATCTCGCTCAAACCGCTTCAGACCGGTTCAGGCCGGTTTCACTCGAATTAGCCAACGGTTGGAGTGGTAGCGAGCGTTGCGTGCCCCGACCTGCCTGTGTGCATACGTAATTGATGGGGCCGTTCCCTTCAATTTAACGTGGCACGTATTCAGCTGAACGTATTTTATCATAGTTCATAGTGCGTGCGGATCAATCGAACGGAAAAAATGCATTAGTTAACATTGCACTCCCCGGATATAGTTTGATTACTTTTATGAAAAACTATTTTTTAGGATGTTATCAAACTTAATATGGGATGTTTTTTTAAAATAATAATAATAATATTTTCCATATTGTTTTCTAATGTTTACGCGAATTTCACTCATTATAATAAATCAATTTTTACGGATTTTATCGCGGTTTAGTAAGATTTTTACAAGACCGACGTTTCGGATACTTTACAGCAACCATGGTCACAAAACATATAGCTGATTTAAAACACCGTCGCTACACTATGTCTGCCATCTGTAAACATAGTCTTGACAAAGCTCGCCATTATATCAGATTTGATAAACCACAAGTCCTCGCAAAAGAACACAGATTCCAACCAAGGATGATCCGTGAGGCTATTGAAATTAAAAAAACATCCTAATTTCAATAGAGAAGATGGCTGGCTTTTACCACCTGCTTGGGATCATTTTATTAAAATTATCAAATCAAAATCCAAGCACAATATGTCACAGATTAAAGATACAGTTAGCACTTTCTGCGTAGATAGGACTGACCAAAATATTGATATTGTGTCATAGGGTAGTTTCGAATAACTTTGTAATGATAGGACGTATGACACCTCAGTCCTCCCGTGACCATGGTTGCTGTAAAGTATCCGAAACGTCGGGCTTGTAAAAATCTTAATAAACCGCGACAAAATCCGTAAAAATTGTTTTATTATAATATTTTCCATTTACAATACACGAACCTTTTAAAGAGCATTGATATTATCATCAATGACATTCAAATGATGCTGAATACTTAACGTCTAGAACCTTCAGGATTCTTTCTTTATAATTTTTTCTTGGCTTATTTTTTTACCATTTTCCTAATTCTGTTTCCAAATCCACCGTAGGTAGATGAGGTAAGGTATGAGATTGTAAGGTATATAAGTACCATTTAGTTCCTTTTGCCGTATTTTTTTAAAGTTATCTTCCCATTAATATTTTTTTTTCCCAGTGATATCATATCCCAGTTATGAATCAGTTGTCTGGGTACAATTCTTTGCTTTGAGTTTTGGAGTGAATGCTACGATCTAGAACATGAAGGTCGACCAACTAGATGTGATGAATAACTCCAGCCATTGGCTGATCCTAGTTGCGAGTAGCGGGCGATTAGTCGTCCTGATAAAGTTCTTTATAAAAGGTGACGTTGATCACACCACAAATTTCCTTTCTCAATAAACACAAAGAGCTTACATTACTGCAATAAAAATGCATTTTAAGTACATTCATTAATACCATTATGTGGTGCGCTGGTTTTAGAGCAGATAAATATTAGTATTCAGAACACGCACGCTCTCTAGCGCGTATTTGTTTTCCTGAAGTTCGCAAATAATATTATAAAATGCTACGTTAAAATATGCGTTTGTTTATACAGTAACGATAATAGAGTCATTGTTGCAATTATAATGTCACCAGTATTGTTCGCAATTCTATTAAAATCCTGCTAATGCAAATATTTCCGTGTGCAAGGGTTCCGTACCTCAAAAAGAAAAAAATTATGGGATCACTTTGTTGTCCATCTGTCGGTTTGTCAAGACCCTTTTTCTCAGGAACAGGTGTACCTAGCAAGTTGAATTTTATACCACATACTGAAGTCTATAGTCCTTATTGGGTGTATGTGGATGTATATGTGTGTGTCCTACAATTAACAGTACTTTTATTTTTTATTTAACGCTGGAAATGCCCTGAGGCATCCCGCGGGGGAGAAGGTCTCCCCACGCGGGTATGTGGGACTCGCTGCGCCCAAAAGCTGGTAAGTGGACGCAGCTCTACCCACTAAAAGCCGGCGAGTGCCACCGCTGCCGCATTTGGTGAGGTGCCCGGATCTATTAAACAAACAGGGCACCTCGAAGGCTAGTCCCACAAGGGACCGACGCCACCTCCACAGAGGGGTTGTGCCGCACCACAGAACAACCCCTCCCAGCGTCGGGACAGTACAATGGGGTGAGGTTCCCATCCTCGCCTCTTGTCACCTACTCTTTCACCCCCTTTTCTTATAAGAGGGGTACAAAGATCCCCCTCGGTTCAATTTGCTTCACCTAAGGTGCTGGGCTCACCCTAGGCTACTGAGCCCCACCGCCACGTCAAGGCCTGAACCATAGTGGGGCAATTTACAGAACTAGCAACAGCTACCTCTAGACAGCAACCTCAATTAAAAAGGTAAATAAATAAAATTGTGCTATTATGTTGTAATATTTATAATGTAATATGTAACATATATGTGAATGTTACAGTGTGAAAAAAAATAAAAGAAAATATTTATTGAAACATTAAGTATGCTCCTGTGCATTTTACAGTAAAGACAAAAGTAATCATTACACTATGCACTTCCCGATTTGTTCAAAGGGTGAGTCCTGATGTTGGGAGGTGTTGTTCCGTGCGGGACAACCCCTCCGTGGAGGTGTCGTCGGTCCTTTGGGGGACTGACTAACCGTTGAGGTGCCCTGCTGCTCAAAAGCGGTATTGGTGGCAACCGTGGAGTTATATTTGGTATACGGCACAGATATGTGCCGAGAGTCCCACACACCATCGGATCCACCCCGGGCCATTGACGGCACGTAAAGGCATTTGCTAGTGTTAACAAAAAAGTTATTGTATATACCTACTAATGCATACGGTGCTTGGCACAGTGTATCCCTCTGATCCAGTGATAATAAAGCTAATACGCTCTAAATAAGTAAGTAAAATAAGGTAAAGAATTAGCACGTTGAAGTGGCAATGGGCCAATGAGGTTTTAGAATGGGGAGCGCGTTACGAAAGACGCAGTGTTGGTCGACCGCCAACGGGATGGCATGACGATATTTGTTTAACGGTTTAAGCTGAAATATCTAGACATAAGATGAATAGATAATATTTCTTTGTATAGATTTTAGATAGATACCTGATGATAAATGTCACTTATGAACTCACACAGGCTCATCGGAGAGTAGTCCACCCCACCATGATTCAGGCCTTGTCGTGGGGGTGGGGCTCAGTAACCTAGAGTGAGCCCAGCACCTTGGGCGAAGCCAATTGAGCCGAGGGGGCTCTTTGTACCCCTCTTATAAGAAGAGAGGACAAAAGAGCAGGGGGCAAGGGGTGAGAATGGGAACCACACCTCATTGTACTGTCCCGACGTTGGGAGGGGTTGTTCTGTGGTGCGGGACAACCCCTCCCAGTGTGGAGGTGACGTTGGTCCCTTGCGGGGCTGACTATCCGTCGAGGTGCCCTGTTAGCTTAACAGATCCGGGGCACCTCACCAAGGCGGCACTGGTGGCACTCGCCGGGTTTTAGTGGGTAGACCTGCGTCCATTTACCATCTTTCGGGCGCAGCGAGTCCCACATACCCTCCTGGGGAGACCCATTCCCCAGGCGGGATGCTTCAGAGCATTTCCCGGCGTAAAAGAAAAAAAAACAACAACCTACCTGCATCATAAGATTGGATGTCTTTTCTGCTTTCCTTTCCGAAACACAGCAAAGTAGTTTCACGTCAGAAATGGGTAGGATAATTCATGATACCGTACTTCTCTTACCTGTGAAAATAAATACACGAAATGTCTTTTTTGTGTATGGTTACATAAAGTTCTTTATATTAAGCTGTTGATTACGACGTTTGGTGACGTTGTCTTAGTGAAAGATTTTTATATGAATTCTACAATTAATAAGTAATACAAACAATATACCAGCTATAGTAACGGTAAAATTATTCCCGCGGTAATAAACTATCAAAAACGTTGGAAATTGAAAAAAATAAAACCGAGATAAAATAAATTTAATTTGGTTTCTCCATAATTAAAATTGACACATTTTAAATGAATCACAATCAGATTTTTATAAATTTAGTTATTTATTTGCCTAAACACCAAAAACAATGAACAGATAACAATTTTAGCAACTAATAATAAAAAGTAATAATAATAATAAGTCTAATAACAGCGACATAGTAGTAATTGGTGTAAGTGACTTTTACTTAAATAACTATTGAATTCTTTGAAATTTGTTTTGTGTAGCTTACGTTAATTTCACTCATTATAATGATACAATTTTTACGGATTTTATCGCGGTTTATTTCGATTTTTACTTGACGTTTTGTATACATTACCAATACGAAACGTCGAGCATTTTAAAAAAAAGTGTGTGTGTACTTACGTACGTTAGAAGTTATACAAATACATAATACATTTTCATTACACTATAACCATTTTGCTTATGGTATAGTTAAAAACAATAACTTCTGCTATGTCTATACAGTCATTATGTGAAAATTGTTATATAAAAATGTTGCTATAGCTAACTTCAGGGTGTTGGTTTTTCGTGACGGTGTGCGCGGGCATCGTAAAATTTACTCTCATCAATTTTCCCTAACGCGCCAAAAGTATAACTTCAAAAAGATAGAAATAGTTGTTTTATTCATATCTATGAAATTATGTATCAAAAGTTATTAGAAAGATATCTTATTCAAATATATATAAGGAAACAACACACTCATCAATCTTCAAACGTCTTGATTAAAAGTTTCACGAGCTCCCCATTCGATGGAACGCTCGCCCGCCCTGAGAACCATTTAGGGAATTGATACCCATCCGATACACCGTTTAGAGTGCACAGGGTATGTTTATACTGACTGAGAAATAAATATCGGTGATTGATACAAGTAGATTTTATACAGAAGAGGGGGCAAACGGACAGTCGTTTCACCTAGTGGTAAGTGATAAGCGATAATATATAGACAGCCGCTACATCAGTAGCAGGTTCGACGCAAGCCTTTCATATAAGTATGCTATTTTCTTGAAAGTCCCTAAGTAGTGTCGGTTCGGGAATACCATAGGTGGCAGATGATTCCATATATTCTTCGTGCGAGGCAGGAAAAGCCCTAAAAATCGAGCCTTTTCGAGATTTCACCCGATGTCCGGAAATGGATATCCGGACATCGAGGTGGTGTGGGTGAAATTTGGATTTTTACGGGATGTCTTGTGGATGAATTCTGCTGCAAGTATTAGTCCGAACCATTCCTCAGAACACTTCGCCTGATAGATGCGGTAGAAGATGCAGAGTGAACCGACTCTCTACGTAGCGCCAAAGAATCAAGCTGATCGGAGAGAACCTTGTCATAGAAGCTACGGTTATACATTTTCACCATGATGCGAGATTTAAAGACAGATAGATATATTTATAATAAACCTATTATAAAAAATAAAATAAAATATATTATCAAAACGGAATAATATCCCTTTAGGCAAGGTTCCGAAGATACTGGCAAAATAAATAAATATTATATTTATATAAATATTAACCAAAATGTACATCATCTAGTTACTAGTAGTAAATTCTTTTAGAAAATTCTACTTTATGGATCCCTGTGTGGTGTAGATGACAGTGGCGAGGGATTGGCGTTTTGGATATATTATTTAGCAATTTTAGCTATAAATAGTAAAGAAGTATCTTGAGCTTTGATACTAGAAAGCTTAAACTTCTGAAGTCTTATTTTATTGGGAAAAAAAATTAAATATAAACATGCATCTCAACTTGATAAATCCATGATAAATTAAAGTCACAGTAGTATTATTTAATATTTACAATATAAATATTACATCTAATGTTTATGCATCTAGATAATTTTTTACTTCATTTTTTCTCTATGTAATATAATTTAAGCGTTAGTAAGAGGTAGTGCCATGCTGAATTGTACCGGCACGACCGGGGTGGTACCTTTCGCTCACATAACACCGGCGTCAAGTGACTGCTATGCTGTCGCGTTTCGTGCGGTTTGTGAGTTTCCAGCGGCCCATTGCGGGGGAGAGGTGATTGGGAAAAGGAGGGCAACGCATATGCATAACTTTTGGTTGTGCGGATGTCTATGGGAACCGGTAGTCACCATAAGGCTGACTGTTCGGTTGCCTGTTACATAAAAAAAGACATTTGCATAGAGAAATTTAGAAGCTCCACAATTTTTAATGAACAGATAAAGAAGTAGTTGCACTACTTGGAATGTATTTGGAAGTCGTGCGAGAATGTCCGTCCCTTTTACTAAGTGACTTTACCGCCCTTTCGTTCACGGGACATGTAATAAAATTAACTCTTGTTGTCTTAATAGAGTAAAATATTCGAAAAACAAATCCCAGTTATTTAGCTCCCAGTGGCAAAAAGTTGTACCTAGTTAAGTTGATAGGCTCTAAGTGTATCCGATTATAGCTTTTAAGCCAATAGACTGATTTGAATACATTTTATAAGTAAAATAGTAATAAAATATCAACCCTTATATATATAAATATATTAAAATAGTATACAACCCATCGACCGTAAAGGTTTCAATTAGTCAAAACCAAACGTTACCGAGTATCGTGTTCGATAGGGCACGCCCATCGCGAGGCATGGGCCTTCCAACACAGCAACATTCAAGACTTAACGTGGCGGCTGCCACTGCCCTCGACGGCGGAGTGGGACCGAGTATCGCTGGTGCCATCCGCCGGGTCCTCACCTCAATAAGTCCACTCGGTAGGGGTAATCTGGCTGGAGTACCACTTCACCTGATGGTGATGTGGTACAAACCCGCCACAGAAACAAAACCGATGCCAGCGGGCTTACTCTTGACACTGGATCCTATTGAGATTTAGGAGTTGACTCGATTACAGTGGAATTTTACCTAACTAATTGAAATCGGTATTTCTTAATCTCGTACATTTTAACATTACTTTATTGTGCATGTACCTTCAACCCCCCCCCCCCCCCCATGCAAAAGGGGCGTTCTAAGTGTGACCGTTTTGCGAGTCTGTATTTTATTTGAAAGCAGGATATCTACATGTGGTCCTCACAAATGTTTTATCAAAATCGGTTCTGCCGTTTCAATGTCATCCTCTTTTATTATTACGTTGGATTTTTAGTATCACCTGTTAGTTATATCACAATTCCTATAAAACCCATTACAACCAACTACATAAGTACATACATTATATCCCAAATCCATGACATAACGTCGGAACGCTACGAAGAAACATTATTAAAGTTATTGTTTCTGGTCACAGCTGTCGATAAGTACACAATAGAGCAGGCAAAAACAACAGAGACAGGCCTTTTGTCTCACACGAACAATGTGAAAAAGCTTCAAATGATCGCTCCGAGATTTCTAAGGATATAATATGAGCTGTTATTAAATTTTATATACTCGTTTTCCTTTACGCAAAAACTACTGATTGGACTTTAATGAAAATTAAAAATATAATAATAGATTTATAAAAGAATTACATATAGGCATATTATTATAACAACTGTACTCCTATGGGAATGGGATGTACGCGGGTGAAACCGCGGGACTATCGGAAAAAAAATAAACCGTCTGGGAGCTGACAACGAAAACGCTGCCTAAGCCCTTTGAGACGTTATGATAAAATTATGTATGGTGGAATTGTGTATGTTAATTAATATAATAATAGTCTGCAGAAATGTTCGCGATGGCATAACATGTCTATCTCTTAAGGATAACATACTATATCCATTTTAAAACTTAAAAATGGCTTATTATAAAGCAGTAACTGGAAAGCAATTTACACAAATACGGTATTAATCCTTATCATCATTACATAATAAAAAACAAGGTCCTCCGCCGCGTCTGTCTGTACCTACGCGATAAATTCAAAAACTGCTAGCTTGATTTTCATGCTGTTTTCAACATAAGATGCAGTAATTTCTGAGGCAGGTTATAATTTATAGTATATAATTTTCCAATATTTTGTGTAAATTGGTAAATAATATAAGGATAATTATTGTAAGAGTCGTAAAAAATTAAGCCGCTTGGAGCTTACATTGAACGTTTTCAATCCCTTATTTTTTTAGTAAAATAACGATCATCGTCAGTCCAAATACGTCCGTAAATACATATATAAGTTAAGGCGAATAAGGCTGCGAGTAAGAGCTAATGTATACTATAGTAGTAGTTGTTGTATGATCAATGATCAAATAATGAGTAAAATTCTCGTATATAAGAAAACAATATCTTACAAAATATGTATACTATTATCGTTCCCAGCACGCTAGCACACGTAATGAAGAAAAAAGAATCATGAAATGTATGCCATACGATTCTATCTAACTCTAGTAATTTAAGTATGAACAATACCCATTTAGAACCTTACGTATCGTCCGAGCAAACTGTTCGAGAGGCTATCAACGTAGATTACGTTGGCGAGCGCTATCATTCCGTAAAATGAATGTTGACTGATGCAGTGCAGCTCCAAGTGCAACAATGCGTGCTATTGGTTCAATCTCGACGTAATCGCTGCGGAATCTAGATTTAACTTAAATCTCTATATGTGTTCAAATATTGGAACTGTCTAAACTATTTTTAAACGAATCTCGATTAAATTTTACTGATAAACAATCAAATGTAACCATAAACCTGATTGAAAAAAAAAGCGCTATAAGGAAAATATATCCTTCAGCTATAATAGGGCTACGTAATTAAAATATATATATATACTAGCTGTTGCCCGCAGCTTCGCCCGCTTTTAAAATTTGAGGGGTTGACCACCCTATAACACTTAGGGGTATGAAAAATAGATAGTAGCCGATTCTCAGACCTACTGAATATGCATATAAAATTTGGTAAAAATCGGTAAAGCCGTTTCGGAGGAGTACGGTAACTAACATTGTGACATGGAAATTTTATATATAAGATTATCAAAATCTTTATCAAATTATCATTGTTATTTCCGATTCCGATGGTATATTTCAAAAATTCTTCGGCTAGAATTCTTTCAAAATTCCAACACATTAACAGAATGTAATATATAATACCTAACATTATGTAGGACCTAAATTGTACCATGTTTCTACCAAATAAATACTATCATCACATACTATGATTATTATTAAAAAACGATATTAAACTATCTACTGGTATTCTTGAACCCTATAAGAGTCTTTCCCTATGTGTGGATCTTAAAACGGGTATCTGATTTTAATGCAGTTTTTTTAATTTACTTATTTATTTATTTAACAATTTATGTACACTAGGATAGTTACAAAGAAATAACAAATACAAATTATGCAGGTACAAAGGCACTACTTATCCCATGATGGAATCTCTTCCAGTAGTCCTACCATAGGAAAATTAAAAAAAAAAGAGCCGCAAAATTAGCGTGTACAGTCTTAAAAATATATATATATATATATATATACATACATACATACATATAATAAATACATACATACACAATATAAGTCAATATATGAATACATACACACGTACATACATATAATGTAATACATATGATATATTCTAATACGCATAAAGATACTTAAATAAATTCAATTAAACTAGGGTAGATAGAATTCTCTTAATCTTTTCTTAAATAGTGATATTGTTTTACAATCGCGAATTTCTAATGGTAGGGAGTTCCAAAGTCTAGCAGAATGTACAGTAAAGTAATAGGAATAAAAATCGGTACGGTGGGAGGGTATCTGAAGGAGGGAGCGTTTATTTGATCTGCACGGAGAATCATTAGCGTGAGAGAAAGAAAAGCGGTCCCGTAGATACGAAGGAGAACAAGGATTAAAAAGAATGTTAAAAAGGAAACAAAGTATTCTAAAATTTCTACGATGGCGGATAGGTATCCATTGCAGTTGCGTACGAAAGTGACTTACAATCATGTCTTCTTAGTCCGAAAATGAAACGCAAGCATAAATTTTGTAGTCGCTCAAGTTTGTTTAGCGATTCCTCGGTTACATCTAGACAGGTAACATCAGCGTAATCAATGATAGGTTGAATGAGAGTTTGCGCAAGAGAAATTTTAGTTTTAAAGGGTAAAAAAATTTGTAGTGCTTTTAGAGAATGGAATGAAAAGTATACCTTACGACTGATCTCATTAATGTAGGCTTTCCAGTTCAGATTAGAATCAAAGACAACGCCTAAGTTCTTAGCCGAGTCAGAAATAGGAATAGGAACGCTGTCTAAGGTAATAGGAGGTAATTCTGTTAAATCAAGTTGAGAGCGAATGCGTTTACTACCTATGATCAATGCTTTAGTTTTTCCCGGGTTAACGGTAAGACCGAAACTTTCAGCCCATTCAGTAATACGCCTTAGATCATCGTTAATAGAGATAAGAGCAGCTCTGACGTCGTGTAACATAAAATGGCGATATATTTGCAAGTCATCGGCGTATAAGTGAAATTTGGAAGAGATGACCTTTGTGATCGAGTTAATAAAAACAGAAAAAAGAAGAGGAGAAAGTACGCTACCCTGGGGAACTCCCACAGTTAGCTTACACCAGTTGGAATAGGATGTATTAACTTGAACACGCTGTGAACGATCCCGAAGATAAGAGTCAAACCACGTTAACGCAGATAAAGAAGTATTAATAGATTTTAGTACACCAAGAAGGATATCGAAATCGATAGAGTTGAACGCATTGCTAAAATCAAGAAGTATAAGGATTGTAAGCGATTTTTTCTCCATGGCTAAGCGGATGTCATCAGTTACATTGATAAGAGCCGAAGTTGTGCTATGTCCTGGACGAAAATTGATATGAATTCAGAAGATCAGAAGAATATAAAAAGAGAGAGAACTGCTTATGAACAATGCATTCAAAAACTTTAGACAAAGTAGGCAATATGGATATAGGTCGGAAATTAGCTAAAGATGTGGGATTGGTAACTTTAGGCAAAGGAATAACATTTGCTAGTTTCCAGGCTTTCGGAAAGGAACTTGTGGACAGAGAATAATAAAAATTTGGTTAAGAATCGGTAATAGGAAAGGAAGAGTTTTTTATATATTTTAAATCTAAATTTTTCTTAAATAACAAATAATAATAAATATTTGCCAACATTCACACCACTTTAACTTAGCCCCGTGGTAAGCTCGTTAGAACTTGTGTTACGGGCACTAGGAACGGAAAAAATTAAAAAAAATATATGAATATCATCCTACTAATATTATAAATGTGAAAAAAAGTTTGTTTGCTAGGCTTTCACGCGAAAACTACTTAACCGATCATCGAACCCGCGACCGCTGCTTAAAGTGTCCAGTAGTCTGACCACTCGACTAGCCGATCATCATTTATATTATCTAACATTGGCTCTTAACTAAACTTTATATAAAGCGGTTTAGCGTATTTTTTTTAAAGTTTACCTTGTAGTTACATACTGTGTAATGATTAAATATTAATATTATGTCTTTCAAGCCATTTCGAGGAATATTTTACGATCAACATTTATTATTTACGTGTTTACGGTTACGTCAAATAACAAAATATTTATTTTTATCTGTGGTACATATTTCACATGGAAATATGAGCGTTACAATAGGGGTTAAAGTATGAAATCGCCGTTTTATTGTAATTAAGAGGTACTTCGAATTGACATAGAACCTTCATGGTTTTAGATTTTTGAGTGAAACTTTTATCACCTATGTAGTTTTTCTTTTAAAAAATGTAGGTACAACATTCGATTATCGACTTTTAGTTGTTTTGTTCAGACAAAAAAGATGGACTTCTTTTTTGTCTACTACTTCCAAAATTCGAGTGATTTTTTAATGCAAGGTCCGACGTGGAACTAATGCGGCAGAAACAGCTCGAAATATCAATGTCGCGTTTAGAGAGGGGACTGTTAATGAACGCACCGTGCTAATTTGGTTTAAAGTTTAAACGCTTTCGTGATGGAAACTTTGATTTGAAGAACAAACCATGTGGAAGACCGCTCACACACGTGAAAAACAATGACTTAAAAGAGATGGTGGAAGCCGATCCGAGCTAAACTACCCAGAAATTAGCGGCATGGTTTTAATGTTACCTTACCAACAATATTCACTCATTTGCGTCAAATCTGCGGAAAGGAACGCGTGTTGAAACTTGTGTTGCCGTGTTGAATCGATACAGAAATGAAGGAATATTGGATCGAATTGTGACATGTGTGTAAAATTGGATTGTTTACGATATGCGTAAGCAAAATATGCAATGGCTGACGACAGGTTAAATGCCGCAACAGTGTTCTTTTTTTCTTTTACGCCGGGAAATGCTCTGAGGCATCCCGCCTGGGGAGTAGGTCTCCCCAGGTGGGTATGTGGGACTCGCTGCGCCCGAGAGATGGTAAATGGACGCAGCTCTACCCACTAAAACCCGGCGAGTGCCACCAGTGCCGCCTTGGTGAGGTGCCCCGGATCTGTTAAACTGACAGGACATCTCGACGGCTAATCAGTCACGCAAGGGACCGACGCCATCTCCACAGAGGGGTTGTCCCGCACCACAGAACAACCCCTCCCAACGTCGGGACAGTACAATGGGGTGAGGTTCCGTTCCTCACCCCTTACCCCCTGCTCTTTTGTCCCCTCTTCTTATAAGAGGAGTACAAAGAGCCCCCTCGGCTCAATTAGCTTCGCCCAAGGTGTTGGGCTCACCCTAGGCTACTGAGCCCCACCGCCACGTCAAGGCCTGAACCATGGTGGGGCCGCAACAGTGTTCTAAAGCAAACCTTACCAATAAAAAGGTAATGTTAACTGTTTGGTGTTTTCAGCATGGTGTTATTCACTATAGCTTTCTCCGATCTGGTCAAGCAATAATGGCAGATGTCGATGTGCCGAACTCCGAACAATGATAGCAAAACTAGCAATGAAACAGCCCCGACTCATGAATCGGTCTTCACCATTATTGCTCCATGATAACGCGAGACCTCATACAGCACGAGAAACCGTTTTAACTCTACAGGAATTGCAATTTTACTTTGATCATCATCATCATCATCAGCCTTTATCCGTCCACAACTGAACATAGGCCTCCCTCGATGAACGTCAAAGCGGCCGATCCCTTGCCACTCGTATCCAACACGGACCGGCCACCATACAGAGATCGTTTTCCCATGGTGGTTCCTGTCCACCTGGACAAACACTTAGTCTACCTACAGTTTTAGCCTTAGCTCAGATTTATAGCCACATCCAGCCTGGTGATGATTTCTATAGTTTTATAATTTTATTTTTCTGTATACATTGCTTTAAATTGCGGTGACTTATTCATGAAATAGATAATCGTATAGATTTTATAATAATTCGTGTAAAAAAGTAAGTTAAAAAATCAAATATTTACCTTCTTATTTTTTCCTCAAACATCACTTACTTTTATTGAGAATCGAGGCTGTATCCACTTCGTAGTAGATCGAGGCTTTTCATTATCTCACTTGAAAACCGTTTCAACTTAAAAGGTTGATAAAGTTTTCTTATCTAATATGTATATGTAGCAATGGCTGCGTTCAGCAAGACAGAATATTAATTGGTCTTCAACTAGATAGGACGCTCGGAGCTACCGCTTAACAATTTGGTTATATAAAACCCGTCTCCCTTAAGAGAAATAAGGAAAGTAAAAGATGGAGAGACTGAAAGAGAGAGAGTAAGAACATTTTCTGGTAGAAATGTTTCGAAATTCAATTATAAGCAAAATATAAATTATAAGCAAATACTTGAACATAAATAATTTTGAGCTCGAGTCATAATTATGATTCAAAATAAAACACGGATTTTTTTTTTACAAATAGAAGATGGCCGATATATTAGGAATAAGGAATAGAGAGACGGTAGACAGAGTAATACTCTAGTAACGAATATTCCGAACACAGTTCACAAACAAAACCCCGAAATTCAATTGCCATTGTAAGCAAATACTTGAACATAAGTGTACATTTGAGCGCACACAATAATTATGATTCCACGAATTCCGAGTAAGGTACGCTTCAATCAATGAATCTGTCACGGTGATTGGATACGATTGGACGTGTTAGTGACGGGGCCGTCGAACAAACAGATTTGTTTGGACACCCTGGCTTACCATGTGATGTTCGTTAAAAGAGTTTTCCAAACATGACGTAGCAAAAACCGAGAATGTTCCATAAATTTTTTATGTTAGGTTTGTTTGAAACTATTATTATTATCTATAGTTATGGTTATATGTAGGTATTATTTGTTACATTTCGGTTAAAATTAGTATTATGTTATTGCGCATAGTAAAGGGGTTAACATTTAAATTACTTTTTGAAAAAATCTGTATGATCAACTTAATCTTCTACCTAACGTACTAATGTACTAATGTACAAACTACTCACCTCACTCTTCCACCAAACTACTCACCTCACGTACTAATGTACAAACTTTGCGTTTACCACGTCATTATAGTTAATTTTGGAGTCGGTGTCGAATTGCTTGAATTTGTTGCTGTACCCTACCTATCTATCTACCTTGGCTGACACCGACTCCAAAAGAAACTATAATGACGTGGTAAACGCAAAGTTTGTACATTAGTAGAATATTAAGTTGATTATAAGTTGTAAGCACAAAAATTAAAGAAACACAGTTATTTTAATATAGGATATGTTCAATAGTGGACGAATAAGGTCTGATGATGATGATGATGATAAAGACTTTTCTGCTTCTGATGGTACTCGAATCGCGACATATCTACGTCAAAGAATAAAATGCTACCAGATTTTTTTGTACAGATTAAGGATAAAAAATTACAATCGACTTTGGACGACCCTCAAACGTTAAACAGGGTACTCTTTTCCGTTACAATTGAACTTTAAAATTTCACCGCCAATTAGTACGTATAATCCGTTTTTAAATAAAAGCTCTGCTGCAAGCCAAGTGCATGACCTTCATGAAGAATTAAAATATATTTTTCAGTGGTAAGCGCGTTGGTGCTCAAGCCGGAGGTTGCGGGTTCGAATCCCGCCAGGGAACAAAAAAAAGTTTTCTGTGTTCCTGGGTCATGGATGTATATTAAATATGTGTAATTATAATACAAATCTTAAATATTATGTATAGTATAAAAGTATTAAATATATGTATTTCCGTTGTCTGGTACCTTACGGGTACCAGACAACGGAAATACAAATTCACAAGTTCTTCGAGAACTAACCACGGGACCAGATTAATGTGGTGTAAAAGCGTCCATAGATGTTATTATTATTATATTTTTCATTTTTAACCACTTTGCCATGTCATTATTGTGAGCAATGGACTGATGGGCTTGGCTTTTATTATCAATCACACCACGTTAACATAGCCCCGTGAGATGACCATGGAATTTTTTATCATGAGTACGGCCTTACAAAGATATCGTGGATTCAGTTCGACTTATATGATTTTATTTTTAACTAGCTGGTGCCCACAGCTTTGCGTTAACTTAGATTTACAACCGTATCCGGATTGATGATGATTATTTTTATATCCTATGTCCTAATCCAAGGTATAAGCCATAACCATTTCAACTTTCAGCCAAATCAGTTCAATCGTTTTACCGTGAAAGATCAACAAATATCCAAACTAACAAACTTTCGCCTTTATAATATTAAGTAAGATTGTCTGATGTCTCTTTTTTGTTGACACTGGGGAATGCTTTTATGCATACTACTGGACTCGGGGGAGGGGGACCGACCGCGCTCGGGCTATGACGGACTCTCTGCGCCCGGCGAGATGGTAAGTTGGATGCAGACCCTCTAAACCTCAGCAGTGTTCTTTTCGTGGTATAGCTGGCCCCTGAAACTAAGGACGTCCATACTGGGCCATGTTGGTGTGCCTAAAGATACTCTAGGAGGCAGGAGGTAGCATCCCTTCCTCTCATTCTGCTTATGGTACCCTGAACATAAGGGTGCCTTTAGCCAGGAACTTACGCGTGCGGCCGATCCCCCGATCGGCCCCACATAGGTTCCTTGCCCAGGGTGTGACACCCTATCGCCGCCACGCTCTCTTTCGGAAAGACGCGTTAATGCGCTCTCTACTCGTTCCACCTCCTCCATCTGCGACATCACATCCTCGCAGTGTCTGATGTCCCTATCACAAGTTCTTACGAGCGAACGGCATAAAATATTATCATCGCAATCGTATAGGCAAACTGACAAACGTACCACCTGATGGTAAGTGGTCAACGTCGCCCATGAACATAAACTAGTATACCTGGAATCAGCCCAGGCAACTCATTTATGTGTTGCCTATCCTGAGACATAAGATGTTAAGTCTCGGTGCCAGTAATTACACTGCCTGTCTAGCCCTTCTCTCCGAAACACAGCAAAGCTGTTTGACGGGAGAAACAAGCAAGATGGTGGCACCCATGCAGCCGGGAGCGCGGCACAGCGCTTCCCTCCCACCGGAAATTATATTTTACTATCACCATTTCCCTCCTTTGCTGGATATAATCATCTTTCAATGAGCACTAAGATGTATTTATTTATATTTTATACTAACCCGTGAAAAAAGAAACTTAAGAAAAAAAAACTATCTCAAAATAGTAAATTCTATTTATCATCTTGTCATCAGCACTTTTTCCATAATTAAACACATTTTATATTCAAGCACCTCATCACTTCATAATATAATTATAAAGTCACTACGCTGAAGAACTTTCCAGAAACTTCCATTAACACAATTTGATAACAATTTGTTACTAAGATCAATCAAAAGCGTTTATAATATTAAGAAGTATTATTAAATCTCATAAACAAAAGGCACAGCATTAATCATGTACAGCTGGCAACTAGACGCGGGCATACGAAGAAATCCAATTTTCTGGAATGGCTCCACGAATTTCAAATTGGAAAACTTCCAGATTTCTAACACCCGTAATAGAGCCTCGCAGAGTATCTTGTATTAGATGACAAAATCCTGTTTGATGTGAATTATTAATCTATATATACAAAAATCATCAGCTCGTTAATATTTTAGGCAATAAAGGATCCCCGGCGAATTGAGCCGAGGGGGCTCTTTTTTTTTTTTTTTTTTTTTTATGATACTTGGATAAGCAAACTGGCAAACGTGCCACCTGATGGTAAGTGGTCGACGTCGCCCATGAACATAAACTAGTTTACCTGGAACGAGCCCAGGCAACTCATCTATGTGCTGCCTATCCTGAGACATAACATGTTAAGTCTCGGTGCCAGTAATTACACTGCCTGTCTTGCCTTTCTCTCCGAAACACAGCAAAGCTGTTTCACGGGTGAAACAAGCAAGATGGTGGTACCCATGCAGCCAGGAGCACGGCACAGCGCTTCCCTCCCACCGTTACTTTGTACCTCTCTTTTAAGAAGAGGGATACAAGAGCAGGGGGCAAGGGGCGAGAATGAAAACCTCATCCCATTATACTCTCCCGACGTTAGGAGGGGTTGTTCTGTGGTGCTGGACAGCCCCTTTGTGGAGGTGGCGTAGGTCCCTGCAGTGACTGACTAGCCGCCTAGGTGCTATGTTTACTCAATAGATCCGAGGCATCTCACCAACGGTATTGGTGGCACTCGCCGGGCTTTAGTGTGTATAGCTGCGTCGACTTACCAGCTTTCGGGTGCAGCGAGTCTCACATACCCGCCTAGGGAGACCCAGAGCATTAACATACAAAACATAAAAATAAGTAATGTTTTCAAAAATATTAGTATAATATTAGTTACAGACGAGTTGGCTGATATTGGTAAACGTCACCTATAAAATACAGCCAGTTCCGCGCGCCGGTTCACATGTATACCATCTTCGTAATAATTATTTCTGTAAAACAACTTTGCTATTTTTCGAAAATAAAGGTGTCATACCTTTCTTTAATAGTGTAATTTTTCAAACGCGTGAATGGTTAGTTAGTCGCTCAATGGTTAGCGCGTTCGCGCTCGAGCCAGAGGTATGGGTTCGAATCCTGCCGGGGAACAAAATATATTCTGTGTTCCTGGGTCATGGATGTGTATTAAATATGTGTATTATATAATAAAAATCTTAAATATTTGTATAGTATAAAAGTATTAAATATATCTCCGTTGTCTGGTACCCGTAACACAAGTTCTTCGAGAACTTACCACGGGATAGATATTATTATTATTAGATACTGAGCTAGTCTCAGATAAATTCTTTAACGTTCATACTATCCATGAACCATTTCATCAGTGTCAATTTTATCAGTTTAGTTTGCAATTATCAAAATACCTAATTTAATTTATTATGCTGATACTCTTTACTATATGTATGGAATTTACTTCAATTTAGTAATAATAATGATATCAACCTTTATAATATGTCCCACTGGACATGGTCTCCTTCTAGAAATCAGGCGAGGAGGGTATTGGGCCATAGTTCACCGATACGCTCACCCGACGCGGGTTGGTAAACTTCACACACCTTCAAAGACTATAAATTTTCCTCCTACTCCTCCTGAAATCTTCTGATTAAATTCGTTGCGGGTCCCAAGGCAGTTTTAACGATCTCAGGGAGCCCGAGGGCTCCCTGAGATCGTATCAAAGGGTCATTTAGTGGTTACCGCTGTCGATCCTGGCTATACAGGAGTAGCAACGGTGGGAACGAGTGGTGGGCCTAGCCCGTAAAAGACCTTCAAGGACTTTAAAATCTCATCAGGCAGGTTTCCTCAAGATGTTTTCCTTTACCAGTGAGCAAGCAATGGCCCCATGTTCAGATGCACAGAGAAAGTTATAAAAAAGCATTTTAACATGGGCAACGATCAGAATAGAACCAGTTCTAGAACACTAGACCATCGCAGCATTTAATTTTAATATAGTAATAATCAACTAGAAATCATTTTCCCTAAAACCGGGAAGGTTGAAAACAATCTAGTCATGAATCTAAGCACCGACAATACTTTTTCCTCGAGATTAATTAACTATCGCCCTTTATGCCAGCTAACAAAAAACCCCACAAAAATAGAATGCTGAGTTTACGGTTCGATTTTTTTTCAATCCGTCGCTGACGTGCTTGAACAAAGGATTAGTAGATTCCCATTAAATGACATTGTTACGGCGATAGTGACGTACAGCTTAATCCTTTGCCCAGGTTGCGAATTTCCGGCTAGATCTAAACTTTGGATTGTTTTCTGTGTTTTTACGTTTGTACTAACATATCTATAGCAAAGTTTGTTTGTTGTTGCGGTAATGGTGAATTGTGATCTATACAACTTTCGTGACTTATTGAAAAAACAAATTAGCTTATTCTTATCATTATTATCATCATCACTACTGCTAAACTCTTAAGGATCAATCATTTAAAGAAATACAAAATGAAATGATGCTGACACAATATGATTCTTAGTTAATGACATTTTCTCAAATCAACGTCATATCAGCATTCAGGTTTTTCCTGATTATCATTATGTGACAATGTAATTGTATTTGTGATTATATTCTGCATCTGCTTTCGTTTTAATTTTTTTGTGAGAGCATTATTCCACGCCCCTTTTTTCGTGGAAACCTTACCGGCTTATTTTTTCTGACACCGAGACTCAGGATAGGCAACGCACATTAAGCTAGTTTAAGATAAACTGTACCGAAACTATAAAGATAAACGTCCGTCCCGCTCCTTCGACGTAGAACGGGAGTGCGGAGGAGGCGCTATGCGTACCTCCTGCCTCCCTCAGTCTAACGGGACTCGCGGTAAGGTTGGGTACCTGCCTCGGTAAAAAAGTTCCGGCGTCGGCGGGGGTGCCAGGAAGGAAGCCCGGTTAGTTCTTTTGAAGGAACCGGCCGATCGCAGGGGGTGTCGTGTATTAGTCAGATCCGGGACACTCCCCTTCAAGCAGCTGAAGGCGACTCGCAGTGGTTTTAGTGCGGTATACTGGCGCTGGAATAGCGGGGAGCGCCGGAAGTCCAACATATCCCCGGGGATGGGTCGTCTCCATTCATTCCCCAAGCATTTCCAGTGCGTCAAAAAAAAAGTTTAAGATAAACTTACTTACCACCAGATGGCTCGTCTGTCCCTTCACATATCTAATGACGCTATTGTGATTCTTCAGTCACATGAAAGGCTAAAGATAACAGAAATAATGAAAAATAAAGAATGCACAATAAAATACAAGATCAAAACAAGAAGCTAATCAAGGGGGAGAAACCTACAAACGCTTGATACATTCCTGTTTGTGCAATCGACGGCGCATTTCAATTCGATACGAACTAGACCGCAAGCTATATTCAAGAACATTTACCGATGAACGTCTACGTCTCTTTACAAAATTGCCAAAGCAAATACAATGCTCGGTTTGTATTGTACCCAAAGTGAAATTATTGTGATGTACATGACACATGTAAATATATTATTTTCATTGAGCGTCATTGTTACATATAGTGCAAAGTAATCTAAACTTTTTTTGGAGTTTACTCCTTAAGAAACGATTTGAGTTATAAGGCCCGGTACGGAAATTTTATGAGGAGTAAAATCAAGTGTAACACTAAAAGTTGATGTGTTACGTAGAAAGAGACAAACATATATCTGTAGGATTGAACGTGTAAAAGAATGAGATGGAATACATTACACAGCGTATCTTAAAATAATGCCGCCAACGCCATCTAACGCAATATTACAGCACTAAAAGTCAATCACACGACCAGTATTTATGCAATATTATATTATTTTCTTTTAAGCCGGGAAATGCTCTGAGGCATCCCGCTGGGGAGGGGGAGCCTACACAGGCGGGTATGTGGGACTCGCTGCGCCCGAAAGATGATAAGGTGCAGCTGTACCAACTAAAACACGGCGAGTGTGACCAACGCCGCCTTTGGTGAGGTGCCCCGGATCTAATGAGCACACAGGGCACCTCGACGGCTAGTCAGTCCCCCAAGGGACCGACGCTACCTCCATAGAGGGGTTGTCCCGCACCACAGAACAACCCCTCCCAACGTCAAGACATTACAATGGGGTGAGGTTTTCCCCTTGCCCGCATAGCATAAGTCGCACCAAAATATTATGATGATAAATTTATTATAACATACATACTAGAATCAGTAATTCACGATTTTCTTTTGGCAATAGTAATGATACTGAGACCTTTTTGCGAGTGCCGACCATAACAGATTATTAGATACATAAAGAGCATTAATGACAACAGTTACATGCTAATGATAATCATTATCTCTTACGTTCTCCGTAATAAATCTTAATCCTAGATTATATGTCTAGGCATTCATTTAGAAGGATTAGGTAATTGCCTCGCTGATAAAGCGAATTCGTAAGCGACATCGCAAAGCTAAGTAGATTATAATGTCACTACATTCGTCCACGTACGAAGAATTTGTTTTCAATTAGAAGATTAATATCTCGCAAATATTTATCTACCAATCTAGTGATTGTCGGCCATTAACCAGGTGGGAAGACGATCTCCGTGTGGTGGCCGGTCCATGTTGGATGCGAGTGGCAAGGGATAGGCCGTCTTGGCGTTCTTTAGGAAGGCCTTTGTTCAGCAACCCGAGAGACGGAGGTCAGGATGAGCCCCACGATGAAGTAACTGGGGCTCACCCTAGACGGGAGTTGGACTCGTCCGTCCCTATCCGTCCACTGCTGAATATAGGCCTCCCTCAATAAACGCCAAGATGACCAATCCATCGCCCCACGCAAATCTTATATCTTTAAATGAGCAATTCTTGTATATATATATATATATATAATTGGAATTTCGGAATCGGCTCCAACGATTTTCATAAAATTTTGTATATAGGGGGTTTCGGGGGCGATAAATCGATCTAGCTAGGAATCATTTTTAGAAAATGTTATTTTATAAAAATAAAAAATAAAATAATACAGAGCAAAGCTCGGTCCATCCCTGTCCTATAATATTATATGACCATGAAATTTTTATTCTTGTTAAATTAAAAATAAATTAAAAAAATAGTTAAATTCGCCTTAACATTAGAACACAAAAATAAAAAAATTAAAGAATAATCCTTACTAATATAATAAGTCTTATTATCTATAAATGCGAAAGTAGCTCTGTCTGTCTGTCTGTCTCTTCTTCACGCCTAAACCACTGAACCGATTTGGATGAAATTTGGTACAAAGTTATTTTGAGACCCGAGAAAGGATATAGGATAGTTTTTATTTTGGAAATCCCACGGAAACGGGAACTATACGGCATAAGCCTTTTTTTGAGATATAACAAAATCATGTATGGTGGCAACTCTTAAGGATAACATACCTACAATATCCATTTTAATTTTAAAAAATGCCATGTCTATTATCATTACATAATAATAATATAAAACAAAGTCCTCCGCCACGTCTGTCTGTTCGCGATAAACTCAAAAACTAATAGATGGATTTTCATGCTACCTAAGATACAATAACTCCTGAGGCAAGTTTTAACTTATAGTACTTATATAATTTGCCAAGATTTGTGTAAATTGGTAAATAGTATAAGGTTAATGATTGTAAGAAAAATTTAAGCTATTGGAAGCTTACACTGAAAACGCTGCCTTATTTCCCAAAAAATAATAAAGTAAAATATTGATCATCGTCAGTCTGGATACGTCCTGCGTCCCAAAGCTGCGGGTAATAGGGCAACAGCTAGTTATGTAATACAAATTAATATTATACTATAAATTTGGCGAAATAACATAGTAATGTTTAGGAATAATAATAATTTAAAAATAGATATGGATATTATTGCGGCTTATTAAGATTTTTGCATATCCAAGTTCGTAACGGCTACTTTACAGCGACTATGGTCACGGAAGGTCCCTTTTTTTTCCTTTTACGCCGGGAAATGCTCTGAGGGATCCCGCCTGGGGAGTGGGTCTCCCCAGGTGGGTATGTAGGACGCGCTGCGCCTGAAAGATGGTAAATGGACGCAGCTCTACCCACTAAAACCCGGCGAGTGCCACCAGTGCCGCCTTGGTGAGGTGCCCCGGATCTATTAACCTAACAGGGCACCTCGAAGGCTAGTCAGCCCCGTAAGGAACCGACGCCACCTCCACAGAGGGGTTGTCCCGCACCACAGAACAACCCCTCCCAACTTCGGGACAGTACAATGGGATGAGGTTCCCATCCTCACCCCTTGCTCTTTTGTCCCCTCTTCTTATAAGAGGGGTACAAAGAGCCCCCTCGGCTCAATTGGCTTCGCCCAAGGTGCTGGGCTCACCCTAGGCTACTGAGCCCCACCGCCACGACAAGGCTTGAACCATGGTGGGGTACACGGAAGGACCCTAAAAATTTGTTAACAATAATAATAAACTAAATGTGATATTTTAGATTAAATCCATTGGCAATAAATTAACCAGTTGAAGAACAGCTTAACTTTATAAAAGGTATATTTACTGATGCCTTGTTGAATGAATGTCTCGTCAACAAGGCATTCGTAAGTAACATCGAAACATCGAGTTCCGTCAAATCAATAAACCAAGGTAAATAAAGTCTTTCACAGTCTTAATAGTATAGTAATTAAAAGGCAACTTAATTTAAAATAGTATAACGCTTGATAAATAACGTCTACACCAGGAATCTATACAAATCCCCACCAGCCCAGCGTGGGTGAGCCCAGCACCTTGGGCGAAGCAAATTGAGCCGAGGGGACTCTTTGTAGCCCTCTTATAAGAAGAGGGGACAAAAGAGCAGGGGGCAAGGGGCGAGGATAGGAACCTCACCCCTTTGTACTGTCCCGACGTTGGGAGGAATTTTTCTGTGGTGCAGAGGTGCCTTGTTTTTTTATTAGATCCGGGGCACCTCACCAAAGGTGGCATTGGTAGCACTCGCTGGGTTTTAGTGGGTAGAGCTGCATCCACTTACCAGCTTTTAGGCGCAGCGAGTCTCACATACCCACGTGGGGAGACCCACTCCTCCACGGGATGCCTCAGAGCACTTCCCGGCGTTAAAGAAGAAAAAAAGGAATCTATACAAATAAATAAAATTGACGTGGTATTTTGTAATTTCTAATCAACAGGTTTTCAGTAAATGCATATGAAAGTATATACGATACTTACACCAAACGATATTTTTTTTTGTCTTTGTGTTCCGACGGATCTCAGAAACAGCTGGGTCGATTTTGAAGGGACTTTCACTGGCTGAAATTATAAGGAGTAATTAAGGCTATATAAATAATCATCAACCCAGATACGGCTATTAATCAAAATTAACGCGGGCGAAGCTGCGGGCAGCAGCTACTTATCTATACATATAATAAAACTGTAGAGGTCTAATTTATGTACAATGAAAAAAAATGCTAAAAACCGAGTCAGGGGGATGTAAGAAATGAAATAGAACTTATTTGGATTTTTTCGATTTTTTTTGTTTCTCTGTTTGTCTGTCTGTTTGTAATGGCTAATCTGGGAAACGACTGGGCCGATTTAAATAAAATTTTGTATGGTGGTAGCTTATACCCCTGGTCAACATATAGGATACTTTTGATCCCGGTAAATTAAATACTTCCCGTGGGATAGTTAAAAAACTGTAATTATATAATAAAACAGCTTTGTATACAACAACTTATGAACTTAATTTGCTAATACCTTATGTTTCCGTTGTATTCAAACAATGTATTCCCATAAAAGTGCCGAATTCCCGCGGGAAAGTAAAACATTACAAAAACAGTGTCTAGCATACTTTTCAACTAGATGGCGCTAATAGTATTGTATGTTTACCATGTTTACTATGCCAGTATATTATAAGTCAAAATAATATTATATCGATTTCAATTCTTACCTGTTAAATAAATTCGTATTAAATAAAGTAGATGGCGTTGACAGTATTTAAAATCGCTATGGGGAAAAAAAGTCACAACCGACGCCAGGAGGCCGTGTGGTCACAGACTGCACGGTAGGCGGGGGGCAACCCCCCAATCAAAAGTGAGCCGAATGGGCTCACACTAATCCGTTGAAGCATTAGGGCCTTCGGGCCATTAGCATAGATCCATCCGAAAAAAAAAAAAAAAAAAAAATGTGTAAGGGTTGTCGTTTCGTTTGTGGTCCAGTCTTAATTTATTTTGATATAATATATTGGAAAGAAAGTTTCAAAGATTGCCTTTAGCCTTTATTTCTTCTTAGAGATTTATTTAAAATCCCAATATTGGTCAAGTGTTGGTTGAAGATTAATTTGTACACAATGCCTAGATAATGGTGGTAATGTTGCTTTTTTTGTTTTCTATATTATACGTTTTCGTTTAGTATACGTTTTCTGTATAACGATGTTGTATGTGAGGATGAATAAAGTTTATTATTATTTGTTATTATAAATGTCGAAACTCTCTTAATACTCAAGAGAAGCTAAAATATTAAGCTCGCTTTATGTAGATTAAGAAATAGATCAAGTCTTTTCGCTGGTCCTATGTGACGGATAGAGCATTTTTAAGAAATTTATATTAACGCCCTTCATTAGATTGGTTCAGCATCCAAAACCTGACAGAATTAAGTCTGCTTCTCAGATTCTAGCAGCCTTAGCTATATTGGAATTAATCCTGTGAGACATTATATTATATCTTTTAGGTAAATTAGTACCTGCCTGTGAATGAGAACCTTACTTAACATTTATGAAAAAGAAATGTAATAATATACTTATCCCAAAGATTAATAAATGAACTCCACGACTAAATAAGTAAAAACAAAAAAAAATCTAAACAAAAAATAGTTTATTTTAATAATAGGCCAGGAAAGATGATTAAATTATGCCCAATAAATAAATGAATCCAACAACTGATCACCATCAGCAGCCTCATTATTAGTCTCTGTGTCAGTCAGTCTGTGGGAACTCTCATGAATATAATATGAACGCCAACAACAACAGCTAAGTTGTAATTTAATTATATTCAAACTTCAATTAAGTAAAAAAATGCGTTTGAGAAAAACCTAAGCCTTACGACTAAGTATAAACGTGCAAACACAAAACAAAATACTTAAAAAGCTTGAGGTTAAATAAAAAAAATGTATCTATGAATCTTTAAACGGAATATATAAAGTCCCATATAAACTTATATCCCCTTTGAATTTTGAAAATTTCTTTCTTAGTGGATATCTATGTCATAAGAGGCAAAATTTTAAGTTTCTAGCCTTAAGGGTTAACTCAATTCATACGAAATTTCATACAAAATATATTATTAAAAGTGTCATACAAACTTTTATCTCCTATTTCACCTTTGGGGTTGAATTTGGATAAACCCTTCCTTAGTGGATACCTACGTCATAAGAGAAATTTACATGTGCGAAATTTCAATTTTCTAGCCATAATGGTTTGGCCTGTACGTTTATTATTGTCAATAAATTTTGACGTTTATTTAAAACTTTCATTTTCCCCTTTTAGGGGTTGAATTATAAAAACGCTGAATTAAAAAAACTCTTACTATTTAACTTAGTGGATGCCTATGACATAAGGAGAATAAGGGTTTAGGCCTGGGCGTTGATACATCAGTCAATCACCTGTGCCTTTTATAAATAGAGATTTTGTGTGAATTGTCCTAAATCCAATTCTGCACTGACGAATTCGTGGGCACCAGCTATTCTAAATATGCCTACAGGAAAGTCCTCGATAGCATATTATGTCTATTTGTCAAAAATAACATACTACCTATATGCGCCCATTTTAATTCCCAATATATCCAATATCAAATATATACAATTGAATACTTAAAAAAATTGGCAATTATAAAGTGGTAACGTAAAAGCTATTTACATAAAAACAGTATTAATCCTTATCATCATTAAATAATAGAAAACAAAGTCCTTCCTCGCGTCCGTCTGTCTGTACGCGATTAACTCAAAACTACTAACCAACTAAATTGATTTTTATGCTGTTTTCAATATGAGATAGAGTAATTCCTAAGGCAGGTTATAGTATATTTTTATAAAGACTGTAGATATAAATTGATAAATAGTTATTGTAAAAGTCGGAAAATTTTTAGCCGCTTGGGAGCTTACCTTAAAAACGCAGCCTTATTCCCTTTAGAGAAATAACAAAAAAGTAGAAAAATTATCATCATCGGTCCGGATACGTCCGTTCATATAAAATAACGCGGGCGAAGCTGCGGGCAACAGCTAGTATAATATAAAACAACATGCAAATCTTATAAACCCTAATTCAACCTAATACCTTGATACAACGATTGAAATACGACAGCGGGTAGACGCCATTACGGTAATTGCACCGTGAATATTCAAAGACTTGGGATTTCGTGATCAGCCGAGTTAGATTCATTTGTATGCGATTTGCAATGTACACGCTGTTTATTTTACCTAATGCGAGCCACGCCAACTAATACCGCTTTGATACGTGAAATGTATTTAACGACTAGGCATGTGACGTATTAAGACCCAAAGGACATACTTAGATCCGCATTTTATTGAGATACACTATTTCTCATTTCAGTGAACCGAAAGGTTTTTGACGTAAAATCTATATCAATAGTCGCACCTTGTTAGTAAAATAATGTTGAATGCCGTGACGGTGAACGCTATGACTCTCTCTCACATGCTATGACTCACACCACGGTTCAAGCCTTGTCGTGGCGGTGGGGCTCTGTAGCCTAAAGTGTGCCCAGCACCTTGGGCGACGCTAATAGAGCCGAGGGGGCTCTTTGTACACCTCTTATAAGAAGAGGGGAGAAAAGAGCAGGGTACAAGGGGTGAGGACGGGAACCTCACCCCATTGTAGTATCCCGATATTGGGAGGGATTGTTCTGTGCGAGACAAACCCTCTGTGGAGGTGGCGTCAGTCACTTGAAGACTGACTAGCCGTCGAGGTGCCCTGTTGCTCAACAGATCCGGGGCACTCACTAAAGGCGGCATTAGTGGCACTCACCGGGTTTTAGTGAGTAGAGCTGCGTCCACCTTCTTGCACCATCTTTCGGGCGAGTCCCACACACCCGCCTGGTGAGACCCACTCGCCCGCGGGATTTTCAGCCCAATTTTCGTTGACGTAACTTGATGTCTTTCTTTTGTCGCATCTTCCATTTTAGATCTTATTAATTACGATTTTTACCATTGAGATAGATATTTCACATAATATACTTGAAAATTTTTACATGTACAAAACATGTATGTATGTCACCTGTTATTTGTAATGTAGGATTTCATAGTGGAGATTACGAGTATATATTGGTTAATTGAATACATAGATCAGATGATGATCCATTCCAACCCGACGCCAGGAGGCCGTGTGGTCGCAGACTGCACGGTTAGCGGGGGACAACCCCCCACTTTTATATACCAAAAGTGAGCCAAAAGGGCTCACACTAATCCGATGTAGCATTAGGGCCTTCGGGCCGTTAGCATAGATCCATCAAAAATAAAAAAGAGATGATGATCCGGATTGTACGGGTTAAGAGAAAAAGACGCATAATATAGAATAGTGGAATAAACCGTTATACATAATAAACAGAGAAGATAGACGGGCAGCAGTGGACGAAGAGGCTGATGATAATGATGATGATGATGAAACAAAGAAAGAAAAACGAAGTCTCACTAACGTTTTCTTGGTTATTTTTACGAACTCACCCAGAAAAATTTAACACAAAACTCGGCGACCGCTTTGTTGAGCATTGTTTACCTGTACCACCAGTAGCCTCAATCTAAACAAAAAGGAAACCTTAGAACGTGACACAACGTAATTAGATTCAATAATTACTAAAATACCCCAAACTCAAGTTAACTACCGTGTTTAATAAAGCTTTACCGTCTGAAGAACCTAGATAACGGAACGGTTGAGGGCCCAAAACGCCTAAGTCGATTTAATAAGAACCCGCATGCAAGTTGAAAATAATATTATTAGGCATGATATTATTGTGCTATTTCTTAATGTAAGTTGAAATAATTATCTATCCGTCCCACTATTGTTCAGGCCTTGTCGTGGCGGTGGGGCTCAGTAGCCTAAGGTGACCCTAGCACCTTGGGCGAAGCAAATTGAGTCAAGGGAGATGCTCTTTGTACCAATCTTATAAGAAGAGGGGACCAAAGAGCAGGGGGCAAGGGGCGAGGACGGGAACCTCATCCCATTGTACTTTCCCAACTTTGTTGTTCTGTGGTGCGGGATAACCCCTCTGTGGAGGTAGCATCGGTCACTTAGAGACTGACTAGCCGTCGAGGTGCCCTGTTTGCTCAACAGATCCGTGATACCTCACCAAAGGCAGCATTGGTGAACCTCACCGGGTTTTAGTGGGTAGAACTGCGTCCACTTACCAGCTTTCAGGCGCAACGAGTCCCACACATCCGCGTGGGGAGACCCACTCCCACGCGGGATGCCTCAGAACATTTCCCGGATTTTAAGAAAAAAAAGGTATCTATCCGTTCTATGAACCATCAGGTAAATAGTTAATAGAAAAATGCTTGAAGTAGAATTACTCATGGTGTTGATAATTAATAAAAAAAGTGCGTCCGTACAAAGTACACATGCCAGAAGTTAAACTTATTTGGCAAACTAATTTTTAAATCTCGTTTAATATAATTATACTAATCTAAAGCTCTCTCAATAGTTCTTAATCACTCTCTCCTTCTTGTGGGACAAAAACTTGCATAATTTCGTGACGTTTCATCCGTAAAAAAATTATCCTGCACGCAAAGAAGTTTCACTTCAAAAATCTATTCAATCGGTTTTATTATAATTTGCACCTCTCCAAAGACGAATATTGGCCTTTTTTGAATCAGAACTGTAAACGACATTGCTTAGTCCAATAAAAGTATGTGTTCCCATTATGTAATATTACTAGCGTTTGAAAACAGTTTAATGTTGGCCGCGCGGCAGCCTCTCTTACTAACACGCGCACGACCGTTCCAGTTGACCAAAATGCCTCATCTGGAGAAGTTTTTAACGGATACCTAGTTACCATGGGAGCTAATCTGAAGAATCTGAAGCACGGCTGCCGGCGAGCCAATGCTCGACAATTTGCCGCAATCGATACACGATTTTATCACCGGATGGACGTATGTCTTATATATATATATTTTTTAATTCGTAAGATTAGATTCGTAATTTATTATCATATCAGAGGCCTTAGACAAAGTAACATTAAAAAAACGATAACGAAGTTCGAAAAGAATAAAATGTATGGGATTGACATAAGCCGTCGACAATTATGTCACTCGTTATCGTTATCGCAAGTTGGTAGACAATGTTAAAATTCGTAACAAAATCATATACTGTCAATTGGTTATCGAACACTTATGTCAAAATTATGTTATTTTATTATTGATATTGATTCGTTATCCGTGGACGTGGGCCATGGAGGGCAATATTTTCACAATTTTTATGAGTTATAGTGTGTATGAGGTCTATTCGCATAGATATTAATTTTAATTTTTTGGTCCGATTTGCCACTTCTTGTCGAACTTTGTAGACACTTGACAGTTGTTGTCGTTGCACTGTCACGATCTTTGATTGATCATTGGCTAGAAAATTACTATCGTTATCTCAAAGACGATAACGAATTTCGGCTACAAAGCGATGTCACTTTGTCTACAGGCCCAGTTCTTTTGAATGTATAATACTCGTATGTCGTGAGTAAAAGCTAAATTATTATTAAGGACATTTTTTATTTTTTTATCTTTATTTGTTAACGAGGATTTGTTCACAGATTGAACATGCCATCCTCAAATAATAACTGAATTATTTAAAGTAACTTAACTAAGTAACATATTAGTCTTATTATCTACGTTTAATGCCCAAATTAACCAACTTATAAATTGATCTAGCTTCTTTAGAGTTAGGATTACTTAAAATAATATTACATACACCCGTCTCCTTTAAATTAATACCAAAACAACTTACAAACGTATTTCTCTCTGCTTCGTTCCGAACACATTCCACCAAAATGTGATACACATCTTCAATAATATCACATTCCGCGCATCTTGGAGATAAAACTTTTCTCATGAGGTATGCAAAGCCATTTAGTGGGATGTGTCCAGATCGCAGCCTTAATGCTGTTACAACATCACTCCTAACCATTTTGGTTCCAGTAAACCATGGTGAGCGAGATAATCCAGGTTGAACTGTTCTGTACCATATACCCCTACTTAAAGACCTTTCATCGAAATAAATATTCCAAATTTTAGAACATTCAGCCCTTACTAAATGCAAAAGATCTGTTGTTAAAGATAAACATTCATAAGGTATACCGTCCCATGCTGCTTCATTTGCAAGGCGATCTGCTTTCTCATTTCCAAATATCCCAACATGGGAAGGGATCCACTGAAGCTTCAAACTTTTACTAGACATCTGAAATTTGCGAATGCTATCTATTATTGAATAGGCAACGGGAATGCCTTGTAAGTTTGCAGTGCAGCGTAACAAGTGTTGTAAGGCACTTCGCGAGTCAGTTAAAATAACACAATTACTGGCTGTCAAAGACTCGACATACGCTAGGGCCTCTGCAATTGCTGTTAATTCTAAGTTCATTATAGAAATATTAGATATTACTCGTAATTGTACAGAACAATTCAATTGAGGGTCATATACTGCCAGACCAGATACATTATTTCTTTTACAACCATCTGTAAATATTTTATAAAAGTTATTGTACTTTTTGACTAAAAAATTATTGCAACTTACATTTAAGACCGAACTTCTAACAGACTTTTTTGGACCCCTCATTTCATCTATATCACAGAAAATTACGTCGGATAAATCCACACTGCTGACCCATGTGTCTAAAGAATAATTTCCTAGGATAGCGCTTTTATAGAAAGAGTTTGAATTTAATTTACTATGAGCTGTTACTAACAGCGGCTTATTTTTTCTTCTCCAATATAAATTATTACAGAGACTATTCAAATTATCTACTATTCCAATTAACTCGTTATTTAAAAAGGAAGCTGATTTCAACCAAAATTTACCGGCTAAATAGTGTCTCCGTACATGTAAAGGTTGGACATGTAGTTCGCATTCCATCACATGAATGGGCGTAGTCTTTACAAAACCTCCAACTACACGCATATACTCATTTTGAATCTTATCTAATTTTGCCAAATGTGTTTTACTACTATTTCCATATAAAAAGCTACCATAGTCAAGTCTACTACGGATCATGGACAGATACAATCGACGCAAATGGCTTGGGTGCATACCCCATCCTGGTCCTACTAAAGCTTTAAATATATTAAAAAATTTTGCACATTTATTTTTAAGCTCATTAATATGTTTTCCCCATTTTAGAGAACTATCTAACCATAATCCTAAATACTTTACATTATCAACTACCTCAAGGAGTGACTCTTCAATATATAAATTAACAACCTCGTTCCTGTTTCTGTTTCTAAACACGCATACTTTGCTTTTATTTGGCGATACCTGTAGTCCTAACTGGGAAATTGTTTGAGAAAAGACATTCAAAGCAGATTGTAATATTTGACAACCTGTTTCCAAATTATTTTCAGTAATATACAGCACAAAATCGTCAGCGTATTGCGAGATATAAACATTTTGTATACTTTTACATATTTCTATTGTTGCTAAATTGAATAAAATAGGCGAAAAAGGGTCACCTTGAGCTAAACCGCGACTGGTGTTCCGACTTATTGTAATATTATTAATGTTCATTGTAAGAATCCTATCTTTAAGAAAATTTGCTAAATATGTACACATTTTACCATGTTAGATTTTAGCATGGTCCCAATGTCAATATTATTGTATGCGTCTTGTAAATCTAAAAAGCATGATAAAGTTACACTTCTATCCGAAAATGATTCCTGAACTCTAGATACCAGTAAGCTCAAATTATCCATGGATGAGCGACATTTTCTGAAACCGGTAGTAGCAGGGGCTAAATAATTGTTTTTTTCGATGAACCATTCTAATCTCTTAATTAGAATGTTATGAAAAACTTTACAAATACAGGAGATCATGGATATTGGCCTGAGAGATAAGCTACCTTGAGAATGAGTGCCAAGTTTTGGAATAGGAATGATAGTGATGTTTTTCCATTGGGAAGGTACAACTCCATGTTCGTAAATTTGATTATATAGTGAGATTAATAGTATTTTTGCACATTTAGGTAGGTTCTTTATCATCGAGTAAGATATATTGTCGCTACCTGGAGATGTATCTTTTTGGCGTACGCAACTGCCTAATTCCTGTAAGTAAATAGGGGAGTCCAAGAGAGAATTTTTGGAAATAAAGGCACGACTCTCCGGTGGTACAAAATCCGGTGTAAGTTTGCTTAACAAGCTAACCGCCTTCTCCTCGTCTATGTTGTGGCATCCCACTGCATTGAAACCTTTAAACCACCTCATCTTACGCCACATTTGATGTTGAGTAAATTTTTCGTCAAAGGAACTACAGAATTTCTTCCATGATTCAACTTTAGCGCGGCGTATCATTTTTTGAGTAATCCTTATTTTATCACGCAGCACATCGAGATTCTGAGACGTGGCGTTGCGTCTAAATTTGGTAAGAGCTAACCGTCGTTCGGCTACTAATTTGGACAAAGACGAGTTCCAATACGGCTTAGGTCGAAAACTGCTAACCGGGTTGATGTTTACTTTAAAAAAAGGAATATAAGTTTCTGCAGCCATATTTATAAATTTCATAAATGTATCATACGATTGCTGAATTCCGTTCGATGTGTCAAAATTTTTAAATAGTGATTCCAACATATTTTTATAACCAACCCAATCCGCCTTTTTATAATTTCGTCGCGATGTTATGTTAGTACGATTGTCATTAACTTGAGAAGAAATTTTAATCATGATATGATCACTGCCAAGTGACTCGTTAAAAGTTGTCTAATTAAACTGTAAAGCTACATCCGATGATACTAATGAAATGTCTGGAGAGGATTGTCTATTTACCCCGTTACTCATACTGATACGTGTAGGACGCCCGTCGTTTAAAGTTAATAGTAAGTGGTCCACTAACGCATCGTATATCTGTATTCCCCTTTGATCGGTTTTATTTGACCAATTGGTGTGGTGGCCATTAAAATCTCCAAGAATTAGAGTCTTCCTACTCATTCGAGAAAAGATATAGTCCCAATCATCCTGGGTGGTTCGTGCGGACGGTGAACAATACAAGGACATAATAAAATCAACGCTATCACAGTTACATACCTTGACACAAATAGTTTCTATTGCAGGATTAATCCCTTGAAAAGTAACAATACTAGCTTTAATAGAGCGATGTGTAAATATAGCGACTCCACCATATGAGTCAGATCTATCCTGTCGGAAGATATTATAGTATTTAACCTGCAATGTGGAATCCAAATCTAACCAAGTTTCACATAAAGCAGCAATGTGGATTTTCTCTTATAATAAAATATTTTCGAACTCAACTAACTTAGGTCTAAGACTCTGAGCATTCCATTGTAGTAAGTTCAAATTAACAATTTGATTTTGATTAATCATTTTTACTAAGATAGTCTATCACACTTTTAATCATCGGCCAGTCAGAAATATTGTCCGTCACCACCAGAATTATCCACTCAATACACAGCTTGATCATGCGAAATATTTTATGTTGTATTGTTATCCCTTTTAAAAATATAATGTCTTTCAATCTTGATAATAATTCGCTAAAATTTACTTCCCTTCCTTTTGGATCGCGCGTAGAAGTTTGTCCAATATCGGAATCTAGGTCTGTTCTGTCTTCTACAAATTCCGGCTCGAGCGAATCTTGTTCTAGCGGCCCCTTATGAACTCTAGCAGGACGAGCGAGTTTGGGGATCTTGTTTAAACTACTTTTGCTTTCTTGCTTATTAAGAATACTAGCATATGTAGGAGTCTCCTTAAATTTTGGTAATGGACATGGATTATTATCATATTGCATTTGTTCTAAATGTGACTGTTTAAAAGATATTTTAATTTCCTTGGGATCTTGCTTGATTGGCGGATCATTTGGAACATACATTGTCAACGCCCTTTTGTACGTACAGTTAAATTCAGCCATAATTTCTCTCAATCGTTTTTCTTTTACAAATGAAGGACAAGATCTGACAAGGGCCATGTGGCTGCCTTTACAGTTCACGCATTTAAAAGTTGTAGCTTCACAATTGGCATGGTTGCCTCCGCACTTTGGACAGTATATTCTAGAAGAAGGACATCTTTTAGTAGTGTGACCCAGCTTCCAACAACGCGTACACTGGGATACAGGAAATATATACGGGTATACTTTAACTTTCAAACCTTCTACATATGCATGTGTAGGTAAAAATGACCCTTTAAAGCATAGTCGAATGCACTCACTTGACGACCAGCCATCCTTTTCGGCGCTATTTCGTCTTTTTAATCGGTACACGCTAGCTAATACCCCAGGCTCTGGGCATGAAATGCATTCAGAAATTTCATCATCCGACAGATCCAGATCCACATCTTTTATGACGCCATATGAAAAATTATTTTCCATCGGTCTCTGAATTCGCCAATTCTTGTTCAACAAAGATTGACATCTTATCAGCCTTTCAGCACAGCTCTCATCCATTATTTCAAGTCTCACTTTATAGGGATTGATGTACTTCACCCGCTCAATGTCGGTTATCATATTTTCTTTTAATAATTTTGCCAATGCAAATTGTTTTGGAAGTTTCTCCTGGCTCGAAATGTATAGTTCCTCCTTTTCTGAATGTTTTAATTTTTTATCTTTCTTCCCTACCAACGTCCATTCCCTTTCATCTTCATTATCTCTTTCTCTCTTTTCTGCTTTCGACATTTCATTTTCCAACTCCATATCTTGTTGATCTTGTAATATTATATTATCTTCGCTCATCACACTACTACAGGCTGACATATTTATAGAATAAAATTAAACGTTTAAAACGCATCCCTCGGCGCCCGGCCGCTTGGCGAGAACCTAACGGTACTCGGTTTACCGAACGAGCGGCAATCGTAATAAAAGAAATACACAGATAGGTAATGCGCACACGGCTACGTCGCACGGTTACCGATGCGACACTGTATTAAGGACATAATATACATGTTAGCATTGAAGTGGAAACGGATATTGTATTTTTTTTATGGTAGTTGGTTTGGCAAACTGGCAAACGTACCACCTGATGTTAAGTGGTCGACGTCGCCCATGAACATAAACCACTTTACCTGGAACGAGCCCAGGGAACTCATTTATGTTTTGCCTATCCTGAGACATAAGATGTTAAGTCTCGGTGCCAGTAATTACACTGCCTGTCTTGCCCTTCTCTTCGAAATACAGCAAAGCTGTTTCACGGGAGAAATAAGCAAGATGGTGGTACCCATGCAGCCGGGAGCGCGGCACAGCGCTTCCCTCCCACCGGTAAAGGGGACGCAAGGTCCCCCAATGTAACCCATTATAAAACTTTTGATGCGAAGCGTTTGTTGGCGCACTTGTAATAAAATTGACTTGAATGTCGTGACGGAAAACGACATGACGCTGTTTTTTCTTTATTACATATAAAATTTTACAATAGTGATTGTGAAGATGCCACGGGTAACATTTTTATTAATTCGTCTGTTTGCTTGTGTGTTTGTTTAATGTTTAAATGCGTTAAATCCTTTTTTTTAACGCCGGGAAATGCTCTGAGGCATTCCGCTGGGGAATGGGTCTCCCCAGACGGGTATGTGGAACTCGCTGCGCCCGAAAGCTGGTTAGTGGACGCAGCTCTACCCACTAAAACCCGGCGAGTGCCACCAATGCCGCCTATGTGAGGTAACCCCGATCTAATGAGCAAACAGGGCACCTAGACGGCTAGTCAGCCCCTCAGGGGACCGACGCCACCTCCACAAAGGGGTTGCCCCGCACCACAAAACAACCCCTACCAACGTCGGGACAGTACAATGGGGTGAGGTTCCCGTCCTCGCCCCTTGCCGCCTGCTTTTTCCCCCTCTTCTTTAGAGGGGTACAAAGAGCTCAATTAGCTTCGCCCAAGGTGCATACCTTAGGCTACTGAGCTCCACCGCCACGTCATGGCCTCAACCATGGTGGGGAAATGCGTTAAATCCTGGGTTGTACTTATTGACGCCTTTATTTTTCGATACCATTACAGTAAGTATAAAAAAATGTTTATTCTACGGCATTAATTTAATTTAATATTCTTTTTAAGCGACGAAATCTCATGACAATGAATAATCTGGCCCGGATTAACAAAATCCCGGTTTTGTAACAAAAGGCTCACCTTGCTTGGTAACAGAGAAAAATTGTGATTCCTAAGTGTTATACTATTTCTTCTGTAGATTGAATGCTTTTTACAATGCGCTACATTTAATAAATATTTTTTTTCGATTAAGTTAGTGTTAGAATTTATCTAGATATGGCTATATATTTATTTATATTTGATATGATTATTTTTACCACCACTGAACTTGTTGGTTGCAGTTCAGTGGTGGTAAAAATAATCACCTGGACACAGGCTTATCCATGCGCCCCAATATAGCTGATTCTCACTCGCAACCATCCTGGACTGACCTATTTATTTTCTTTTACGCCAGGAAATACTCTGAGGCATCCCACGGGGGGCGGGGTGGGTCTCCCCAGGTGGGTATGTGGGACTCGCTGCACCCGAAAGGTGGTAAGGTGGACGCAGCTCACTAAAACCCGGCGATTGGCACATCGACGGCCAGTCAGTCCCTCAAGTAACCTACGCCACCTCCACAGAGTGGTTGTCCCATACTTCAGAACAACCTCTCCTAACGTATGACAGTACAATGGGGTGAGGTTCCTATCCTCACCCCTTGTCCGCCTGATCGTTTGCCCCCCTTCTTATACGATGGGTACAAAGAGCAGCTCAATTTGCTCAATTTGCTTCGCCCAAGGTGCTGGGTTCACCTTAGGCTACTGAGCCCCACCGCCACGACAGGGATGAAATTATATCCTATCCTATGATTCTCACCCCTAAATATCCTTTATTCCTTAGTGCGTTAATTCAACCTACTAATCCGACTGATAATGACTTAGACACGAATCCCTATTTTCGATATTGACTATTATTAAGTAAGTAAGATTATTATTAAGTAAGATAATAGAAACCCCACCGGCGCGTCTTATCAATATTCGAATTGTTTCATTAACAAAAGCCAAGAAGTAATATTTTATCTTGCTATCAGTGTTCTATTCCAATAAATCGGATAAATTTTGAAATATTATATGCCTATAAATAATAGGATTTCTGTTATTACATTTGAGTATTACACAGATTATTAATTAAAATTATATCACTAAAATACCTGTTTTATATTTGGCAATATTCACAAATTTTGATAATCAAGATTTTTTCTCTTTAGTTTTCACAGTTTAATAGTTCTTAATTTTATGTAAAAATAGTATAAATTAATCACAATGTGTAAGGACAAGTATTGGTCAGATCAGTAAAATTGACTTGAATGCCGAGGCAGCAAATTGTATTACGCTTTAATTTCTAGCTTTCGTAATAGATTTTTATTATTTATGAATTCTAATAATAATATAGACAAACACATTTATTTTTATTTATTTTATTTATTTATTATATTTTATGTTTTTTGTTGGTTTTTTATTTATGTTATGTTTCACATTTGACCGCAAACTCTTTTTTCGTATTCTCTTATTCGTATCGCAATCGTGTCGGAGGTTCTAAGGCCGGTTAGATGGAAATAAATGGTGACGTCACCCACAGTGCGTGCAACGTTACGAACTGAAGTCCATCATGTACTTACTATACGTTCTGATTTTGCACTCCAGTAAGTATACCTACATCAGAAAATATTTTGTAATGCCTTATTTTTATATTTTTATCAAATTGACGCTACATGACTTTTCTTAAGACAGATTATTGCTAATGGCATCTTGTAAAAAACATGTAGATAAATTAATCACAATGTGTAAGGACAAGTATTGGTCAGATCAGTAAAATTGACTTGAATGCCGAGGCAGCAAATTGTATTACGCTTTAATTTCTAGCTTTCGTAATAGATTTTTATTATTTATGAATTCTAATAATAATATAGACAAACACACTTCAATAGCAAACCAAAAAACTTAAAAAAACCTGGAGAGGATAGACCTGAGAAGATCAAAGCCCCTCTCTTTCGAGGAACCGGATGGAAAAGACCCCCACCGGGGGCTGCTCTCCAGATCAGAGGGGTGAGGATCAGGATGAGCCCCCATATCAAATATGGGGGCTCATCCTTGACGGAGGGTGGACCTTTGGCCCACATTTCTCAATGTTGGGACCGAAGTTCATGAAGACGGCGAGTGCACTAGACAGACTTTTCCCGAACCTCGAAGGACCCAGCGCCGCCTGCAGGCAGCTAGCTATACACCGGAGTCTGCCGGATTATGGCGACGTACGGTGCACCCATCTGGGCGGATCACCTTACCGAGGAATAAGGCCCAGCTGCACTAAGCGCAGCGGGTCATCACGGTAAGAGTGATCCGGGGGTACCGTACGGTATCGTAGGGAGCAGCCACTGGCCTGGCCGGTTAGCCCCTGTGGGAGCTCGTGACGGAGGTTCTTGCCGAGACGCACTCCTATGTCTCGGGTAGGAGGTCTTTCGGTGATAGGCTTACGCTGGACGGGATCCTGCGGGTTTGCCGACTAGGGCAAGAGGCGTTAATGCGTAGGTGGGTGGAGGATCTGAGATGGAAGCCTTACGGCTACTCTGCGTCCGGTCCTTGAGCGATGGATGCACCGTAAGCGCAAATCCCTCACCATTCGTCTGACACAGGTGCTCACTGAACATGTTTGCTTTGGTACCTGGAGTACCTATGCCGGACAGCCCACATGGAACCGGTGACAGTGTGTCACGATTATGGCGCGGTAGTGGAATCGGCCCAGCACATTGAAGTATGTACGACGAGATGGGCGTCACTGCGTCGCGATCTGACATCCATCATCTGAGGGGACTTGTCTCTACCGAGGTTAACTGAACATTGCACTGTAAATAAACTCTATCTCAAAAGTTGCCGTAAAGTTTTATTTCCTTAACCAGGTTCATTATAATTTTGATGATCGAAGCGTATTTTATTACAAAATAGTTGCAGGAAAGGAGATAACGAGGTAAAAATAAAAGTAAAATTCAACAAGAGATAATTGGGCCGCTCTGATATTTCAGCTTGATTAATAACATTATAAATCAGATGAGGATTTCGGTTTTAATGAGAAAATAAAAACGGCGATTTAGATTAAACAAGACGATTTTTCTGTACGAAATTAATAAATTTTATGCTTCCTAACAATGTATTGCGAGCGATTTTATGTATCGTGATTTTTGGGAGTTATTCATTTGAATATGAAACACCAAAAACATGAAGTGATATCTATAGCATTTATTTTAAAACAAAGGTTTTTAGGCTGATCATAATAATAGGATGTAATTTGTGCTGTTCATGGTTACCATTAGTATATAATATTATGACTTAAAAAGTAACTTGGTATGTATAGTAATGTAATTTGACCTCTCTCTCACATAGCACCGGCGTAAAGTGACAGCTATGCTGTCGCGTTTTGCGCGGATGTGAGTTTCCGTTGGCCCATTAGGAGAGATATGAAAAAGAACAACGCATTTGGCTAATCTCCGGTTGTGCAGATGTGTATGGCGTCAGTAGTCTAAAGCTTCGATTGCTCGTTTGGCTTCCCATGCTATAAAAAATATAGGTGGCTTATCAACAGCTGAGCGACGATGGCCCGCATTAGGCAAGCACATCAGTAAACTATGGCCCAACACCCTCCACGCTTGTTTACGAGGAGAAGTCCCGTGCCCAGCAGTGGGACATATAAGGGTTTATATACAGGATGACCTGAAATTCGATACATTCCTTTGAAAGACAGAAAGTAGACCTCATTTACAGTAATATTTTTCATGGCATCCCCTATCCGAAAGTTGATATTTACAAAGTTATTGAAATTTAAAAAATTTTTTCTTTATTTTCGACTTTTTGACTTTGACATGACGTATTTTTAAAAATGTTTGTCTTTTTAGTGAATTTTTTTAATGTATTTTAACCGTCAATGAGTCAAATAATATTTTTAAGGAATAAATAGGGACAAACTAAGCGAGAATTTTTCATTATGAGACATGAAACAGAATTTTCTGTATGTACAAAAAATGTATGATACAATGCGTATCATACATTTTTATGCGGCGAGTGATGCCGTGCGGGGCCGATGCTACGTGCTGACCAGGAGAGATGTGCTCTGCTTGTGACCGGTCGTGTAGTGAGAATGCCCGTTGAAGCCGATGAGGGTTCGACCAGGGCCGCGGAGCGTTGGGATGATTGGTCGAGATACCCGAAGAGGCTGAAGCTGGCTGGCGTGGTGCGAAGGGGTGGGGGAGTGATGATAATAAAGATCAGAAGGTTGCGTGTTCATATCACGGGGTCACCAATGTGGGGGAATAGGTGTGAGCTCCAAAGGGAGATCTCCGACCGAGCGGGATGGTATGCTCGGTCTGGCCGAAGCCCACTTGCTATCAATTCAGCCATTGTATGTATAGCGACGATAGCGTGATTCAGGAATGTGGCGCTGATTGGTCCGCCACATCTATATAATTTAAACAGCGCACAAAATGTTACTTCTAAATTATGTCGTGCGGCCGCACGACATAATTTAGAAGTAACACAATTTGCAAAACAAATATTGCATTATCTTAAATAAATAAATCAAACGTCAAACTGCGTCTCCAGCGAATCGCGTGCGGGGTCGCGAGATCACGTCATATAAACGTTAAACTGTGTCTCCTGCGTATTGTTTTCTAATGTTTACGCGAATTTCACTCATAATAAAACAATTTTTACGGATTTTATCTATGTGTGTCTCCTGCGTTTCGTGTGCGGTGTCGCGAATCCGGAGATTTTATATCATCTAAAAATATGCTTACCGCGCCTAAAGAAGTTTTCACTTCAAAAATATTAAACACTCAACAGACGTAAAATTTTACAAAAATCCTCAAAATATGCAAACTCTTTGTCCGACTACACAAAAGAATTAAATTTATTGGAGTTGTTTTCATTAAGGACATCCGAGGTACATTTCACGGCCAATTACCTAAGTTTGATGTCCGTCCCTTAGATACGTTAGATCCTTACTTTATTCAATTATGTAAAAGGGCTTCTAACAAATGACCTTATAATGGGTCTTACGTCTTTGTTCTTAAAAGTGATCCCTCGGTAGGTTAAATTATAAATAGCTCCAATTCTAGGAACGGTTAATTCAAATACTTTATTATTTATGGGGTATAATTGCAAATGTAATATTCAATTGTGATATTTTTTTACGTATGTGTATGTGTTTTAAGGTAGACAAAGTATTGGTCGGCCATCAACTGCTGCTGCTGTAACTGGTACGTGTTGGATGCAATCGGCCGTCTTGACATACATTGAAGGAAGCCTATATTCTGCAGTGGGCAGATAGAGGCTGATGATGATGATGATTATATGTAAATAGAAATATTCTAGCTAAAAGGGTCTAGTAATAACAGGCTCGGCCTCGCAGTGAGTTGAAATTCGAACCTGTGTTGATGTGTAAAATCTAATTAATAAGCTACGATAAAATGTATAAAAACTAGTTGCAATAAGTAATAATAATAATATCTCTGAACGCTTTTACTCCACGTCAATCTAGTTCTGGAAGAAATTGTGTCACGGGTACCAGACAACGGAAATATATTTAATACTCTTATACTGTATAAAATAATAAGATTTTTATTAGATAATACATAATAAGTATAATATTATTATATTTAATACACATCCATGACCCAGGAACACAGAAAACTTTTTTTGTTCCCTGGCGGGATTCGAACCCGCTACCTCCGGCTTGAGCGTCAATGCGCTTACGACTGAGTCATAGAGGTCATCCTATTATATAATAAGTAAAATTTTCATAATAATATTATAAGCTTATCAAAAACATAATATAACTTCTGCATATAGCTACATTATTTTTATTCCAAATCTTAGATTTTAGTAGAGCACAATAATTAATAAATAAATTGTAATAATCGTACTACGTTAAATTACCGTGATAAGTCCGTAAGAATTTAATGATAATACTAGTAATAAATAATAATATCAACCCTTATATGTCCCATTGGCACGTGTCTTCTCCTCTTAATCAGACGAGGAGGGTGTTGGGCCATAGTTCACTGATGCGCTGGCCCAATGCGGGTTGGTGAACTTTAGAGACTTAATCTCATCGGGCATGCAACTTTCGTCCATAATGTTTCCTTCACTGGTGAAAAAGCGATGGTCTCATGTTCAGTGTACTTAGAAATTTAGAAAAACTAGGATCAGGAAGAACCCGGACCTCTCACTCAAGAGGCCGAGCCCATACCCTTTTTTAATTCTTAACGCCGGGAAATGCTCTGAGGCATCCCGCGGGGGAGTGGGTCTCCCCACGCGGGTATGTGGGACTCGCTGCGCCCGACAGCTGGTAAATGGACGCAGCTCTACCCACTAAAACCCGGCGAGTGCCACCAATGCCGCCTTTGGTGAGGTGCTCCGGATCTAGAAAAAAAACAGGGCACCTCGACGGCTAGTCAGTCCCGCAAGGGACCGACGCCACCTCCACAGAGGGGTTGTCCCGCACCACAGAACAACCCCTCCCAACGTCGGGACAGTACAATGGGGTGAGGTTCCCATCCTCACCCCTTGCCCCTTGCTCTTCAGTACCCTCTTCTTATAAGAGGGGTACAAAGAGCCCCCTCGGCCCAATTAGCTTCGCCCAAGGTGCACCACTCACCCTAGGTTACTGAGCCCCACCGCCACGACAAGGCCTGAACCATGGTGGGGCCGAGCCCATACCCACTAGACCATTGTCACTCGCACTTTATAATATTAGTTAACTAATAAATGTTTTTTTTTTAATTTTTCTATTAATTATTTCACTGACTAGTCAATATTTAAAAAAAACCAGAGTACCTTTACGCCCAAAGGGGGACACGAGAACAAGAACCAAGTTACCCTTTTTCTATTATTAAATAATTGAATGAAGGAAGTCAGCTCCCACAGGTATTTTTAAAGCTTCATTAATGTAGCGAAAAATATAAAACTTTTGTCCGAACTTTGCGTTGAATCTTAATCATTTGGACGTAATTAAAGTATATAAAGGTTTAATCAGAAATTCAAGACATCTACTGCATCTGACTCTACATCTGACATCATCATCATCAGCTCCTATCCGTCCACTGCTGAACATAGGCCTCCCTCAAAGAACGCCAAGAAGACCGATGCCTTGCCTGGCCTACCAATACTTTTACCACCCGGTGGGACAGGGTGCTAAGTTTTCATAAGGTATATAATTATTTTTAAAAAGTGGTATTTGCCCAAGTCACTTTCTTTTATTATGTTAGTTGAATAGGCAAACTGGCAAACGTGCCACCTGATGGTAAGTGGTCGTCGCACATGAACATAAACTAGTTTACCTGGAACCAGTCCAGGCAACTCATCTATGTGTTGCCTATCCTGAGACATAAGATGTTAAGTCTCGGTGCCAGTAATAATTATACTGCCTGTTTTGTCCTTCTCTCCGAAACACAGTAAAGCTGTTTCACGGGAGAAACAAGCAAGATGGTGGTACCCATGCAGTCGGGAGCGCGGCACAGCGCTTCCCTCCCCCCACCAGTACACTTTCTTTCGCAACTTCAAAAGAACATTTTAAATGTGCTCAGTTGGATCTTAATAAAGGGTTTTAGAAGCTTCGATTTTTGTGTTATTGTTGATCGAAAATTCGAAGTTACGACTTTCATAATATTAGGAATATTCATTCATCTTTGAAATAAGCTATATAACTGTCTAAAAACTAAATCGAAAAAAAAAGACGACGTTATCGACCAGATTCTGCCGTCTTGCCATAAATCAGCTTGCAATCACCAGCCAGAATCTGCATTCTTGCCACTGGAAGGGTTGAAAGTTGACGCGGGCTGCGTGCAACAACTAGTATAGAATAAAATGTCTATAAATACTAGAAGGCCCGCAGGTTTACAGGTTGTAGATCCCTCCTCGCGGGAGTACGGGAATCAAATGTATTGGTAATGTATCTATGTATTGGTGAAAGAATTTTAAATTTTGATATTGGTGTGGTAAGGCGTGAAAGCGTAACAAAAGAACAAACTCACATTCGCAGTCATAATTCGCAGTTATATCAAAAATTTTCCTCACTTCATAAATTCTTACAATTTCAAAAAACAACACGACTTTTTTTAAAGAAGAGGGGGCAAACGGACAGTCAATTCAACTGGTGGTAAGTGAAAAATGACATCCGCGGACAGCCACTACACCAGAGGATTAGCAGGTGCATTGCCGGCCCCACCAAGGTCCAAGCCTTGTCGTGGCGGTGGGGCTCAGTAGGATAAGGTGAAACTTGTAGCTTGTAACTTTGTAGCTTTCTTATAATAAGACGGGACAAAAGAGCAGAGGGACAAGGTAGGCCCCATTGTACTGTCCCGACGTTGGGAGGGGTAGTTCTGTGGTGCGGGACAACCCCTCTGTGGAGGTGGCGTCGGTCCCTTGAGAGATTGACTAGCCATCGAGATGCCCTGTTTGCTCAACAGATCCGGGGCATCTCACCAAAGGCGGCATTGATGGCCTTACCACCTTTCGAGCGCGTCTCACATGGCCTGGGGAGACCCACTGGAGAGAACACCGAAAGGAAGGAAGTAGTGGTGATTTGTTGAGACAGGTCCAAATCCAGTAGACGATACATAACAACGTTACGAATAATTATAATTATTATGTGTTAGTCTGGATTTTTATGACGATTCTTTATTTCTTTTTCTTGCGTTTGTTATTCTAAAGTGAAGAAAATACGCGCCACTCAAGGACGATACGCAGGCATGTATCATTGTTACATAAAAGTATTATAAATCACATACGCATTTTTCCATATAAGCGTGATAGTAAAAAATATAAATAATTTCATAATACGTCCTAAGGTCAAGGTTTAATATATAATATTATGTTCTCTTGTGTGTCTTTTCATGCCAAAAATGATAATCAGATTCTTGATAACATAAAGAGTTATCCTATGGATATTAGACTATCAAAATAATCAATATCTATACAAATAATTACGGATTATCATCATCATCAGCTAGAGGCTGATGATGATGATAAAAATAATAAATAAAATTGAAGTGTCTATTTGTAATTTCAAATACACAACAGCTTTTCATTAAAATATGCATATGGAATATATTGTATATACCGTACTTACTTAAAAAAATTAAATTTATAATTTTCTTCTGTCTGTCTGTTTGTTGTTGTTATAAAACGTAACTTTAACTATAAAAAAATAATTATTATAACAATCCGGATACGGCTATAAAAATATATTCAGCTCTACTCACTAAAACCCGGCGAGTGCCACCAATGCCGCCTTTGGTGAGGTGCCCCGGATCTGTTGAGCAAACAGGGCACCTCGACGGCTAGTGCCTCAGGGGACCGATACCACCTCTACAAAAGGGGTGTTCCGCACCACAGAACAAGCCTTCCCGACGTCGGGACAGTACAATAGGGTGAGGTTCCCGTCCTTGCCCCTTGCCCCTTGCTCTTTTGTCTCTTCTTCATATAAGAGGGGTACAAAGAGCTCCCCGGCTCAATTCGCTTCGCCCAAGGTGCTGGGCTCACCCTAGGTTACTGAGCCCCACCGCCACTACAAGGTTTAAACCATGGTAGGGATTAATTAAGAAATACAATCCCCCGTGACCACGATTGTAAAGGATCCAAATACCTTTTTAATATAAAACGCAGTTAAAGGATGTTTCATTATAATATGTTTTTTAAATAAACAAAGATTATCACTTTCTCTGAGCGCGTTAAAAAAGCCAACACTGTAATTATATGAAATTTAAATGAAACTAGAGAGCGAATTAGGGGCGCATCACACTCCCGCTACAAATACTAAGTTTTGCAATTAAAATTAATTGCACAACATTTTGTTGTCCGTTTTTAACAGCGACAGGTGAAACATGGTTGGCTATTTTATAATATAAGTTATTTCAAAACATACTAGTCCATTTTTTTTTCTTTTCCGTCGGGAAATGCTCTTAGGTATTCCGCAGGGGAAGGGACACTCCCAAGATGGATATGTGGGACTCGCTGCGCCCGAAAGATGTTAAGGTGGACGCACCTCTACACAAATACAAATTATTTATCATCCAATCAAGTACAATGTACAAAGTAAGCAGAGATGAAGATCCACCTAGTAAGTATCATGAGATACTTGTGACAGATGGACTCGCTGTTCCGTAACAAATGTAAACATGTAACAAAATAAAAAGACATTGATAATGAGCAAAGTTACAAGTGTTTGATCAAAAGATTAGTTTCAAACAAATAAAGTAAAAAAATAAATGAAAACAGTACCTGTACAGTACAGTACCTACCCACTAAAACTTTTGTGAAGTTCACACTCGACGGCTAGTCGCCTAGACTGGGTTGTCCTGCAACATAGAACTACCCCTCCCAATATCAGGACAGTGTAATGGGGTGAGGTTCGCATCCTCGCCCCTTATCCCCACTTTATATAAGAGACGTACAAAGAGCAGCCTCCTCGGTTCAATTGGCTTCTCCCAGGGTACTGGGTTCTCCTTAGGCTACTGAGCCACCGCCACGACAAGGCTTGATCCATGAAGGGGATACTGGTTCACTACAGTAATATTCTGTCTTTTAATACAAATCGAAATGTTTTGTATTGTTTGACTGTCTGTTTCAACGTAACTTCAGGTTTTTAAAATAAAGATGTTGGAAGCCACTAATGCAATTTTAAAATAAGCTGTTCTTATAATATATTGTTCTACAATTGTTATATTATCTACTACAATTGCTACAGATAAAATGTTTTCTATCTCTTATCTGACTATTTTCACATAACTTTAGGTTTTTAAAAGAAATATCATGTTGGAAGCCGCTAAAGCATTTTAATATAAGCTGTTCTATAAATATTATATTGTTCTGATATAATATAATCTATTATCATTACTGCTTGTAAAAATGTTGTGTATTTGTTTCATGTTTGCATGTATTCTGAAACATGTTTGTGAACGTTTAGGCTAAGAACTCACAGAGCGGTTTCTACCCGCGTCCGCCGCGGTGTGGAACTGCGGTTTTATTTCTAACCCCACGAGACCGGTTATTTACGCGGTTACGCAGCTGTCGCGGTTGAGATCAACGCCCGTAAACGTAGCGGGTGATGATCGCAAGACGATTGCTAGATGGGTGGTTAAACGATCAGGTTAAAAAATTGAGGTCTTATCCCATATAACTAGCATTTCTTGCACCAAAGTAATTAGTATAATATCCATTTTGTTATGTTTGTTGACAAATGTGCTCAAACACGTCACGGTTTGAGCAAAATGGCGTCGGATTTCCAACTTTTGTACCCCCGCCGCCGGACACTGTGGTCGCCCACCAACCGATCACAGAACGCTCGGTCACAACCCGCAAAAGCAATCGAACATAATATTAGCTGTTTTAAAGTGAATAAAATAATTTATTACTATTTTCACAAGTAAAAACCTAATGTTACGTGAAAACTGACACGTAACAGGTGTCGGTTTTAATGTCGAAGTGGCTCATTAGATTTTGAGAAAATTTAGCAAAAAGATAGATTATATCCTTAAGTAGGGCCTATAAAATATTATAATAGTACCAGATGCGATAGAAAAATACTTTACCGCGGGACAAACCATAACCAACAGTTAGTACTTTTTTTTAGGAGGGCAAACGAACAGTCGAAGCTTTAAACTACCGACGCCCATGCACATCTGATCAACCAAAGATTATGCAGATGTGTTCCTCCCTTTCCCAATCCTCCCAACGGGCCACTGGAAACTCACAGACCTCACGAAACTAGACATCATAGCTGTCACTTAAAGCCAGTGTTATGCCACCACCCCGATCGTGCCGGCACAAGTCGGCTGCATAGCAGCATGGCACTACCTCTTACAAAACTATGTATTCACTTAAAATGTATATTTTATTTAAAATAACATTTTTTGTAATATTGCATCTGTTACAGGTTTTTGTTGTATGAATAAATAAAACCTTTTATCTCCTGTCTCGTAATAGTATAACAAAAAAATATTATATCCGCTGTTTGGATTGGCAAAAAAACATTATTCTTTATTTGATTCGTAGTATGCTTTTTTTACGAACATAAAAAAAATGTATTTATTTAGTTTTCTTTAATGAATAATTAAATTATACCAGCTAAATCATCACGGTTTTGATATTATGTGACAATTATGAAGATTTTATACGTCTGTCTTTTCATTACAAATATATTATTATAATACAAGTGTTGTTGTAACAAAAAAAAAAAAGAAATGTTATTTGTACTTAATAAAATATTTTCGATACAATATAATTTGTAACGGAACAGTATTTTTCCTACATAGTATTTACAAACTATCCATCCTTATGTATCCAAAAAACAAAAATAAACATATTAAATAATACGAATTTAATTTTATTGTCTGATAAATTACATACTAGGTACTGTTTCTGCATAGAGATTTAGCTCTGTGTGCGAGGTAATGTGTTGTAACTGCCGTATCACCGAGTTACAATCATTTGCATATAAGTCCTAAGCGGTGTTTTGTTCTGATAGCTTTACGTTCGTATAAAGCTTTAGTTACCATGAAACGGAGTGAATAGGACCTTTTGAATGTTTGTTCTGTCATCTGTATATTGGTTATAAAGTACTGCTGCTCCAAATTACTATTGTGGATGATTCTAGAAACTCCTAACGTAATTATTTAAATGTTACTAATGAATTTCAGGGCTCGGTGATAGGCAAATCAGTCATTGAAGGGGTTCGGAATTTTCAACGTTCGTGTGCGCTCCGAAAAGCTGATAGAATATGACTCGCCCCTCTTATATCCTGATGAGATAGGCTACTCCTCGCTCTTCTTCTATCCTGAGGAGAGCTGAAGAATAACAAGAGCCCGTTGTCGACCAACGTTGAGTTTGTCTTAAATCTAGATCCAGATTCGGGTGAAATATTTAATGCTTATTTTAAAAGTCGTTAAATACCGTGTCGTTGCAAGTAATCATTATATTTCTTGCATTGATCTTCTTTTTATTAAAGTTTTGATACTAATATGTAAAAACGTACGATTTTACGCTGCATAAGTCGCTGTCTTCATTCTGATTTCGATTCTTTGATACGAATTATAAATATTTTGCTTTTAAAGTCACGCTGTAGATTTTTTTCTTTAACGCCGGGAAATGCTCTGAGGCATCCCGCGTGGTAGTGGGTCTCCCCACACGGGTATGTGGGACTCGCTGCGCCCGACAGCTGGTAAGTGGACGCAGCTCTACCCACTAAATCCCGGCGAGTGCCACCAATGCCGCCTTTGGTGAGATGCCCCGGATCTAATAAATAAACAGGGCACCTCGATAACCATCATCAATCCGCGTACGGCTGTAAATTTAAGTTAACGCGGGCGAAGCTGCGGGAAGCTTAGATTAATTGAATCTTAAGAGATCTTTACTTCACATCGGCGAACTGCAATACGCTCAAAGTATCACGACTTCCAAAGTTTGGCATCGAGTGTAAAAGGCCTCGGGAGAACATGTTCCTTAAACAAGACATCCAAGTTTACCCTGAGGCCTATGTAGAGATTCATTAAGCGGCATCTCATGTAGTCTTTTTTTGATAGCCAGAATCTTTGGGTAGATCCTGATCCTATGCGGGACTGGCACTTGGGAGTACCCTACCCTTAATTAAAACCACTGTCTTAAACCTCTTTTGAGGGTCCCGGATCAGCAAAAGGCTGGCCCCGGCGAAGGTCACAGTACTTTTAGTAAGGGGGGACTGCCAAGCGACTACTAAGCAGTCTCCGCGGCGTCGTGTCATACTAGGCCCAGGCACCACCCTGAAGTCTGACACGAGAACATTAAGTAGCGCCTCCTACGCACATCTGTTCGTTACCCGCGGGGGGAGGCCTAGTTGGGGGCTTCCTCTCTCACCCATCTCGCCCATCTCAAGCAGGAGGGTGTGTTAGACCGAGTTCAGCGCCGCACTACAATCGTGACACATCAGGCTGTCCCGCACAGGTACTCATCAAAGCAACCAGCAGTATATCCCTCTTAAGGCACTTAGATACACCAGAAGATCTTACAAAACAATAAGCTAACCAATGCAAGACAATTCTCATATACTCCCATCCTCATTATAACATCAAAAGCTTAAATCAGAACAAAATTTCGCAAAAATGAATAACTTTAAAAATATGTTTTTTATTTTGTTAAAATTTCTTAATTAAAAATCCCTACAACAAACTGGTATAATTCTGAACTTTACGAGTGTTTCGGCCGTTGAAAAAGTTTGTGCAGAATTTTCGCTGAAGCTTTTAGAGTTGACATTGTTTTTAATGTATCCAGTAATTGTAACGTCGCTCACAGATGGAGGACTGAACCTCGGAATCATTGTTAACCTTTAATTAGACGCGCCAATAAACTAATATTGTTAGTCGCGCGGGGTCTGCAGTTACTCCAAATTGATAGGTATGAAATAAGAAACATTTAAATTAGTAATCAACTTTAATTGCTTTATTTCTACTTATTTCTTATTAATCTTTAATCAAAATACAAAAAAAATCTTAACAATATGTAAAGATAACAGTATAGAAATCCCACAAAAAACAGTTTCACTGTAAAATGTCGCGCCAAGTACACGTCTAACTATATACACGTATAGCAAAAATAAAAAAATAAACTAATCTTAACAAAAAATATGAAATAAAAAACCAAGTACACAAAACCTCTCGGATTAAAAGAAACACTCATTAAAAACTGTGAAAATTGAAAAAACAATTGGTATAGTATATTTACAAAAAAAAGAAAAATTTGCAATCTACAAAAAAAATATAAATTAAAAAAAAAGTAATCATTGTGATTTTCAATAATTGCAAAATTTTTGTGGCAAATTTTACAATTGAAAACAATTTTTTAAACGTACTTGGCGCGCGTCATTTTCAACTATCAGTTCGAGAAGTTTGTGTTCCTCAAGCATTCATAAATGTTATAATTTTCTAAAACAATTTAATAAACATTATCTAAGGTAAAGTACCCAGTAGCTGCTCCGGAACAGTTTTTAATGAGTGTTTCTTTTAATCCGAGAGGTTTTGTGTACTTGGTTTTTTTATTTCATATTTTTTGTAAAGATTAGTTTATTTTTTTATTTTTGCTATACGTGTATATAGTAAGACGTGTACTTGGCGCGACATTTTACAGTGAAACTGTTTTTTGTGGGATATCTTTTTTTTTGTAAAGCATATATTAATTAACATAATATAAATTACATTTCAAATATTTTAAATATTAATACTTCTTGAGTAATTCATTTCAAATACTTTAAACTTTTAAACTTAAACTTCTTGAGTAATTCATCAAAATTTTTATTCATAAATTTTCTCAAATAATTTGATATTAAAAGAAATTAGTACTATTACAATACTTTTACTTTAAATGACGCTTGTGACTGACCAATGCAACATCGTCATATTTTTTTAAATGTTATTTTGATTTTCAAAATTAACATAGGTCATGCGTTCCTGTTATTCCTCCTGTTTATATATTTAGAGTGTAAAAGGGAAAGTTAGATACCAGATGGCGCAACATGCAACTTGACGGGCAGTTCAAATCAACAATTAAATTAAAGTAAATTATTATATTTGCTTATTAGTAAATCATGTAATAATAAGCTCAAATTTGTAATTTAAAAAATTAATATTTTTTGTTCTTGTCCAATATATGATTCATTATTATTTACCCTTAATTTATTAAGTTATAGTTGGACACTACCATGCCTTCAGAATAAAAAAAAATTCAAAATTTTAGATGTATTACTTTGTTTATTGTTTTCTTAAGAATAATTCAAATCCAACTCCATACGAAGAAAGTCATAAATTTACTTGATACCAATGTACTTATTATAATGTTTATTGTCCTTTAAGGCCTTTAAATATTCTCCTTTCCAGAAGCTAAAAAAATGTAAAACAGTAAGGAAATAACTTCAAATGAAAATAATTAAAATTAAGAAATACTACACACATAATGTCTCGCAATTTTTGTTTACAACCAGCTCTTTTCCGCTTAAAGTTTTTTTTATTGCACGGTCTGTAACAATGGGAAAACAAATTGTATTGACAATAATAAAAGTATGACAAGTCAGAAATTTGAAGTAAAATTACTTACATAATATCATAATCAATACTGAAATTAACTTGTCTGTCTCTATTTGATTATTGGAACAAATATAAGTCATCAACATATAATGCTATAACAATTTTTACATCATTATTAATTTTTGTAAAAACACATGGCTCTATACGACTCTTTTTGAAACCTAACTCACATAGACAATGCTCCACTCTCTAATACCATGATCTAGATGACTGCTTTAAACCATAAATTACTTTGTTTAACAATCTTATTCTTATTTGAATCACAATTAATAACTAGTTGAACCTTATAAATGTCCTCTTTAAGAAAACCATTTAAGAGTGCTGTTTTAACATCTAAATGAGTGACATCTAAATTTAATTGAACAGATAGTGCGAACAATAATTTCAAAGTAGAATGTCTGACTTCTGCTGAGAAAGTCTATTCATAATCAATACCAGGCCTCTGTGTAACCTTGTGCCCTTAGCCACTAAACATGCTCTGTAACATACACTATTATCACTATTTAATTTCCTTTTATATACCCACTTGCACTGTACTAAAGTTTAATCAAAAGGTAATTCACTCACAGGAACCCATGCATCATTTTCTTCAAAAGTTGATTGGATCATTAGTAACATTTGGACTCAACGTTGTACATAGATTTGGAAATCTATAACGCTCTGGCAGCTTTTTTATTCACTTAATTTGGGTCCCCCTTTACTAAAAGTAAATGGTACTGGTTCCTCATTTTCTTCTTCAGATTGCTGTCTGTGTATGATATTCCCGTAACTGCTCCATCTTTGATTTTATTCTGGTCATTTATATTCAAATGGCCAATCTCCTATGACACTCTTCACTAATTACTGTTGAAGTAGGAGTAAAAAAACATTGTTCATGTTCCATGACCAACTTATAAACACCATCTTCTTGGTTTGCTACAGCCACCAAACTGTTTTTTCTATTGTAAACATAACAGCATTTCTCCGTTAACTCCACATTGTTTCCATTCTTGATAAGTTGACTAATGTAAATCAAGGGTTGGCTATAGTAGAGTATAGCAAAAATTTAATACCAATTTAATTGGTAGGAGATGAAGTCAAGAAACAAACTCCAGCGGCATTTATTAAAATCGGTTGAAACTAAACAAAAAAATACATTAAAATCACATTAAAGCACCACAATTACATAGATAGACATAGTACATCTCACTTTGTTAAATAATTTTGTTATTTCTCGAAAAATAATTTATTTATTATTATTATTTTCATTTAAAGGCATTAGCTACTAGGCTATTAGCCATACAAAATACAATTATTCGGTCTGTAATACGGAGAAATGGCGGGAAACCCCAAGGAGCGCGGCTTCGCCCCTCTAGCCCCCATCAATCAACTATCATTCGCCATTCCATCCACACAAGGCAGTCCACCACAATATTCGCCAAACAATCACATTATATATTACACAGATTAAGTGTTTAAAACAAACACTATAGAAAACCGCCATAACAGCCCTACTAAGAAAACCACTCCAGAACGGTACTCCATAAGATTCGTCAACCAATCACAATATATAAAGATCAAGTTTTTAAAACAAACACTATAGAAAACCACTCCGAATGGACAAAACACAAAATAACAATTAATTAACGGGAAACCAAAAAAACACAACCAGGCGTCCCGATGCTTCCCGCCATTCCTGTCGAAAAATAATTAAACTGTATTGTCATTTTTCTTTCCAATTGGCATTTTCTGTTGGAACCGGCTAAGACCTGAGGCCATGCTGCCATATCTGTTGTGTTAACAAAAATATATTGTCTGTGCTTTGGAGAAACTGCGGAAAATGCCAAAAAGTGCGGCTCTGCCCCTCTATCATATATAATCAACTATCACTTCCTATTCTATTCACCCAGAACAGTTCACCATAATATTCGCCAACGAATCACATTATATATTACACAGAATAAGTTTTAAAAACAAACACTATAGATAACCATCAGAACAGTCATACAATAGAAAACCACTCCAGAACAGTTTTCCACAATATTCGCCAACCAATCACAATATATACAGTTTTTAAAACAAACACTAGTAAATCACTCAGAATGAACAAAACACAAAATAACAATTAATTAACGGGAAACTGGGAAGAAACGAAGAAGATTGAGCTCTTAACAGAAACGAATATATGAAACAAAAGACGTTTATCAAATAAAAAATACGACAGAAAAAATATATTATACGAAAGACGTTTATCAAATATAAAATATGACAGAAAAAATAAATAAAAATAAGCTATAGAGAATACAAGAAAAAAAACGAAATACTTAATTTTTAATACAACACCGTATATTGATAACGATAGGCAGCATGGCCTCTAGCCTTTGCCTGTTCCGATAGGATAAAACTAAAAAACAAGCAACCAACTTCGATGTCAAAACTCAAAATTTTCACTGTAACGTCATATAAAATATTTTCTCTAATACTCTTTAATCGCAAAACGGCGCAAGCAATAATTTTCATGTTTAAAATGTATTAAATAATTGCTGAGACCCAATAATTTTTGTTATTATTAAAAATAGTGTGAAGTCTTAGTGTTTTGGCAATAATAACAAAATTTAGCCCCAAAAATATGAGGAGGTTATGTTTACATATGTCTCGAGAATATATACACAGTGCCTCACGCCAAACTACTTGGTAATTTTAATATATACAAATAAATAAAATCGAAGTGTCTGTTTGTAATTTGAAAATAACAGCTTTTCACTTGAGTGTACACGGAACTTATTTTTTTTTGTTTTTTTTTTTATAGAAGAGGGGGCAAACGGATAGTCGGTTCACCTGATGGTAAGTGAATAGCGACATCCACAGACACCCGCTATACCAGGAGATCAGCAGGTGCGTTGCCGGCCTTTAAAAAATTAATTTTAATCAAAAGGTTAATTTTCTAATTTTTGTCTGTCTCTATCGGTCTGTCAGTCTGTTTGTTCCAGCTAATCTCTGAAACAGTTGGGAAGATTTTCGCGGAACTTTCACCAGAAAACAGCTGATGTTATAAGGAGCAACTTAGGCTATAAAAAATCAACATCAATCCGGATTCGGATCTAAAACTAAGCTAACGCGAGCGAAGCTGCGAGCAAGAGCTAGTGTAAATATAAATCGTAGTAAATATAAATGAAATGAAGTAAATTAATACATTATTTGAAATCTTCATAACATCTATACAGATAAATAAAATTGGAGTGTCTGTTAGTGATATTAAAATAACCGCTTCTTACTAAATGAATATGGATGTATACACGGTACATATTATGCCAAATTAGCCTATTTTACTATTTTTGTCTGTCTGTCCGTCTGTCTGTCTGTCTGTTTCCCAGCTAATCTCTGAAATGACTGGGCCGATTTTTATGGGACTTTCACTGTTAGATAGCTGATGATATAAGTAGTAACTTAGGCTTTAAAAATAATCATCATCAATCCGCATACGGCTACAAATCTGAGTTAAAGTGGGTGAATCTAGTAGCATTAGAAGTGGGCAACATCTAGTAGGTACTTTATATAATTTTAAATCCTTTACTTTTCCTAAAAATCTCATTCACTTATACAATGATTTGGTTCGGTATAATAAAATGCATCTTAATAAAAGCGAACGACGGGCAATATAAAACCCTTCCGAATGGGCCGATTAGCTGATAAGTTACGCCGCCATCTTTATCCTCTCACGTGCCCATCGAGAGCCAATACTTATCTTTTTTCAGCGTAACTGTGACGTCAGAGTAATCGAAAGGAGTACTGTGCTGGTGAATGGGCGCCCTGGGATACACGGATGTATGTCTCTGGATCTTATAGAGTAAGATTTAGTATAGTAGGATTTAAAAAATAAAGCAAAGTACACATGTCAGAAGTGAAACTTATTTGGCAAACTACTTTTTAAATATCGTTTATATATTTTATACTAATCTAAAGCTTTAAATTTCCAAACCTTGCTATGCGACGTTCGCTCTATCTCATTCTCTCTTCTTTCCCACTCACTCGCTCGCTCACTCTCACTCCATGGCTATGTGCTTCATGCTACGTTCGCCATTTTTCACTCACTCCCAAGCGGTCTCAATCACTCTCTCCCTCTTCTTGGACAAAAACGTTGCACATTTTCGTGACGTTTCATCCGTAAAAAAATTACCCTGATGCGCGCAAAAATGGTGGTTTTCACGCGTGACCTCCACACTCCGCGGTTGGATGCTAAAACCTCCCACAGAGAAGGATCTACGTCACATCCTTTCATGTGGCGCTTCAGCACATCCTTATATCTTAGGAGTTGTCCGCCATGCTTACGCTTGCCCTCCTGGAGCTCGGAATAAAGGATGCGCTTTGCCACTCTCTCCTCTGACATCCGCGATACATGGACGCACCAGCGAAGCTGTCTCCTGATGAGATATGACTCAATGCCACCTACATTGGCTTGTCTCAGTATTTCAGTATTACGCACACGATCAGACCAGTGGATTTTTAGTATGGTGCGGAGACATTTGAGGTGGAACCGGTCCAGCTGTCGAATGTGGCGTCGGTACGGCGTACATGTTTCAGCGGAGTATAATATTATTAGGCAGCACGATAGTCATATAAACTCATATCTTAGTAGCTAACTTCAGGTCATGTGAGCAGAAGACCTTGGCGTTAAGTTTACCAAAGGCTGCCGCAGCCGCACCAATTCTGCTATTAATTTCGGCACTTCTATAAGGTTTATATATAGTATCACTTGGCATTTTTAGATCTAGCATATAAAAGAGAACATTTAATGGAACTGGCCTGTTGGTATAGTGGTTAGTGACCCTGACTGCTAAACTAGAAGGTCGAGGGTTCGATTCTCACGCAGGACAAATGTTTGTGTGATGAGCATGATCATTTTTTCTGTCTGGGTGTAATTTATCTATAATATGACGTATGTATTTAGAAATATATAAGTATATATTATCAGTTGTCTGGTTACCATAATAACAGGCTCTGCCTAGTTTGGGATCAGATGTCCGTGTGGGAGTTGTCCCGACACATTATTATTATAATTAAATATTATAACAGTAAGACAAATGTGAGAGGTGAGTGATTATTATATCTTTACTATTTAATTAAAAATTAATTAACCAGATAAAAAAGTGATATCTGTGACGGGATGCCCGTCATGGGAATCATCGACGTAAATTTTATAATTCACTATTAATAAAAATCTGTCATCATCATCATCAGCTTCTATTCATCCACTGCTTAACATAGGCAAATTAATAAAAATCTATACATAACATATAATATTATTATGGCAGCCGTTTGCCTTAATGGCAGGTGAGTTAATTTTTCCTTTAAATTACATAAAAATTTTTAGGAAACAAATATTAGACCAAAATTATAATTAATCCTATATTTAAAACTATCGCGTTTTCATCAATTAATAAAATTAAGAAAATAGTTGAACAATTATTTGATTACCGATATATTACAAAACACACACACACACACAACTTTTTACGAACAAATAGACGTTTATAAGCTCTTCTAGTAAATCTAAGTAGAAAATAGAGAAAGGTGACTTGGGTCGTGGAAATAAATTTCACAAATCCCGCGCACGGCCACCGCTGATCTACGCTGAGCCTAATGCACCAATGCTGGGGGATTAGTTAGTGTTATGGGATAGCCAGTTTAACGGACAAGACACTTGTAAATTTAAAAAGTATTTCAGTTGACGTTTTATTATTTGTGATTACCAGCTTAACTCTCAGGATTTAATTAATCATCTCATCATCAGCCTTTGTTTGTCCACTAAGTATTTCACCTGACGTTTTATTATTTGTGATTACCAGCTTAACTCTCAAGATTTAATTAATCATCTCATCATCAGCCTTTGTTTGTCTACTAAGTATTTCACCTGAAATTTTATTATTTGTGATTACCAGCTTAACTCTCAGGATTTAATTAATCATCTCACCATCAGCCTTTGTTTGTCCACTAAGTATTTCACCTGAAGTTTTATTATTTGTGATTACCAGCTTAACTCGCAGGATTTAATTAATCATCTCATCATCAGCCTTTGTTTGTCCACTAAGTAACGCCTACTTTAATGAACGCCAAGATGGCCAATAAGGGATTTATCTCTCACCACTCGCCATCCAACTTGGACCGGCTACTGATATCACGCTAAGACTATTGTGGGCTCGTTTAAGTGGCAGTGGGCTGGTCACACACTCAGGAGAACGGATGGCCGATCGGGCAATAAGGTTCTAGAGTAGAGGCCGCGTTTAGGTAAACGAAAGTGGGAAGACGATCTCCGTGCGATGGCTGTACCGTATTGGATGATGATGATGATGATTGCCTATCCTAAGGCACGGATTGTGACCACCTGGTCGCTAAACTTAAAAACGTTTATTTTCTAGATTTCCCATTCTGCGAGGAAAACATTGTGAGGAAACCTGCATGCCTGATGTGATTGCGAAATTGATTGATGTGTGAAATACCCCCGCATTAGGCCAGGTATAGGTTAACCATGGCCCAACACCCTCTACAACTGATTCTAAAAGAGCAGACTCTAGAAATAAGACACATAAGGCTTGATGATTATAATATATTCAGCGTTGGACGGAAAGAGGCTGATGATGATGATGATGATGATGTTGATGATGATGATGATGATGATGACTATGATGATGATGATGATGATGATGACGATCATGATCATGATGATAATGGTAATGGTGACGATGATGATGATGAAGAAGCAAGTCAAACGTACACAAGGGCGAAATATCAAGCTCAGCTAAATAAAATATAGTTATTCCTGTTTCAAATAGTTTTAAAATATACAATCAATTTATAATACAATTCCTTAAAAGTACATTTTCAGAATATAATGGAGTTATTAAATTGAGATGGTACTTCAACTAAAACTTGGTCACAGTTTGTTTAGTTACCTGCAAACCTCGAAGTAATCGGAGTAAATATTATTTCTCTAACTAGCTTTAACGAATTTGAAATTCAAATTATGATTTATGATTCATTACAATTTACATAAAACAATTAATATCGTTGTACCACTTTATAAAACGTGTAGGTAGCAATTGCGCGTTTTATTTGCTTGTGTTATTAATAATTCAGTATTATCATCAGCCCCGCGCTATTAAGGGTTCCGTTCCTCATAATGACAAAATGGAACCCTTATGGGATCATTTTATTGTCCTTCTGTCTGTCTAATGGTCTGTTAGACCAAAATATATAAGGAATGAAATTTGGTAAGAAGTCTCACAAAACACAAAACTGAAAACTTTCACATTTTTTATGATGTTGTTTTTTTATAGAAAGAGGGCAAACGGACAGTTGTTTCACCTGATGGTATGTGAAAAGCGACATCCACAGACACCTGTTTTTTCTTTAACGCCGGGAAATGCTCTGAGGCATCCCGCGGGGGAGTGGGTCTCCCCACACGGGTATATGGCACTCGCGCCCAAAAGCTGGTAAATGGACTCAGCTTTACCCACTAAAACCCGGTGAGTGCCTCCAATGCCGCCTTTGGTGAGGTGCTTCGGATCTAATGAGCAAACAGGGCACCTCAACGGCTAGTCAGTGTTCGGAGTGAACCTCCGAACGACTCCTCCCAACGTCGGTGAGGTTTCCGTCCTCGACCCCTGCTTGGCTTGCCCCCAACTCTTTAGTCGTCTCTTCTTATGAGAGGGGTACGAAGAGCCCCCTCGGCTCAATTAGCTTCACCCCCTGGGAACACTTCGCTGGGCTTACCCTAGGCTACTGAGACCCACCGCCAAGTCAAGGCCTGAACCATGGTGGGAATCCACAGACAACTGCTACACCAGAGGATTAGCAGTATCGGTTCGGAAATCTAATTAATTACTGGCTCCGAGAGTCACCATCTTACATCATCACACAAATTATAATCTTCACTTGGCGGTATTCGAACCCACGGCCGCTACGTGTCAAATCACTTGACCACTCCACTGACCAAGAAAAATCTTTTTTATAACTATTGAATAAAACATTTATTTCTGTTTAAATTTATTGCACGTCTTGCAGTATAAAAACCAAAGCGTTCAACAAAACAAACATAAATAATCTATACTAATATTATAATAAAGCTGAAGAGTTTGTTTGATTGAACGTTCTAATCTCAGGAACTACTGGTCCGATTTGAAAAATTATTTCAGTGTTAGACAGCCCATTTATCGAGGAAGGCTATAGGCTATATACCATCACGCTGTGACTAGCAGTAGTTAAGTTGAGTTAGTTAACGCGGGCGAAGCTGCGGGCAACAGCTAGTATTATAATAAGACAAAGCAAACAAGCAAACACATAATTACAATTTAAAAATACAACAAACAATTTAACTAATAATATACACATAAGCACACACATAGACCCCTGATAATATAATATGTATTTTTTTAGACCCTATCAATATCGCCAGAATCAACAATCCAAATAAGCATTTCTTTTTGCTGTTCTTTGCTCACGATTACACTCAGCCAGGAGTTATTTTACAAAGGTTTTATTTTTGCCAAGTATTGAAAAGTTCTTAAAGATCCGGGTAGACTTCCAGCTAGATGGAAAAACGGCGGGGCATCTTGGCGTTCATAAAAAGAGGCCTATTACCAAAAAAGGATTTTATATAGCATAGGAAGCCAAACGTGCAGTCGAAACTTTAGACTACCAACACCCATACACATATGCGTAACCAGAGAATAAGCAGATGTGTTGCCCTCCTTTTCCCTATCTCCCCAATTGGCCACCGAAATTCATAAACCACAAGAAACACGACAGCATAGCTGTCTTTTGACGCCAGTGCTATGTGAGCGAGTGGTACCACCCCAGTTATGCCGGTTCAAGTCGGCTGCTTAGCAACACGGTACCTACCTGGTACCTACTATGGTAACTACCTCTTACTACCATACGTTACTACGGTACTAGCTAAAATTTCTGTGAGTATCAGCTTGCTGCGAACATCATCAATTTTCACCTTTCCATTGTTCTTCTAGATAAAACCAGCTACCAATGCTTCCCCACCATGGTTCAGGCCTTGACGTGGCGGTGGGGCTAAGGTGAACCCAGCACCTTGGGTAAAGCTAATTGAGCCGAGGGGGCTCTTTGTACCCTTCTTATGAGAAGAGGGGACAAAAGAGCGGGGGGGGGGGCAAGGGGTGAAGATGGGAACCTCACCCCATTGTACTGTCAGGGCGTTGGGTGGGGTTGTTCTGTGGTGCGGGACAACCCCTCTGTGCATGTGGCGTCGGTCCCTTGTGGGACTGACTGGCCGTCGAGGTGCCCTGTTTGTTTATTAGATCCGGGGCACCTCACCAAAGGCGATATTGGTGGCACTCGCCGGGTTTTAGTGGGTAGAGCTGCGTCCACTTACCAGCTTTCGGGCACAGCGAGTCCCACATATCCGCTTGGGGAGACTCACTCTTCCGCGGGATGCCTCAGAGCATTTCCCGGCGGTAAAGAAAAAATGCTACTAAAGCTTATGTTATTATTCAACACACAACGTCCTTAAGGTTTCTGTGTTGGTCTTGCCCTATAAATTAAACGAGGTGTGTTTTAGTTGGCCTTACTTAACTTATGCGGGTTGATGAACTTTACACCCCCTCAAATTCAGGTGAAGTGAAGTAAAAAAATATTCAACTTGTACTTGTATTATACCGCAGACTGTACATAAAAAGTATCTTATGCAAGTCAAATTAACTATACTTAGAGAAAATTTTACGAAGATGGTCTAGTGGGTATTTGTGGGATTTGTTATGTGGGTTTTGAGTGAGAGCCGAGGGGTCCGGGTTCGATCCTGACCCCCCTTGTGATGCCTAGAAATGGGTTTTTATAATTTTTTACCTGCCATCACTTGCTCACCGGTGAAGTAAAAATCGTGAGGAAACATGCATGCCTGATGAGGTTAAAAGTATTTGAGGGTGTGTGAAGTTTACCAACCCGCATTGGGCCAGCGCATCTGTGAACTATGGCCCAAAACCCTCCACGCCTGATTTTGACAAGTAGACCCATGCCCAGCAGTGGGACATAATATAAGGACATTATTATATTATTATAGAGATTTTTTTTAGGTATTCTACTTTACCATGTTTTCTTACTACAATGTAAATTAAGTTTTAAAATTGTATAGGCATTCCTATTATATATTTTAACGTCTCTTCAAACCATTCCAATATTTTTACATTAGGACTGTACATTTAGCTTAAAATGTCGCCATGTCAACCTGTGTAAGAGCTCTCAAACACAGAAATAATATTGAACACGTCACTAACGTAGTTCGATGCCATACGTCTGTCTACGTGACGGAGCGGAGGTGAAAATTTTCACGAACTCAACGTAAATAAGACATCAAATACTATATACGTGATCCAATTTTATTTCTCTCCATTTTGGAAGATAAATTAAATGAAGTGCTCGGAGGATATTTGCTTCATATTAATAATCATCAGCACTTCCATAAGTTTTTTTTATGTTAGTTGGATAGGCAAACTGGCAAACGTGCTACCTGATTGTAAGTAGTCGATGTCGCCCATGAACATAAACTAGTTTACCTGGAACGAGCCCAGTCAAATCATTTATGTGTTGCCTATCCTGAGACAAAAGATGTTAAGTCTCGGTGCCAGTAATTACACTGGCTGTCTTGCCCTTCTCTCCGAAACACAGCAAAGCTGTTTCACGGGAGAAACAGGCAAGATGGTGGTACCCATGCAGCCGGGAGCGTGGCACAGCGCTTCCCTCCCATCGGTAAGGTGGTTGTAATATTTTTTTTGGTATTCGATCGGCTTCTGCATAGAGATAGTTTCTGTATATATACGTACTGTATATATATTAGATCGTACAATATTTCATTTATTTAAAAGCGAGTAAACTCTCAAGTTACACAATTTCCTTCTTTATAGAAGGTGTAGCCGCGCTTGAAGTAAATCTGAGTTACCCTCTAGTCATGCCTAAATAAGTTTTACTTTAAAAATGTGATAATTTTGGATTTATTTTTGACCACTGGTGGAAGGGGCGCGCTGTGCCGCCCGCATAAATCACCATCCAACTTATTTCTCCCGTGAAAAAAAAGTAGGGCAGGCATTGTAATTACTTGCACTAAGACTTATAATCTTGAGTCTCGACGTAGGCAACTCGGGAGTGTCCACCCTAACTATAACCACTGCGAGCACCTTCAGCCGTTTTTGCGGGTCCCGGATATGCAAGCAACAGCGACTCAGCGACAGGCTGAACCCGGCGAAGGCCGGACTACTCCTAGTAAGGGGGGACTGTCTGGCCGCTACTAAGCAGTCGTTATGACGTTGTGCCATATAGACCCAAGTTCCCATCCTGAGCCCAACACGAACACAGGGGCGTTACTGGAGGCGCATTAAGTAGCGCCTCCTACGCACCCGCGTTTTTCGCCCGCGGGAGGAGGCCCCGTCGGCGTACCCGAGGCGTCTGCTAGTTTGCCTAAGCAAATAACATAAAAAACAAACTTTCAAGCTTATCATGCTATAAAATCTTAACAATTTCCCAAACAATACACACAACAATCAAGCGACTTTAACCAATTTAAACCTAATATCGATTCACCGAAGAATTTTCTAGAAATATTTCTTATATAATACGATATTGCGATAGAGGAAATATTTTGTTGGAACACATTCCACCGAAAGTAGGAAACACTACTTCTTTGTCACAGCGCAAGTTTGCGGCTGCTTTAAAGCATGAACTAATTTGTCAAAGTTCTCAGTTGCAATACCGGCGCTGTAGAATTAACTCGCGGTACGTGCGCTGTATTTGCCCTACTTTTTACAATATAATTTAGCACGCAATGTTTAACAATTTTTATATAGTAATGTAATAAGGTCGTACTAATTTGGAAAAGCTCAAAGGATATATCCACGTCGGAACTACTAGAGTCATATAATGATATTATCGAATCTTGTCATTCATTAAGCATGACTTTTTAAATTTGAGCTATTTTGGCTTCTGAGACATTGCATGAACTTCTAGATGGTCCTTTCTTCCTTGTCTTTACATTCTTGACAGAGTGGTCGTGGTTGTTACTTCAGCAGCATCGGTGTTGGTGGCCGGCCTCACAATTCGACGCCATTCCTCTCTTGAAGCTGCTTTTTTGAGCACACATGTAGAGGTACTTTTGTGATGGTTTTTACTAGGTCGGTCCATCTTGTTGGTGCCCTGCCGCGTGCTCAAGTGCCCTCAACTCTACCCTTGACAATCAGGCGCTCGATGGATTTCACTTCAGCAAGACACTTGTCCAAAGAAAGTGAGTATACGAAGGAAGACAAACGGCCTGTAACGCTGAGTTCGATGGTAATAGAACACTAAAATATAGCCAGTGAAAAACAAGCAAAGACACATGTTTATTATTCACTATGCTATTTTGTTTATTACTTAGCTAGCATTGCTATGCTAGCTAAGTAATAAACTTACTTGACTAACTGCTGTTAGTCAATATAAAATCAAACATAATTGAAATCCGCAACGCGAGTATCACCAAGCTGTAACGCGATAGTGTGAAACAGCAAATTGTACAAACTTGTGCAATTGAAACTCTGATATTATAATCTCGGTTGTACTTGTGGCCGTTTTTGCTTCGTTTCCACCATTAAACGTTTATATCTGGACCAACCAGTTTCCTGGGTTTGGAGGCGTTGCAAAAATGGAAATTATAATGTATAATAACTTAAATACTTTTTGCACGGTCATAAATATTTACCTTGAATATTTTCCCGTGTAGAAAGATTTACGATTTGGTCGTTCGTTTTATTTGTAAGCTACTGTTACAGCAGTTTTTTTTTTCTTAAATTGGACGTTAAAGTTTAGTATGTAGAAAAAGTTTATTTTTACATTTTGATCGTGTCTAGCTCATATTGAATATGAATTTACAATTGATAAATTACCAAAGTTCATATGCCTTATCCCCAGTGGTACATGCATACCACCAGGTCCAGTGGGGGGACTCTCTGCATCCAAAAAGATGATAAGTTTGACGCAGACTCTACCCACTAAAAAGCCTAGCGGTTTTCTCCTCGTCGTCCGGCCGGCCCGGCACGGGAGCTGCTTTGGACGTCCGCGGGGCATCGACGGCGTGCCATTGGCACTTTCTTCTGGAGGGGTAAGTACCGTTTGCCTATGTCACTCAGTAATGTGGTTGAATGATACTGGTGTATATTTTTTTCTAAATCGAATGAGTTGTTTTGCATTGAATTGTTTCTTTATAATAGCAGATATAATTATTATTATTATTTATATTATATATTTTATAAAAGTTGTTGTCTATTTCTATATTGTTTGAACTTATTAAAAGTTTTAAAAAATCGAAATCTTTTTTATAACTTAATTCAGTACATAAATTTTATTTTCAATGTAAATAGCTTGATTTTACAAAAATCGTTTTAATAAACAAATAAGTTTTGCATAGTTTTGTAGCGTGTGGCGTATTCCAAACCAATGTATAGTGGCGTATTCCAAACCAATTTTCCGTGGAGGGCAACAAATTTGATTGCACAGTTTAGTCAATTTTCCTTATCAATCAAACCGAATAAACGATCAAATGTGAATTCAAATTTTTGAATTTTTCTCTTTTATATTTTTCCATGAATGGGTTGATATTAAACAATGATGTACAAATCATTATTACATTTTATGGTATTATATATAAACGAATTTGTACTGATTTTATCGCAGTTTAATAATATTCTCCTGTTCCACGCTTCGGATACTTTAAAGCAACAATGGAGGAAGCCTAATGAGACAGCCTAATGACACAAAGTCATTAAAAATAGCCGAATATTACTGGTAATTGAATTAGTTCAATCTACGCAAAAGGTACTAACTGTATCTTAAAATAGTATGTTTATCAGGTAACATTCTTCTCTATTGAAACTAGAATGTTTTTTTTTTCTTGAAAAATAAAAAACTAATACGCCAATGATGAACGAGTGAAATTAGCGTAAAAAAAGAATACCACCTACTTAGTACTACTAATATCTCAATGTAGGACTAATTAGATGCAAATATCGAAAAATCGGCCATATTTACGAAGATAAAAGCCTATTTCTAGTAGTAGATGAAATATGGTGTTGAAGGTGAAGTATAAAGACTTATGCTCTTTGGATCGCAGGTCAATCACTTACATATTTAAACCTTATCCTTAAGTTGTAGTTTTACAGATTACTCGTACATATGCGTTCATTGACAGAGATGCGGATATTTGAACCCCGAAATAATATGTGTTTGTATTACTATGTAAATGATAGTATGGTACCTTTAAAGATTATCCAAACTGCTTAATAAGGCAATAAATTAGTGTCATAATATCATGTGCTCGCTTACAATTAGACAGTTCCTTATTTTATACAACCAACACATAAAAAATATTTACTTTTATTATGAAAGCGAAATAGAAAAAAAAAATTTTTTTTACATATTTTACCTTACTTAATTTACATATTATAATATTATAATAATGTTATAAGACAATTAATTTTTAGAATTTATTTTAATTTGCCATAGTCTGGCAAATAGTATTTTTTAAATCAACAAGCTATCTATTGCTGTATAACAAATATAGTTGCTTAAAGGTCACACTTATCCTTCATAGTAAAAAATATTTATTAATAGAAACCTTTATTTAATAAATATAAATATTAAATAAATAATAAACCTATATTAAGATTAACCAATAAATGATTACCCTTTAGGTGATATCACTTTACTTTATTGTAAGGTAACACCTTCAATATTCCATAAAAAGAAAAATATTGAAAGAGTGGGTTCGATATTGCGGTGGCGTGCAATAGTAAGGCACCGCACATGACGATCATAAAAAATGTGAATAGCATATTGAAATATTCCTCACGACCCTTTCTCTCCAAATTTCCCTTTCGGCTATATGTAACGCCGATATAAATCTGGTGTAAGCGTTATTATTTGGATTTATGTGTTCGGAACTATTCAATTGGAGGTGTTTCGTTCACAGTTAATCTCTACTATTATATCATTACTCGTTATCATTATCATTATCATCAACATCTGATTATCTTCGATATCTGCAATATTTTTAACCGGTGGGAGGGAAGCGCTGTGCCGCGCTCCCGGCTGCATGGGTACCACCATCTTGCTTGTTTCTCCCGTGAAACAGCTTTGCTGTGTTTTGGAGAGAAGGGTAAGACAGGTAGGCAACACATAGATGAGTTGCCTGGGCCGTTACCGTTCCAGGTAAACTAGTCTATGTTCTTGGGCGACGTCGACCAGGTGGCACGTTTGTCAGTTTGCCTATCCATCTAACAAAAAAAAAAATTAATGTATTTTCAATTTAATTTATTTACACATCATGCAAATAACACCGCACAAGATATTTTTCATTTTTATGGACACACCCGATGGTAGTCCGGTGGGGTGTGCGAAAAAAATTACCCCTCACTTTTATTTATGGATAGCAACCCCTTGTAAATATACTCTTCACTAGATGGAATTCAATTCGGTTGAAGTGGTTAGTTATATGGTATATCCGAACATTATGAAAACATGGAGATATTATTGATACTAGAGGTCGCCCAGCGATCTAAATTCAATCTCAATTTAAGAAAAATAATTCAACTTCAAATACAGTTTGACAGAACATACGTGTCAAAACTTCTTTGTAAAATATAAACTAAACGTCGTACGTCATCTATTGCTTGACATTGTCGTCATTATTCAACCTTGAATGTGTGCGTATCGTAGCGTGTGTAAAATTTTAAGCTACACAAAAATAATAGAGCTTTCTCACCCCACTTAATCTTTAACTGTACCAAATTTCAAATTCCTCCGTTTATGCAATCCTCGTAAAACGGGGAACAAAGGGTTTTGCTTCATGTATAATATAACTAGATATTATATATAATTATATTTACAAAAGTCATCAAAGTGCATACACCGCTGGTTATTATATCGAAAAATCGAATTTTAATTTGACTTTAACATTTCACTCTTAGCTTCAGCCATTTCATATTATAAATATCAATAAATATTTCACTTAAGGTTATTTTTTTACATAGGACTCACGGACTCGCTGCGCCTGAAATATGGTAAGTGGACGCAGCTCTACCCACTAAAACCCGACAAGTGCCACCAATGCCACCTTTGGTGAGGTGTAATGAGGTAGAATGCCACCTGGATTTATTGAGCGAACAGAGCACCTCAACGGCTAGTCAGTCCCTCAAAGGACCAACCCCACCTATACAGAGGGATTGTCCCGCACCACAGAACAACCCCCCCAACGTTGGGACAGTACAATGAGGCGAGGTTCCCAACCTCACCCCTTGTCCCCTCTTCTTATAAGATGGATACAAAGAGCAGTTGCCTCGGTTTCATTTGCTTCGCCCAAGGTCGCCACGACAGGGCTTGAACCACTTAAGGTTAAACTCTGAAAAACCCCAATGCAATAACCAAAGACATGACCTTGAAACAACAGAACTGATTTTAGTAAAATATGTTCCAGAACCACCACCAGGTAAACTGCTTTCAAATAAAAAAAATAATGCCGCAATCATCTTTCTTGCGTCGTGTGTAACAATAGATACATGCATAAAACATGTATCTACATATACCTACATGCTTTACTTGTTAAAATAGTACAATTAACAAATTATTTACGCACTCAAATCGTTAATAAGGACATCATTATAGCCAGATACGTTTTGTGTTGCGTTAATGATGTCTGCAATTAATTCGTACCCCTCCACTCATATTTATCATAATTATATCTCCTTTGAATATTTTTGTAACTAAAACGTATATCAAAGGAGTGGTATATTTGTAGGGATTTTAAGTATCGTTTGTTAAGTGAACATTTAGGAGAATATAATCGGAAGCTGTCGTTAAATTGGATGCAGGCAGAAGAGCAATCGGATGGTTAGTGGTCAGCGTCATGAACAAAAACTCTACGGGGCTAGTTCAAGCAACTCATTCATGCATTGCCAATACTCAACGTAAGATGGTAATTAACTCTTCATGCCAGTAATTAACTGTCTATCCTTTTTCTTTTACGCCGAGAAATGCTCTGAGGCATCCCGTGGGGGAGTGGTAAGATGGACGCTGCTCTACCCACTAAAATCCGGCGAGTGCCACCAAACAAACACGGCACCTTGACGGCTAGTCAGTACCTCAAGGGATCGATGCCACCTCCACAGAGGGGTAGTCCCCCACCACAAAACAACCTCTCCCAACGTCGGGACAGGGTACGAGGATGGGGAACTCACCCATCATAGGGTGAGTTCCCCATCCTCGTACCTTGTTCCCCTGTTCTTTTGTACCCTCTTCTTATAATATGGGTACAAAGAGCATCTCCCTTGACTCAATTTGCATCGCCCAAGGCGCTGGGTTCACCTTAGGCTACTGAGCCCCACCGCTACGACAAGGCTTGAACCATATTGGGACCTGCATATCCTGCCATTTTTTCCAACAGCAAAAATGTTTGACGGAAGAAGTAGTAGAATGGTACCTAGACTAGAACGCGGCAGAGCGCATCCTTTAGCCGGTAAAAAGGATGTAGCAGGCTTAAGGAATTCGGGATGGATGTAGGAAAGTTATTATAGTGTCTTTTTTGTGTTTCGTAACCCAACAAGTATGGTAGCATGGAAGCGATCTCTTCTTCTTCTTTTACTTTGGCTCCCTAAAGCATTTGCCAATATCAGGGTATAGTTTACACATATAATTTACCGGGTGACAGGCTCTGGCTACTTACTCGGGCATGATATTCGTATTTAATAATTAATAATGTAGCTACAAGTTTATTTTTACTGGCCTGTTGGTATAGTGGTTTGTGACCCTGACTGCCATACCAGAAGGTCGTGGGTTCGATCCCCACCCAGGACAAGTGTTTGTGTAATCAGCATGATCATTTGTTATGTGTCTATAATATGTATGTGTTAGAAATATGTATATAAATATCTGTATCTGGTTGCCATAAGAACAGGCTCTGGTTTGAGATCAGATGGCCGTGTGTAAATTTTCCCAACATATTATTATTATCTATACAGATAAATAAAATTGAAGTGTCTGTTTGTAACATTAAAATAACCGCTTTTTATTGAATGCATATGGATGTACCTATACACGGTACACTTACCAAAATAGCATTTTTTACAATTTTTGTCTGTCTGTCTGTCTGTCTGTCTGTCTGTTTGTTCCGCTTAATCTTGGAAACGGCTGGGCCAATTTTGACGGGACTTTCACTGAAAGATAGCTGATTTTTGAAGGACTAACTTAGGCTATAAAAATAATCATCATCAATCCGTCTACGGCTGCAAATCGAAGTTAGCGCGGGCGAAGCTGCGGGCAACAGCTAGTTATATTATAAACACTTAAAATAAATTTTGATGTCATATGCTTTAGCATCATGTTGTGCATTAGGTTTGCATTATGAATGTGCATGGGTCATAATTTAAAATAGCTATTTTAAATTATTTAACAATGCACATTCAAAATAACGTGTAGTATGTAGCTACATATAATAACATTCTCTAAAATGTTGGCAACTAAGCAACCAGGTTATGAACACAGAGTTCTGTTGCAATTTTGTTCAAAATAAAGTAGCCGCGGGTTTATTACTCCCTAGTTAATAATAAAATCACCTACGTTAATGTTCAGCTGCAGGGCTACCAATAATTATCCAATAAACTGTATAGGAGCGAACCTGGAAAATTTAGGTAATAATTCTCAAAGAATCTCTAACCCTAAATATTAAGGCCGGTTTCAAAACTATAGCGATCGTCGGTGCGGTAAGTCGCGTTTATCATTTGTAAGCATTTGTATGAAAATTTACAATTTACATGGTCGTTCGAGCACTGTAACGACCCCACCATGGTTCAGTTCTTGTCATGGCGGTGGGGCTTAGTAGCCTAGGGTGAGTCCAGCACCTTGGGAGAAGCGAATTGAGCCGAGGGGGCTCTTTGTACCCCTCTTATAAGAACAGGGGACAAAAGAGCAGGGGACAAGGGGTGACGACGAGAACTCCATTGTACTGTCCTGACGTTGGGAGGGGTTGTTCTGTGGTGCGGGACAACCCCTGTGGAGGTGGCGTCGGTCCCCTGAGGGAATGACCAGTCGTCGAGGGCCCCGTTTTGCTTAACAGATCCGGGGCACCTCACCAAAGGCGGCACTCGCTGGGTTTTAGTGGGTAGAGCTGCGTCCACTTACCAGCTTTCGGGCAATGAGTCCCACATACCCACCTGGGGAATCCCACTCCTCCACGGGATGCCTCAGAGCATTTCTTGGAGTTAAAGAAAAAAATGTACTGTAACGACTTGTGAATTTTCATAGTAAATGACAAGCGCGGCCGACGTTCGAACTGACGGTTGGTATAGCTTTGAAACTGGCCTTACAGCTTGGCAAAAAAGAGTATGACGTGGTGACAGGTGGAACTAAATATTTTAATAAATGGAAACCTATGATGTTGACAATACTTGGCCGACAAATACTAGATTTTGAGTAAAGCTTAGTGTTACACATTTATTTTTAATGATTTGATTAGATTCTCTTACTGATTTTCCATGTTATTATGATGAGACCTAAGTGAAAGTGGCGCCCTCATTTTTTCCATACTCTTTTTTGCCAAGCTGTAGTTGCTTTAATTATTATTTATAAGGAAGGATTTTTAATAAATCCAATGCTAGTACGAAATCATAAATATTGAACTAAATCACTTTGAATTTCTTTTGCGTTCTATGAATATTTGAAAAAAATCGGTTGTCTGTTTTCGTTCTTGCGGCCGGCTCCATCGAATTATAAGACGTTGTCACGTCAAAAAACTGTATCATTATTTTATCATCATTGTCATTGTTTGCTTCTTTCTGTTTTATGTTACTCCGTATTTTAATGAACGCCAAGACGGCTGATATCCGCCTCTCGCACTCACCGCGTAATCCATTAATACATAATAATTTATTTTCTTTTATGCCCTAATGCTATTGTTGTGCTCGACATGAGGGATCTTTATACATAATTTTTATTTTTTATTTCCAATTATTTTAATTTTTTATTATTGACATTACACAAAAATATCATTCGCTCATATAAAGTAAAGTAGTTGACCGCCACGGGATACCTGACAGTTGTGAAACACCAATAATATGTATAGTAGAAAGTCCATAATATTATTATTGAGAACTGTAGGTCAATGGTTATCTCGTTGGCGCTCAAGCCGGTGGTAACGGGTTTGCATCGCGCCAGGTAACAAAAAGTTTTCAGTGTTCCTGGGTCATGGATGTGTATTAAATATGTGTGTTATATAATACTAAATAATTACTAAATATAATATTTAGATTATATTTATAATATTAAAGTATTAATTATATTATTCCCGTTGTCTTCGAGAACTTACCACGGGACCAGGATGTGTATTAATTAATATGTGTGTTATATAATACTAAATAATTACTAAATATAATATTTAGATTATATTTATAATATTAAAGTATTAAATATATTATTCCCGTTGTCTTCGAGAACTTACCACGGGACCAGGATGTGTATTAATTAATATGTGTGTTATATAATACTAAATAATTACTAAATATAATATTTAGATTATATTTATAATATTAAAGTATTAAATATATTATTCCCGTTGTCTTCGAGAACTTACCACGGGACCAGGATGTGTATTAATTAATATGTGTGTTATATAATACTAAATAATTACTAAATATAATATTTAGATTATATTTATAATATTAAAGTATTAAATATATTATTCCCGTTGTCTTCGAGAACTTACCACGGGACCAGATTGACCTGGTTATAAAGCGATATATTATGATTAATAATAATAATATAGTGGTATTAGCGTCATGCCGTTTTCCGTCAAGGGATTTTAGTTGGTACACGCCAGAAGATATTTCGCATCAAAAATTATTCTACGTTGCTAACCCTATCTCACTATCTATGGCTTAGCTGAATAAGGAGTATATTTATAACGGTCCTCGTTCCCAGTCCACACAGCTTCATTACTCTATGTTACGCTTCGATATGGTATAAAAACATATTAGGAATGAGTTTTCGACTTACATAATATAATCATTACGTGATTGATATGTGAAAGTATTATTTTTATAGAAACTACTATAAAATGCCAGAGAACTAAAGTTACCGATATTACGCGAAGAATTAGCTCGTTGAAGTGGCAGTTGGGCTGGCACACTGAGGAGAACGGATGGCGGATGGGCTAATAAGGTTCAAGAGTGAAGTAAGTATGGTATGGTAGGGAAACAAAGTGCTAGTCAACCATTATCCAGGTGGGAAGACGATCTCCGTGCAGTAACCGGTCCGTGTGTGAAAGTGAGCGACAATGGCCTAGTGGGTAAGGGCTTGGCTTCTTTAGTGAGAGTCGAGATGACTGGGTTCGATTCTGACCTCCCCCCCGGTGATACCTAGAAATGAGGATAGATAAGGGTTGATATTATTATTATTATTTATTACCGGTCCGTGTTGTGCGAGTGGCAAGGGATCAGTCGACTCAGCGTTCATAGAAGAAGGCCTATGTTCAGCAGTGGACAGATAAAGGACGATGATGATGATGATCATGATGATAATGATGATGATGATATAAATTATTTAACTTGACGTATTATTTCTTTTCTCGTGATTTTTTTGAATTTTTGTGAATGGTTAACGCCGTATATGAGCATGAACCGACTGCCAGGTGATTCATTTATACGTTGCCTACCCAGAGACGAAATACGTCTCGGTGCCGGTCAGGGCTTGTAAACAGAATTCTGCTGTCTTTCTTTTGAAGCCTGCAATCATGTGGGAGCGAATAAACGTTTATTCCGCATAAACGTTCGTTTTTACAAGTGCGTTACATTTACACAATATGAGTTTCATGGACACTTTTCAAACTCTGCACTTATCTTCGAGATTCTTATTCTATTTAGGTACATTGGTATTAATGTTATGTGAGTGATCCAACTGACAACATGAGTCGTGAGATAGATCTCCTACAGATTTTTTTTTTCTTTTGCTTTATCTCGAATTCTCGAATTGCTTTGGACTAAATATATCTTACATTAAATTATGATCTCTTTAATAAAAGAAAATCTTTAGAAAGTTCTGTAGTCGTATAAATATTCTATTATAAGTAGTAAAGAAACAAATTAAAGAAGGTAGAACAAAGAATAATTGGAATTGTAAAATCTTTAACCGTGGTTTAATAAAAATACTTGTGGTTTGTTCGGAGCAGCTGGGACGGAGGTCATTCTAATAGCTTACAACCAGAGTGAGAAAAATACATTTACTAAATGGAAAGTAAAGGGCGATGGAATATTTTGGCGTAAGCTCGGTTGGAAAGTTTTGGATCTACTTTGATTTTATGTTTATAAAAAGTTGTAGAGAAGAGAATTTTAATTTTACTTATTCCTGTGTTAAATGAATAAAAACGTGTGATATATATAGATATTTTTTTTGACGACCTCTGTGGCTCAGTGGTAAGCGTGTTGGCGCTCAAGCTGGAGGTTGCGGGTTCGAATCCCGCCTGGGAACAAAAATATTTTCTGTGTTCCTTGGTCATGGATGTGTATTAAATATGTGTATTATATAATAAAAATCTTAAATATGTGTATAGTATAAAAGTATTAAATATATTTCCATTGTCTGGTACCCGTAACACAAGTTCTTCGAGAACTTACCACGGGACCAGATTGACGTGGTGTGAAAGCGTCCATAGATATTATTATTATTATTATTATATTTATAAAATAAGTAAAAATTCCAAAACATTGACGTGATTGAATGGTGCTTTGTTTTTGAAGTCAGTTAATTATGTTTAATGTCATAGGGAGGCAATCGAGCAATCGTAGCCTCACGGTAACGCCCATAGGTATCCACACAACCAAAAAGTTATGCAGATGCGTTTTCCTCCTTTCCGTATCCCCCCTAATGGACCACCGGAAACTCACAAACCGCACGAAACGCGACGGTACAGCTGTCACTTAACGGCGGTGTCATTCACATTCTCGCTCACGCGAGAATGGTCATGGTCAATGTTCCTGGTCATGCCGGCCCAATTTGGATGTAAGCAGCATGGCACTACCTCTTCTAGTCACTAAAATGTATTATCATCCGGACCATAGAAATAAACCAACTGACGTTCATTCATCAGATTTGTGGTTTAGGCGCTATGGAACAAAAACCTTTTCTCAACTTTGCCTTAGTCGGATAAAACGAGTGTAAGTGATATAAGAATAAGAACAAACGTTACATACAGCATTTAAGGTTTTACCAATCAGGATTCTGACCTTTAAAAGGAATTACATCTTTTTTGTTAATAAATATTAAAATTAAGGTTTGTGAGTTTTCGGTGGCCCATTGAGGGGAAAGGGAAAAGGCATAACCTCTGGTTGTGCAGATGTGTTGGGCGTCGGTAGTATAAAGCTTCGACTGCTCGTTTGTCCTCCTCTGCAATAAAAAAATCTAAATATCATAATCATTACATAGTTCGAATCCCGCCAGGGAACAAAAATATTTTTTGTGTTCCTGGGTCATGGATGTGTATTAAATAAGTGTATTATATAAGAATCTAAAAATTATGTATAGTATTAAATATATTTCCGTTGTCTGGTACCCGTAACACAAGTTCTTCGAGAACTTACCACGGGACCAGATTGACGTGGTGTGAAATTGACGTCCATAGATATTATTATTATAGTATAAAATGAAGTTGCTACCACTGGTTGTTTGCTTAGATCTTTAAAATGACTCAACGGATTTTAATGCAGTTTTCAGCAATAGATAGAGTGATTCTAGAGGTAGGTATAAAGTGTACATTTTATAGTACAGAAAAGCCAAACAATATATTATATGTATTGTGCGCTTAAATCGCAGACGCTGGCTAAACCTTACAGAATGGATCGAATTAATGTAATTGAATACGGAATTGTAAATCTCAAAAGGTATGGGCTCAGCCTCTTGAGTGAGTCCAAGTTCGATCGCCTAAAAATGGGTTTTTATAAATTTTTACGTGCACCTGAACATGAAATCATCCTTTGATAACCGGTGAAGGAAACATCGTGAGGAAACCAGCATGCCTGATGACTTTAAAAGTCTTTGAACGTGTATGAAGCTTAGCGCATCGGTGAACTATGGCCCTCGCCATTTCAAGGAGAAGACACGTGTAAACTGCTGTCTGTTATTCTGTGATTGTTGATTTATAGACGTTGAAAAATATGAATTGTGACGAGAAGCAAAAAAAGGTCATTCTGCCTATTGCGTGCCTATTCTTACCATTCCATCATCGTTTCAATAATGACAACTGACAACAGGACTGACAACATTCTTTAATAATGGATTATTAAAGTGAAACTTTTATTTCATCGTCTCAAACTTTTTCGTCTGTGTGTTGCATGTCGCGTGACGGTCGGCCGCGGAGTAATATATAATAATATAATATAAAATAAATAATGGGAACTATCATTCCAATTTTCCAAGTATAAAAATAAGATTGATAAAGCGATTTCTATACCCTTAATGGAATATTATTCGAAAAATTGTCTATAATGTGAAAATAAGTTTCACTTTTACCGTGGTTTCATAAAACTACACAATCCTTTTCATTGTTTTCAAATAACGCATTACTACAACTGTTGTTGTAATAATGACCACCACTAGTAGTATTTGATGGATATTTTTAAAGCTATATAGTATATGACAAAATTCCCAACGTCTTTTATATAATTAATGCTTAATTCAAAATCATTTAAGAACTTTAGCATATGAAACGAACGAATCACCTCGCCGCACTAACTTAATATCTCTATCACAAGTTTGCAGGAATTTAGTATGTTATTTTCCCCAGTGGGCTCTTTTAATTACAGTCTGGTCCATGTATCATAAATTCTAATGGACTCCTGGCTCCCGCAGTGCTGTAAATTGCATTTTAGAATACAACATAACCAACCATATATGATTGATCGAATTTTAGGATTATTTAATATTGTGTATGGAAAATATTTTGTGAATTATGGATTAGATGGGGTGAATGGTGTGTCTATTATATTCATCTTCTGTTTCAAAAAGATCTGATTTAAATAAACACATAATTAAAGATAAGATTTATTTTATCAACAATATTTTGTTTTCGTCTCCTAAAACTTTTTATTTTTCATTATAAACAATATTGGATCTATAATTAAAGTATACTGCTAAAATTTTCTAAATCTATTAGTAGTTATATACCGTTTTTCAATCATTTAAATATATTTTAAAATATTATACTATAAATAATCCAGTGTACGAGTAATTAAAGCTAAGATGGAAATCGTTTCGTTTCGGCGATCTTCTATAATTATATAAACGTGTAATAAAAACGTACGACAGCCATAAAGGATATTTAATTATACGAGGTTTGGGTAAACTTTATACATGCTTGTAATTTTGCAAAACTATTATCATTATCATCTCTTTGCCATCCACTGATCATGGTGCCCTGTTAGCTTAACATATCCGGGGCACCTCACCAAGGCGGCACTGGTGGCCCTCGCCGGGTTTTAGTGGGTAGAGCTGCGTCCATTAACCATCTTTCGGGCGCAGCGAGTCCCATATACCCACCTGGGGAGACCCACTTCCCAGGCGGGATGCCATAGAGCATTTCCCGGCGTAAAAGAAAAAAAAACCACAGATCATAGGACTCAATTAATGAACGTCAAGTCTGATCCCTCGCCAATAGCATCGGCATCTAGTATCGGCCTGCACGCAAATCTATAAACGGTCTTCATTTATAAAATACATTGATTATGGTGTAATTGATTTGAACTAACTAATTGGTTCGAACTCGAAGTGAGAGTCAAGTCAACATCGCTTTATCATCCGCCAAGAAAACCATCGTAAGCTAATCTGCCCGCAAATGATATATAAAGAATATAATATTTTCACCGGTGGGAGGGAAGCGCTGTGCCGCTCCCGGCTGCATTGGTACCACCATCTTGCTTGTTTCTCCCGTGAAACAGCTTTGCTGTGTTTCGGAGAGAAGGGCAAGACAGGCAGTGTAATTACTGGCACCGAGACTTAACATCTTGTCTCAGGATAGGCAATACATTGTAGATGAGTTGCCTGGGCTCGTTCCAGGTAAACTAGTTTATGTTCATGGGCGACGTCGACCACTTACCATCAGGTGGTACGTTTGCCAGTTTGCTTATCCAACTAACATAAAAAAATGCATATTATTATGCCTTATAATGTAGTATACATGTCTCATACACTCATTTTTTTTTCGATCTCTGTGGCTCAGTGGTAAGCACGTTGCGGTTGCGGGTTCTGTGTTCCTTTTTTTTTTTTTGGTTTCGCTGGGGAATGCGTTTAGGCATCCCACCGGGTCCAGGGGGGGGGGGGTTAGGAAGTTATGTGGGACTCTCTGCGCCCGAGAAGATGGTAAGGTGGACGCAGACTCTACCCACTAAACCCCAGCGGTATTCTCCTCGTCGTCTAGGTGACCCGACGCGAGAGCTGTGCACGTCCGCAGCGGGCCACAACGGTGTGCCATCTGGCACTCTTCTCTGGAGGTGTCGTGCCCTCCTCCATCTCCGCTTAAGGCACCCTGAACACATTAAAGTGCCTTATAGCCCGAACCTTACACGCGTGCGGCAGATCCCCCGATCGGCGCCGCACAGGTCCCTCACGGCGGTGCGACCACCTGTCGCCGACGCGCCAGTACGCACGTATCAGGTCGTACGGTACGCACGGACGGTCCTGACGGCCATGACTCTCTGCGGACGTCGCAGCAGAGCCACATTCTCCGTCTTCAGGGCGCTCGCCCATATCGGCGCGCCGTACAGTCCCATGGACTGCAAGACGCCCGCATATAGGCGGCGGCAACCAACGCTCGGTCCACCCACGTTGGGGAGGTGACGACTCAGCGCTCGTGCAGTTCCGAGCAGCCTCGGGATGAGGCGCCGGAAATGCTCTCGGAACTTCCATCGACTGTCGATGACGAGGCCCAAATACCTCATGGTTGACTCGACAGCGATGGAAGTTCCCCCAACTACAAGGTGCGATCCGGGCGGAGGGGCTCGCCGGGGCCCGTGGAAGCATATAGTTTCGCACTTCTCCAGGGCCACTTCGAGCCCAAGACGCCGGATTCTCGCCACCACCTGGGCGACTCCAGCTACCGCCAGAATGCGTGCCTCCGAAAAGGTACATCCGCGGGCAGTGACGACGGTGTCGTCGGCGTAACACGTAACACCAACGCCCGGCAAGTTCGCGCCGCGGAGGACCCAATCGTAGCCGATGTTCCACAGGAGTGGGCCCAAGACTAAGCCCTGTGGAACACCGCACGCCACTCTCCTCGTCACCCAGCCACCGGCAGTGGGGTACGCGACGCACCTACCAGACAGGTAGTTTCCTACCAGTTTGCGCAGATACGTCGGCACGCCGTGGAACCTCAGCGCCTTCAGGATTGTGTCAAAGGGTAGGGTGTTGAAGGCGTTGGCAATGTCAATGGACACCGTCAAAAGCACCTCTCCCCCTTCGACTGCTGCATCGGCAAGGGCCCTGCATGGTCAGAGCGTCCAGGGTGGACCTGCCCCGCCGGAAGCCAAACTGGTAGGCACTGAGGTTCGGACCTGTCTCCTCCAGGTGATCGACGATACGGGCAGCTGCGATCCGCTCCAGCAGCTTGCCCGCCTCGTCGAGCAGCACGATCGGCCGGTATGCTGACGGCAAGTCGACCGGTCGTCCCTCCTTCCGGATCAAGGTCAGCTTCCCCTTCTTCCACGCCGTGGGAAACTGACCCTGCACCAGACAAGCGCTAAAAAGGCGCTTTGCCTGTGACCGGAGCGGGCCAAGAGCCAGAACCAAGGCCCGCCCGGGTTCTGTGTTCCTGGGTCATGGATGTGTATTAAATATGTGTATTATATAATAAAAATCTTAAATATAATATTATGTATAGTATAAAATTATTAAATATAATATTTCCGTTGTCTGGTACCCGTAACAGAAGTTCTTCGAGAACTTACCACCAGATTGACGTGGTGTAAAAAAAAGCGTCCATAGATATTATTATTATTATTGCATTCAAAATTACATTGTATGATGATCATGATACCAATACAAAGTATTATCCATTTCCCAATATACACCACAGGGCGTGGTGACTTTAACAAGGGCTTGTATCAACATGTCGTTACGGCATTCAATATTTGGGCAATAAAAACCAGGTACAACCGCATAAACGAAATGCCCTGGGCAGTTGGGCTGAACAGGCGTTTTTGCAATAGTTTTGTTCAGAACAAGCTGGAACATGTGCTGCCATATAAATTCAGCCGCAATTCAAACCAACGTGACTCGACGTGGAAATATTGGGTGATTTAAAATAAAACCCCGCTGATTTATGGAGAGAACGGATTCTGTTGTTCGGGAGGTGATTAAAATTACTTGTAGGAGTAGTGTCTAACAAATACCAGAATATTTTTCCGGGAATGTATAAACACTTTCAGAACTGCTTAGTAAGGATAAAAAATATAATTGTTGAACTTAAGCCTCTTCGAATATCGCACGCTCATCTTTATATATATATATATATATATTTCGTGTATGTCACTGAACACCTCCTAGACGGCTGGACCGATTTTGATGAATTTTTTTATGTGAGTTCAAGGGGATTCGAGGATGGTTTAGATTCACAAAAAAAATTTGTACAGGACAACATCTGTCGGGGCCACTAGTAACATATAAATTTCTAGCTGTTGCCCGTAGCTTTGTCTGCGTTAGATTTAGATTTATAGCCGTATACGGGTTGATGATGACTATTTTTATAGCCTTAGTTACTCCTTAAAACTTCAGATATCTGGCAGTGAAAGTCCCGTCAAAATCGGCCCAGCGATTTCAGAGATTAACCGGAACAAACAGACAGACAAAAATTGTAAAAAATGTTATTTTGGTATATGTACCGTGTATACATCCATATGCATTTAGAAAGCGGTTATTTTAATATTACAAACAGACACACCAATTTTATTTATCTGTATGTATAGATTAATTTAACTAATGCTAGTTGAATTGGGAAACTAGCAGACAAGCCTCCTGATGTTAAGTAGTCGTGGCCCATGAACGTAAACGAATTCACATGAAACCAACCTACTCATTCATGTGTTGATTATCCTGTGACCAAACGCGACCAGTAATTGAACGCACGTACAGCTACGTGAACGGCGTACTCAAGTGCCCTTAGTGCGCACAGAGTTTCGCCACGATGATACGTTACATTAGCCATCTTCGAGCGCATGGGACAAAGTCAGTTCTAGTGCCAGTAGCGCGTGAGAGAAGAGGCCACCGACGAGGCCTCCCCCCGCGAGTGATGAACGGGGATGTGTAGGAGACGTTACTTAATGCGCCTCCAGTAACGTCCCTGTGCTCGTGATCTCATGATGGGAACCTGGGCCTGTATGGCACGACATCGTGGGGACTGCTTAGTAGCGGCCGGGCAGTTCCCCCTTACAAGGAGTAGTCTGCTCTTCGCCGGGGCCAGCCTGTCATCATGTGAGGTGATCATGTGTTGCCTGCAGACCCGGGACCCGGGACCTTATGGTGGGCACTCTCAGGTGCGAATCCCACATTGGGTCAGAATCTACCCGAAGATTCTTGCTGCATTGATAAGGATTTCCTTGCGATAAAAAAAGTTCTAGTGCCAGTAAGTAAATCGCCTCTTCCGGCCTCCTTTCGAAAAAACAGCAAAACTGTTTCACGGAATATGTATACAGAATGATGGTAGATGAGACAGATGTGGAGCACAGTACATACTTCCCATCCATCTGTATCTCAGTGTCTACAAATGACCTGCGGTTTTCAAGACTTTCATGTCTTGCACACCCACTATGAGGGATCAGCTACTTCCAGAATTTCGAACCGATGCGACTGAGGAACCTTCAAGATAAGCATTTCTCAAAGGCTTGGGTCAGTGCCAAGCCTTTGAGGCTTTGAGGCTTGCGAGTGCAAGCCCTTATAAAAATATATCGATATATAGATATCTCGTTCGGCCGCCACTCGATGCGGACGTATTGCTGACAGTTACTATTAAGTAAACGTGTAGCGCGGCGTAAGCCGTTGCTCGTGATTATATTCATCATGAGCCAACAACTTGTGGCGAACGAATTGCTGGCGTTCCTGCAGCATAAGCTGGACGTGATGGACGAGCTGTCTGCTGTTCAGATCAGCGCAACGAACTTCAGCGAAGATGACATCGCCACTGCCAAGGTGATGTTGTACAAGTCACTCAACAAGAGTGACCAGATGGTGTCCCGCCGGCTTGACGGGACAAAGAAGAGCGTGCAGGATATCATCACGCTGCTGAAGGAGACCGACCCCGACGACGTGTTGACGTTTGTGGCTAAGGACTTGACCAAGCTCCCTGCTGTCACCTTCGACCATGTCGACGTCACGAGCCTGCTGAAAGACATTGTCTTTTTGAAGGCTAGTCTAGTGGATGTGCAGAAGAAACTCGATGCATCCTAGAATACTGTCGCTGATTTGCGCAATGAACTCACAGAGTTGCATAAATCGGTAGTAGTAACTGGGTCACCATCTAATGCATCGAACGACAACGGGCGTCAGCAGTTTTGTCTTCGCCGTCACCGATGAACGCTGAGTCTACTGGGCACTCACTGTGCACGCCCCGCGACCCTGCTCCCGCCCCTGCAGCTCCTTCTCGTGCTGCACGAAACTCCCGATCAACTTTCCCGGTGCCTGTGTCTGCGAGGAATGAGAATCTCGCCAACAACACCATCGTGAGTGGTATACCAGCTACGAAGCCCCTGCCTGAGAAGGCATCGAAGCGGGCTGATGACGAAGGATTTATGACAGTGCAAGGAAGGAAGCGCCGTCATAAGGCCAGCAAGAACCGCTGTGGCACGGTTCCCATGGAGCCCAACAGTATACGTGCTGCAGGACCGAACACGGTCTATATCTCCCGCCTACATTACACAACTGAGGCGAAAGACATCGTGGAGTACGTGCGCCAAAGGACCAAGTACACAGCGAGAGTGCAGCTGCTGGAGTCGCGCCACAACGTCAACTTCAAGGCGTTCGTGGTGGGAGTGCCGATATGTTTTCTGCACCTCGTCAAGCAGGAGGACTTCTGGCCACAGGGCGTGGTGTTCCGCCGCTTCCGCGGACAAGTACCACCGGAACGCACCAAGACTTAAGTGCAAGTAAAGTGTTACTAACATAGTTTTAAGTTTTATTTACTAACAACATTGTATAAAATTATGTAGACAATAATCCTCGTGCAGAAGGCTCAGGTCTTCTTTTTTTTCTGAGCCGTCGAGGCGTTCATTTAAATAAGCCTATTTCCGCCAGTAGACTGAAGAGAGCTGATGATAATGATGATGATCGCTGCTCTATACCAAACACTTCCACAAACAGCATATTCGAATCGTACGTGGGATTTTAATCCTATAATATCCTATTATGGGAAACGTTTAAATGGTTTACATTTCGTAGTAGAATGACTGGAGTGGTCGCCGAGTCCCGAGTCCCAAGTCCCGAGGGGCGCTCAACGTCGCTGCTCGCTACAGTCCAAATTCAATTTCGTTCGTTGTCGTATTTGCCCAGTCCATTTTGGTATTGGGAGATAGCCTTCAAGATAAGGACAGATTGGATTTATTTTACAATACAAAGAACATTTACGACGTTAAACCATTTACTTCACATGTTTGTTTTTGTTTTGGATTTAATCGAAATAAATTATCATTTTTTGTTGTAAGTATATATAATATTTGAGATTTATTTGAAATAATTTATTTAAACTTATTATCTTTATTAAGTTATTTGATCTTGTATTTAATTATTCTACAAGCTCAAATTTCTTTCTGCTTGTTAAAATGTGTTTCAATATTGTTAATCTAAACACGTACAAAGTGACCGATTCTAGGAAGTCGCCCCTCATTTTTCATTCACTCATTCCCAATGAAGCCAAGATTGATTTTCAAACAGTTTTTGTTCGGTGGTAATTTTTTTCCCAACCTTTATCTGTCATAATTTTTAAGTTTTCAAACCATTAAATTATGACAGAGTTTCCACCGGTAGGAGGGAAGCGGTGTGCCGCACTCCAGGCTGCATGGGTGCCACCATCTTGCTTGTTTCTCCCGTGAAACAGCTTTGCTGTGTTTCGGAGAGAAGAGCAAGACAGGCAGTGTAATTACTGGCACCGAGACTGAACATCTAATGTCTCAGGATAGGCAACACACAGTGTTGCCTGGGCTCGTTCCAGGTAAACTAGTTTATGTTCATTGATGACGTCGACCACTTACCATCAGGTGGCACGTTTGCCAGTTTGCCTTTCCAACTAACATTAAAAAAAACCACATTCTAAAAAGGTTTTCCTAAGCCGAACTATGGCAATTTCAATTATGGTAGAAAATATACATTGAATAAGCCTCAAATCAAGTCAACTTCTATTTTCCTGATTCCTCCAAATATCTTTTTTTTAATATGCAGCAACGGACAATGTATTCTAGTTCTGACTATGGTCAGTTAGATGACTAAGTCACCATACATGAAGAATATAACGCGGTGTTGCTCCTTATTATGCTAGCTCCAGGAATTTCATCCATGCGTTCATCTCATCTTCAAACTAATTATACTACTTATTCTTCACATTCAACAAAGCGAAACAGTCCCGTAAAATGCATGACGACAGTAAGTGCAGACAAAGGACATCTAACTGTTAATTAGATACATCATACGACCATTAGTTCATGATAGATCGAAATGCTAATCATTGTTCCATGATCAATCACATGGATGATAGTGATACCAGCAATGCTAAATATAAATCACTATAATTCTAAAGCTCGCTTTGTTGTGGTGACGAAAATAAAAAAATCCGGCCAACATCTGCAAATAAGGAAATTATAAAACCACGGAGAAAGCTGGCATTCCGGCCTTTGTTCGCTCGCCTCTTTTGTTTTAACCTCTCAGATTTTAATTGAAAAATCAAATGAGTTAGGTTGTGGCTCCACTTTTTATTTAGAGTTCATGTTTCCAACTGGGATGTATGTCAATATTTGGGATTTGATTACTGATCTTTTAAATTTGGGCTTGCAACAGTAATTGGACTTTCTTTTTTACGGATTTTACATTGATAATATTGTTGAACAGGTGTCAGATTCTAGTTTAACGTTATAATTCCAAGCATACTCAAATTAGTTAATATTTGAAATGTCGGATGCGTTTCTTTTGGTAGGGGCGCCGAAGACGGGATTTGGGGGTTTTCTCGAGTACGGCAGACTAATGTCTGGAGGGATACCTTGTTGAGTTGAGTACCTGTACAGTATATGAGCTCTTTATAAAATATAGACGCCCGATTAGGATCAAGGACTAGAAAAGTAAAAAAAGATCATTACACATTCTCGAGCGCATCAGATTAAGGTAGGGTGAGTTAATTACCCCACTATGGTTCAGGCCTTGACGTGGCGGTGGAGCTCAGTAGCCTAGGGTGAGCCCAGCACCTTGGGTGAAGCTAATTGAGCCGAGGGGGCTCTTTGTGCCCCTCTTATAAGAAGAGGGGACAAAAGAACAGGGGGCAAGGGGTGAGGATGGGATCCTCACCCCATTGTACTATCCCGACGTTGGGAGGGGTGGCTCTGTGGAGGTGGCGTCGGTTCCTTGCGGGACTGACTAGCCGTGAGGTGCCCTGTTAGCTTAACAGATCCGGGGCACCTCACCAAGGCGGCATTGTTGGCACTCGCCGGGTTTTAGTGGGTAGAGCTGCGTTCATTTACCATTTTTCGGGCGCAGCGAGTCCCACATACCCACCTGGGGAGACCCACTCCCCAGGAGGTATGCCTCAGAGCATTTCCCGGCGTTAAAGTAAAAAAAAGGGTGAGTTAATTACAACCTAAAATAAACATTCCGAAAATTTTATGATTTTGGTGTGACGCAAGGAAATGAGGCATACAAATATGTAAAAAAAGTCATATAAACATTCTCGATCGTGGCTTTATTTATTTTTTTAAAGAGAATAATTCGAAGTTAAAAGAAAATGAATATGACAATTTTCACAAACCGAAGCCTTCACAACGCTCGAGTAAGTCCCCATTTAGCATCGTGGTCACCCTTACCATTTGAATCGCAATAAAGTAGGTAAATAATAGTTTTGTACAGATGCACCATAATATGTGTTACTTTGATTAAAGGCTTAGCATATTATTGCTCAAAATTCAGTTTTTCCATCGACCATTTTTCGTCCACGGCTGGACGTTCTTCTACGAATCTACCATTGAAGCGTCTTCTAGTAGTATTTCGACCCTAAATAAATAAGAATGCATATTAATACTTAACATTATATCAAAACAACACATAATGTCCCAAAAAATCAACAACAAAGTTGCAAGACAGTAAAAAATTATGATAACAACATGTATTCCTTGCATTAGTCGTTTAGTGTCTCATACTTAAGCCTGTGAATTTAAGATCAAGTCAAATGCATTGTAACAATAGAAAAGGTGACCCTTTGTTTGGCTCAGCATTGTTAAAGATCCTCGCTGGATGTTTGCGCCGTTTCACTCACTCGAAGATATGTCAGGAATTTTGTACCACTCATGTAGCGTTTGCTATGTGTACTGGTATTAAGGCATTTCTGAATTTTCACTTTGCATTTGTGTTTGAAAATGAATTTTCATTCTATCTTGTTGTTTTGAATATTAGAAACATAATTCAGTTACCGACTTAGTAAAAATTAAATAGTTTATAGGGTATATATAAACAGATTTTCTTATTAATAAGAAAATCTGTTTAGGCCTAGGATATAGTCTACGCTATTTATCACAGAAATACTTTTTAACTCGTACTTTTGACGTATTATAAGTTGAAGAACGCTGGCTGCACGCAAGTAAAAGTGTCACGTTGCGCCTGAGCCGAGCGTGCAAGCGAGAGCGCGGAACAAACGAAAGAGACACGATTGGCCTAAGCGTTCGGCTTGTGACGCATTATGACGTTATCGCGTAAAATTAACATCCGTAAACTGACTTTACAGACAATAAGTAAGTTTTTTTTTAATAGTTCAATGTTCATTTACCTATATATATCACAGAAAACGTATTCATGTTATCGGCCTATTGGCTTTGTAAAGTGATATGCTGAAATCTTTTGTGGATATTATTGTGATATATTTTTCAATAGTGTATAGATAAATGAGCCACCTGATGCTCAATGGTCATTGTCAACTATCGGCGGTGGACACGGCCCAGCAAAGCCTCGAGGTGTGGCCGAAATGGGTGGCGCTACGTCACGATCTGACTTGAGTCATCGGAGGGGACTTGTCTCTGCTGAGCTTCATCACCGCAATGCTCGGTGACGACGAGTCCTGGACGGGGTACGTCTCCTTCTGCGAGACAGTAATGTCCCAGATAGAGGCCAACGAATGGGTGAGAGAGGAGGCCGCCGAAGAGGCCTCCCCCCGCGGGATACGATCGGGGCTGCGTAACAGGCGCTACTTAATGCGGATGCGTAGTAACGCCCCTGTGTTCATGTCAGGTTCAGGATGGGAACCTGGGCCCAGTATGGCACGACATCACGGGAACTGCTTAGTAGCGGTCCGGCAGTCTCCCTTACGAGGATTAGTGTGGCCTTCACCAGGACCTATCGCTGAGGTGATCCTGTTGCATGCAGATCTGGGACCCTCAAAAAGTGACTCAAGGCGCTCCCAGTAATTTTAGTTTACAGGTAGGGTACTCTTCTCTCCAAAATATATGCTATTTCACGAAAGAAATGAGAATGACAGTAGTACCATTGCAGACGGGAGCATATGGCAACGCATCCCTGGTGTAATTGTTTTTGCACTATGACGTCTTTAAGACATTTAAACCATTTCACCTACGTAATAACTGAGAATGACATAACCAAATTTTTACAAATAAGTAAACTCATGTCGTTGAGACATATTTGATTTAAGTACATGCTAAGAACTTAATGAGGAAAAAAAAATTTCGTATTATTTTTATAAAACATAAAAGCATTATAATTGTGAACTTGAAGTAGAAGATCGGAAATTGCGTTGTCGTTTTCAATGGAATCATTCACTTTGTCTGCGGTGACACAGCGATTCTTATTTCCTTCTTGTCACGTAACTTTTTATTCCATCAGATCAATTCGGTATAGATGATACTTCCTTATTTATATTGACAGGAGTATCAGAAGATACTTTTGTTTTTGAAGTAAATATAAAATTAATGTAATTTTAGGAAGTATTTACTATTTACTTGTTTTAATTAGTTTTTTTGGTTTGTTTTTTTTTATATATTATAAAATATTTTCTTTTCGAAAGAATTTTAAAAATAAAAATAATTATGAAGCTGAATATGTAACCGACAAAACTAAAAATATAAAAGTTTACTCTGCCTTATTTTTATATATCACAACTATTTAAAATAATATAGTAGGTACTAATAAAAAAACTAGACTCGATCTAAGCACAATTTATGCAAATATATAGTAATAGTTTTCTACGTAAAAATTGAATGCGCCTTGTAAGAAGTTATTCTATGATGTATTATACCAAATTAATGTTTTACTAACATGTCATACCATATTATTATGATAACATAGTCAGGTGTTAAGCTTTTCAGTACTTACACTTACGTAGTGTACGCAACGAAATAAAAAAATAATCATAAACACAACACGTAGATATAAATGAATATCTTTATAATATTCACCATTAAATTGAACCTGAGCCCTATTTTACACTTTTACGCGAGGAAATGCTCCGAGGCATCCGGCGGGGGAGTGGGTCTCCCCAGGCGGGTCTTCCCAGGCGGTATGTCGGACTCGCTGCGCCCGAAAGATGGTGAGTGGACGCAGCTCTACCCACTAAAACCCGGCGAGTGCCACCAGTGCCGCCTTGGTGAGGTGCCCCGGATCTGTTAAGCTAACAGGGCACCTCGACGGCTAGTCAGTCTCACAAGGGACTGACGCCACTGACTGACTCTCTCCGAAACACAGCAAAGCTGTTTGACGGGAGAAACAAGCAAGATGGTGGTACCCATGCAGCCGGGAGCTCGGCACAGCGCTTCCCTCCCACCGGTAAATAGCTAACCTTTTTGATATAATATTAGAATATATCCAGTATCGTCAACCAAAACTGCTATAACCACAAATCAATGCGATAAGCGTCATCAGCCAATCATCATTTATTCAAAACACGGGCAGAGCATTGAATGTAACGAGGTAGATAAAAATAACAGTATCCTAGCAAATATTCTGCTTCTAAAAGTGTGTTCGTCCTTCGAGAGTCACATATTTCAGAAGTTTGGATAAAATTACATATCATAAAAATTTGTTTATATATAAACTACTACACTACTACTACTACTACTCCCCACCATGGTTTAGGCCTTGTCGTGGCGGTGGGGCTCAGTAGCCTAGGGTATGCCCAGCACCTTGGGCGAAGCTAATTGAGCCGAGGGGGCTCTTTGTACCCCTTCTTATAAGAAGAGGGGACAAAAGGAGCAGGGGGGGAATGGGAACCTCACCCCATTGTACTGTCCCGACGTTGGGAGGAATTGTTCTGTGGTGCGGGACAACTCCTCTGTGGAGGTGGCGTCGGTCCCTTGCGGGCCTGACTAGTTGTCGAGGTGTCCTGTTAGTTTTTTTAGATCCGGGGCACCTCACCAAAGGCGGCATTGATGGCACTCGCCGGGTTTTAGTGGGTAGAGCTGCGTCCACTTACTATCTTTCGGGCGCAGCGAGTCCCACATACCCACGTGGGGAGACCCACTCCCCCGCGGGATGCCTCAGAGCATTTCCCGGTGTTAAAGAAAAAAAATATATATTATCTGTGGTAAGCGGTACATTTGAAATCTTAATGTTTAAGCACAGTATATGAGGAAAAAAAACAACAAAAGAAGATATACCCCCTCAGCCTCCACCTCAGCTATAGTCAGGACTAAAAGCTTAGATTGTACATTGTTTTAATTAAATATTATTTTAATTTTGCGGAGCTCAATATTTTGGCATCGTCAACGCATGCCTTATTTACGAGACAACACCATTTAAATAGGTTAAATTGCGAAAGTGAATTCGTTATTTAAATCTTATTTAAAGTACACTTAAAGTTAATTTAAGTTATTTTGTTATAAGATAATTCATATAATCTTATCACTAGCGGAATCATATAATAATAATATGTTGGGACAACTCACACACGGTCATGTGATCCCAAATTAGGCAAAGCCTGTATTATGGCGACCAGACAACTTCTACATACTTATATATTCTTAAATACATACATATTAAAGATAACATACTAATCTATGTTACACTACGGCACGTTGCAGTAAAAGTAATTATTTTTGCAAAACCCACCGGACCACGGGGCTCGCAAAATAAATTACACCGAGAATATAGAATGGAGACTGTGTTCGAAAGTTATTAAAACTTCTCACAGCTTAAAGGGTATCCTCACCGCTTTCAATTGCATTACTATTTACTTACGAACGGTTTGCGCGTTTTTAAATGGAAACAATATAATTTGAAGGAGAATTTTAAGTGTTGATGGAAAAATGAAATTACCGTTTCATTATAAATGAAACAATTTCTACGGATTTTTATTAAGATAGGATAAGGCTTTAAGAAGATACGCAGTTTATTAAGATTTTTACAAGCCCGACGTTTCGGATACTTTACAGCAACCATGGTCACGGGAGGACTGAGGTGACAGATGTCCTAACGTTACAAAGTTATTCGAACTACCCTATGATACATCAATATTTTAATTAGTCCTCTCTACGCAAAAAGTTCTAACGGCATCTTTAATCTGTGGTATATAATGCTTGGTTTTTGATTTAATTATTTTAATAATGGGATCCCAAAAAAGTGGTAAGAGCCAGCCAACTTCTCTATTGAAATTTGGATGTTTTTTTTTAATTTCAATAGCCTCGCAGATCATCCTTGGTTGGAATCTGTGTTATTTTGTGAGTTGTTTGAAAGTGTTGATCCATATTCATTTCGAAATCTTTTACGATTTTTGTATCTATAATTTTCCATTGATGGGTGTTTCAACACTACCTTTTTATAGAAGATGGGACAAACAGACAGTCGGTTCACCTAATGGTAAGTGAAAAGCGATATCCACTGACACCTGCTACATCAGAGGACTAGCAAGTGCGCTACCGACCTTTCAAATAAGAGTATGCTCTTTTCTTTAAGGTCCCTAAGTCGTATCGGTTCGGAAACACTGTAGGTGGCAGCTGATTACATATATTCGTAGTGTGAGGCAGAAAATTTTAAGGGGAATTAAATAAAGAAAATAAAGGAAAACGGGAATCCGCTGGTTACAGGTTGGAAATTCTAGATAAAAGCCTATATTATAGTGATTAACGTCTGTCATTTGAGACGACGATATCTATGTATTGTAAAATTGTTACATATTTTTAACCCTTAAGAGTAAGAGTATATGTTATGGATTGGCATATGAAATCAATTTACATAATAATATGTATAAGAATTTTGTGGCTGAATCGATTTAAAATGTATGCAATGATTAAACAACATTAGTGCATTTGATATTTTAGTTGTTCGGTTATTTTTTTTAAATATAATATAATACTAACTATTGCCCGCGACTTCGTTCGCGTGGAAAAGTAACTTTGGGCAAGTAACATTTTTTGGATATAACACCGTCGTTAAAAACCACCGGGTATTAAAAAAAAATACTTTACTGTATAAAAACAGCTAATGATAATTAGATCCATACTCACAACTTATAGCCTTAGTATACAATATAAACCTTACTACAAATATAAAACATACTACAAAGCATGTTAGACTTTTAAAATAATTTAAGCTAATATTATAATAGAATAACTTATTACAAATCTTATCGCAGTTTTTAAGATTTTTACTTTGATACTTTACAACAAAGATGGTCATACACTTAAGCAAATAAGGTAGCATTTTTTATGTTATAAGGGGGCTACAAGCAGACGGAACCTTATGGTACCGACGCCCATACACGTAATACGCACAATTGAATTAGAGTTTATGCAGATGCGTTGCCCTTCTTTTCCCTATCCCCCAATGGGCCACCAGAAACTCACAAACCGCATGAAACGCGACAGCATAGTTGTGACTTGACGCCGGTGTTATATGAGAGAGAGGTAACACCCCAGTCGTGCTGCAATGCAGCATGGTACCTCTTACAAATAATTAAAAATAATATATAATTATGTATGACTTATATTTTATTTGACAAACGAGAAAGCCAAGCAAAGAGTTTTTTTATTAAAGGTGTTTCAAGTGTACAAGTTTGTTACCTACGAAATAAATATCTTTTTGATTAGTTTAATATTCTTAAATATTGTATATAATATGGAATATTATCTATACTAATATTATAAAGCTAAAGAATTTGTTTGTTTGTTTGAACGCGCTAATCTCAGGCACTACTGGTCCGATTTGAAAAAATATTTCAGTGTTAGATAGCCCATTTATCGAGAAAGGCTATAGGCTATATAACATCATGCTGTGACTAACAGTAATTAAGTTGAGTAAGTTAAAGCGGGCGAAGCTGCGGGCAACAGCTAGTATATAATATAAAACCAGCTAGCTAGGTGATCTACGGTATTTCTGAACCAATACGACTATGCAACCTTTAAAAAAAGAGCATACTTATATTTGAAAGGATGACATAACAGCTGCTAATGTAGCGGGTGTCTGGATGACGCTTATCACTTACCACCAGGTGAAACGACTGTCCGTTTGCCCCCTCTTATACAAAAAAAATATCTTTGAAACAGCTCATTTATGAAATAGCAATCAAATTATAATTGAATGCAAACCCGCAACCGTATTATTTCAAACAAACGATAAATAATTCCAACCGGTACATCGTTTCGCATTTCTGAATCACGAAATCAAGCCTATATTCTGGCTCGTATTATGTTCATGTCAGTTGGTATCACTGTGACGAGATTACCAACTGTCAGGTTAGATATCCACGCAGTCCAATTTAGTTAACAGACTTACCTACAATCACTGTAATTATGCAGGTTGTTAAATATGATATACATGGACAAGCTAGCGGGTTTTACGCTCGATAAGAATAAAATGTGTACGGCGATTTTTTTTTTTGTCTAGACTGATAGACTCAATTGACGTTCATAAATATACTCTGTTAGCACCTAATTGTACCTTGTATTTTTTTTTAAGTGAAAATTTCTTCAGGCGCGATACCCATATTTTTAGATGAGATAAAATCTCTGGATTTCCGACACCGTTACCACCGTTATGAGACGCTACTTGACGTTTATATGACGTTTGATTTATATAAGATTATGCTATATTTGTTTACATAACCCATCGTCTAATACACTGAAATTTCAATGTCATGCGGTCATTTTGTGCTCTGTTTAAATTGTATAGGTTGTCATAATCTTTTACAGATAGGTATTTGAATTTAATTGTTTTGTTTTCACTTCTATCGGCAGTCCCTGTGGCTGGTTGGGTTAGTTTTTTTGTCTCTGTGTTAGTAATTATACTTCCCGTTCTGGCCTTCCTTCCGAAACACAGAAAAGGTGTTTGATGGAAGTAATAAGAAGAATGGGCGTACCTATGCAGACGAGAGTGTGGCACAGCACATTTTTTTGTTTTCGCGAGGAAAAACCTTCTTACGCATACCAAAAAGACCCGGATGGACATTGGTTATGTGCGACTCGGCTTTGGCTCTGGCTACGTCACCCCGTGGATGCCATCGATCAATACTAAGATGCCCCGGATCTATCAGCAACAGGATACCTCAGCAACTAGACCCTAAAAATATTGACCTCCTTCATTATAAGGCAGTTCCGCAAATGAAACAGGCCGCGACGACGTTGAAACTGGATCAGGTTCGCAATTTGATTTGGGCCACAGTTTTACATATGGAGTGGTATAAGATGCATTGCCGTGTGCTCTATCATATGCCACAAAGAGGTACACCTGTGGAAGCACCTCAACTTCTAGCTCCCATGGTGTATTGATCTGTCTCTTTCCTATTAAATTATGTATTGTGCTGAAAGAGGCTTTCGTACACCATTCGCTTTAACCTTAAATAACAATGAGGATGATAATAATGATGATGAAAATAATAACATCATGAGATATATTTATATAAATAAATTACATATAAATAAAGTACATTTCAACCATGATAGTGTCAAATGCAGCAGAGTTGACCGCTTCGGGACGTTCGACTGAAAAAAGACCATAACGAATCATTATTCGCTATGATTTTTTATATATATATAAAAATAACAGCGTCATGCCATCACGCCGCTTGAATTGAATTTAGCTAAGGCGCTTATAGATGTTTCACATCAATAAACTTCATTTGATATTGAACGTAAACTACCATTCACAGTTGCACGGTAAATTCTAGACATTACTTAACGTAGGAATTCACGCCAACAACTCGACCGTAGGCGCACTTTGAAATACAAACTCGAAAACCTATTGAAATAATATTCAAATAAAGATGCACGAACTCCAAACACAGATTACCGAAATTCCGTCTAACTTTGACCAAATTTGAAAGCACTCCAACGCTTGGAATATTGAGTATGTCTAAATGATAAAAAAATGCTCATTGAATTGTAGTAAATCACGTTACTCTAAGTTTATATTACAAATGGTTAAAATGACGACCTGCATGGCTCAATGGTAAGCGTGTTGGCGCTCAATCCGGAGGTTGCGGGTTCGAATCCTGCCAGGGAACAAAAAAAAGAAAGTGTCATGGATGTATATGAAATATGTGTATTATATAATAAAAATCTTAAATATATGTATAGTATAAAAGTATTAAATATATATTTCCTATATAAGGATTTCCTTTTTTTACTTTACTTGGATAAGCAAACTGGCAAACATGCCACCTGATGGTAAGTGGTCGACGTCGCTCATGAACATAAACAGTAAACTAGTTTACCTGGAACGAGCCCAGGCAACTCATGTACGTGTTACAGCAAAGCTGTTTCACGGGAGAAACAAGCAAGATGGTGGTACCCATGCAGCCGGGAGCGCGGCACAGCGCTTCCCTCCCACCGGTAAATCCTTGCGATTACATAAAAAAAAGTCTGTAATACTGGAAATATCTGATAAGGGTTGATTCATTGGCACGTTAAAGGTTTTCAAAAGAATTAACCACAGGGTTGTGTATTTATTTCAGCTATTATGTACAAGATATAACGGAATGCCGGCACTCTTATCCCTGTGGAAAGAACTCTATTATTATTAAATAAAAATCGATTTAAATTATATTGTTTTCTAATGTTTGCGCGAATTTCACTCATTATAATGAAACAATTTTTACGGATTTAATCGAAGATTTTTACGTGACCATGGTTGATGTAAAGTATCCGAAACGTCGGGCTTGTAAAAATCTTAATAAACCGCAATAAAATCCGTAAAAATTGTTTCATTATAATAGATTTAAATTATATTAATTTTGGAGACAACAAAATAAAAAAATCTATTCATCATACCTTATTTTATTCCTTAGATCTTGTTTCTTAATATATATTAAACACACTAATATAACATTTACCTGGTTAACGAATCTGTAAGATTAAAACAAGTTTTACAAATAATTTTACTCCACTAAATATTAATTATCTTTATTTGTAAATGCTATTTTTTAAAATAATCATAACCCTCACGCTGTAATTTCAAGTAAAACATATTATCTTACAATAATAACGTCTGGATTAATACAAACGTAATTTTAATTAATTGTACGACCTGTTATTACAGTGATTGCACGGCTAATGTGATTATAATTAAAATAATAATCTATGTTTATATATACATAATATTATGTTTTATATATATAAGTAGCAGTAACTTTAGTAAATGCAGTAATAGAAGTAAGGTACAGTGCCACAAAGATTTACTTTATGTCCACATTATATATAACATCTTGCATAATGATATTGACTGCCCGGAGTTTCTGTCCAAGTTAAACTTTAATATACCGTACCATATTACGTGATATCCTGCTCTCTTGTTCTCCCGTTGCACATGCCGCACTAATTTGCGCAAGCACTCAGCGATTAACAGATTCATGCTACTTCTTAACAAAGCATCGGGCGGGAACGATGGAGTAGATATTTTTTCTGATACTTTCGTTAAGTTCAAACAGGGTATACTCGCTAATTCTTAGCATTATATATATTATATTAAAGGAATCTAAAATTAGATTCCTTTAATATAACTATAATTAAGTATTTGAGTAAAATATGTTATTACATATTATTAATTTCTCTCTTATTTTTAATTTGAATTTGATATTAATTGAAGTTTAATAATTAATGAATGGAATTATATTTATCAATTTTCTATAAGTTATGCAATTTATGTAATTTTTAATAAAGCGTCCATAGATATTTTTATCGAAAAAAATGTTATCAACGAAAAGTTTAAAACGGCTTGACTGATTTTCATAGAACATGTTTAACAATCACTACTAGAAAACCTGCTTTTAAATAAAATATAACAACGTCTAAAAAACTACACTCGTAACAATAACATCCTTCTTTTTGTGTCAGTGGTTAAAATATTTAAATATACGTTTTGTAATAATCAGTATAAATAATCAAATAATTTCTAAATTATCGTTATTACGGTAATCTGTAATTTCAAAAGCATTTCTATCTGAATGAAACAACCAAATTATTAGTTGAAAGGATGCATTATTAAAAAAGTATAGTCGGACTGTATCAATCATATTTAAATTTTACCAGTGAAATCTTACGCATTCGTTGCTTTGCATTGCTTGTTTCTCAATTCAATCAAAGTCAATTGAGAGAAGGGCAAGACAGGCAGTAATTACTGGCACCGATACTTAACATCTAAATACATAACATATGTCTCAGGATAGGCAACACATAAATGAGTTGCCTGGGCTCGTTCCAGGTATACTAGTTTATGTTCATGGGCGACGTCGACCACTTACCATCAGGTGGTACGTTTGCCAGTTTGCCTATCCAACTAACATAAAAAAAAACAATAGGTTTTTTTTATTTTACACCGGAAAATGCTCTGAGCCATCCCACGGAGGTGAGGACTCCCCAGGCGGGTATGTGAGACTCGCTGCGCCCGAAAAATGGTAAGGTGGACGCAGCTCTTCTCACTAAAACCCGGCAAGTGCCGCCAATGCCGCCTTTGGTGAGGTGCCCGGATCTGTTGAGCAACAGGGCACCTCGAAGGCTAGTCAGTCCCCAAGGGATCGATGCCACCTCCACAGAGGGGTTGTCCCGCACTACAGAACAACCCTTCCCAACGTCAGGACAGTACAATGGGGTGAAGTTCCTATCCTCGTTCCTTGTCCATCCTGCTTTTTTGTCTATTCTTCTTATAAGAGGCGTACAAAGAGCAGCTCCTTCGGTTCAATTTGCTTCGCCCAAGGTGCGGGATCACCTTAGGCTACTGAGCTCTACCGCCAGGACAATGCGTGAAACATGGTGGGGCGAGGTATATACCTTGCTTATTTCCTTCCAAATAATGATTGGCACCAAGACTTACTATCCTACGTTTCAGGATAAGCCCTGCACGAATACGTCGCCTGGACTAGTCCCAGGTGAACGAGTTTTTATTGTTGGTTGAAGCCGATCACTTACCATCTGGTGGTTCGTCAGGTAAGCGGTTGATCTACCAGATAATGTCAGTATGATAAATGGCTTCACTCAGAGCTTTTTTGTGCTAAATTCACTAATTCCATTGTTAGCCGTTCTAAAAGGCACGATTATTGTAAATGGCTGATTGGGAGTATTTAAATAATATAATTTTGATAACACCAATATGGAAGCTGCAAGTTTAAATTCTACAATAGACCTTATTTATCTTAATCATCAACATTTTTCCAACTTAGATCTCTATCAATGAATGGCAAGACGGTCGTTCCATCCATCCATCTACATAATATACAATAGATAAACATAAATTTCATATTGTCCATACAAGTTATGATATCGCAATGATACTCATTACAAAAGTAATTAAGAGATTCACAAGGGACTTAAATAATGTGAAAAACCATACATATTTAATACTGACAATTATACAATTAAGTTTATAAATTTAAGTTTCTAAAGGCTTTGCTTGAAACCAACAGTAATTATAGTCCCATACAATATGGGAGCTATTGTGATATGATTAAAAGCTTAGATCTATTCTCGCTATATTCGTCTTGTAATTATGAAAACCAACCTAATGGGTTTTCACTGAAACACAAAAATAGTTTGTATTGTAAATATATTTTATATACTGCCTTTAAAGAACTTTGATTTCAAAGTACACATTTTGTATGTTTAATAATGTATGAAAATTTGCAGACAACATTGCCTGGATAGGCAAATACGTAGACGAGCCTAATTGTAATTTGCGTTTTTTGAAAGGAGTTTATAATACAGTAGTGAATGGAAAAAGACACAATGATGACCATGATGGTATAACTCGGTAAGGACTCGCTTGCTTTATGAAATATAGAATAAAAATACAAAAACAATTCAAATCCAATTTGAATTTTAAAATTATAAACAGAAATGAAGAAATATACTTTATTGTGTAAACAAGTTAACATACAATCTTAAAAATATAAAACTTACAAAAAATATTATTAAATTGTTACATCTTGTACTACGGTTAAAAATAACCATAAAAATGAATGGATATTTGTTTCGGTTGAGTATCATATTCTGTTCACTTATCGTAATAATTTTTAAGAATTTTAAAAACCCATACCATGGACAAATTTGTATCCACTACTTAAAGATAACCGACGTACGACGAATACATGGAATCAGCTGCCACCTACGGTATTTCAAGAAAAGAGCATACTCATATTTGAAAGGCCGGCAACGCACCTGCTGCCACCTCTGGTGTACCGTGTGTCTGTGGATGTTGCTTTCACTTACCATCAGATTTACTGACTATCCTTCTACAAAAAAACTCAAAAAACAAGAGTTTATTGCTTACACCACGCGTCAAATTGGAAAACTAGTCGGCGCTTTTGGTGCCTCTTCAAACACTAGTTTAACCAATTGTGAAGCTATCCTTTCTATACAATATTCTGTACTAGCTTCCAAAATTGATATTTATATCAAGTCGTTATCAGCAACAGCATTCTTATTTAAAATAATACGTAGGTCGTGATCGGGTTGCTAACCGAAAGATACTGTGAGTTAGTATGAGTTTTGTAAGAGGTAGTGCCATGCTGCTTTGCAGCTGAATTGGGCCGGCATGACCGGGGTGGTACCTCTCGCTCACAAAATACTGGCGTCAAGTAACAGTTATGCTGTCGCATTGAACATTAAGTTAGTATTGTATTATAAATACAAACTTAGGTTTGAACTGTCATTCAAAGATTCATTATGTCAACATATAGAAGATAAGTACGAAAAGTATTGCTTTTTATAAAGAAGAGGGCAAACTGACAGTCGGTTTACTTGCAAGTGAAAGCTACATCCAAAGACACCTGCTACTGTAAAATATGGCGAGAAAGCTTACTGCCTAAACTGCAGTAAACTTTATTCCCATCTAACTTGTACCGGCCACTACATGGATATCCTATCTTTTTGATGATCTAATTTATTAATTATAACTTTTATTGGCTACCTCCACACTTTATATTTACTGTTTTTAATGAAAAAAAAAATACACACAATCACACCACATTAAAATGCACCGTGCTGAGCTAGAACCGATATAAATGAAGATATCCTCGTAAATGACCCGGTGCGGATTCATCATACAAATTATTTCCACTGGTCAGGATTCGAACAAATCCAGTCACCTGCCCGCTAGACCAGCCGACAAGTATTTCCCACAATGGTTCAAGCCTTGTCGTGGCGGTGGGGCTCAGTAGGCCAAGCTGAACTCAGCACCTTAGGCGAAACCAATTGAACCTAGAGAGCTGCGAGGGACAAGGGGCGAGGATGGGAACCTTACCCTATTGCACTGTCCAGACGTTGGGACGAGTTGTTCTGTGGTGCGGGACAATCCGTCTGTGGAGGTGAGGTCGGTCCCTTGGGGGACTGACAGGCCGTCGAGGAGCCTTGTTACTCAATAGATCCGGGGCACTTCACCAAAGGTAGTATTGGTGGCACTCGCCGGATTTTAGTGGGTAGAGATGCGTCCACCTTACCATTTTTCGGACGCAGCGAGTTCCACATACCCACCTGGGGAGTCCCTCCACCCCCGCGGGATAGCTAAGAGCATTTACTGGCGCAAAAAGACAGCCGTCTGGTATTTCAAGTTCCTTAAGTATTTGTTATTTTCAGCCTATCAAGACAACGTTGTTTGGGCCATCAACCTAATATATTGTATTAGTTACAACAGTTTTGAACTATAAAATATGGAGTATAATATCGGGCCCTTCAACAAATTAGTCCATACGAACCCGAATAAGCCTAAACAAAAAGTGTATGGCACAAGTCATAGGAGACGGCGATAATTATTATAATACAATTATTATAATTATAATAGGCAAATGTTTCCTTTTATTCTAGAGATTTTTAAAGATCCTTACTCCTTACTAATATTATAAATGCGAAAGTAACTCTGTCTATCTGTCTGTCTCTTCTTCACGCCTAAACCGCTGAACAGATTTGGATGAAATTTGGCACAAAGATAGCTTGAAACCCGAGAAAGGACATGGACAGGGAACGGGACCTATGTGGGTAAAACCCGGGACTGTCTATCTTCTAAACCACGGAAAAGATTTGGGTGAGATTTGGTATGAAGATACTTTGGAACTTAACGGACTTAAAATAGTTGCTATCCTGAAAATCCCACGGGAACGGGAGTTGTGCAGCTAAAACGCCGGGACTGTGTATTTGTTAAACCACTAAACCGATTTGAGTGAAATTTGATATGGAGATAGTTTGAGACCCTAGGTGAGATATAAGATGTATAATTAGTGTAACAAGAAGTTTTTTAGATGTGTCAATAGATGGCGTTAACACAAAATGTAGATCACGCTATCCATTACAAGATGCGAATCCTTATGAGGATCGTACTTTTTTATTGCACGCGTTTTTAATGAAGTATCCATGTATTAGTAATTTAACCAAAAATGATTTATTAATAGAATTCATTATATTATAAAAAAGGAATACTTATATGTATATAATAATGAAGCGGCTGAAAAAGCTAAAATATGCAAATACAGGGGTCTAGGCTCCGAATATGATTTTGTCCCATTCGGTGTCGAGACCCTTGGTCCGTGGGGTCCTAGCGCTTTAAGGCTCTTTAAGGAAATAACAAAAAGGTTAGTCGACATCATAGGAGACCGAAGAGCTGGCAGCTACCTCGGACAAAGAATTAGTCTAGCAATTCAAAGGGGGAACGCTGTGAGAATCTTCGGAACCTTGCCTAAAAGGACTCATTTTTATTAATATACTTAAGTTATTATATTATATTTTTTAAGGTTATTAGTTTTAGGTTCTTTGTAATTTATATCCAATATGTTTTTATTTAATTACTTAATTATTTAAAATTGCAATAAATGACAAAGTACTATTTATAAACAATGCTAGGAACAATAATAAAATATATGAATAAAAAATATAACTTTTTCGTAGTTTTTTTGCTGGTACTAATTTTAATTAAAATATTGATGTATTTTGTATCGTTAAGACACAAAATAAATACTATAGGACGTCTGACAACTCAATCCTCCCATGAACATGGTTTCTGGAAAGTATCCGAAACGTCAGGCATTTAAAAATCTTAATAAACCGCGATAAAATCCGTAAAAGTTATTTAAATATAATAAAAATATACTACTAAATAAAAAAAACTATAATAAAAAAGTACTATCGGGCCTTACAGTGGAAGTAAATAGTATTCTTTAAATTATTATAGTTTGTAAATTGGAACCATTTTTTTTTATGTCACATGGAGGCAACCGAGCAGTCGGAGCCGGAGGTGACTACCGACACCCATTTAGACATCGGCACAGCCAAAAGTTATGCAGATGCGTTGCCCTCCTTTTCCCTATACCTCCCAATAGGCCACCAGAAACTCACAAACCGCACGAAACGCGACAGCATAGCTGTCACTTGACGCCGGTGTTATGTGAGCGAGAGGTACCACCACGGTTGTGCCCGCCCAATTCGGTTGCAAAGCAGCATGGCTACTACTACTTTATTTGAAAAATAAGATTTAAAACAATACTTCTTATACGCGGACGAAGTCGCGGTTAAAATCTATGAAATAATATACTGCATTTACATTAAGAAAAACCTTTTTTGTCCGTCTGTTTGTTCCGGTTAATCTCTGAAACGGCTAAGCCGATTTTGACGAGGCTTTTACTGGTAGATAGCTGACGTTATAAGGCGTAACTTAGGCCATATAAATAATCATCATCAATCCGATGTAATCCGAATGTAAATCTAAGTAAACGCGGGCGAAGCTGCGGGCAACAGGTAGTAATATCATATTATTGTTATTTTAGCATGTTTTGGAAATTTCCCCTATATTGGTTTCGCAGACAATTTCGTTAAAGTAATCGAACGTTCATTCAAAAGAGCCTGTGTCTAAAATGAAGAACATCTTTTCCTAGAATAAATATAATAAAATAATATTAATAAAAAAAAATATAGTTAAATATTTTAAAATAAACAATAAATAATAATATATTAAAATATACAAAGCATTTTAAAATAATAAAATTTAATATTTTCTTTTTTCTTTTTTTTTTCTGTAAGTAAAAAAAAACCTGGTAAATATCTCTAGGTTTGTAAAATAAAACAAAAAAAAACAAATCCGACTAGTAACATCGCAGATTCAACTTAACTCTTTAGCTTTATTATACTAAGTAAGACTTTACATGAGACGGAGTGCAGTGGCCAGTCCTAGTTGGATGTGTGTGGGGGATCGGCCGTCTTGGCGTTCGCTAAAAGATTCATATGTCCAGCAGTGGATGGACAAATGGAAAAAGGCTGATAATAATGATTACAATAGACTAGTCTAAAATTATTTATTGCTTTAAAGATATCGGTCCCTAAAAGAAAACCCTAAAACTCGTAGCAACTCGTAGCAACACGTAGCAACACGTAGCAACTCGTAGCTGGGCTACGAAAATATATTAAAACATCTTAAAGATATTATTTAGGGTTATTATTTCGTACTTAATATTATTATGTACTTAAGTATATAGTTTGATGCATTTTAAAAGCTCTTGCACAACATTTTATTTTTATTTTCGCAATTAACATTTTCCCATATACTGCTTGATTTAATTCACTTACTAAATTCCCAACGGGATTATAAAATAATTTCTCATTTTGAAATTTTAACCTTTACACGTTAGATAATGTTTCGGCCTCAAAGGAAATACCGATGATTTATAACATTCTCAACTTAAATGAAGTTGCGGCTTCTTGCAGCCACCACAGCTGAGATCAATATTAGAAGCAAGATAATTAATCATCCGGTAATGATATTCGAGTTTAAACTTAGTGGATTAACTTAAATAATTACAGTAAAATAAGTCTATTCATACATAAACACTTCCTGTGGTTTTATTTGTTCAATAACGATTTATATAATAACGAGTAACCCTTTGCTACAATAATTAATTTTAACTAAAACAAATAAAAAATAGTAAGAGGTAGCCATGCTTGCAAAGCAGCGGCTTTGCAGCGGAATTGGGCCGGCACGACCGCTAGACGGTACCTCTCGCTCACATAACACCGGCATCAACTGACAACTATGCTGTCGCGTTTCGTGCAGTTTGTACATTTCCGGAGGCCTGTTGGGGGATAGGGAAAAGGAGGGCAAAGCATCTGTATAATATCTTGTTGTGAGGATCTTCGACTGCTCGTTTGCTCTCTTATGCTATAAAAAAATTGGAAATCATTTTTAGTACTTCTTTTCACAGCGTAGCTGATAGCAGATGTCAGTAATTTTTCACATCTTTGAAATTTTTTTCTATCGTCATTCTTAATATAAACCTTTACCCGTCTAGATACAGGCCTCTGTCAATGACTGTCAAGACGACCAGTTTCTTCTATATCTAAAAGTAACCAGTAAAAGCTCTTAAGGTCATGAAGTTAACGACGAACAATATTATAGACAATTTCCCATCACCATAATGCTTGAAACTGCAAAATTGTGTAACAAAATAACAATTTTATAGGTTGTATCGACGTTACATCGTAAAAATATGCGCAGCAATGATATTGTGTGATATGAGAGTTGACCCGGCTGAGGGTTTGGACGAAAACGAACGCGCAATTCACACATTTTATGTGTAATAAAGGGGAAAATTGCCTGCTTTGCTGTGTCAGGGATACTACACCCTAAACACTGTTGCGGACCTAAAATATCGTATTCCGCTTAAAATAATGTTTATCTACTAAGTTATGAAGATTAGTTTGGAAAAAAATATTCTTGAACTACGAAATGAGTCTCGTGAACATGACATTGGTAGAAATATCGAGCCCCACGAAAAAAAAAGTAGGCAAAAAAAAAAAACAGTTTGAGTATAAAGGCGTGGCTCCACCGCGGTGCACGGAGAGGCTACGCACGTCATCCGTCATCCGTTATCAGTAACATAAACAAATTCTCCCCGGTAAATTTGTTTGATTAACCCAGGTGACTCATTAATGTGTTATATGATATATATTTTTTTTATTTAACGCCGGGAAATGCTCTGAGGCATCTCGCGGGCGAGTAGATCTCCCCCGACGGGTATGTGGGACTCGCTACGCTCGAAAGCTGGTAAGTGGACGCAGCTCTACCCACTACAACCCGGCGAGTGCCACCAATGCCGCCTTTGATGAGGTACTCCGGATCTAATGAGTAAACAGGGCACCTCGATGACTAGTCAGTCCCTCGGGGGACTGACGCCACCTCCACATAGGGTTTGTCCCGCACCACAGAACAACCCCATCGAATGTTGGGACAGTATAATGGAGTGAGGTTCTCGTCCTCACCCCTTGCCCCTGCTCTTTTGTCGCCTCTTCTTATAAGAGGGGTACGAAGAGCCCCTCGGCTCAATTAGTTTCGCCCAAGGTGCTGGGCTCATCCTAGGCTACTGAGCCCCACCTCCACATCAAGGCCTGAACTGAACCATGGTGGGGATATGTTATATATCCTAAGACTAAGTAAGCAAGAGAATAATATTTTATGTAAATACTATCTTTGACATATTTTGAGAGAACTAGAATCATAGAGTAAAATAACCAACGGAAATACCCTTGAATGTCATCTATGCATATCAATTTGAAACGCCATCTGTAGTTTTTAAAGGGGAACTAATGCCAATATGTACATATCCATAGCTAGGTAGATTTATAGATAAATATATAAATTCTAGTACTCATACCTTAAATGGTCCCATAGAATATTTTGATCCCCATACGAAGTAGAATGGAACGGCATTTTTTTTATTTTTTATTTAAGCATTTTCTTAGCTGACCGTAAGTTTTCTCAAAAATCTGTGAATGCAGTTCAGAATATGTATTATATCTAAATAAAATTTATTGATATTCTTCTAGGAACGTTTTCCTATACCTAACTATAACTGTTAAGCCCTTACTGACCCGTCTCAAAAATCCAACCTGTATATACAGAGAGTAATATTTCTCTTTTGTTCTCAAAAACTTTTCAACAATTTCGGAACGTATAAAAATAATAACATTAATTGAACGAACAGAGTTGTTATAATTTCTAAAATACTCAAATACTACGAAGAGAAATGATTCTAGTAAATAATTCTAGAAATTTAAATTCTCTCCGTTCTCAATAGATCGTCACATACGGTGGTATAAAACACGCGGCGCCTTGCGTTTCACGCGTGGCATCCGTTGACCGTTACAAAATAAATTTAATAAGCAAACAGATATTATAACAAAACATTATTAAATAGTTTTTGCATGTTTAAACATTATAATAAACGAGCTGTTTCTCGTAGTTTCACCCACTTCGAAAAAAAAAAAAAAAAAAAAATCAATATTTCCGTCTGAATAGAATATTATACTCTAGAATTTTCAAAAACATAAAAAAGTTAAAAAAAGAAGTTTTACGTCCAACTCTCAGTTTCGGAGCTTAGAATATCTAAAACGTTAATAAATTTAATGATTATAAATAATTTAAAACAATATAATAATATTGTAATGATTCCAGAAATACTATTACACATCATTGCTTAATATTATATGACGTGATATGACAGATGCTTATGGACGTATAAACGTCAGCGAGTTTTATTAAATAAACATTAATTAAATAAAAATTCACAAATGTATTTTTATAAAGAGTCAATATTTTGAGCACAGTTAATATCCTTATAACTTCGTCGTTTTATATCAAAGTTTGATATGCTAATTCTTAATATTATGTATTATTAAACTAAACGAACGTGGACTGACCTAGGTATATGAAAGGCTCTTTTAATAACGATGAGTCCACAAGACAGCATCATATGATGAATATATGTATGCGTAATATTATGTATTCAACATACCATTATTACAAGCCTCTACACATTTCAGGAGCGTTCATTAGAATATGTGCTCCCGTGTATGTTCATTCGAACGTTGTTACTGAAGTGGCAAGTCCGGCGAAGCATTCGGTAAATATTTGAGCGATTCACGTTTTACAATTTACACCCATCTAGAAAGTAAGAACGTTGCTTTGCGTTCTATCAGATGGGATGGAATTTTGTAATTAGAAGTTGCTAGGAGGAATTAATATTTTTAAGCTTATAATTTAATTTGAGATATTATTCCAAGATGGAGGACAAACTAAAATGCCGTTTGGTGGTATTTGTATTTAAATTCATAAAGTATTTTGTGAATTCTGTTTTCGAAGTATCTTAATAATACAGACACTTTTTACAAATTTAAAGTCAATAAAAATATCAATTAATTAAGCGGTACAGGGGAAGTGAGATAAAATATTTCCTTGTTGATTTCTCTTAACACTATTCGTTATTTTTTGTTAATATTACCGAAATATTTATTGCTGTGCTATAAAATATAAAAAAAGAAAATATAGTATTAAATTGCAGATTGACAATTGCGGAATTGAAATAAATGAGAATGATACTAAATTTAATGATCATTTCTCATTTGACCATCAAAGTTTATAAATTGAACATTCTAAACTATGATTAAAAAAATCAAACATCCTAATTGAGAACCTCCTCCTTTTTTAGAAGTCGGTTAAAAACAGACCTCACACGTCGAACTTGTAAAAAGTCGTCACGGCGATTCTTTTGAAATCATTTATTTCAATAATCATTTTTCATCTTTTAAGAAAGACCATAGCCCTCGAGGACTCATCGTTATCGGGCATCGCGGTGATGATGCTCTGAAACAAGTCCCCTCCGCTGAATTATATCAGATCGTGACGCAGCGCCGCTTATCTCGAGGGTATGCTGGGCTGAGTCCATCGCCGCGCCTCAGTTGTGACACAGTGTTAGGCTTGCTGTGGACCATCCGGCACAGGTACTCACTAAAGTAACCATACTCGGTGAGCACTTGTATGAGACAAAAGGCGAGAGATTCTCGCTTACGGCGCATCCTCTGCTCGAGGACTGGACGCAGAGCAGCCGTGAAGAAAGTGGTTAATTAAGTATTCCCTTGACCATGGTAATTGGTTAATGTAAAGCACACAAAACGTCGGAAATATAAAAACAATAATAAATGATAAAATCCATAAAATGTTATTTCATTTCCACTTAGCTTATTTTTCCGACACATATTGGCACATTTTAAAACATTTTACGTACATTACCGACACTATCGCTTGTAAAACGCCAAAGCCTTGGGAAGCACGATTGACGCGGGAGCAAACTAATTCCGATACTTTAATTTGATTAAATTCCAGCAAGTTTAACGTGCAAATTTGTACTAGACTAGGCGAAATTGATTCTGTCAGGCAAAATAATGTAGCAGTTATAAATCTCCATTAGTTACCTGTGTTAGAATAATTAATTTTGAGGGGTACCCTTGTTAAGACAGAGGCATAGGTTTGAACTGATTGTGTGGATAATTTTATGCAGTGTGTAGGAACCTTGCATCATGATCATCAGAATCATCTATTGAATACGAAATTCAATTCAATATAATATACATTTTGGCAATTAAGCTTAAGAATGCAAAACTTAAAATGAAAATCTGAAAATGTTCTTTCAAACTTGGGAATTAAAAAAAAAGTAATTTAAATTAACATGATTATTTTTACATTTAAAACAATTCAAACCCAGCAAACAAAAACGAAAAATACTAACCATGGTTTTTACTTTTTTTGCTGAGCTCGCTATTTCGATATTTTCTTGGTGATGAGATAAAAAGAAAAGATGAAAAGTTGAAATATGGTCTATATCCCGTTTTAAATAGTTTAAAAAAAAGTTTGCACAGAAAAGAATTAACATTTTGGTGTGCATTCATAAGCGCATTATTTCTTATTCCTCGTTCAGATCTACATTTAAACTATGATTGGGCTCTCTGTTTCAGCAAATTAATTTCTAATTACCTCAGTAATAAGTGCACCGAATATGTATTCAATACAACATACTGATAACATATGAATAATTCCCTAAATACAAGTCAATATATTGAAACAGTTGTACCAATTCAAATTGATTCCATGTCAAGGAAGGCACTGTCTATTTGTCGACGCTCGATATCCGTTAATACGTCCACTGCCACTTGAACGAGCTCATCACATGATGTTTCATTTGGGACATATTGACTTACATACAATACTTCGTTAATTTTTACCATGCTACCATAATTATATTCTGTTTTTTTTTTATATATAAAGTAATAAAATGTTTTTATATATACTAAAAAATGTTGGCTACATAGATTTCTTTTTTTTTGTTTATAATATAGTTTTAGTAAAATGTTGGCTGTAAAACTGACCCAACTATGCTTCATCCGATTATTTAGGGGCCATATAAAATCAGGACTGTGTTTTGTCCCACAGTCACTCAACTGAGTGGTTTCCATTTTAGGAGTTGTATTACACTGTTGTGCATTTTATTATAGTTTAGGTAAGTATTTTAATTATTACTAATATAAAATCATGTTAGTATTCTTTTTTGTAGGTATATTTACCGGTGGGAGGGAAGCGCTGTGCCGCGCTCCTGGCTGCATGTGTACCACCATCTTGCTTGTTTCTCCCGTGAAACAGCTTTGCTGTGTTTCGGAGAGAAGGGCAAGACAGGCAGTGTAATTACTGGCACCGAGACTTAACATCTTATGTCTCAGGATAGTCAACACATAGATGAGTTGCCTGGCCTAGTTCCAGGTATACTAGTTTATGTTCATGGGCGACGTCGACCACTTACCATCAGGTGGTACGTTTGCCAGTTTGCCTATCCAACTAACATAAAAAAATAAAAACAATAAAAAAAAAAAAAATTGTGTTTATGTAAGTAATACAAGTGTGTTATAATTGTAATGTAGATACTTTAGAATAATTAAATGTAAAACTTAATTACTTAGATAATACTTGTTATTTAAAGTGTGTAACAGTGTATTCAACCTAAATATATTTTTTCTATTATATTCTATTATTAGTACCAGGATGGTATATAGGCTAGATGACTTTATCCCACAAAAAACAGTTTCACTGTAAAATGTCGCGCCAAGTACACGTCTAACTATATACACGTATAGCAAAAATAAAAAAATAAACTAATCTTTACAAAAAATATGAAATAAAAAAAAACAAGTACACAAAACCTCTCTGATTAAAAGAAACACTCATTAAAAACTGTGAAAATTGAAAAAACAATTGGTGTAGTATATTTACAAAAAAAAAAGAAAAATTTGCAATCTACAAAAAAAATATAAATTAAAAAAAAGTAATCATTGTGATTTTCAATAATTGCAAAATTTTTGTGGCAAATTTGAAAACAATTTTTTAAACGTACTTGGCGCGCGTCATTGAGTACCCCAATTTTTTTCATGGCTAATCTAGAGCTAGGGTAATATTATTCTGTGATCTACAGCCAGGAAATTGGTATGGAAAAGGAGTATAAAAACAACAATTGTTGCAACCCTTCTACGCCATGTAGTTGGCTTCACTAATGATTATTTTGATGTCTTCAATCAAATCTATTAGAATTAAAATTCAAGCTCGTACCCTTTTCTTTATATATTTCTTATTCCTATTACATTTTATACTCATACGAATATGACGCTTTCTTGTCTTTTAATTGAATCAAGAAATAAGGAAATGATTTTATTACTAGTAAGGTAAAGTACCCAGTAACTGCTCAGAACCACCTTTCCACTCTTTTTATTTGTATATCTGCATTTTTGAATATAGATATACAAATGCAGAGAGTGGGCAGGTACTGGTTCCTGAGCAGCTACTGGGTACTTTACCTTAGATAATGTTTATTAAATTGTTTTTGAAAATTATAACATTAATGAATGCTTGAGGAACACAAACTTCTCGAACTGATAGTTGACATTAATAATTTATCTTAGTGATATTGTGAAGTCATTTACAATACATCGAAAATGACGCGCGCCAAGTACGTTTAAAAAATTTGTTTTCAATTGTAAAATTTGCCACAAAAATTTTGCAATTATTGAAAATCACAATGATTACTTTTTTTAATTTATATTTTTTTTGTAGATTGCAAATTTTTCTTTTTTTTTTGTAAATATACTACACCAATTGTTTTTTCAATTTTCACAGTTTTTTATGAATGTTTCTTTTAATCAGAGAGGTTTTGTGTACTTGGTTTTTTTATTTCATATTTTTTGTAAAGATTAGTTTATTTTTTTATTTTTGCTATACGTGTATATAGTTAGACGTGTACTTGGCGCGACATTTTACAGTGAAACTGTTTTTTGTGGGATATCTCTTTTATTTTGTAAAGCATATATTAATTAACATAATTACATTTCAAATATTTTAATATTTTAAATATTTATACTTCTTGAGTAATTCATCAAAATTTTTATTCATAAATTTTCTCAAATAATTTAATAATAAAAGAGGTTAGTACTATTACAATACTTTTACTTTAAATGACGCTTGTGACTGACCAGTGACCAATGCAACATCGTCATATTTTTTTAAATGTTATTTTGATTTTCAAAATTAACATAGATCATGCGTTCCTGTTATTCCTCCTATTTAAATATTTAGAGTGTAAAAGGGAAAGTTAGATACCAGATGGCGCAACATGCAACTTGACCGGCAGTTCAAATCAATAATTAAATTAAAGTAAAATATTATATTTGCTTATTAGTAAATCATGTAATAATAAGCTCAAATACGTAATTAAAAAATTTAATATATTTTTTCTTGTCCAATATATGATTCATTATTATTTACCCTAAATTTATTAAGTTATAGTTGCACACTACCATGCCTTCAGAATAAAAAAAATTAAAACTTTAGATGTATTACTTTCTTTATTGTTTTCTTAAGAATAATTCAAATCCAACTCCATACGAAGAAAGTCATAAATTTACTTGATACCAATGTACTTATTATTATGTTTATTGTCCTTTAAGGCCTTTAAATATTCTCCTTTCCAGAAGCTAAAAAAATGTAAAACAGTAAGGAAATAACTTCAAATGAAAATAATTAAAATTAAGAAATACTACACACATAATGTCTCGCAATTTTTGTTTACAACCAGCTCTTTTCCGCTTAAAGTTTTTTTTTATTGCACGGTCTGTAACAATGGGAAAACAAATTGTATTGACAATAATAAAAGTATGACAAGTCAGAAATTTGAAGTAAAATTATTAACATAATATCATAATCAATACTGAAATTAACTTGTCTGTCTCTATTTGATTATTGGAACAAATAAAAGTCATCAACATATAATGCTATAACAATTTTTACATCATTATTCATTTTTGTAAAAACACATGGCTCTATACGACTCCTTTTGAAACCTAACTCACATAAACATTGCTCCACTCTCTAATACCATGATCTAGATGACTGCTTTAAAACCATAAATCAAGTATCAGCAGCACAAGGGGTGGTGCAGCGAAAACGCTACTGATATCCGTCGACAGAGCGCAGAGAGCAATTCTCAAGGTGGCTACATTTCGCCCTTTCCTATTCCTTACTAACCTTCTTTATAAAACATGTAAAGTCCTAACTGTCAGACAACTTTTTATACTAAACATAGTACTAAAACAGCACGCAGCTCTTGCCTACTGTACTGAACTTACTAAAAAACGAAGAAAAGATATAGTTTGCTCCCAAAAAATTGCAATAAAACATACCTTTATATATACCTAGGCCCTTATCTCTACAACAGATTAAATTCTTTGTTAGATATTTATCGACTAACTTACCATAAATGTAAAAAAAAATCTCCAGTTGTCGCTACAAAGTATGTCGTACGAAGAGACAGAGAATTTGTTAATTAGGATAGAGTAGACTTTAACTATTTATACATTTATATTATAAGTTATATGTAGTTTAATATATATGATAAAATATGATTCTCTATATGTATAAAAATATAAAAAGAATCCAGTTGTCGCTACAAAGTAGGTCGTACGAAGATACAGATAATTCGTTAATTAGGTTAGATTAGACTTTACCTATTTATACTTTTATCTTATAAGTTATATATAGTTTAATATAAATGATAAAATATGATTCGTGAAGCGAGTACACTAGCCCTTTTAGCCTGAAACACAGGATTTCCTAGTTCAGGCAGTCAGTACATATATTGTAAATACCTAAGAAACATTGCATTGTAATTATACATTTTATTATACTTAATATGTAAGTTTCTGAAATAAACATTTTATAAAAAAAATTTTATTATAAATTACTTTGTTTGACAATCTTATTTTTATTTGAATCACAATTAATAACTAGTTGAACCTTATAAATGTACTCTTTAAGAAAACCATTTAAGAATGCTGTTTTAACATCTAAATGAGTGACATCGAAATTTAACTGAACAGATAGTGCAAACAATAATTTCAAAGTAGAATGTCTGACATCTGGTGAGAAAGTCTATTCATAATCAATACCAGGCCTCTGTGTAACCTTGTACCCTTAGCCACTGCTCTGTAACATACACTATTATCACTATTTAATTTCCTTTTATATACCCACTTGCACTGTACTAAAGTTTAATCAAAAGGTAATTCACTCACAGGAACCCATGCATCATTTTCTTCAAAAGCTTGCATGCAGCTTTTTCTCTATTGCCTCAATCCACTTGTCTCTTCCTGGGCTCTCCAGAGCTTCATGGACACAGACTGGATCATTAGTAACATTTGGACTCAACGTTGTACATAGATTTGGAAATCTATAACGCTCTGGCACCTTTTTTATTCACTTAATTTGGGTCCCCTTTACTAAAAGTAAATGGTACTGGTTCCTCATTTTCTTCTTCAGATTGCTGTCTATGTATGATATTCCCGTAACTGCTCCATCTTTCATTTTATTCTGGTCATTTATATTCAAATGGCCAATCTCCTATGACACTCTTCACTAATTACTGTTAAAGTATGAGTAAAAAAACATTGTTTATGTTCCATGACCAACTTATAAACACCATCTTCTTGGTTTGCTACAGCCACCAAACTGTTTTTTCTATTGTAAACATAACAGCATTTCTCCTTTAACTCCACATTGTTTCCATTCTTGATAAGTTGACTAATATTATACTAATATAGAGTATAGCAAAAATTTAATACCAACTTAATTGGTTGGAGATGAAGTCAAGAAACAAACTCCAGCGGCATTTATTATGCGGTTATGTCTAATTTTTAGAGTTTTGACCGAATAAAATCGGTTGAAACTAAATAAAAAAATACATTAAAATCACATTAAAGCACCACAATTACATAGATAGAGATAGTACATCTCACTTTGTTAAATAATTTTGTTATTTCTCAAAAAATAATTAGACTGTATTATCATTTTTCTTTCCAATTGGCATTTTCTGTTGGAACCGGCTAAGACTTGAGGCCATGCTGCCATATCTGTTGTGTTAACAAAAATATCTATCATCCAACCCATCAATCAACTATCACTTCCCATTCTATTCACCCAGAACAGTTCATCATAATATTCGCCAACGAATCACATTATATATTACACAGATTAAGTTTTAAAAACAAACACTATAGAAAACCATCAGAACAGTCCTACAATAGAAAACCACTCCAGAACAGTTCTCCACAATATTCGCCAACCAATCACAATATATTATACAGTTTTTAAAACAAACACTAGTAAATCACTCAGAATGAACAAAACACAAAATAACAATTAATTAGCGGGAAACTGGGAAGAAACGAAGAAGATTGAGCTCTTAACAGAAACGAATATATGAAACAAAAGACGTTTATCATATAAAAAATACGACAGAAAAAATATATTATACGAAAGACTATTAGAAGAAAAAATAAATAAAAATAAGCTATAGAGAATACAAGAAAACAAAACGAAATACTTAATTTTTAATACAACACCGTATATTGATAACGATAGGCAGCATGGCCTCTAGCCTTTGCCTGTTCCGATAGGATAAAACTAAAAAACAAGCAACCAACTTCGATGTCAAAACTCAAAATTCTCACTGTAACGTCATATAAAATATTTTCTCTAATCCTCTTTAATCGGAAAACGGCGCAAGCAATCATTTTCATGTTTGAAATGTATTAAATAATTGCTGAGACCCAATAATTTTTTGTAATATGTGTAAAATTCGTAAAAAGAAACTTATTAAAAATAGTGTGAAGTCTTAGTGTTTTGGCAATAATAACAAAATAAAGCCCCAAAAATATGAGGAGGTTATGTTTACATATGTCTCGAGAATATATACACAGTGCCTCACGCCAAACTATTTGGATGTGTTCTTGGCGCTAGACACTAACGTGTCTCCTGATCATATTTTTTCTTTCTTTATTTTTCTAATAAATATAAATATAATTTATTTCATAAATTCCAAAAGATTGGCATAAAAGGCCTTAATGTGGCTGTGGCCCAAAAAAAAATACATAATATTTTCATAAAATAGTTTTTTCCAAAGATACTTTTAGATCCTACCAAATATACATACGAGTTTATGGTATAAATTTGCTATAGCGTGAATTTTAATATAACTTAAAAATTACTTACGATATTATTTCTATCAAACTGTTATAATTTATTCCCAATAGATATATGTTTTTTTTATGTCATAAGGAGGCAACCGAGCAATGAGAGCCTTATGATGACTATCGACGCCTATAGACATCCGCACAGACACAAGAGGTACCACCCCGGTCCTGCCGGCCCAATTCGACTGCAAAGCAGTAAGGCACTACTTTTACTAAATCTTAAGATATACTCCACCATAAACCATAAAATGGGAATATTATGTAAAAAAACACATTTTATTGCAAAATATCATACATAATATTTTAAACATATTCTAACACACCAAATAAGATTTTACAAGCGAGTACAGGATGTTGTATTTGTCGCCGCCGCCATCCTTCCTGTAACTCTCGAGCTCTTCCTATCTCGTGCTCGCAGCAATTTTAATCGTATGAAGCCGACGTTTCAGGTCTCAATATTTTCTTGCATATTTATGTGCATTTGTACTGCTACTAGTTTTTAATTTTATATTTTACATAAGCAACGCCTAATGAATTTAGATATTATTATATTCTATCTGCTAAACCAACTTATTTGTAAGCACAAAATACTAGCAAAAAAAATGTTTTTCTAATCTTTTCTGCTAGTTTTATTCAGCTTGATCAATGATTGCTTGTAAGTACTCGTTATTAATTTTGAGGCTTTTTAAATATATGGAAATTGTTTTCTCATTAGATGTACTTTGTCCAACACACGTTTTACTTGAAACAACCCCCATTATGGAACCTTATTGTCCCAAAGACATCAGTTCTTTAATGTACGTGACCCTTACTTAAGTGAGATTTTTTGCATCATATTGTGGTCATGATTTTGAGATTTATGTCAAAATGTATTTTTCTTTAAGGGAGAGCTGGGCGAGGGCAGACGGACGGTGGTTACTCCTGTGGTAATAGGTAAGTATCTGGTAATAGGTGATCATCCTGTAGTAATATCCAAAGACACAAACTATCTTACGGCGGAGGAATTGCAGGTTGCCCACCTTTTAAATATAAATCATAATATTATTATGTTCTTTTTTATAGATTGGAAATACCGCAGGTAGCAATTACTCTCAACTGATTCCACAATGTAAGTAATGTTGCAAGGCGAATGATGTTTCGATGTGTTGAAAAAATGATGTTTCGTTCTTGCAGCCGGCTCCATCGAATTATAAGACGTTGTCACGTCAAAAAAAAGTTGGTCAAAAAAAAGAAAATTAGGAAAGTCATTAAAGTACATAGGTACCTACTTATTAAATATTGAATATATGTTTATGACGATGATATCGAAGAATTATGACGATGACATATTATTAATAATAAATAATATCCATCAAATTCCAGACAAAACCACATTGAACTTTACGATGTTCCTAGTATTAAGGAAATGGAGTCGCACCGACCCTTGATACTAATAACATCATTCGGCAGGGTTTATAGTGATTTATGCGAGGTGTCAATGTGATTAGCATCGAAGAGCCCACATGGGCCGTTTGGCGCATTTCAATTACTATGGCAGAGTGTTGCTCGTTGAATAATGCATTAGAGAACTTTGATTGAAACGTTACAGACCCCATGTAGGTCCTAATTTCTCTGAGTTTGATTGTTTATCCCCTAAAGAAGCTAACTAGAAGGGGAAATTCACACATTCGGTGACATCTTTATTTTAAATATGGTTATGGTTTTATTATTATCATCAGCGTAAATGTGAACCGCTAGAAAAGGGCCTCTCTCAATAGTTATTGAACAATTTGTGATCATTATTGTTTATTTTAGGCCAATAAATAAAAACTTGGCGGTTTTTATTCCTGCAAAAGGAAGTCAAACTGTCAACACTCTAATTGCTTTGTCTTACTTTTATGTATTTTTAAGATATTAGGTAAGCTATAATTTGATAAATTTTCAACCGGAGTAAATGACTGAAATTCGTTTTCTTCTATGCGCTTGGTAGGCTACCGCTGCTCAACCCACTATTATGTTTAAGTCCGGCCCTGAATACAGATGACTTTCACGGCGCCACATGACACAAGTCTCTCAACCATTTTACAAATTATCGCCCTAAACGAAATGGCTGACATAATTTACATCCTGGCCCATGGATTAGATGTAGTAGAAGAGTAACTATAATATTTAACAGCAATTCTTACGGAATATTAATGTCAATAATTTTAAATCCTTTATTGGTAATGGTAATAATGGGCGTTCCATTATACATTCAAGAGCGGTGATGGCCTAGTGGGTATGGGCTCGGCCTCTCGAGTAAGAGCCGAGAACTCCGGGTTCGATCCTGACCCCCTCCCCCTGTGACGCCTAGAAATGGGTTTTTCTAAATTTCTACGTGCACCTGAACATAAGGCCATCGCTTGATCACCGGTGAAGGAAAACATCGTGAGGAAACCTGCGCCTGATGAGATTAAAAGTCTTTGAAGGTGTGTGAAGTTCACCAACCCGCATTGGGCCAGCGCATAGGAGAACTATGGCCCAGAAACCCTCCTCGCCAGATCTCGAGGAGGAGACCCATGTCCAGCAGTGGGACATATAAGGGTTGATATTCTCATATTTATTATATTATACATTCATGATACGTGAAAGTTTTTACACTATAATATACAAATGTAAAACCAAATATTAACATCATGTTTCGGATTGTAGCTTCATTGTTTCAGAATTTTTAACGTTTTCATTTTCATTTAGTTTTATTTTGCTTTTGAAATAGTTCATTTATCTGCATAAAATTATGAAATAATTATAATATTTATATACCTTTTTTGCGCCGGGAAATGCTTTGAGGTATCCCGCTGGGGAGGAGGGGGACTCCCCAGGCGGGTATGTGAGACTCTCTGCACCCGAAAAATGGTAATGTGGACGCAGCTCTACCAACTAAAACCCAGCGAGTGCCACCAATGCCGCCTTTGGTGAGGTGCCCCGGATCTATTGAGCAAACAGGGCATCTCGACGGCTAGTCATTCCCTCAAGGGAACCACCTACACAGAGGGGTCGTCCCGCACCACAGAACAGGGGTCGTTCTGTGGTCCCAACGTCGTGACAGTGCAATGGGGTGAGGTTCCAATCCCTTTGTCCCCACTGCCCTTTTATCCCCTCTTCTTCTCCTCTTCTTGTAAGAGGTGTACAAAGAGTCCCTCGGTTCAATTTGCTTCGCCCAAGGTGCTGGGTTCACTTTAAGCTACTGAGCCCAACCGCCACGACAAGGTTTCAACCTTGGTGGGGATAATATTTATATACGTTCTTAAGAGAGACCATTAGAGTGCTATGTACATATTTAAGGCCTTTCTCTCTTGTATTGTCTTTTGTATTTTTATTTTTATTTTTGTAGGGCAATGAGCAGTCGAAGCCGTTTGGCGACTACCGACGCCCAAACACATCCGCACAACCAAAGATTATGCAGATGCGTTGCCCTCCTTTTCCCTAACCCCCCTCCCAAATGTTTACGCAAATTTTACTCATCATCATCATCTTCAGCCCCTATCCGTCCATTGCTGAACATTGGCCTTTTTTAATGAACACTAAAACGACCGATCCCTCGCCCCTCAGATCCAACACGGACCGACCACCGGAGATCGACTGGTTAATGGCCGACGAACATTTCGTCTACCTAAACGCGCCGTCTATGTAAAACCTTATTGGCCTATGACCATTCCTTCTCTTGAGTGTATAACCAGCCCAAATTTTACTCATTATAATCAAATAGCTTTTATGAATTTTATCGCGGTTTGTTTAGAGGACCCTCGCATGACCACGGTTGCTGTAAAGGATCTGAAACGTCGGGAAATATAAAAATCTCAATAAGTCACTACAAAATCCGTAAAAGCTGTGTATCGTACTTGTATATCTGCAATGATTGAACATTTAAGTATTCTCTGAGAAGATGTATCCTGTAAGAACCCCACCATGGTTCAGGCCTTGACGTGTCGGTGGGGCTCAGTAGCCTAGGGTGAGCCCAGCACCTTGGGCGAAGCTAATTCAGCTGAGGGGGCTCTTTGTAGCCCTACCTCTTTTATAAGAAGAGGGGACAAAAGAGCAGGGGCGAGGATGGAAACTTTACCCCATTTTAATGTCCCGACGTCGGGAGGGGTTGTTCCGTGGTGTGGGACAACCCCTCTGTGGAGGTGGTGTCAGTCCCTTGAGGGAATGACTAGCCGTCGAGGTGCCCTGTTTGCTCATTAGATCCGGGGCACATCACCAAAGGCGGCATTGGTGACACTCGCCGGGTTTTAGTGGGTAAAGCTGCGTCCACTTACCAGCTTTCGGGCGCATCGAGTCCCACATACCCGCGTGGGGAGACCCACTCCCCGCGGGGTGCCAGCATATCCCGGCGTTAGAGAAAATAAAACCTGTAAGAAACTAAAATTTGTGATGGACGCATCATTGCTAGCCTCTATCCCAGATCCTACACTCAGTGCGAATCTGACCGTATCTGACTGCGAGACTGTGTTTCAAGCAAGAAGATATAATAATTATACTTGAGTGCCAATGGTCTAGTGGGTATAAGCGTGGCCTCTTTAATGAGAGGTCTGGGTGGTCAGGATCGACCTGACCCCTGTGGTGACCCCTGAATATGAGACCATCGCTTGCTCACTATTACTGCTACCTATCAGGTTACAGAACCTTATCCCATCACCTTTATTAAAATATTTTTCATCCTTTATCCCTCAAACTAAAAACATTCATATAAATTCTAAAGACTGACGTAGGTACTTTTACTTTTTGACGTGACAACGTCTTATAAACGAAAAAACATGACGTATGCGATGACATATGCGGCGTTCCCTCGCTCTGAGGCGTTCCATTTTTTTATGACGTTGTCACGTTCAACTATCATCAGTAAAGCGACTTTACAGACAACCGATTTTTTCAAATGTAATTTAAGCTAAATCTCTGTGGCATAAAACAGTCAGTACATCAATCATCTTTGAATCGCTCAGCTAATTAACGAGGCAGTGAATTTTAATACATTTGACCACTTTGTATTGTTTAACTGAAATGCCATATTCGCAAATTGCAAAAGTAAATTATTGGAAATCCACATTTCGCGTAACTAAATCATTTCCAATCATATTGATCTAGATAATTCAAAGTTAATGAAGCCGACTGTGTTTCATATTAATTCGGATTTTGATCATTCAATCGTTGGCTTTGTAAAATGTTTAATGGCGTTACTGTCATGGTGTTTGGAATGAAAACATATTGTTGAGGCTTTATGAATGTTATACCTACGTGTATTATATTGTATGTGGATATTAACAGTATTAAACATAATTATTAAAACGGGATATTTACCATGTTTTTCACTTTCATTTCGCAGAGCTCGATATTTCGACATTACCTACCAATGTCTTGTTCGCGAGACCGAAGTACGGCATTAGAAGTACCGGACTTTTGCTGCGTAAACACTGGTCACCACTACTATTGTCTCTTTCACTTTTTGTAAAATCTTATATTTTGTGGCTTTTTTGGATAGGCTAACCAGCAGACGAGACACTGACATTAAGTGATCAACGTCGCTCATGAACATAAACATATCATGAGCCGCAAGACGGTAAGTCCTGGTGCAAATAATTACACTGCCTGTCCTGACCTTCCTCCTGAAACACAGAACATCTGTTTTACAAAACGGTTATCACTGTTGCATCTGATTTCCTGACCAATTAGAAATGACTATGTTCCACTTACAACACACCCAAAATACATAAACACCCTAAAGAACATCTATGAGAATAGCCAAAGTAAGGTAAAACTAGAAACTAGAGGAAAACCGAGCAATATAGAAAGAGGCGTCCGACAAGGCGACCCATAATATCACCAAAACTATTTATTGCAGTGCTCGAGAACATATTTCGAAATATTGACTGGTCACAAAAAGGAATTAAAATATGTGGGCGCCATCTAACTCATCTACGGTTCACTGACGATATCGTGCTGCTAGCTGAGAAACCCAAAGAACTAGAACATATGATGCAACTACTTGACCAAGAGAGTGCTAAAATTGGCTTAGAAATGAATGCAAGTAAGACTAAAATAATGACCAACAGCGACAAAGAACCCATCAAAGTGAAAGGAAAAATCATAGACTATGTTGAAAACTATATATACTTGGGGAAGAAAATATCCTTTAGCAAGACAAGTAACGAAGAAGAAATTGCAAGAAGAATAGCTATAGCCTGGGACAGGTTTTGGTCATTAAAAGAAATCTTAAAAGGTGACTACGATCTAACCATGAAGAAAATCGTAATGGACACCTGTGTACTACCAAGCTTACTGTATAGCTGCCAGACCTGGACTTTCACAGAAAAAGTGAAGCCATGGAACGAAGCATATTAAAGATAAGAAAAACACAAAAAATAAGAAGCGACATTATAAGACAAAAAAAGTGTGTGTGTGTCAGCTCCGACGCACGATTGGAGTTTACTCCTTACGAACGATAATAATAATATATATATATTGAGTAGAAAAAAAGGATAAATGAACGCATCTGCTAAAATGATAAGAGAAACAAACATATATCTGTAATAATTCGGATTATTTATATTACTTCAATAAAGCGTATTACATAAAGCATGTTACAAAATAATAATAATAATAACAAATAGGAGGCCCCGAGAATAAGATCAGGGAGGATCAGGGGCATTTCACTTAGTACATTTGGTTTTTTGTATGAGATTGGAAAGTCGTTATATTGCGTTAGATGGCGCTATTTTGGGTTTTTTTATGTCAATGAAATTTTTACATGTTTCATGTTGAAGACTAGTTATTCTTATATAAAATATATAAGAATATACGTGATTTATTTTTTAACAATTATAGGTACCTATTTAATACTTAATCGAAATTAAATTCTTTACTTGACAAGTTTGTACAATTCAACTAGAACCAAGTGTTCAATGGTCACACCAAATAATATATTTAGGGAGGCAACATTAATATTTTAAAGTTTCTGATTGGTTAATTCAAATTTAAGAGTTTCAATTTATTGTATTATTGTTACAAAGAAATTGCAAATTATAAATATGATTTTGAAAATATGAAAAAGAATATTTGAAAAGAATAAATATATAATAAAATTAGTAGACTTTTCTGGGCTAAAATTTAAAATAATTTTAAAATCGCCGCGAATATTGGAACGCGACTTTTTTTAGTATGTGCTAACATTTCTCAATTTTGAATTCATTTTTGTTTTTACGTAGTATTCCCTAGTTTGTGTTTTTGATTATTCAATCTTGAATGTGCTCTAGTTGTTTTATTTTCTTATTTCCACTCATGTTTTAAAAAAACCATTGTGAGTTGTGACTATGATAACGTAAGAAACTACATGAAGACAGTTTTCTATACGGAAATTAATACAATGCCAATTACATAAAAATCAAAATTGTGATTTCATAATATGCAATTTGGTTAGTAATTTTTTCACATACATTAGTGGTGCAAAGATATTTAAATAATATATTAAGTGGACGCAGAAAAGACACAGTGATAGTGATTCAATAAAAATTTACCTAGTCAATATTTTAAGAATAGACGAAAAAATAAAATAATAATAAGTACCTCACATTGTTTTATTTGAAATCCTACATAATAACGTCACGTCAATTTTAGCTTATGCTGATCAAATAGGAGATACTTATTTGTCTTGCAAATCATTGCAACGGAATAAAGTATTATCCCCATTTTTTCAGCATTAGCTAAAATTATTTAAATATCTTATAATATTGCTTAAATAATGGTCATGTGATTGACTTTTAGTGCTGTAATATCGCGTTAGATGGCGTTGGCGGCATTATTTTAAGATACGCTGTGTAATGTATTCCATCTCATTCTTTTACACGTTTAAACCTACATATATATGTTTGTCTCTTTCTACGTAACGCCTCAACTTTTAGTGTTACACTTGATTTTACTCCTCATAAAATTTCCGGGCCTTATAACTCAAATCGTTTCTTAAGGAGTAAACTCCAAAAACAAAAGTAACCGATGCACTTACACACGCACTGAGACTAAAGTGGAACTGGGCTGGTCATGTCTCCCGATGTACAGACAGACGCTGGACCATTGAAACTACGCGTTCGAAAAGACCATTACTAGGGAAAAGAAAGACAGGAAGACCAATAAAACGGTGGGCTGACGACATCAGGAAGGTTGCAGGAAAACGTTGGATGATGCGGGCTAAGGACAGAAAGGCATGAAAAGAGTTGGAGGAGGCCTTTACCCAAACTGGGGTCAATATCCGAGAACCAACTGAAAACTAACACAATTACTAACTACTAAGATTAAGATAAATACCACAGATATTAAAAATAAGTTCTGTTCTGTTCTTAATATTTCTATGATAAATACTAATAACGTAAAAAAAAGTTATGGAATAAATGGCTTAATAATAATAATAATAATAATGTTCCACTTACATTATAATATCTTTCTACTATATTATAATTAGTAAATTTAGACAACGATATAAATTGTTAAATATACTTATAATATTTAAAGTCATATTTAGAATTTACTAATTGTCAAGACATTCAATTGAGTTCATCAAATGTATCAATAAGGTAGTAACTATTAAAGTAGAGGAGCGTTCCATTTGTAATAGCTGATAGTAAAAATGTTGAAAATATACAAGAGTACATAATATTTTAGTTGCCCCCCCCACCCCTCCCTGCCTTAATAATGGCACTTAATTACTAGCATCGTATATGGCCGAATATCATAATTGGATTTTTTAAATTAAAAAAAACCTGACCCTTTGTCCACAATATAGCAAGGAATTTGTTACACACACACACACACACAAAATAATCCTTGTACCAGATCCAAAAATAGTAAAAGATAAATTAATTTTTGAAATAGTGAGATAAATTTCACCGAATCGATATTAATTTAATTTTCAATTCCGAATATAGCGCCGGTAAGTTCGCACCGCTCAGAACCTGCAGAAATACAGTTGCCAGTATATTTATAGTTTCCACCTCGTTCGACGATTTATAGCTTACTATCGGCAAAGCTTTTTTATGTATTTCTAATCTACAGTATTATATTTATTTATATTTTTAGTGGCCCAGACAGATGTCGTCCTGAAGAAAACATTTTAGTGAATAATCGTTTAGATTCACAGTATAAACGATTATTGAATCCAAATCAAATCTAAATATCTTTATTTCGTAGGACTTGTACACTTAGAATACGTCAGAAAAAAAGTCAATTAAAAGGTATAGTAAAAAAAAGAAAAAGAAAACTCGTTTGGAATACAGACTCCCCGAAGAAATACGAGAAAAAAAACGTTTGTCTGTAAAGTCGGTTTACTGATGATAGTTGAACGTGACAACGTGACAACGTTATAAGAAAATGGAACGCCTAACACCGAGGTAACGCCGCATGCATCATGTTTGTTCGTTCGTGCAGCCGGCTCCATCGAATTATAAGACGTTGTCACGTCAAAAAACTTGAGGGTTGCTCTTTTGTCATCAACAACACATAGTTTATACATAGGTACATCATGTCCATGCAAAACTTAAACAGTGAATGTCTTAATCCACACACAAACATTTCATATAAACCTGTCTATTCGCTTAAAACTTCAAGGCGTTCGTGGTGCGAGTGCCGACATGTTTTTCGACATGTCTCGTCATGCAGGAGAACTTCTGGCCACGGGGCGTGGTGTTCCGTCGCTCCCGCGGACAAGTTACACCAGAACGCGCAATGACTTGAGTACAAGTGAAGTGTTAATAAATAATAACATAGTTTTAAGTTTTTACCATTTAGTAACAACTATATTGGAAATAAAATATAAAGTGTAAAGTATCCGCTAAAGCCGTGCTAATCGCATATCATGGATATATAGGATCTAATTTATGATATTGTCTCACAATCTGGGGAAATTCTGTTGATGTGTTAAAAGTATTTAAAGTCCAAAAAAATGTATAGGGTACATAAGTGGTGCCCATTTTCTTGACAGTTGTAAACCGCTCTTCAGAAATCTTAAAATTTTATGTATGAATTAAAATAAAATGTTACACGGAATAGGATATTATGTAGAAACAAATATGCGATTCATATACAATACCTTCAGCTATGCAGCAAAAAGGCTTTTTGTATGTCAAAATCAATATAATATAATAAACTGCTGGACTATTTTAGGGACTATGTATTGAAAAAGTTTACGCGACATCTTTATTTAAGGCTAATAAATAAAATGTATTGTGACATAAGGACATACATGAATTTTTAGACGACAACTGTAAATCTAAATTATTAAGTATTATTAATTTATGTTTTATTTATGTATTTAGCTTTTCGTAAATGTATTTATGTGAATATGAATTTCGAGTGACATTTTATTCTTTATTTATTATTTTTGACTTACTTATCACTGTGTAGAAATATAAATTCCATATAAAATTGACACAAGCTAACAGTATGGACATAAATAAAAGAAACAATTTGGAATAATAATAATTAATAATTATTGTGGAATGTGTTTTGTAATAATATAATGATCTATCAATTTGCACGCTGTACGGCAGAATACGCGATCATCTTAATAAAACTATATTATGGGTTAGGACCAAATTTTTGACGGATTCCGATAGACTGTGGTGTCCGGTTCATAAGTGACCAAACTTAGTGTACTTTACATGCTTTAAAACAATGTTGGACATTTGATTATGTTATCTATCAGTATTGTTAGGAGTCTCACTAATCAAGTAACTAAAATTAAAGCTTAATTTTCTCAAAAAAAATGCAAAACCAAGCTCCGTGTCTTTTTACGCCATACAAACTACGCATGTCCTTGTTTGACTACCTATGAATATTATTGTCGCTGGTTTTTTTTAACGTAAGCTACCATTTATCTTTTAATATTATTAGAGTCTTATAAACACCAGCTATCGTTTTTATAAGCATTAGCAAAATAGACATTGTTATTCTAGTTTTTACAAGTAATTTTATAAACGCCCCAAAATTGTTTCCGTTGTAATACTCCTGTTGTGCGACACCATAATTTTGGAACTAAAAAACCTACTTTGGAATTTTCTTGATTATTTAGTGGTGCAACATCGGTTTCAAGTGCTGGCAACAAAATCGGGATAAACCGCCATGTTGTTTAATTGTCATTACGCATTTTGTGTGTATCATCAGCACGTGTCGTTAAGATTTCCGGACTTACGGTGAGTAAATTATTAATATTTTCTATGATTTTCTAGATATAGAATTATATTTATAAAGCTTCTTTAACTTCTTTGTCGAAAGGCATGTCGAAATTTTCGATTCTTGGTTAAATTTGTGAATTGTTACAACTTTTAGGTTACGTCGTGAATGAATTTTATTCCACTGTGAGATTTGTGACACGAAATTGTGCGACGTGTCACAAGGGAAATTTCTAAAGCTATGTTTACAATAATTCAACTCCATTTAGCTACCTACGAATATGATTCGAATTATTGCTTAAATATTAATACATTATTTTTACCTTACTATGCCGAAACTCAAAAGGAGTCTGTAATTTACCTCCTAGATGCTCTATAAACATCATTAGATCCGCCGCTGTTCCGCGAGGTGATACTGGCTGTTACTATAATACTCATAGAATGGAGTGTGTATTTTAATAATTAGTTAAATTTTTGGCAGATCTTTGTCACACTATATTTTCTTGTATGTTCCGCTCTCCGTAAGGCTCTTTAATGTTTTAATAGTAAATTGAAAATACCTAGGTACTTTTGAGCATGTTGCTATAAAAGTTTTTTTTTGATCAACTACTTGAGATAATGAGTCATTCTAGCCTAACGCTGGCGTTTTAGTAAGTTATATTTGAAGTCATTCTGATAGGTTTAAAAAGCTTTATCTCGGTCCCTTTTGTGAGCTAACGTTTGACCAAGTTTTTTTGCAGACCTTGTTTCTTTTTTTTCAGATGCCTTTATCATCGACAGAAAGATGTCGCAAGTACAGAGAAAAACTAAAACAAGAAAATCCAGAAAAAATTGAAGAGATGAAAAAGAAAAACTTGGAAAGAACCAAAGCTAATAAAAGAAAAATAAGCGTTATGAGCGAAAATAAAAAACAAGACTTAAGAAAAAAATGGAGGGAAGCTAAACGTAAAAACCGCAATGAAAATAAATCACTAGTAAACGAAACTGAAAGAGCACGTCGTCGTAATCGTAGCCAAGTAGGGAGAGAAAAGAAAATACTAAAAGAAAAACTTGAGAGTCTGCGGCGAAAAAATGACATGAAATTCAGTTGAAATCCATTATCCAAATGGACTGACACCTAATACTAAATCTAATATTTTCATTGAGAAGAAGAACTTCCAGATATTTCAGAGGAAGCTAAAGAAAGAGTTAAGCAAAGACTTTTACAGCAGAATGTTCTTGAAGAGTCCTTAAAAGAAACTTATAAACATAATAAATCATTCCAAGAAAGAAAATTTTTGAAGAAGCTCACGAAAACTGAAACAAGCAAGAAATATACCATGAAAACAAACCTGGCAAAATTTTTTGTGATAAACAGTGGAGTTTAAAGGTACTACAATATTAAAACAAAGAGACTAAAAACAGCATGTAATTTGAAAAAATTCTTCGAAAGAGATGACGTCAGTCGTTCAAAATATAGTGTTATGCAAGAAGGAACAGGAAGTAAAGCGAAAAAGAAAGGAAACAGTGAAGTGAAAATCCTCGCCGATGTAAAGGATACGCCTGAAAACAGCAGATATTTTAATCTTATAACATGTGGAAAGCTCACAGAAATAGGACTAAACTTTGATATAAGTTTAGGAAAAAAATCATTACCTAGTAGTCAATCGGAGAAAGAAAATCATGAAAATATATATTTAAATCCTACTCCGTCCGGTTTTGGAGTTAATTTCGCAATAAAACAAGAAGCTAATTTAGAAAATAATGATTTTTTGATAAATTACATTGTTTTAGTTAGATACTACGTAAGAAAAATATGGAAGTACTATATAGGATTTGTTCAGAAAATTCATAACGAAAATGTCTTACCATTATTTACGATCTCCTTCCTAAAGACTGTAAAATCTCCTAGACTTAAATTCTATTTACCAAAAAAAGTTGATCTCGACGTTATTACTAGGGATTCGCTTGTTAAAACAGTAAGACTATTGCAAGATTACAAAGATTACTTTTTGTTTGATGATTTCGACGAAGTTTATTTTGTGTAGCTATCTTTTTTTTTAACTTTCACGATATCTCTAAAAATATAATTGATATAGTTTGCTAGGCATAGTGGGTATTGTAAATTAAAGTAATAGTAATATTATGTAGACCAATGACTGATTAGTTTTTTAAAAGACTTTGTTTTTTTTTGTTTTTAATTAAAGTGTTATGACATAATTAGTGTGGTAAGAAAAATTAAAACTAAACACAAATATTTTTTAGTTTAAAATAAGCTCAATAAATACTGTTAACAAAAGCGGTAAATGGATCAATCAATGACTGATTAATAAATGTAATGTTGTTAGTGTATTTTGGATTTTATTTGAGTTAGAGAAGTTTTGGGTTTGTTATTTTATTTTTACTGCTTATTAAATATTTCTTGATTTTTTTAAATTTTTTTATTTATTCCACTTACCTACCTAAAATCTCACGACTATATACACACACCCTAATAATTCCACTGTGCTACATTTATTTTCCAGTGTGACACATTCCGTTGTGATTTCCGTTATGCGATTACGTCAAAAATTTGGTCCTCACCCTTATATCAACATTTTATGTACCGTATTTTTATGCAAATAAATAAATTTGAATTTATATTAAGATCAAGTATCAAAAGTATTGTATTATTATTTATTTACATAGGTAGATCTAAGTATAGGTAAAAAAAAACTAAAAAACTGTATATAATTATTAGTTATTATTTAATATTTAAAGTTAAATAATAGTTTATGGTAAAATTATCAAATAAAAAATATCTACAAAAGTACACTTACTTGTTTTTGATGAAGCCAATAAAATCCATTTATATCCCTAAGCCTAATCCCGGATATCGGATAAACGGTTTTACCGGTTCATTAGATAACATCATAACCAAATGCACCCGGATGAGAAATAAATCACTAGTATTTATTACCTGTGACTATCTACCGCTAATCCGTGCTAAATTAGTTACCCGGATATCGGAAATAAGCAATATCCGTCTAAAAGCAATCGTTTGGAAGTAGAATTTTATTTTTGTTTCGGTTGGAAATTTTCGGTTGGAAATGGTTACTGATTCAGAAATTAGGCGGATATTATCGCGGTTTTTATGCGTTTGTAGTGAAAATACTTTTCGCGGGTTTCCAGAGGTAAGTTATCACAAACATCACTATTTGCAGCCGAATTGGGCCAGCACGACCGGGGTGGTACCTCTCGCTAACATAATACTGGCATAAAGTGATAGCTATGCTGTGGCGTTACGTGCAGTTTGTGAGTTTCCGGTGGCCCATTGGGGGCATAGGGAAAAGGAGGGCAACGCATCTGCATAATGGTTGTGCGGTTGTCTATGGGTGTCGATAGTCACCATGCTGTCGCATGAAACGCGAGAGGTACCACCCCGGTCGTGCCGGCTCAGTTACAATGAATGAATGATTTTTATTGATTGAAAAATGATTACAGCAGTTAAGTCATTTTTATTAAAAATAGACGACTATTAGTATTTTATTCTTATAATTTGAAAAACTATCGAGGATATATTTGACGACCTCTGTGGCTCAGTGGTAAGCGCGTTGGCGCTCAAGCCGGAGGTTGCGGGTTCGAATCCCGCCAGGGAAGAAAAATATTTTCTGTGTTCCTGGGTCATGGATGTGTATTAAATATGTGTATTATATAATAAAAATCTTAAATATATGTATATTATAAAAGTATTGAATATATTTCCGTTGTCTGGTACCCGTAACACAAGTTCTTCTAGAACAGTGGTTCTTAACCGGTGGTCCGCGGACCACGTGTGGTCCCTGGAGCCATTCCAGGTGTTCCGCGAAATCGGTTGGCTTATGTACTTATTTTATTATATAATTATTATAGCACGGAAACAAGAATTCAGATATTAGGAAATAGAATGCAGTCACAAAAATGTCATTAAAATCTGTAACTTTAAGATTTTTGCAATTAACAACCTTTCATTCATTCTCATTTAGGTAAATGCAATACAATACGTCATAGTCTGGCCATAAATACAGTTACAATTAAACATAAATAAAATATTACGTAGACAGATAGTTTTACCATATACCTAGCCGCTAGGTATATTAACTTTATAAGTTTTACATACCTACTTGTCTACGAAATATTACATTTTAACTACGAATAAATAATAAGTCAGGAAATGTAACTGTGTTATAAAAATGACCCAACAAAAGTCGTGTCCAAGTAGGCGGGGCTTAAAAGTCGTGTCCAGCGCGTCATCAGTCGGACATTTTTCTTACAAGCGAACACACGTCAAACTTACGCATACGTTTTCGTTTTTTCATTATGAATTACAGCTGTTAATCATCATGCCATCATGTGTAGTGAAGTGGTGCAGGAGCCATACAAAATTAAAACCTCCAGGGATCACTTCTCACTAGTAAATAGTAGTAAAATTTAATTATATTCAAATACGTTAGTGTAATAAGCAAACCGAGATGGTCAATACTATGCAAAATGAAGTCAGTCAATTTTTGAACCAATGTAGAAGGTATTTTATTTATTCTTCATGAAATGTATAATATACCTAATATGTTTATATTTTTATCATTATTTAAATGTATATCGATATAATTGAGGTATTTAAAAAATGATTTTGCATTTTGCTTGCTTTGTTTTTTTTAAGTAAGAAGTTAGCTGCAGTTAAGCTTGAAAGACAAGAGTATCCCGGGGAAGAGCCTATAAGGAGGCGGTGCGGCTGGCCAAAGTCGGGCTCGACCTCGTGATCGGCCGCAAACAGAGGTTAGGGCTTCGGGTCAGAGTTCAGAAAAACCAAAGTCCTCTTCCGCGGGACCGGCCGTAAAGGACACCCTGCGGTAGCTACCCTCCAGATCCAAGGGGTGAGGGTGAGGATGAGCCCCCAGATCAAGTATCTGTGGCCCATCCTTGACGGAGAGTGGACCTTCGACCCACATTTGTTAATATTGGGATCGAAGGTCGTGAAGACAGAAAGTGCGCTGGGCAGACTTCTCCCAAACCTCGAAGAAACCAGCGCCGCCTGCAGGCAGCTAAACTCCGGAGTATGTATGGTGCATCCATTTGGGCGGGTCACCTTACCGCGAGGAATAAGGCCTAGCTGGTACCGTACAGTATCGTGGGTGACAGACTGACCTAGCCGGTGAGCCCCCGTGGGAATTTGTGGCGGAGGTTCTTGCCGAGACGCATTCATATGTCTCCGTTAGGAGGGCTCCCGGCGAGAACCTTACGTTGTACGAGATCCTACGGGTTTGCCGACTAGGACAGGAGTGTTAATACGGAGGTGGGGGAGGACCCGGCGTGGCAGTCGTATGACAAAAGCCTAACGGCTGCTTTGCATCCAGTCCTCGAGCGGTGGATGGGGCGTAAGCACAAACCCTTCCGACTGACACAGGTGCTCACTAGGCATAGTTGCTTTGATGAGTACCTGTGCCGTACGGTCCACAGGGAGCCAGTAATAGTATGTTACGATTGTGGCGCGTCGGTGGACTCGGCCTAAAGAAATCATTGTAAAAAAAATATTAAATAATATTGTTTTATTATTGACTTGGTTCACTTATTGCATGACATCGTCAACGCAGCTATCACTCGACTGTCATAGGTGACATTGCAGCATGCGCGCCGACCAATACCTGCATTTATTCTGTAATTAAACAAATCACCAATGACGTCTATTTGTAACCTCGAAAGTGATTGGTATTTTATATCATACGTCGTTTTGGTTTGAAGTAGGCCCACTTTTTATGTGTCATTTGTTCTGAGTTAGACTTCCTGAATTATTATTTATTCGTAGCATTTTAATAAAAAATCTATCATTTTTATATGATTGTTCACAATTGTTTACAGTGAACGAAAAAAGATTGTTCATTGTATTTTCTCATTTTCGCGCCAATGCATTGTAAAATATTTTGTTATATTAAAATGGAGAAGCGAAAGATCCTGCAGTGCATGTGCCGAGCCAAAGAGGGCCTGGTTGGAACTGGTTGAGGGTCCCTGGGGCCGACCCTGCATGTGTCGGTCGGCGCCTATCAACGAGACGCTCCAGCTGGACCAACTGAAGATAATCGTCGTGTTCCACCACCTGTCACGGTCACTGAAATGGGGCACTTCACGACCCAGTCGTAGCCAATGTCCCACATGATAGGCATGTGGGACATTGGCTACGACTGGGTCGTGCGAGGTCGCCTTCTCCCGCCACATCCTCCTCGTGTACGCCTGGGGACGAGGATATAAGGATGCAGCGCGGCTAGCTGAGGTTGGGCTTGACCTCGTGATCAGCCGTATAGGTTAAGGCTTCGGATCAGACCTGAGAAAACCGAAGATCTTCTCTTTCGCGGGACCGGGCGGAAAGGACCCCTGCCGGGGGCTACCCCCCAGATGGGAGGGATGAGAGAGAGAGAAAACACAGTTGTTAAGGAACATAAGGAATAAAACATTTCCTTCAAGGCATTCTTTAAATTTCACGTAAGTACTCATTCAGTCTTCAAATTTGAAATGTATGTAAAATATTTTAAAAAAATACAAATATACTGAGTACCTACCTTTTTAGAAGTCGGTTAAAAATATTAGTTTCACTGAGTTTCAATTCTCATTGGGCTAGCGGCTAGCCTTAATGCCGGGAATAGACTCGATTTGACGATCAATACTTACATTGTAATAAAAATTTGTATTTATTTTGTTTCGATTTTTTGTCTTTGACGAAAGTTTACACCAATCACAGTACTTTACATTCCCTCTATAATAATAGTTGAAAACTAAACAGCCTGTTACAACATCGAAACAGCGCCATCTCTGTAACAACTGTTGAACTACGTAGAGAGGTAAGCTATTGTTATAGGAAAATGGTTCGCGCTCTTCCAAATACCTTGTTTTAGTTGAACCTTTGTGCAGATAGATGTATACACATAACGCTGTTCGCTAAACCATCTTAATTATGTAAGCAATCTCAACAACGTATACTTCACGGAATAAAGATGCTCGTATATCTTGGTATTATCTGGGATGAATATTCTTTAGTTGTTTATTCTATATGCGCAATCAAAATGGATGCAAATATATTTGAAACTTTATAACAAACTAGCTGTTGCCCGCAGCTTCGCCCGCGTCAACTTAGATTTACAGCCGTATACGGATTGATGATGGTTATTTTTATAGCCTAAGTTACTCCTTAAGACATCAGCTATCTATCATTGTAAGTCCCGTCAAAATCAGGCCAGCCGTTATCGAGATAAGCCGGAACAAACAGACAGACAGAGAGACAAAAATAGTAAAAAAGGCAATTATTTTGGTATACGTGTCGTGTATACGTACGTCCATATGCATTTAGTAAAAAGCGGTTATTTGAATATTACAAACAGACACTCCGATTTTATTTATCTGTATAGATTGTAATTCCTTTTTTCCGCCGGGAAATGCTCACAGGCATCCGGCGGGGTGTGTGGGACCCGATGCGCCCGAAAGATGGTAAGCTAGTCCCAGCTCTACTCACTAAAACCCGCGAGTGCCACCAATGCCGCCTTTGATAAGGTGCCCCGGATCTGATGAGCAACAGGGCACCTCAACGGCTAGTCAGTCCCCCAAGGGACTGACACCACCTCCACAGAGGGGTTGACTTGGCTTCGCCAAAGGTGCTGCTTACCTTAGGCTACTGAGCCCCACCGCCACGAAAAGATTTGAACCATGGTGGGGAAATGTGTATAGAGAAGAACAAGAAACGGCTAAATAATATAAGAAAAAACAAAATTACTAGCAAATATAAGTAATATTTTGACATTCCTTTACTTTTACCTACTTTGTGTAAGTAATGGTATAAAAATAATAACTATATTCTGTGGAAGTATAATATCTATGGAACCCGATAGACGATATCCTGTACAAAAAAAATGTAGTGATTGATTTGAGTGATGATTCTCAAATCCACTTGTGGGAATATATACGTGTGAGCCCCAAACGGAGATCTCCGACCGAGCGAGATGGTATGCTCGGTCAGGCCGAAGCCCACTTGCTATCAATTTAGCTGTTGTATGTATAGCGACGAGCTGTGGAACTTTGATAGCGTGATTCAGGAATGTGGCGCTAATTGGTCCACCACACACTTAGCTAAACACAAACCAAAAATTTCATCAAAATCGGTCCAGCCGTTTAGGAGTAGTTCAGTGACATTCACAGAAGAATTACATAATTATATAAAGATGTTACAGGTTAATTAAGCAGTAAAGTAACAAAAACGACAGGTTTTTGATACTTTACCGTATTAAGCGCGGTCCTCCCGTGACAATAGTTGTAATATATTTGTTGTTATGTAATGTATTCGAAACATAGAAAAGAAAGTGGGTGCATAAAAGTACACGTCATGTCAGAAGTGAAACTTATTTGGCAAACTAATTTTTAAATGTCGTTTTAATATTTTAAACGAAAAGGAGAAGGTTATAATATGTTCGTGTGTATATATTATATATTTTTTTAATGTATGTTCACCGATTTCTCCGTCAATTGTGGACCGATTTTCAAAATTCTTTTTTTATTCAATAGAGTGCACTTTCGAGGTGGTCCCATGCTAAGGAATCCAGGATCTGATGATGGCATCCCAGAGAAATCGAGGGGAACTTTCGAAAATCGTAGGAGTAACTAGTGCGTTTAATTTTTTTTTTATTAAGTATTTTAAAGCACTACAATTTCATGAAGGTCTAGAGTTGATCTAATGATGAAGACCATAGACAGTCGAGGGAACTCATCAACAGTATACAGTAGCTACCTTGTGTTTAGACACAATTCATTTATGTTAAACAGAACTTTGCACCCATATGGGTTATAAGTATCATTACAGGTCTGATGATGAAGACCATAGATAGTTGAGGGAACTCCTCTACGGTTTACAGTAGCTACTTTGTGTTTGGACTTAATTCATTTATATTGACGAGTACTTTGCACCCATATGGGTTATAAGTGTCATTATAGGTCTGATGATGGAGACCATAGACAGTAGAAATGCGTTTAACAGTTATATCCATATTTCAGACAAATAAAATCGGTTATCGAATTTCGGAATCACTAAAAATTTAGAAATAAAAATTTTGCAAACATAAATGGAAACCGACTTCAAAAAATAAAAAATGAACTAAAAAGTAATAAAATAATTGCGTTTCCTTAATTTTTGTGCCTAAAACTTATAACCAACTTATTAATTTACTAATTACAATCTTTGCATTTACCATACTGTCATTGTTGTTACTTTTGGAGTCGGTGTCAGCTAACTTTGATAGGTACATCCCCAAAACCGTCGTCAGTCACCGGTGTCGTATTTGTACGACACCGGACACATTTGTACCTACCTTCCTGTCTTTGCTGACACCGACTCCAATAGTAACAGCAATGGAGTGGTAAACGCAAAGATTGTAATTAGTAAAATAAAAAGTTGATTATAAGTTGTAGGCACAAAAATTAAGGAAATGCAATTATTTTATTACTTTTTAGTTCATTTTTTATTTTTTGAAATCGGTTTCATATAATAATCTAAAACTTTTAATTGCAGAGACTAGCGATGCGACGTTCGTTCTATCTCACTATCTCATTCTCTATTTTTCTCACTCGCTGGCTCCCTATTTTCAGTCCATGGCTATGCTTCATGCTACGTTCGCCCTTTCTTACTCTCTCTCAATCTGTCTCAATCAAGCTCTCTCTCTTATTGGACAAAAACGTTGCACATTTTCGCTACGTTTCATCCGTAATAATTTTACCCTCATGCGCGCAAAGAAGTTTCACTTCAAAAATGCACAGGTAAGAAATTGTTATTTAGACCGGGCCATCTTTGTCTCGGGATAGGCAACACATGAAACGATAATGCCTAGGTTAATATCAGACTTGTTTGATTGTTTATGTTCTTGGGCGACGCTAACTACGTCCCTTTTGGCCCGTCTGCCCGATTACATAACCAAGTAAAAAAGTGCGTTTAGCATTGTGCCATTAGCGAGATTTAAATCACTGAAGTGCAGGGCTTAACCATTATATTTGACGGTCAGTACTGAGTAAATGATGTCATTTATATTTAGATATATAACATGAGACGTTGCAGAGCCATTACTGAAATATAGTAGAGCTACCGGAACCGTGCATGTAGGAATTCCAAAGTGATCTGACGCGGAACAACTTTACTTGAATTGCAAACGTCCTTTGGAAGGACCGTTCAAAGTCTAGGAATGTACAGTAATTGCTTCGTAGATATTACGCTTGACATATTAACTTCTGTTGTTTTTAATTAAAGTTTCATATTCAGTCGACTATCTTTAATTCGAAACTCGAGGGACTCTTAAAATATTACGAATTATCGAGTGTTTGAAATATCAAATAGTTCGAAACTTTTGAGAGAAAATAAATAAAACTTGGAATTATTGAGTGTTGATCGATTATGACTTAGTAGCTACTATTCTTTAACACACAATTGAAAACGTTAACACACTTCCATATTCATAAAGTGGGAGGTATTACCGGTGGGAGGGAAGCGCTGTGCCGCGCTCCCGGCTGCATGGGTACCACCATCTTGCTTGTTTCTCCCGTGAAACAGCTTTGCTGTGTTTCGGAGAGAAGGGTAAGACAGTCAGTGTAATTACTGGCACCGAGACTTAACATCTTATGTCTCAGAATAGGCAACACATAAATGAGTTGCCTGGGCTCATTCCAGGTAAACCGGTTTTTTGCCCCCCACCATGGTTCAGGCCTTGACGTGGCGGTGAGGCTTAGTAGCCTAGGGTGAGCCGAACACCTTGGGCGAAGCTAATTGAGCCGAGGGGACCCTTTGTACCCCTCTTATAAGAAGAGGGGACAAAAGAGCAGAGGGCAAGGAGCGAGGATGGGAACCTCACCCCATTACACTGTCCCGACGTTGGGAGGGGTTGTTCTGTGGTGCGGGTGCCGTCGGTCCCTAGCGGTACTGACTAGCCGTCGAGGTGTCCTGTTTGTTTACTAGACCCGGGGCACCTCACCAAAGGCGGCATTGGTGGCACTCGCCGGGTTTTAGTGGGTAAAGCTGCGTCCACTTACCAGCTGTCCGGGTGCAGCGAGTCCCACATACCCGCGTGGAGAGACCCACTCCCCCGTAAGATGCCTCAGAGCATTTCCCGGCGTTAAAGAAAAAAAAAAGGTAAACCAGTTTATGTTCATGGGCGACGTCGACCACTTACCATCAGGTGGCACGTTTGCCAGTTTGCCGATCCAACTAACATAAAAAAATAAAAAGTTAATTAATATTTCGAAACAACTCTGTTATATTGGTTTACTTCAAAGCACATTACTGCTGCTCAGATTACTCTCTATGCCTAAAACGCTCTTTCATTACTTTCGTTTTGTAGACAAGTTTTGTAAGGTATCGAATAAGGCTTTGCTAAATTTTTTAATCTGTATACAACCAACGAAAGAAACAAAATAATATACAAACGTAACGGAACCAATTCTTGCGGAAGTGTGTGTCAAACTAATCATTTATCATTAAAAAACAAAAGTTCGTGTACGCGGTAATACAAGTTTGAACTTGTCTCAAAATGTACTTTTTACCTCTGCAAGCTCCGTAATATTTCTTTCTCTTTCTCTCTGTAACTTTGAAATTTGAATTATCGAGTGTTTGACGCTGATGAGTTCGAATTAACGCGTCGTTTTTTTACGTAGCAATGATTATTTCATTCGAATTACCAATTGTATAAAAATGTATTGATTTAGTTCGAAATATAAAGAGAGTTTCTAAGGAACTCGTGATAATTTTTTTTTTTTATGTTAGTTGGATAGGTAAACTGGCAAACGTGCCAGCTGATGGAAAGTGGTCGACGTCGCCCGTGAACATAAACTAGTTTACCTGGAACGAGCCCAGGCAACTTATTTATGTGTTGCTTCAGGATAGCTGAAACATAAGATGTTAAGTCTCGGTGCCAGTAATTACACTGCCTGTCTTGCTCTTCTCTCCAAAACACAGCAAAGCTGTTTCACGGGAGAAACAAGCAAGATGGTGGTACACATGCAGCCGGGAGCGCGGCACAGCGCTTCCCTCCCACTTTGAATAATTATATACAGAGGTTCGAATTATCGCAGGTTTGAATTAACGAGAGTCGACTGTATAACTTCTTGCTTTAACTTATGAAGAATTGTGAGTCAATGGAAAAGGCGTTAATATCAGTTATTAAACTAGCTGTGATAAGTCAGAAGTGGAGTAGTTTTAAAAACGGTAGTAGAGTTCATTTGACGTTCATTAAGATACTCATTAAATAAAAAAAATTGAAGTGAAAACTTCTTTAGGCGCGGTACGAATATTTTTAGACAAGACAATACTCTGGATTCGCGACACCGTTACCACCGTTATGAGGCGCTATTTGACGTTTATATGGCGTTTGATTTATTTTTAGAAGATTATGCAATATTAGTTTACATAACCAACCATTAAAATAATAATAATATCTATGGACGCTTTCACACCACGTCAATCTGGTCTCGTGGTA